>OX371183.1:925546-2125546 GCA_947310635.1 Leptodirus hochenwartii | reverse complement strand
ATTTTCATATATAATTTAATATTCGTAAATGTTGAGTTCGTATGTGGTCCATCAAAATCAACACAATGTCATTGTCAAAATAATTTGACATGTATTATATGACAAACTGTTAATTAAGATACGTTTCATATACAAGATCGCTTTGTTGCTATTTTAGCTCACTGGAAGCTGTTTCATTCCTACACATAAAGTATAAACCGTCCTTGTACTTCCTTCTTAGTGAACTTCAACAAATAAATATAATTCAAGCTTAAGATGAATGTTGAAATAAATTTATGTAAAAGAGAGAGAATCATTCTGAAGAAAATAAAAATATTTTTGCATTGATATTTGAGACGAGTTGTAGATCTGGTGGAGGCTATAAAATTTGATTATATTCATATTTGATTCTTGTAAATTTTTATTAAATATTTAATACGGACTACTAAACAAAGTTTTGCATAGAATCCAGCTTTTAGTATGGTTGATAATTTCAATAATATGCTCATGAAATGGTCTCGTAGCTTTGTGCTGCTATTTAGCTATTAATTTATCCTCTACTAAATTATAGCAAATTCATTTTGAATAGTTTAATTATAAACCAGCTCTAGTCTTCGAATAGACAATACCGACCTATTCTTCGAAATAGGGTTGGATTACGTTTTTATGAGCACTTTTGAAGAATTTGATTTCGAGAAAGGATGAATTGTTGAAGAAAATGTTTTAGTCTAAGCTTCAATTTCGCACTTTCTTTTTAAAAATATATATACCATTTTCATTATATGATAAATGAACTTTGAGCGCGATTAACAAAAATGGGTACCCCTCAGATTTTTTAATTAGGTACCTTATTTTGAAGGGAGAAATGCTAGAAAGATAATGTATTAATAATACGAGTGGAACACCTTTTGATAAAAAATATATTGTCGAAAATAAACACTCACTTTTAGAAAACATCTTCGTTATATGAAAAATGAACTTTGAACGCGATTAACAAAAATGGGTACCCCTCAGATTTTTTAATTAGGTACCTTATTTTGAAGGGAGAAATGCTAGAAAGATAATGTATTAATAATACGAGTGGAACACCTTTTGATATAAAATATATTGTCGAAAATAAACACTCACTTTTAGAAAACATCTTCATTATATGAAAAATGAACTTTGAACGCGGTTAACAAAAATGGGTACCCCTCAGATTTTTTAATTAGGTACCTTAATTTGAAGGGAGATATGCTAGAAAGATAATGTATTAATAATACGAGTGGAACACCTTTTGATAAAAAATATATTGTCGAAAATAAATACTCACTTTTAGAAAACATCTTCTTTATATGAAAAATGAACTTTGAACGCGATTAACAAAAATGGGTACCGCTCAGATTTTTTAATTAGGTACCTTATTTTGAAGGGAGATATGCTAGGAAGATAATGTATTAATAATACGAGTGGAACACCTTTTGATAAAAAATATATTGTCGAAAATAAACACTCACTTTTAGAAAACATCTTCCTTATATGAAAAATGAACTTTGAGCGCGATTAACAAAAATGGGTACCCCTCAGATTTTTTAATTAGGTACCTTATTTTGAAGGGAGATATGCTAGAAAGATAATGTATTAATAATACGAGTGGAACACCTTTTGATAAAAAATATATTGTCGAAAATAAACACTCACTTTTAGAAAACATCTTCCTTATATGAAAAATGAACTTTGAGCGCGATTAACAAAAATGGGTACGCCTCAGATTTTTTAATTAGGTACCTTATTTTGAAGGGAGATATGCTAGAAAGATAATGTAGTAATAATACGAGTGGAACACCTTTTGATAAAAAATATATTGTCGAAAATAAACACTCACTTTTAGAAAACATCTTCATTATATGAAAAATGAACTTTGAGCGCGATTAACAAAAATGGGTACCCCTCAGATTTTTTAATTAGGTACCTTATTTTGAAGGGAGATATGCTAGAAAGATAATGTATTAAGAATACGAGTGGAACACCTTTTGATAAAAAATATATTGTCGAAAATAAACACTTACTTTTAGAAAACATCTTCATTATATGAAAAATGAACTTTGAACGCGATTAACAAAAATGGGTACGCCTCAGATTTTTTAATTAGGTACCTTATTTTGAAGGGAGAAATGCTAGAAAGATAATGTAGTAATAATACGAGTGGAACACCTTTTGATAAAATATATATTGTCGAAAATAAACACTCACTTTTAGAAAACATCTTCGTAATATGAAAAATGAACTTTGAGCGCGATTAACAGAAATGGGTACCCCTCAGATTTTTTAATTAGGTACCTTATTTTGAAGGGAGATATGCCAGAAAGATAATGTATTAATAATACGAGTGGAACACCTTTTGATAAAAAATATATTGTCGAAAATAAACACTCACTTTTAGAAAACATCTTCATTATATGAAAAATGAACTTTGAACGCGATTAACAAAAATGGGTACCCCTCAGATTTTTTAATTAGGTACCTTATTTTGAAGGGAGATATGCTAGAAAGATAATG
Source organism: Leptodirus hochenwartii (assembly GCA_947310635.1). Classification (NCBI taxonomy): domain Eukaryota; kingdom Metazoa; phylum Arthropoda; class Insecta; order Coleoptera; family Leiodidae; genus Leptodirus; species Leptodirus hochenwartii. The sequence continues at coordinate 2,123,029 of OX371183.1, read as the reverse complement.
TATTAATAATACGAGTGGAACACCTTTTGATAAAAAATATATTGTCGAAAATAAACACGCACTTTTAGAAAACATCTTCATTATATGAAAAATGAACTTTGAACGCGGTTAACAAAAATGGGTACCCCTCAGATTTTTTAATTAGGTACCTTATTTTGAAGGGAGATATGCTAGAAAGATAATGTATTAATAATACGAGTGGAACACCTTTTGATAAAAAATATATTGTCGAAAATAAACACGCACTTTTAGAAAACATCTTCATTATATGAAAAATGAACTTTGAACGCGGTTAACAAAAATAGGTACCCCTCAGATTTTTTAATTAGGTACCTTAATTTGAAGGGAGATATGCTAGAAAGATAATGTATTAATAATACGAGTGGAACACCTTTTGATAAAAAATATATTGCCAAAAATAAACACGCACTTTTAGAAAACATCTTCATCATATGAAAAATGAACTTTGAGCGCGATTAGCAAAAATTGGTACCCCTTAGATTTTTTAATTAGGTACCTTATTTTGAAGGAAGATATGCTATAAAGATAATGTATTAACAATATGAGTGGAACTCCTTTTGACAAAAAATTTTTTTTTTCCGATTTTGTTTTGTTGGAGAATTCTTTAAAAGGAATTATTGAATTTGCAATTAATCAATGACTATTTTGAATTATTTTTCGAAAATGTGAAAAATGGGTCAAGCCCAAATATTTTATGAAATTATTTTTTGCCTCAATGGTTCTATGGAGTTCTTAAGAGTATTAATTTGGCAAATAAATTAATAAATTTGTGGAAAAAATCATTCCATCCTTCTGGAATAATGAATATTCTATTCATAAAATATTCGAGACTGATTGGAAATTAATGCGATTTGGCAGAAACAGAACTGGTACAGTAGAGGATTAACTTGGTCGAATTCTAATTAATTGTCGAAGAATTCTTCGATAGTGAAAGGAGAATTACAGGACCTTCTTTATCATATATCGATTTAATCGTCGATAAATATTTTTTAATTTATTATTTTAAAAAAGTTTGCCGGTAATAAATTTGCGCGTCATTTAATCAAATAGTCAAATTTATATGCGACGGTTTTCTAAATGTTTCAAATTATCTCTTTGTTTCCTTCAAACAGCACTCGTAAATAAGTACAACAATACGAATGTTACTTAAAATGTTCTTTTACGTAACAATCTCGGTTCTTCGGTTCCAATACGAACTAAAACAATTTAGCTGAAGGCAAACACACACTTCATCACCGAATTTAGAGGATATCTGATTTGCCAACATTTACGAACAGAAAAAGAATGCATTTGCGAAGCCAATTAATCGTACAAGAATAGATTACGCAACACTTCCATTGTACTTGGCGGAGTTTAGGTCTATAAAATACTAGTTCTTTTTACTTCTTACAGTTATTACAAAATCCTCAAGAAAGTGTGTGGAATTCTGTAGCGTTTTATAAACACGGAAAATTACTAGTTTTTAACTGTTTGTGCTATTACAATGGTAATCGTAAAAAATAAGATAAAAACAAATAGATTTTATACATTGATCTATCTTTAGCTAAAGTATAAATCTTCTCTTGCGGAGTTGAAAGTACTACAAAATGAGGTTTTTAGTTTTTGCACCAACGTAAAGATCCTTAAGAAATGAAACTACAATTTTTCTAACTAATATATTTCAAAATGGATCTATAATCTTATTTCTCATAATATCTATTGCATTTCGCACGTGTCCATATGCTTTAGTTTGTAGCTATCGTGCAACTATTCAAAAGATAATTTTCAAGATTTCATGCTCGAAGAAGCGCAAATATCGGGCGTGTGCATTCCTGCATGTTCTTCAGTTCCTTTCAGTCATGTGCTGCTCGATACAAGCATCACTTAACATACTGTTTTCAGTTTCTTCATCTTTCCGAAAAATGTAAGATATCTTTGGCGATCTCGCTCCATCTAGTAACTGCACGAAGAACGCATCGATGGAGACATTTATATATAGTAAAACATAAAGAAGGTTTCTGCATATTAATGAATGTTTTATATAAACTACTCGAGAAAGGAAGATACGCGATTGCTTTTAAATTCACAATTGTTGTAACTGAGGTCAACCTGGACATGGATGTAAACATTCGATTTGCAGTTTTTAACCGTTATTGAGGAAACGATAGAATTGTCCGCACTTCTTCGTAGCTACAATAATGCACTTGTTTTTGTATTGAGGTTTAAAGCGCAAATTATTCCAGTGATGAAATATATTTTCATTATCCTCTTTCGATGCTCGTGTAAGATGTTTCTCTTCTTTATTACCAAAAAGGCATTTATAAATAAAACTGCACCATCAGATTTTTATTTATTTTTTTTGTAAATTAATTCCACAAAAAAAAAATGTATTGTACGAATTTGCGCGTGGAAAAAAAATTTCGTTTAACCAACATAATTCTTTTCTTTTAATGTTAAAACGTTAATGTTTTTTTGATGTTTGATGCTTTTATAAACCATTGATGCCAGCGTACTAATTAAAATGCTCTGCAATAACCTGAGCATTAATTAACTACCATTTCTTTTCGGCACAATAACATGTTTTTTTACTAAACATTTTAGTTAGTTGAACACGCACACATAATTCTTTGCTACCTAGTAAACTACAATAACGGAAATTGTGGAATATCTCGCCAATTTAATTACATTCCAACATGGTTTATATATTTTTGCGGCAAGTTTCTTGTTGTTGCGATTTATTTGATGTTATAAACTTTAACGCGACCACAGAATTATTTATCTGTCCTGTCTCTGGATGTTGTATTTAAAAAAAAAGATCACGGATCTTTATATTTCAAGCAAATATTTGGTTAGTTCATTTCTTAAGGTGAGTCACCCTGTATATAATGGCAATAGTTATATCCTTCTTTCTGTTCTGCTTGGTCATAGCGAACTTCTTGTGCTTGGATGATTTCCATTCCATTTTCTAAATGAATCCCTATATATTATGATTCTGGTATAATGTACTGCCGTTCCCAATGTCCTGTAACAATACAGGGTGTTGCTATAAAAACAAACACGTATTCTCTTCATTCATACTAAATTAATTTACTTACATTAGTATCCAAAACAATGGTAAATATTTGTTAAAACAATTGCAATTTTTTTTTTAAATTTCGATTTAATTTGACAGTCCTATTCATGTCGCTAAAAATTGATAAAAATCTTTTGGTACATTTTGAGGTAGCTATTAAAGAGTATGGACTTCAGAGAAGATGGTAACTTTTTTTTGGGGGGTGTATTTCTGTCTGTATTGATTCACCCGTTATTTTGCTCTTTTATTTCGATACATTTACATAGTAATGTAATATATCCGAAGAAGCTCTTGGATATAAAATCGTTGGAATAAAGTGTTTTTGGACTATAGAATAATAAGAGCCTTATAATAAAAGGACCATGAAAAATAGAGGTCATTTTCAACTAACCTTTAATCTTTACTGGAGTAAAAAGTTACACCCAAAAAATATGAGCGATGCTAACAAACATTAATATACAAAAATAAACACTAATGGACATTTCCTGATATAAACACTGATATAAATATATAATGTTTAAATTGACTACATCATTGTATTACCAACAATTTTCTTTATTTACATTTATATATTTTTTTAATAACCCGCAAAGAATTCGCATCTCAATGTATTACGTTTCTAGCTTTACAGCGGCAGCTCATAGAAAGTTTTATATGTTATATAATACAAAGATGAATGTGAATTATTGTGGCATATTAAATTTCTGTTTGCGTTTTGGAAGATAGTCAACCAGTGGCGTATCCTTCCTAGATGTGAGCCGAGCCCTTTTGATCTCGCTTAACATGAGAATTTCACAATTTTCGCAAAAACCCGAAATAGACTTATTTCATTTTAATTTACGATTGTATCATAATATGTTGCCAGATCTTTCGGACTTCCGATGCAATGGCATTTAAACTCTTCCAGCTACTTCTTTGGTTCGAAGACTATATATCCGGTCGTATACAAATAATCCATTCATTCTAAACGATACCACCGTCTATATAGAATCTAACAACTAAATCGGAATATAATAACTGCAGTGTTCGGCCTCCAATTACCCATTTACTCCACGGTAATTATTACGTAAGGCCGCACAATCGTTACCAGTTTGTTTTTCGGTTCATTCTTTATTTTGATGCGATTTAAATGGTCGCGACCGCAACCACTGTCAAAAATATTCATTGTCCTATTCATTAAAGTAAACTCAAAAAAATCGTCTTAACACTTGAAATTAAATCAAACAAAAATCTCTTCGTACTAGGAAAATATATGCACTTGATCTGCTAATGTTGTTTTTTTAAAATTATATTCTTCTAAGAACGTTTTTCCAAACATTATATTACTTGAAAATTCGCTCTTATATTATCTTATATCTTCAGGTACCATTCGAACATTTGCTAAAAGCACCTGTTGCTGCACTAGCTAGTTAGTAGTTAGTTTACCCGATGATCTTTATTTATCTTTATCACACTGCACTCTTCGCAATAACACTGGTACTCTTCACTGTTCGCGATTCTCTGTAGAGCGCCAGCGAAAGAAACGCGCGTCTTTATATTAGTGTATAATAATATAATTTTCGCACGGTCGGCAGACTCGTTTATATGCATAATAATACGCATTGTGTTTTGAATTGGAGGTTGCAAAGAGATACGAAGAGTGAAGCTTGAGGAATTGCTTCGTTCTTTTACGCGCTGCTTATGGTATATACTGAACGTTCATGAAAAGTAGCTGATTATAATTTTTCTTCATCAAATACATAAGTATTTCAAAAAATCACATAATTTTTTTGCAATATAGTTACATTAACAATTTCTAATAATTGATCCAGCGAAATAATAAACGTTTTGATGATTTACTGTACAAGAGTTTTTGGCTGCTCAGTATATGGATGTTTGTGTTCTTTTAGCCATGGTGAATAAGCACCATGCTTAGCATCATAATTGCGATATGAATGATTTTTTTTTTAGAGCAGTAGGTAATTCTAAGGCACCGCAATATAGTTTATTATGTAAAGTATATATTATGCCGTAATAATTGTACTAATTTGTAGTTCTGTAAATGAAGATTTTACCAGGAAGATTGTCCACGAAGAATATATTCGTATCGATACTTACTATTTGCTTTCGCATTATATATAATTTGATATAACTAATTCAGATCTATTATATAAAATGAGCAGATAGAAGATTAAGAGATCCAACGAAACTGAAAATATCATCAATTGTAAATGCCGACATAGATCTAATTTTTCTGATTATTTTTCGAAAGCTGATATTGTTCCGATTAATAAATTCTGCACACAAATTTCTTTTGCTAAAGAAAACCTTGTTGGTTCTTCCCTGCGTGAAATTCCGCTTAAATATTTTCGGTGTATATTTCTTCGGGGTAGATTGTTCAAGACACGAGGAAGGATGGAAATGCAAAACTTTTCCAAGGCGCCCGCAAAATAAGTTGGCAAAATAATTATATTTTGTTTTATGGTTAAAATGGCTGTAGATTTATCAAAACCTTGCTTCATTAAAAACAAAAAAAAAATAACATTGATGAACTTATCAGCCCATTTATATTAAAAAAAAATTGAGTGTCGTAATTATTCTTATGCAAGGTTTATAATAAAATTTCTGGCAATTTTCATCACGACAAATGTAACAGCAACATATGGTTCTACTTCATATTGCTGAAAGCTTTTTTTTTTGCTTATATTTCATCACAAAAGAGCATATTTACACCGCCGATGACATTAAGCTTTGCAGAAAGTCTCTTTACTTGTCATTTAACATAACAATCCGGCTGGACGACAAAAAAAAGTAATTGCTCGGAATCGTGAAATTGTGCATTCTAGCAATATCTAAACACAATATCAAATCGATTTAACGGTTGACCGATGAATATAATCATTTTATTTTCATTTACAGTTAAATTATAATAATATTTGCAGAAATGATTAATAAATACATGATGTGATGTCATGCAAACTGTTCACTTTTGATATCCGAAATTTATAAAGTTTATGTTTACACATGATACAAATTATAATTTTACATGCACTAAAAATTCAATTTAAGAATGATTTACTTTGACACGTTATTTCTTACATTTTGTGTATTTTAACTCCAATCTCGACCTCAACAGTGAATCTGCACAAAATGAGTCCTCGTCTATTTATTGCTGCCTGTGTGATTGTACAGCGATTAGTATCATCAATCAAAATAAGACCATCAATCTTTACCCGGTTGTTACATTTCTTATGCATTGTTTTCCAACAGGATTCAATTAGAATTAAAATTGGATCATTGTAACTTCTCAGTTGATTTATCTAATTTTCTATAACAAAAGTAATTACCAATATAATTTATTTTAAATATGTTGTAATATCATTAGTGATATTAGTCCTTAATTTAATTACAGGCGATATCCTCGTAAAGTTTGTACTTATCCATTTTTTTTTTACAATTTACATAATTACCACGCCACTTTTGTCGAAGCCATCAAACGTAAATGGCCATCTATTACAGAAATAGTTTTATAATCTATTCCATCATCAATTCGCTTATTTGGCATTAAAATCGATATATTTAATAGACTTCCTCATCAAGGTTAGGTTTAAATATACCGTATTGCGCTCAGGATATAATATACGAATGAAGTATAAGCTAAAACACCGACTTGATAACTTCCTGTATTTCCAGAATAACGCCCCATCGAAATATGTTATCGGGATGTTGTTAAAAAAAAACTACGAACTTCCGACGTTATTAAACTAACTCAAGAATTTAATGGAAATAACAGTTATACGAAGATATCTTTAATGTGGTACTACTTCATTCCTGTAATATTTGAAGCGGCTCCTTTAAAAAATTTTTTTTTAATACTCGCTTTAAAAAATTTGGGTGATATTCATATCTTGGGTGATTATTCTATACTCGAATAAAAAAATTGTTCCGGATTCAGAATTCAATTAATATACAATATATTTTAGTATTAATAATAAAAATTCTTTTCTATATAGCTAAGGAATAATATTGGGTAATAATAATCAATTTTTTATTTTTAAAATAAAAACAAACTAGCTGACAATGTTTACATTAAATTGTGTTAATATAAACACGTATAGTATTTATTTATAACAATACTCGAGAGTTGCTGAAGGTGTTCTTGAGTGCTGTCGTAGCGTAGGTAATCTCTGTTCAACTGTAAGACACAGTACCATTGAAACTACTCATATAAAATAGCATGTGCAGATAAGAGATTGCGTTTACGTAACAATGTATGCTACGCCTGAACTGAGCGCTCTGTACGTTTGTTGGATCGCAAATTTTTGCTAAACTCGATGGAAGCGAATGTTGAAAAGTGTGTAATCTGTGTGTATGTCCATCGTCGTTGCTATACACACCTTATACTAGAATATGCAGACCTCTTCGGTCAGTGTTAACTATAACATCTTCAAATGAACCCGCGCTGTTAATTGCCGCTTAAATTCCGTTAAAAAAATTCTCAAAGAAGAACTAGTTGGTGCACCTCGTTGAGTGATATATTAAATTGAAGGGCGTTAATTCAGTCGTCATCTTAATATATAAAAATAATATATACATCTCTATATATATATATATATTTTAAATGTTAAAGTTGGGCTTCCTTTTTAATATTGTTAAATCATTAGTACAATAAAGTTTATTTAAATTTAATATATATAAAAAGATATTGGTCTAAGAATTGAGCTCTGCGAAAACTAGAATATGCGCAGACGCCGATCGATACCAACTCGGTCAGTGTTAACTATAACGTCTTCAAAGTAACCCGCGCTGTTAATTGCCTCTTCAATTTCAAAAGTTACTGTTTTCAATTTCAATAGGATTTGGTTTCAGAATTGAGAATCGGCAGGCGATTTAAACTTAAATTCATATTTTTTATAGTGATTTTAATCAATTAAAGAGACGCGGGCTTAAATTATATCCTCGGAAATGAAGAGGCAATTAACGAGGTAATTTGAAGAGGCAAAGGAACGCCGTACAAAATGTGTCAGTGTATTCTCTTTGTTGCAGTGATGAGAGTAGATCTTTGGGTTTTACCGTATTGGTGGACATGCGGGGTGCCACATGGTCCACCGTCAAGCCGATCCTGAAGGCTCTGCATGAACATTTCCCGCAGGGTGCCGTCCACCAGGCGCTCATCGTCAAACCGGACAACTTCTGGCAGAAGCAACGCACATCGCTCGCGTCCCACAAGTACAAGTTCGAAGTAAGTCCAAAGAATTCGTTCTAAATATTACATTTTCCATAGTTTAATGGATAGCATAAAATATGTGGATAGTTTTATGAATTTTATAATACTAATGTTCATTTCAAAGGCGGTGTTATATTTTTTTTAAACCCCCCAGCATATTCGTTTCAATTCGCAAGAACTTCCACTACTCTGCAGATAAATAATCCAAATCCATTCATATGTGGACGCACTCCATGGACATATTACTTGTCCCATTTTCGAAATAAAGGCGGTAAAATGAAACGTTGGCTGTTGTACATTCTCTTTGTCCAATATATACAGAGTGGCAGATGTGAAACGCAAGTGCAACTATCACTTTAATACGTAATTGATTTTTTTTTATTGGGAAACTTCTTCAATATTAATTTATCACCAGTGCAAAATTACCGACTCAAAACGGATTTACATCCAATTCTTATGTGCACAATATTATCATTCAGAATTATAGTATTTTTTTTTTATAAATTTCATCACTATTCGACATTATATTCGCGCTCTTTTCGAAATGAAAATGTCAAAATTTATGCTACGTTTGTGGTTTTTTAATAGTTTTTTAAAAACTACTGCTATATTTGCCTAACAATTTACTTACATTAAAATACCATCAAATTACTGTACAAATACATTTTCTCTACCGATTTTATCACCCACCCTGTTTCCACCCATCAATTTCATTCCAACAAAACTGCAAACAGTTTTCAGTTTGCCTTTCGCGACAAACTTTATTAAAACTCCTAAACAAGCCAGAACCATTGCGCTATAATTTCATTTCGGCCCCACACACATTTATTTCGCGTTTATTATACATTTTGTAATTATTGTTGAAGCGCCAAAGCTGCAAATATCTATCTACCGCTTTTTGCTTATCTCTGTTTGGTTTTTGTTTATTTCTGCCACCGAACGAACACTGACAATTTTAACTTTCCCATCACATTTCCCACTAAATTCACCAACTTTGCGGCTGGTGTAAGGATCATATAGGTTCTGAAGTTTTTTCATTTATACAATCATAAAAAAATGTGAATAAAAAGGGAATATCTCGCCCAAAATGTTTGATTTCGTAAGTTTCTATTGAAGATATTTTCTGTGTACATATGTAACATCTGCTGTACCCATTTTATGACGTATTCAAACAATTCAATTTTATCTCCAATCCAATTTCCAAAGATATAATTGACATTGCCACGTTAAAGCCGAATTGTCATAAACAGATACAAAGCTATATTTAACAGTCCTTTGTCACCAAGATCACTTAAATCGCAATGACCTCAGTGACGCATTTCTACGATGTGACAGTTCGCTTTTGTATCAATGCAAAATTACTAAAGTTATTATAGTATAGAATACCATCCAAAATAAAATGAACTAAAGTTATTGTTTGTATTTAAACTTAAGCTTTTTGATATGTTTTTCTTATACTAGGTCATCTAAAGAATTATCGAATGTCCTTCCTCGCAATGCCAAACCATTCAATTTCATTACAAGTCATTTCCTGTATATCAATGTGGTAGTTTCTGCAATTTTATATAATCTATTTTCCTAGAAACGTGCTCGCCCTAGTTTACACTAGTGTACACTCATTTGCAATGAAAATGTACCAATTTCTCTTTAGCTCATGTTCAGTTGAAGCCTCTTTTGTTGACCACAATCATACATTGCTCCCTATACTAAGAGCTTTTCAAATCAAGAATTGATGTGTGAAAATGGAACACCCGAAGCAAGTTTATAGTATCAAATTCTAGCTATATGAACTCTACAGACTCTTGAAATGTATGTTTGTGCTTCGATATAGGTCACTGGAAAAGACGAAGAAACGTTTGATGGTTTCATATTTGATGTTGAATGGGGTCACTTCAATTTTAATTTGAAGGATCACATTTGATCCTTCTGCATCAGAAAATTCGTTGATTTTGTTTGCAGAAGGCCATGTACAAAATTGTTTTATAAATTGCAGCTAAATACATGTTTGTAATTTCGATTCCTCCTAAGAAACACGCGTGCTTCAATAAAGAGTGAATTGAAGAAATTAGTACATCCTTTTCCTCTTCTAACTCAACTCGCTTCCAATTTTAACATTCTCGATGTACCTTCTTTCCAGACCAATATGATCAGTCTCGAAGCCTTACCTAAGATCATAGACACCACTCAACTTACCTCCGATCTCGACGGATCTCTTGGCTACGACCATAGCTCATGGTTAGAAACACGCTTAGCTGTAGAAGACTTTTCCTGGCAAGCAGCTGATCTCTTAGATCGCCTTGATGACTTACAGGAAGACCTCGCAAGAAATGACTTTGCTGAAGATGTCAGCGGCGCTAAACATAGAATAGATCTCCATAACGAGATGAAGAAGAAGATCACGAAATCTCCTATTGAAGAGTTGGATATATTAGGTGAGTACTGAAATTTTATTCCACAAAGATCTTGTGAAGACGTTTTAAAGGAAGCAAGCATTTCAGTTGCATTTATTCTTGTGCTGTAGAATAATTCCGATTAAACAACTGCCTATTTTGTGGCTGAAGAGTTCTTCTATTTAGTTCTGAGTGCATATAGTTTGGTTTAGTCGTGACATTGGCGAAGATTAGTGTAAGGTTAAGTGTAAAATCGATAGACGACAGACTGATCTAGAAGTTTGGAGTAATGTAAAGAAGAATAACAATACGACGTAATGAATGACCTCGGTGAGCGACGAAGAGTTGCTTAGTCAATTCATTACGATTTCTCCATTCAATATGAGAGTAAAAGAAAGTTAATGATGTGCAGTAATGAGAAAATCCAAAGAACTAATTGAATTTTCCGATTCTATATTAACTATTTGAGAATATTTTCTTTGTGCGTATGAAGGTGCCTTATTCCACTTTTATATATTTGAAAAATTTAACAAACTCTTCGCCCACAGCGATACTACATATATCACGATTCTGTTAATATTTGTAACAGACTCAATCTTCGCTACGAAATATAATATCACAAGTGAATAAATTTGCTTTGTCGGGTATTTATTTATAAGTAGCGACACGCAAGGCGTCCACGCGTTTCGCCTTCAGGCAACTTTCGGGCACCTTCAGGCGCATGTAAGCAAATTACTTGCGGCGAGCTGGAAATACGATGGGGTTAGCGTACTGTACAATAGTTAACTTTCTGCCGTTTACTTGTCGCTACAAGAACTATTCGATTCAGTCAAGAAATCATTTGTAAACTTTTCCATTGTAAAGTTGATGTCTGATGTCATCAGATGACAAATTGATGTCTGTAAAGTGCAATTTGAGGGGTTTTATCGAACCACTGCATCCATTTTTGAAAAAATGTTTATTTTCTTCTAAAACTCCAAAGAAATTATTACTCTTCTATAACGAACTTGTATAATTTTGTAAAATTCAAAACATTTTTTTTTCTAAATGTTTCTTCTTCAACTTTAAATATATTATTACTCTTTTATAACTAACTTGTATAATTTTGTAAAATTCAAAACACAATTCCGTTCTTAGTATTTTATTTTGGCTTAAAAAAATCTTGCCGATGAATTTTTAACGATGTAACTTTCCAAAATTGACCTCTTTAGAGCCACGTCTTTAATTATAAACGCAGCGTACTTTGGCCATTTTTCTTTTTGTTCAATATTTTACTAGTTTTATATATTTTGCAAATCCAAACTCATTTCCTATGGAAATATATTCTTTAATAGCTTGTTTTTCGTCGTCTTCTCTTGCCAAGTATATAAGAAACATTTAACTCTTGATTTTGTAATAAAATACATTTCTAATATTCTTCAGTTACGATTTCAAACTGTACAGATTACACCGCATGTTATGAACTAATAATGAATGAGTAATTTCAACAAATCGTCGGCTGTGATTAATTAACTGCAGAATGTTACGATAAATCGAAGCGTTTATTAAAATTTTATTATCAATCTAGCAAATGCAATTAGGATATTTGTCTATTGAAACGGTGGCAATAAAATGCCACTGCTGAGGAATTATTGCAGTCTGGTCTTCAAGTGGAGACTCGTTAGACGTTCAAGTGATGGTTTAATTTTAGGTAATAACTAGTCCTCCGGTGCTCTGGTCGGTGATCTATTTATTACACAGGTAAATTTCATATACGAAAATAATTATCTTCCTGCAACTGGCAGGCGTCTTCAAATGTTCAACGTTGTAACGAATGCCGAAGCATGGTTTGACGGTTTAGCAAATTTTATTTCAAAAATTCATTACGGTGCATGTTAAATAAAAATAAATTGCCGTCTGTAAGTGTTTCATTTGCTTTTTATTTCACAATTTGAATGAAAATCAATGCATTGTTTCCTCTTGTATTATCGCTATTTTCTAACGTTTTCTTGGCCGAACAGATTTTCAGGAAATATATTATAATTGGCCCAGATAAATCAAGTAACCCGAAAATTTGCAGACTATAAATAGTAATAACAGTAATAGTATTTTACTGTACGTGACATGAATTCAAATTTAAATCTATTTGAAAAATACAACTTGATTTGTATAATGAAATTTCTCAATTAAAACTAGCTAGATTTTTAGTGGAATTATAACACGAATAAGGATTTGGGACTCTTTTTATTTGACCTAAGATTTTTCTTTTTACAATTCGCATATTTTTTAGAATTAATATTTCCGCATGACAAAAAATACGATAGATCTAGATAGATTGTCACGGTCAGCAGACTCTTCACTGAACTCCATCAATTTTCCATGTATTTTTATTTATATAATCGTTCAAATTTCCCATCTTTCAAATGCACACCATTTCCTTGCCGAGCAATTTCTAAATTATGTGCACCACATTTTTTTTTAGTCATGTAACTCACAAATCAATATTACTTCAACCAACATTTTTTCCTACTGTTAATTTATTGGGTATAGGGACGTTTACTTATTATTTTGTATTTTTATATATTTTATTTTCGGAATTGTTGATTTTCACAGAATATGGCGAAGACTAAATAAACAGTATTAAGCAGCAAAAAATATATTGTACGATTTTTATTGAAGATTGTATTTTCACGTACTCTATTAAATAAAAAACAAATTTATCCCATGAAAAGTTAATTGCAAATTTTATTATGGGAAAACCATTTGAACATATTTGTTACTACAACTTCCCATATGCCAATCAGCTGTGTCTTTTACATTTTACATTTTCTTAGGATATCTATCAAATTGTTAATCCCACAATAAAATTGCCTATAGATTAAAAAAAATTCTGAGATCATTTCATATTAGAAAATTTCTCATTTTATCACGTGAAAATAAAATTGATAACTTTTACTACGAGAAGAATATATAAATACGTTAGTAACAAAATTTGTACACTTTTCAATATTTACACTGCTACAGAGATGTTTAATGGAAATTTCACTTTCCATTAAACATCTCTTATACGACCCTTTCTGGGACGAAATAAAATGTCGTGAAAAATGGCGAGGACGCGAATTTATGTATACGGAAAGCTCACACCGAAATCGTAACTTTTTTATACGAGTACACATTTTTTTTTCCGTTCCAACGTCGGACATTTATCATCTACCCCGAATTGACCCTAATTGTGAATTCCTTGACTGCGTGGCCGGCAACGAAGAGGTATGCTTTATAGGCGAAACGTGTTTTCTTCTTGTCTAATTGACTACCGAAATAGATGTAAACTTACCGCTTAATCTTGCGCTTAATCCAGGTAATAACACTATGAGAAAAACAAGTGTAATATATCATCGACATATTTTCGCTGGCAATATGGCCGTTTGTGAATAAATTTGAATATATAAGCACTGTATTGGTTATGCACAAACTTGATTTCAAACGACTTACTAAACATTATATATATTGGAGAAAAATAAAATGTTGTGAAAGCTAAATAATTATTTTTTAACTTTAGCGGCAGTAAAATTTTTTTCTAACATGTACGTTTTCTTCTTACCAATCCAAGCATTGAACTAAGCCAGGAAAAAAAAAATTATTTATGATAAAGTACCATAAAATCTACTGCAAAATGGATTTTTTTATTTTGTGCGATAGAAAATTCCATTTATTGTACTACCTCAGATTGTTGATTAAAAAACGTTTTGTTTACGTATCGAAAATTCTGGGATGACTAACTAAAATACACCAACAGAGAAATTACCAAGTTGTGAATTCGCATCTTCACTTTTCGCAATATTCATGCGACATTGTAAGAAATTATGTCGAAAGTTTCTAAAAGAAAAGTAATACCTTTTCCTCTCGTAAACCTTTTACTAAATGCTGGTCCCTTTTACCATTTACCATCGATTATCTATCTATCTATACATAAGGCTTTTACTTTCATTTTAATCGCCTATTGATCCCGTCCGAAAGTTCATTTCTAAACTCGTACGGTTATGTAAAAATACAGGTTTAACACGTCTCTTCATCGAACTAAAGAATGTAAATGGTCATACTGGTCAAGCTACTAGATCCACAATAATTCATTACACGTTTATACGTGTGGTTTTTAATTATAAGTCGCAACTAGTAAAGGATTGTTTATTATGAAATTTGATAGCTGTATAAGAGAAGATTAACAGTATGTTATAAAACGTGGAACTTTTTTTTTATAAATCCTATGACGAAGCAACATAAAAAATATTAATTGCTTATGCGTATGCAAAGGTTTTATTACAATACGAAGTGTAGAAAAGTTAAATTCATTTACAGCTACGAACGTGATTTAATATACAATTCCATCATCATCACTAGCAATATGTTTTATTCAAATTGTAAAGATTGTTTTCGTATGATTTCTATAAAAATATTACGGATTGAAATTGGGATTTCAGTTCACAATCCCAAATATGACATCTCACGATCGTATCATATCAATTCGAAGGATACACGCATGTATATATCAAATCGCTTGAATTGGAACGCAGATCTATTAAACGGAATGTTTGATAGTAAATATTGATTTATTTAAATCGTATATATATTCATATTTGCGTGTGAGTTCACTTGGTTCAGCTCAGAGCCTGTCCCGATGTATTGTCAGTGGTCCTTAGATTTTCTTGTATTTTAAGAGCCTGTTTTACTTCAGGGAGAAAAACCGCCGTTAAAAAATATGCCATCGAATCAATCTTCACAATTCTACTCCTCATTTGACAATTTTCTAGCAGCTTTTCAAAGCTTCTAACTCAACTGCCATATGTTCTTTACCATTATTTTTTTTTGCTTATGCAAATGTGAAAAATATCCCGTGGACTCTATTTCAGTTTCCATTGCACTTTGTTATGCGATTTATTGCTTTAGCGAGGCCCTTAAACTATTTTCGTACTAAACAGTTGAATTATTCATAGAACTTTCGTGTTTTATCGATCGTTATGCATGGGAATTAAGATATATGTGACGATGCCGGAATGTCGTCAATAGCTTTGACATATTACAAGCTTAAAGCTGTAATAATTTATGTATATCCGAAAAAAAAGAATTAGAAAACAGGACTAAATATTTTACACTCCTATTTTTAGTAGCTGTGGTAATGTATCATTTTTAGTACGTCTGTTTTATCCCCTTTTGTAATAACCATTTTCAAATACGATAAGTAGGACAAAGATAAGCATAAAATCATTTAATATATTCGTTTGCACACTCATAATATAATATTTGATGTTATCTATCCTACACATTTAGTTAATATAAATTGGCGAAATCTGAACCTAGGTACAAGTTAATTAACTTCATCTCTACTTGATTTGTAAATTAATAATTAATATTCCGGGCATAATTTACACACATTGACTGACTACTATTTACAACCCTGCTTAACTTTCCAAGCAGGAAACTTGAAGAGTTAAGTAGTGTTAAATATCAGTCTTCCTTGGTGAGAACGATGCTTCCCTAATTATTAAATTATTTACCAAGTTTCTAACCAACATTATAAAAGCTGGATAAGAGAAGATTTTATGTTGTAAAGTTTTATTAAAATAGCTGCTCCGAAATATATTTTGTAAAATAATTTGGAAGGGATTAAAATTTCGAAACTTATAAGCAGAGCTAAGAAAGCGCCTTTAAAATAATTTGCAGAATATTGCAATATGTTGTATAAATTGAATTATGTTGGTTTAAAAAGCATTTTAAATCTTTTAATTTGTGTAAATATTACATTTATTAAAAAATATATTTTTTGTTTAGCAGAATCATCTATATTGCGTTATATATTTATCAATAGCTAAGTAGATTTGTAGCTTTAACGTAAATATTTGATTTAATTGGTTATCTAAGTCAATAACACCTTTTGGCTAAACCCCTAGCAATTAAATTGTTTGTGAGACATTTTATTTTTTACAAAATGAATCTTCTATCTACGAATTGCACAAATCGCGAAATATCCACCTAAACTATTACTAATTGTGTATTTCTTTTCGTTCTAGGTCAGCGTCTTCTGCAAAAAGCGACCATTTCAACAGGTACAAGTAGTAATACAACCTGCACCCCATCATCGACGAATTGTCCAACAACAACCAACTGTCCTTCATCCCTAAACAGTGCTGGCTCGGACACATGCAGCCAGGCAAGCAGTTCGGCCAGCAGTAGTACCACAAACATGAGCAGCACTGCCAATAATATGACTATTAATGGAGGAGGATCTGGAGGTAAAAACGTCTTGAACTCGTGCAATTTTATTACAAAAATCTGCTATTATGTCGCATCTTTTGTTGAAATTAAAAAATTCGTTCGTTTTTTTCTGTTTAGCTTTGCATATGATGCGCGACGCAGACTCACCATGTGGTGGTGGGGGCAGCGTGAGTGGTAGTAGTACCACAGGAAGTACTGCGCAGGGAGACGTGCGCACTCTGGTTATACATAATCTAGAAGCAGTACACACAGCTCATCAGCATCTTCTGCAACTTTGGGGACACAAGAAACTGAAACTAGATCAATGCTTTCAATTAAGATTGTTCGAACAAGATTGTGAAAAGGTAAATACTAAATGTTATTGTTAAAACACGGGGGGGGGGGAAGTTCCACAGGGGCCCATTCTTGTACCACACGTATTCGTAATGATTTAATAATGTTTGCTCTAAAAATTCAAATTTAAAAACGTAATATTTTCGTTTGATGGATTCTATATTTGTTTCCTTTTGCAGATGTTTGATTGGATTTGTCACAATCGAGATGTGTTTCTTCTAAATTACGTCGAAATTGGCCGCGCCTGTCAGCCAGCCAAACAGCTCCAAGAAGAACACCAACATTTCGCCCTGAGTTCCATGAACGTTTACGTTAATATTAATAGAATATTATCGGTGGCTGGGCGGCTAATTGAAGGCGGACATTACGCTGCAGGTCATATAAGACAGGTACGAATTCAGAAATCTATTATTTACACATCGCTAATAAAAATGAATTGTTTCAGGTCGCGGGTCGTTTAGATAGGACGTGGAAGGACTTCGCCGCTGGTCTGGACGAACGAACGGCTGTCTTAGCGTTGAGTGTGTTGTTCCACCGGAAGGCGGAACAGTATGTTGACAGTGTTGCCTCTTGGAGCGCTGCGTGCGACACGAGCGGCTCCACGGGCGCTTTGCCAACTGAAATTATGATGTTGGAGAATGCGATACATCAACACCAAGCATTATACGAAGCAATGTGTCAAGCATATACAGAGGTACAAAAAACAATCGTCTTCAGCAAGAAAAGAACGTAAACGATAAAAATGATTTTTGAGGTGTCTAGAGGAATTTCTTAGTTAAATTCAGCTAGATATTTAGTGGAATTATGACATGAACAATAATTTAGGGCTCTTTTTATTTGACCTAAGATTTTCTTTCTTTTTACAATTCGCATATTTTTTCGAATTAAAATGAGACGATAATAATGTTAGTTGTGAAACATTAACAAAATTAACGATTGTTCAGTTTTCGTTGTAGTTTCTATCACGTTCTTTACAGGTTTATAATTCTTACCAGTCGTTATTAAACGGACTCGATGTGATGTTACAAGTGTGCCATAATTTGCCCAGTTCTCAAAACAACAAAACCGACAACGGATTAATTATAAACGTACGAATTTTAATTTTTGAAAACTTTCAGCTTTTTGGTGCGGAGATCTTACACGGTTTTTTTTTTGGATCTTCTGGACATGGGACTTCACACACTCATTTTCAGGATTTATTTCCGTCAATTTAACAATTGTTTCGAAAGAGTTAAGGCAAATCAAACAAAGCAAGCTTCACTATCTTTCAAAATATACGTCCGAGTTAAATAATATATATAATTTAAATTGTTAAAACTTGATTCTGAACATGTCTTTGTTTAATGGTTTGCTTAACTTAATTGTGGTATTGGGATTGGACCATTTTCTTGGCTAGTATATAAGATTAAATTATTTTTATTAATATCTAATTCGTTGGGTGTTTGGGGTCTTTCTTTTTCTAACCAGGTGCACAGTACAAGTAAGAAGCTTCTCTATCAATTAGACCACTTGGTGCAAGTCTGCAATCAGCCCGGTCCTGATCGAAAACACGTAATTATCTAATATTATTTCTAAAATCCGTAAAATTGTATTTTATTGATTAAAATAAAATATATAAACACACTTTAACAAACCTTCATTAATCGCAATGATGAT
Source organism: Leptodirus hochenwartii (assembly GCA_947310635.1). Classification (NCBI taxonomy): domain Eukaryota; kingdom Metazoa; phylum Arthropoda; class Insecta; order Coleoptera; family Leiodidae; genus Leptodirus; species Leptodirus hochenwartii. The sequence continues at coordinate 2,104,122 of OX371183.1, read as the reverse complement.
TCGCATAATTACATATTGGTCTAATTAGAAAAAATCTCGTTGAATCTCTTAATTATTAAGAAAAATAACGTGCAGAAAAATAAACTGTAACTGCTTGTACCGGTGAATGAAACATTGCATGATTTAATTGCCAATTACGTTATATATACTTACATTACCATCTAATTCATTTACAAGTTCCTGTATAATTTCAAAAACATTCATATTTATATACAGGGTGATAATTACGATACCCGACCTGGTGGTAACCCCGCAGCAGATTACAGTGAGGGCGCTAGTCACGTTCTGGCTGTGATACATCAAATTCTAAACCATCATCGGGCGTTAGAACAAAAATGGCACGCCAAAAAGATCAAGCTCCATCAGAGACTCGCTCTGAGATTGTTCCAAGAGGATGTCAAACAGGTAAATAGTTGTAAATGTACGAAATATTTGCAGAAAATCGTATTTTTTCCGAAAAACAGCGGAAATTTAGAGATCTTTATACCGAAAACATTCAATATCATATCAAATGTTCAAATTTCTAATTCAAAAGTGGAAATCTATTTAAATGTATTTGAGAAGTTAATAAAAAGAGTTATCCGTTTTATTTTTGTCGAGACTACAAATAATATTACCCACTATTAATGTCGTGTAAAAATTAACACTTTCAGTGATTTGTTTTTGTATTTACAGCAATTATAATTACGTAATTGCATGTTCATTAAACTTTAAAGTGCCATTTCTAATTAATATTTTCAAGCACATGCACTTTTATGACATACATTTATTTCAATAACGTTTTATTGAACCATATATGGATACTGCTGAAATTACAAAGATGTTTTTCAATAATAAAAAAAGTCCTTAGTACCTCATTATTTAACGTTTCGTTTTTAGTACAAATTCCTGCATATTTTTTATTAAAAATAATTGATTTCGATGTTTTCTCTTATTTAATTTGATTTCTTATTCTAATATTTTCGTGAATTGTTACATATTTTTTGCAGGTCCTAGATTGGCTAGCCAATCACGGTGAAGTATTCATTCGAAAAAATACCGGAATTGGAAGAAATCTTCAAAAAGCTCGAGTGTATCAAAAAAGTCACGAACATTTCGAAAATGTAGCTCAGGTGAGTTGTCTTTTCAATTATTAAAATATGATATTAATTCGGTAATTCCGTAAAATTTCTATCATTTCGGGAAATATATTTTCTAGCATGATATGAAACGATCTGTTTTTAATTACAATGAACCAGTGAAATGTTGCGCATGTATTTTCAATAAATTAAATTGTGCATTTATTAAAACGCGCTTCCGCGTTAATGAATTGCCTCAATAAAAATAATTCTGGCGCGAAAGAAAGAAGTGGTAATATTAATAATATTCGAACGCTCTGTTTACGTTGGAAATGCTAGCATAGCAAATTCATTACTATTCAAATTTTGTTTCGTTCAAGTTTAGCATAAATCTTATTAATTGGCTGCGAATTATAATTAAACTGTAGCTAGAGCGAGGTGTTTGTATTTAATGTACAGTTCTGCCTCATTTACCACGAGAAATTGAACATGTTTTGATAGAAATCGAAATGCTGAATTTAGGAGAAAAACCAATACTTAGAATTCAGTAAAACTCAATTTTAATATATATTACAAACTTTCATCCACCGAAAAAGTCCGTACATCCAGAATAACTTGCGTGGATTATCATGTACAATTTATTCGCAGTATTTCAGACATTATTAAAAAATCCCCAATATCATCAATAAAACATCATTTTTATGTTACTTTAATATGCTCTGATATAAATAGTTTTTATTTAAATTTGAATCGAGCAAAATCACTTTTTTATAAATTATTTTCCGCACTATATAATTTTTAATCGAAATTATGAACTATATGCTAATTTCTATTTAAATATAAATTATCGTTAACATTGTTCATAATTAACATGAAACAAAAATTGCAAATTTTGTAATTTACATACAAATGAAATCTAATTTAGTTTCTAAAATATAATCGATATAAAACAACAATCTCCGGGAAATTTCCATGTGTGTAATTCATTCAAATAATTCAAATTTAACTGTAAAATTAACTTTACTTCTCTGTTTGATTACACTCTTGTTAAAAATCTAACACACTGTATAGAAATCTTCAACTTCTCCAACTCGTATAATATTTTTAACGTGCTATATTATAATTTAAACGTGTTTTCGACGCTTTGCAATTGCTTCTTGCACCATGTTACGACGAAGATATTTGAATGATTGTAAAGACCAGGGAGTGTTGGTCTGGCCACAACAAAAGGGTGCTTTCAAAGCAAAAATCCCTTTCAAATGCAATGATATAGGTTGTGTGGGATAGATCAGAATCTTATAATATACATCTGTCTACTAAACCATATACAAATCTTATGGTAATGTTAAAAATCCCAGAGTTTTTATTTTTTTGATTTAATATCTACGCATGATTTCATATTGTATTTACAATTTTTATGATTAATATGATAGAAAAACATCATAGTCAGAAGACGTGTTAAAAAGAAATTCATTTATTCTGAAATCCCAAATTTAATTTGATTTATAATTTTGTTACACAAAGCTTCTCATGTGCCAATCAAAAATACATTGTGTGTTTGAATAAAAATGCAAATTAATTCTACTAAAAATTCTTGACACATCCAATCGTTTACTACCATCGTTTTTATTACCTTGCAAACTCAGCATTTTTTGTACGAACACTTCATTTTCTTCCTATGATCAAATCCTTTTACATCGCGAATTAGTAGGTTTCTTGTATGTCGAGCAATTTGGGTTAACTGCCCTACTTACACGGCTTCTACATATAAGAAATTAATCGTCTGCAAATTCCTACCCAAGAGGCTACAGCGAGAACTGTGCACCTTCATAAAGTCGCTGAATGAGCAACTCTTTTAGAGGATGGCCTTTTTTTATTGTCTTGTGGCATTTTAATCCACAATGTGTGGATGTTTAGCTCGCTCTATCGACCGTGATATTACATCGGAGCATGCAAGAACGCCACTAATTGTAATTAATTTATTCGCCTTATGCAAAAATATTTACTCGTCTAACTTCGTTATATTCCCAGAATTTTGGTGGGAGATTTTTCTTTGCAGCGTTGCAGAATAAAACATCAAAACTTGCAATATGAATTTACAAGCAGAAGCAGTCCTACAAAAAATGCATATTATACTTTAATGCGCTTTTCATTCTTTCTAGTACGGTGATAAAATGTCTATTGAAATTCTTTACAGCCAATTCTCTGGGAAAAAAAAAAGACAATTTATAAAGGAATTTTTACTGCCAAATACAAACTTAAAAGAGTGAGGATTTTTTTTAAATATTTATAAACAACATGCAAAATAAAAACGCTGTATTCGAATTTGTAATAATTTCCACTATATTGTGTTATATAAAAATCTAAGATGAATTTTAAAGAGTGCCGTAACGTTTTTATATTATCAAAATAGTTGTCGTAAATGTCCCAATTATCTTTATTTTTTTCAGACTTAAAATATGGTTCGAATGTAGCATTTTTTTGGATGTATCAAACTATAGAATTGGAAAATTAATTATCTCTTCACTTAGTTAGAACAATTGGCGAGTCTGTCAGCTATAAACAATTCTTCAATTTGTTAAGGTGGTAATTAACTAAATTACTCTCTTCGAGTTTACGCCGAAGGATAGGATTTCTCGATGTTCGTTTTTAAATATATTCTTCGTCATTGTTTACGGTTATTTATGACGTCCATAACTTCCGATAACTATTTATCAATCGATGTAGAAAGTGTGAATATTAGGCATGTGTTCACAAACAATTAAACAATGAAATGGTCATTGTTGTACGTACAAAAAAGCCTAGGCACTTGTTGCATTGTTATATGTAGTATTGTTATATAATAAGTATTATTATGGAAATTAAATGCTAGAAAATTGACGAATTAACTTTTACTCGAATTAGAAATATGCAAAAAGAAAATTAGTACGCGTATAGAAAATAATACGATTTCGTTTTATATGAAACTGCAAAAAAGTGTCCGCTCAAAAACGAACATAAAACAAGCGCTATTTATTACAGCTCTTCATTACAGCTTGATTATATTTATTACATCAATACTATGATTTATCACGACATACATATGATGGCATCTGTATATTAAATCACGAAACACAATTACTTATTCCTGTGTATTTACTATCTTGTATTGAAGAATATTTCGTTCCACTTCGATGGCAGTTAAACAATGCTTTGTTCAGACGAGGCGGCTTCTTTGGTTCTTTATTAAATAGCCAACTTTTACTGAAAGGCGTACCGTCAAACTCGATAATTACATTTGCGCGGATGCTACAAGTACTGCCACAGATTGCCGCTAACAAATCGTTATCAGAAGATATCAGGCGTTAGTTAGCTTTCTAATTCCGACAAATTTTTGTCTTTAAACTACATATTGTTATATTTTCTAATTACACGTTACAAATATTAATGGACTCGTTTTAACACGACGAGTCGAAATATATTTGACAATTCCAACGTAATTCTTGAATTTAACGAAGCATATAATAATATATTATTTGCGAGGATTTTTTTGGAGGTCTTCATTCTTCAAATTTGTTTACCGTATCCATATTTAGTTTTTAAGTGCGAAATTGAACGCAGTCAGTCGTGGAGATTTATCTACTTAATCTTATATATTTGTCTTTCTATAAGCTAAATATACCAGGTCTTAAATATTTATTGTATTTGCTGTCTTATCTTTACCGGTCGTTTTAATAACCAATAATTTATCGCAAGCCTTCGCAAGAAGAATCACGCAGGAGACAAGATTGCTCGCATATTAGTCATGAAATATCTTAATATACAGTGTGTTCTGTTGCAAATTTTTTCCAAACATTGGAATAATATATCCCTTAAAAGGTGCCGACTCTTCATCGGTGATAGAATTTTTTATATTGGTCTAGTAGTTTAATATTATTAGCGCAAATAAATGTTTCTTCTTACATATTATTATTATATCTTCATACATTAACAATATAAAGCATACCATATCTTACCATTACATTAACACCTCTTTTCTTACTATCTTCTCTTACGACTATCAAATATGATTCTACCCAACCAACGTATAATGCTAATGTCTTTGTTATAGCAGGTTATAATAGTACGGATTAAGTTGACATTTAGGCCCCATTTAACCGTTTCCTGATTTTACCAGTACAATATAAAGCTGCACAGAAAATAACATCAAATCAATTTTTCTTATAAGTCACGATCAAATTTGTAAAATTTCTTTTGATTTTACCAATGAAACTGAAAATCGAAAAAAGGTTGATGCCTTAAGCCATTTCACAATGGATTTTAAGGGCACGTAGACCAATTCAAGTTGGATAATACGCTGGCGTTTGGTTGTCGAGTGCAAGAACCCTTTGTCTTTTGTATAGTAGAGCACACCTCCTCGATTAAATTCGCACACAGCCTATCATTACATTGGAACTATAGAGACAATAGGCATCATTCGGTGTTAATGGGCCTGATATTTAGTTGTTCTTGTAACTGCGGTCAAATGTGTTGACTTCCTAAGTCAACAACGTAAGAATCTTCAACATAAAATCTTCGGCGTATTGAATTACAACTCGTACGATTTAAAATACTCTAAATAATTTGCTGCACATTCTACTGACGAATGGTTCGGTATTTCCACGGTGGTCAATTTCTTCAGCAAGTCCTTTATATGGTCATAAGCCAACAGATCCAGTTCCTCAGGACTAGCTCTAGCTGGCCTGATTCAAAACCTCACCAGTCGCCCATCTTCGTACTCCAAACTAAACCATCGCTTTTATACTTGTATATAGTTACATACGTGGCCTGAAGATAGGTCATCCACAGGCCATTGTCATATCTCTTTAATCGGCGCAATTATTAACCACTCTCGTAATAATTACGACTTCTAAATCGAAACCAAAGATTTAGTATTATTATCACCTTTAAAATTAGTCCCGAAGAATTTTGAGTAGTCGCTGTATTTGAGTATAACGTTAAAAATGGTAAAGGTCATTATCGCTCGTCGTTGTCTTGTTGAGTGCCATCCATCTGTCCTCTGGTCATTATCTAGTGTACTTCAAGTGGTTGTGCAAATTAACGAGGCATTTTGTTTGTATGCAAACACGTGCATCACTTGAAACCACTTGTACGTGACATCCATTTGTCGATTGTTAACACTGTCAGCAATTGTGATTGATTTGCGTCTGCACAGCCATACAGTTAATTAGAATTTGAGTTGTACCCTTTCCGATTTAATGGCTGGCTGATTTTTAGTAATTGGGGTGATCGAGTGTTAAATTTTAGGAGAGATTATCGCCTGATTATTTGCTTAATATCATAATTTCTAGACGTTTCTTGTTACGGCAAATGGACGTATGGCATTCGTTTGTCGTACTACTATCTTGCGCAACTATTTATTTATTGAAAAATTGCACAATTAGCGATAGTGCATTGAACTACTTCCATACATGCACTCAGCATTTATCGTAGTTAGAAATTATGTTACTTTATTCTAAAGAAATGTATTATTGAGTAAAATTATAATGTACATGCGAGTCGAGAAGTCGTTTCGTATACGGGATCATATAATTATCATCAAGAATATGAATTACTTGATCAATTGCTAAGTTTCGCAGAGAGGATGTACAAATTGATACCTTGCAATAATTTAATATAATGGAAATTTCGTGTTCATAGTTGAATGAAGACCTGCCGCACTCATACTAGGATCTTATTCAGAAATATATATATTTTTAAATATATATAAAGATCCATTTGACACCAGATTAACATTTGATTATTTTTGTCGATATTCGACTTATTTTAAGAATTCAAATTTGGCCTGTCTAAATCCGTTTTCTTTCCCCCGAGGCATTTTTGCTTCTCCAACCTCAATTCGCACTTATCTTTTATCGCGCTTGCTTTAAATTTACTACACTTTCACGCACATGGCAAAGCTGCGCATGTCTTCAGCTCTACACCGCTGTGTGTTGTATTCATCCAGGACCTCGGAATGCTTTGCACATTCTTCTACAAGCGTTCACAACGGTTGCACGATCGTTGATTCATTGTTTCGGTTGCGCAGTTGTTACCTTGCCAAAATCGCGCACGTGTAGTTTGTTTGTAAGTTTCAAAAATCCTTTGTTATATAAAAAATAACCGCCACCTAATAAAATTAAGGTATTTCGAGTGATTTTGAATTGGTTTGGTAGAAACACCAACTCTTAAATGAGTTTTATTTTTGTTGTAGTTTTTACGATAGTGCATGGATATTATTATTTTCCCCAAAGCTCATTTCTGCATAGAAATTTTCAGTTCACGTGCTTAGTGCGCTTTAGTTTTGTTATTCCCAATGTGATTTAGCTTTGGATTACATTGTGATTGATTCGATGATTTCGTGTTGTTGATATAAATTCCATTCTTCATCTATTTTTGGTATTTCCCGTTGTTAGTGAAGGTAATAGTTGTAAGTGATAACCTTAAGTTTTTTTAAGTGATCGAATTTTTTAGTTGGTTTAAGTAACTGCTCTAGAAAGCGTTGGAAGAGAAATTTGTTTTGCGTTTTTTAAAAATAATGTTGAACAAATTCGAAATATATTTTGCTCACAGTAAATTGAAGCCACGATCAAAGTTTTTCAATATGCAAAGACCCCTTCTCACTGTTGCCATCGAATCATCGATTCCATTCATAGAACATCTCTAATTTTAATAGCATATCAAACATACAATGAAAATAGACTTTCCAGAGCATATAATCCAATTGGTAAAGTATCAACTACATGAGAATCTAACAAGTGTGCATATTCATCCGATGGTAACGGCTCAACTCGCAACTTGTGCTGGCGTGAATAATAGCCTCTAATAAAAAATAATTACAATTGGAATTCAATTCGTATTTATGTCCCACGTAATATAATAGAGCATCCAATTTCCATTTGAGTGCGTACTAACCCTAGAGGTTACAAGGGCTGTGCGTAATTTGTAATAGAAGATAGAAAATTACTCGAGGAGGGTGCATGGATCAAAATAATATTCTAGCTCAATGAAGTTGTGGTTATGGTGGGTTTTCGCGGCTTTTTCGTAAGGTTACAATAAAATATATGCTGTGAACTTTAAAAATGAAATTTTATCCATTTTTCTGCTTCTTCATTTTGCACGTTTCGCTTGGGTCAATATAATTGTCAATTATTTCTGATGCAGAAATAATTTACAAATACACATCCATTATTGTTCAAAGTCATCCATTTCCATCCAAATGATTGATATCATTTATAAACGCATTACGTCAGATGCTTCTGCGAATAAAAAACACAGCTTTAACTGTTTTCCAAGTGATATTACGAGGCATTATAAAAATTAATTACGCGATCTTTAAATAAGACACGCACTATTTCAGTTTCATAACGCTACCTTTATTACTTAACCACATATTTTGTATAGAAGTTCATATTAAGAGAGATGTTGAAATATATAAAAACGGAGCATTCGAATCTTGGTTTGATTTAAAAGGAGGCGTTAATTTAAATAAATCGAATATTTACTATACAACGTGTAAAATTGTATATTTCGCGCCAACTCAAAGATTGATGTATGAAGGAACTGCACCTAGAAATGTGCGTTTGTTGTACACACAAAGTTCACACATATAATTCGTGTGTATATTTGATTAGTTGTCTTCGGTTCGAACGTTAGGCCGTTTTATAAGCAGAGATTTAAAAATTTCAAACTTTGACGAAGACTTGGAACAAATTTAGTGGCATCTTAGATGGATTTACCGTGAATTATCAAATTAATTAGATCCTTCGGTCAAATATTGTGCAAAAATTGAAGAATAGTAATATTACATATAAATTAATACAAATTGATTTGATGACGAAATAATTCGTGAAACTAAATTAAATATACATTTTTTTAATATATCGTGTATTATGTAAACCAGAAATTCAACAACTATTACCACGTGCCCACAAATAACAATATACTTAGATCATCCATTTCACAAGAATTCTCACCTAGTCACTATTTAACAGTATATTCTGCCTTGTTGATGTTATTTGCGATTGTCCATTTGTTGCACCAATCCGTATTTGTACTAAATTATATCTTTATTATGAATACTAACGCAAACAGCGTTGTCAATTTATTATTTGCACCGCAAAATACACATTTATTTTGCCAAGTCTTTAGTACATTATAGATGCTACGTTTCTTCTATTTAGTTTACATATATATAAAAGAGGCGCGGATTAAAAACAGTCCCTTGAGGATCTCAATAAGCATCGAGTTTAATTTTGTACAAGATTTCATTATTTAAGCAAACATATAACATAAACAGAAGCGGCCTCATCGTAGATCCCCGGAGAACACCATACGAAATATTATTTAATTCTTTATATCTATTCCAGTGCATATATCTTTGACAACGCTGTTTTACGACCTATACTATTGTACCATAAAGCGTCCCACCAGGTTCTGAAGAGATAGTTAATTAGATATTATATGGGTTTCATATTCGTAACTGTTTTGTTTGTATTTCCGGTATTAAAAAGCCATACGCTAACAGACATTATACTAGATATTGCTAGTTCGATTGTCCCAGTATTGTGAAGCAGCTGTAAAGTAACCAATAATTACCGTTTTTCATATAATAGAACCAGCAAACCGTACCAAGAACAGTATTTATTTTATGGGACCTTATTCCAGAGTAGTAACCTGAATTATTTGAGTTACGATTTTAAGCAGTCGTGATTTTATCTAGTAAAATGATTTAGATTTAGATTCGTTGATACAATTGCTTTGTTCTATCAAATAATGAATATATTAGATGGAATTGGACTAAGTGCAGACCCCTGTGGAACACTATATAGCAGTCAAAGCAAAGTTAACTTCAATATTTTGAATCCAACGGCAACTAGGAGATTATCCATTGTGTAGAATCCGCTCAAATCCGGTCCATTTAATGCTCTAGCATTTCGTTTATTTATTATAACAATTAGTATGCAAATCGTATTCATGTAACCAACTGCCAGACACAAAAGCAAACACGGTGTTAGGAAAACACATCTTCGTCGTCATATTACGACGATGATGTTACATAATGTATACCTCCCATCCAGCCATCAAAGTTAAAATCTAATTTATCTCAAAATTTAACGTTATGAACAGCTTTGATTGTAGCAAGCGCATATCTCAAGATATGAACGAATTTCGTTAGACTGAAATATTAAAGCTTTTAAGCTGCCCTTGAATTGTTGCTTTACCTAAGATACGTGGTTCTTGCAATGGCGAATCCTTCAAGTTCAAGGCAAACAATAATTCGTTTTCTTCGACGCTACAAATGATGTCTTGCTTTATAAAAAAATTGTGCCGTACAATAACATTCGTTGTGTGAGGAACTAGTGTTCATTTTAAAAGGAAACGTAGATAATCCAAGTTGAATCGAGTTTCTTTCTCTTGTAATATTTTTTTATAATCAATCTTTCAGTCGTGTTGAACCTGTGCCATATGGTCAAGATAATACTTTTTCACTTTCTTCTATTTCCAATCCCGTAACTACAATTGCCCAAGTAAATAAGAAACTGCATCAGTTTGTCCTGACGTATTTGTTGCATATAAACGAAAATGCACCCCATATTATCTCTACTAGATTCACTCCTTGAAAATGCGTTACACATCTAATCTAATATGACTTTCGAAGCACATATGTGCCTCATATACTTCGGCTTGGGGTAAGTTTGTGCAGACGTTGTAGATCCTGAAATGACGTTGATTCGATTAAAGCTAGATCCTGTTATAGACGCCGCAAATAATGTTATTTAAAATAAGAGAAATCGAATCATTATCGAATTAGAAAACTGGAATAGTTTTTCTATAGTCCTTAAAATAACTCACCTGTGAATTAACGTGAATTTTTTTGACTTCTCATTGTTATCAAAGTTCGCCTTGTCCTATAAATCTGATCTGTAACCATTATATAAGCTCGTAACAAAACGATTATATTTTGAAGAGAGGTTATTCTAGCCCACTAGGAATATTATACATTTACTCATGAATTTGCAGAAAGCCATATATTACGTACACTATAAGATATTGAACGTTAAGGGCGAAAGTCTACAAAAATTCTGCTCGACGATTTGAATCGTCCATGAGTGTACAAAATACGCATTCGCTTAAGATTAACATCGTCTCACCGCACAGCATTCACCACAGATGAAGATAATCCTCTGATTATCAGAAGTGACGGTGATTTTCGCTAATACCGCCAGCCTGCGTTAACAAAGAAGACTTAACTGTAAATACATCAATATTAGATTAAGCTAAAGATATCTCGTAGATCCCCTCGCATTGAAGAAATAACGAGCATCTTAGGATGCTGCATTTTTTGGTCCATTTCAAAATTTTACTGTTTTAAGTATTTCTCTTCTCGTGCCAGATTTTATTACCATTTTTTCACAGTTACCATCGAATATAACCACAAAACCTCGTATTTCCTCTCTCGTCTCATGTATTTCACTCACGTAGTGCAATTATCATCTTCATTTCCTATCCATTGCCGTCTGCTTTAAATAGGGCCGAACTAACCAGCGTTAATCACTTGAAAGTGAGTAAAGACCAAGACAAAAGGACTATTTCGGAACATTACACGTTCGCGATGGCATTTTGCCAGCACCCCCTCTTGAGCTCGTCTAATCCACCGTACCGTCTTCATTAAAGACAATTACCACTATATAAGAAGATATTCCATCACAACTTGTGCTTCTTCTGCAGCTGCAGATGATCGTTGATTAGTTTTTATTCCTGTACAGACTATTGATGAAAAAATAATTAAAGCTAGGTGATTTGGTGATTATATTTATACAACGAAAGTTTGTTTTTGCCAATGTCTTTTGAGACAATGTTATAATATTCAGATCTTGATAATATTTTTTTCGAGAATTCTTCTGTTTGTTCTTCATTTTTACCCAATATATTTGATGATGTCGACAATGAAATGGACACGTTCCTTCGCCACAAATTCACGATAATAATAATCAGCTTGTACTCACTATCCGGGCCTATGAAGGCTCAAAGTCTCAGTCACGAAACTTTGCCTTCGCTGTTTTGTATTCTCTTCATATCTGCTCAGTCCGATAACGACCATTGTTTACCTATATCATCGCCTGAAGCTTTTGTTCAGAACCTTGACGAGTAAAGTTTATATTGATTAGAAAACAACTTGATCGAAAACCATTTTCCAGTTACTCAATTTTTTTTATCATACCATCAATTTTAACACAACTGTAAATACATTTTGTTAATGTTGACAATTTTTTGTACGACAATGGATGTAGACAGACAATTCTTGATGCATTTATGTGGCGGTAACAATTGTTTATCCTCGGATGTCTCTTAGGGAAACATTTCTCAATCCCCTCGAGTATCTGTAGTCCCTAACGAGACAGGATTACTTCAGAATTCGTTAGAAAATCGATATCTCTATGTACCAGTACCACATCAAAAACATTGTTACTTGGGTGGTAATTCTACTAGTAGAATACGAAATAATATTCTTCAGTAAAATAATATTTATTTTTATGAAGCAGCATCAAAGAGGTTCATTCCTTTCTTGCATTTATCAACTTAATAGTTATCAACACCTACTTTTTTTACTTCTATGTTTGTACCAGTTTTGTTTTGATTTTTGAATGTGTAACCATACGTTGTTGAACTTGAAAATTTCCATCTATTCTTCTCTTATTTACAAGTCGTATACAATTCAATTGTGGACTCCATTACGTATATAATTCGTTCACATTTAGAACGCTTCACTTTGGCGTCCATCACAATTTAATATGAATATGTAATATATAAAAATTGTACCCATTGTTGTATTTTCGAACAACTTCCGTACGAAGTTTCACTCATTCGAGGGGCAATTTTTGACGAGGAAAACTATAGCTAATTGGTTTATAATAATCGATTTTGTAACAATGAGGAGATTTAATTACAGCCGTATTTAAGGTATAATAATAGTTGGTTTTATGGTGTAAAATCTACCACAATTATCGCCTTGGTAAATTAAATCTTTATACTAGTCTTGCCCGTAAATGTAATGCTCCGATTTTACTATCATCGAGAGAAATCACTTCAGCTAATTACTACTTAGCTTAACATTGGATTAAGATGTTGTAAATTAGTAATACATGCCTATTAATAAACCTGACCTAATTGGGATTTTTATCTATCTTCTATATACACGATTTTCTGTATCAATAGACTATTTTATGGATACTTTGTAACATAGTGCTTTAACTTTTTCTTATAAAACTATAAAAAACCACTTAAGTACATCCTCTTCCTTAATCGACTTTACCTATTATCTCTAAGCTTGGTATAACAACCATTTACATACTTTGTCACACTTACCAAAGATTATATATATAACAACAAATTTTCTACTCCATTTGGTCGTTTGCTAAAACTTTTCTCCCTTCTTGCAGACTTTTAACAGATGCACTAAATCAAAGATTATTTCAGCCCCCCTCGTTTGGATAGCGGGGAAAATGTAGTTCGTACATCGTTTATAGGGAAAATCGACTTCTGGTATGTTGAAGATTTATAGAAGACTTTCGAAAGTAAAGCAGGTGGCTTAATATGGGAATTACGGTTATCTTTCAGTCCATATATTTGAGGAATTGTTTAGGCAGCTACAAAAAGCTTTAATGGTTCGAAAAGAGCTCGATTGATATATGAATTTCTGTATTTGAACTGACAAAATTGCATTATATATCAAAAGGTTTTATTACATGTTCCCGCAAGTAAGAATGGTCAACAATCTATATTACTAAAATTCTTTTTCTTTATTGTTGATATAATTTGATTAGCTACAATCTGTTTAAAACTAATAATATCTGACTACATCCAAACCGGCTATGTCCATCGTCTTATCTCATTGTTTAATATGTATTTCTTGTGGATATTCCAATAATAATCGTCGTGTAAATTTATGTTTCGCCAGCGCAGGAACCTACCACTTGAACCCCACAATATTAAAATTAAATTCGAAACGTCTTAATCCAATTATGTGCACTTGACGGCAAGGTTTAGTTATTGGATTAAAACGAATGTAAATCACGAAGAAAATTAACGATCGAAATTTACATTTCAAGCTGTCTGTCTTAATCTCTTGAGAAATTAAATGGATAAAATTGTTTTTGGAGGTTCAAAATGAGATTTTTTAAGTACATACTTCTTCGAAGTTTAGCAGAATAAATTCGTTTGTTAATAACAATAAAAACTGCATGAACATCGGCTTTATAGGCCTGTTATACACTCCAGTTATGTGGTTGTATCATTAAATTAATAATATCGTCGTGTTATACAAAAAAACAACTTAGTTTCATACCAAAGACTTCGGAAATTTTAATAAAACCAAATGTGCCATTAAAATTTAATCTGGTTCGCTATATACAACGACGTTCCCATTGTTATTTGTAAAAGCATGCAAATAATCTTCATTATTTTTGTTGAATATATTTCAGAAAGTTTTTTTTGTCAATCGCTTATATATTTCAACACTTGCTTTTTTATTTTGAAGTTTTGTTTCGTACGCCATTCTACATCAATTATTATTTTTTTTTAATGTCCAATATATTGCATCGATCTCCCTCCCCCCAACGCTTCTTTTCACTGGCCATTATTTTTAATTGGAACTTTGGAGCTTCTACAGTTGGGGATTAAGTTAGGGGAGTTCGTTTTTTTTTCATTTGTGTAGTTCTTTGTTTGCACGTAAGCGCACACAAAATGGGGAGAAGCTTTGGAATCAACAATAACAAATATACGCTGAAGCTTTTTCGGAGCTTTAAAATGACTGACATTCGTGTAGGGTAATGAAATGATTAAGTAAATAGAAATTGCTTTTATATTTGCACAAAAGCATTCGGAGCTCTTGGATTAAGCTCAATATTAGTTTGAATATAGTTGACTAAATGGGGGATATTTAGACGGATCTCAAGAGCTTTAAAGTCAAATTAAAATTGCAAATATTTGATAGATTTTATTAGCAGTTGAGTAAATAGATTCTTTTGTCCATAATAATTGATTTTGTTATATATATATATATATATATTTTTTTATCTCAAACTTTTAAAACTTCTATACAAATCTAAATCCCTATAAACTGCGGTTTAAGCCCTCTTTAAACTTTTCTTTAGTAAATATTGAATGGGTTTAGAGATCGTGATACAAAACGGCATTCGCTTATCCAAAGAGTGTATTCTATTTTTGCCTCCCCCTCTAATGCATCAGCAATACGGTTTATTTACATTTTAGAGAATTGCAGCTTTGAAAGATTTACATAAAGGCCACATTTCGGATATATCTGATCGTTATGATAAAATACCATTCGAAAAAATTGATTAGTTGTTGATATACAGCAAATGGAAGCGCATCTCGTAACATTAATAGTTTACAATTGCAATACTTCTTCGTTTAAAAATTTGTTTGTTTGTTTCAGAACACGTATACAAACGCTGATAAACTACTGGCGGCTGCAGAGGAGCTCGCCCACACGGGTGAATGTGACCCGGACGAGATCTACTCTGTAGCCCATGAGCTGGAATCGCACGTCACTTCTTTTGCTGCCCGCGTGGAGCAACGTCGGCGCCGCCTAGACCTCGCCGTCCTCTTCTACACCCACGAAAAGGAACTAGGTAAATGATCACAAGTTTTTTTTATGAATTCCAACCACAATCGAAACAAATATCGCCAAATATATCTTCCGCGATGTATTAAAAAAATAATTGAAAAGGTCCTTTTTGTGGTTTATCGTTGTTTTCATTCTTTCGCAGGTACTTGGGTGGACGAACTTCGAGCTGAAGTTCAACAGCAAGCTGTCAGCACGTCGGCCTCAAGTACCCCAGGTACTGGGCAAGTGAACGGGGCCATTGGCGGTGAGGAGAGCCGTGCAGACACTCTAGAAGCTACAGAAGCATTGCTGAGTCAAGCTGCTCAGCATAGAGACCAGAGCTTGGCTGCTTGCGCCTCCACAATTGCACAAGGGGAAGCCTTACTACAAGAACTAAGGTTATTAACTCTTTGATCTACTTTTTTATGTATATTATATTAATGGGTATATACTCCATTTTTTTGCTTGCCCGTGAATGAAAATTGTGTGTTGACCACATCGCCATTTCTAATAATCTTTTAACAATGCTTCGTATATGAAAAAAACAGGAAATATCTTTGTAGACAACATAATAATTATGTTATTTACTATTGTAATAATTATATTCGTTTGGAATCATTAGTGTTATCTCACAAAAGGTCTATTGTTGAAACAAACAATATTACCGTACATTATATAATTTTATGTCCGTTAGCCGCAATTATAATCACGCATAGCTTTATTTTTAACAATAATAAAAGCAGTGTCACTATTTATGGGGATACAACATCACATGTCACAGCTAAATTGATATTACCTCAAATAAAAAAAAAAACGTAAAATTCACCCTTAGTTTACTTCTGCTTAATTTACTTATTCTTCATTACCAACCTAGAACTGCTATTATTATTTAATGTCTCATTTACGATTCACTATAAATCAATGAAATTACTCTATATACAGTACAAATTGCTACAATATATATCGACAGTGAATACTTTTAATTAAACTCATCTTTATCGTTTTCATTAACAGTTTATTTCTTGTACATTTGAGTACACTGCCATATTGAGCTTCATTGTGCTTCATAGCACGTTTTAATCTTGCTTCTTCTACAGTTTTTGTTGTTTTCTTATACTAAACCAAACAGCTTTTTCGCTAACGATACTTTTGAAAGAAAAATGATTTGCTATAAAACAGAAGTATTAAATAAGTGCCTCAATAAGCTAGGGTATGCAGGAGATAAGATATTGTATCGAATTTCTACCATTACGGGTTCTTTACCTTCCGTGCAAAATTCGTATCCTTAGAACAATTAAAAACTTAATTGCAAACGACATAACCCTGTCAAGCTGGATTTTATTCGTAGAAGCAACAAGAATAAATAAATGACCTTCCACGCAAGATGTTTTAAAGTAAATTCTGTTTTTATGAAGATTTGTGGTCTGCGTTTCGATTTAGCTAAAAACCGGAATGGGATTTTTACATATATAATTGTCACAAGAACATATAAATGCACTCCCAACATTTTAATAATTCTTCCAATTTGAATATTCAATTATCGTACGTTGCAAGCTTCTTCATTTACTTCTTATAATTTCTTCTTTCGTTAGAACTGTTAATACGTGAAATGATACCGTACTTTCTTCGCTAA
This sequence comes from Leptodirus hochenwartii, assembly GCA_947310635.1. Taxonomy (NCBI): domain Eukaryota; kingdom Metazoa; phylum Arthropoda; class Insecta; order Coleoptera; family Leiodidae; genus Leptodirus; species Leptodirus hochenwartii. The sequence goes on along the minus strand of OX371183.1, from coordinate 2,086,784 downwards.
AAGAATTGTTGCAATTATGAAAATACCGCTGCTCCTCAAAGCAACTACTTCACTTATAAGTAAAAAAATAATTATAATCACCGCGGAATTTCAGATGCAATTTGTACGTTTAACTTGTAGTTTGAGGTTGTTGCATCTGAACAATTGGTACTCATATTACGATTTAATGAAATGAATTTCTGCAAATCAAGTAAAAGCGAAAGTACAACATAATATTCCACGTGCACTCTAACTCATTAAGGAGGAAAGTGACGGTATTTTTACTCGTTGTGAATTTTGCATGGTAATTTTCTAAATCCAGATATAATAAGAGGTTAATTAAGGAGCAGTGACTCCGACATTAAATTTAAGTTTGCCAGAACTCGATAGCGTCATTCTTAATCATTTTATTTTTAAAATAAAACTATGTGATATCTATATCAATAATTATTATATAAATCTCGAATATTCTGATTGTTTTTCGTTTCTTCTGCCGCTGCAAATTCTTTAGGCAGTTCTAAAAATAGCGGTCGTAATTAAATTCCAACTCTTTTATATTATCTTCTTTGGCGCTGTTATTGATTTTTGTTTAATCTTGTGAAATGTGTGTGCTAGGGAATTACTTCACTTCGTAGTGAATGAATATTCAACACTTACCATATGGCCTTTTTGTGCAGCATGTATTATCTTGGATGTTATTAAAAGCTGCCGCAAGAACCAGAATCCTTATTACACCTGAGTTATTTGTAGATAATTTATGCGATGCATTAGTGCTTCATAGATAAACTACTAATGGAATTTTACTATTGAGAAATAGCAGGTCCTTGCGGATCCTTCCTGCTCTATTAACCAAATTGTTAATTTTTCGATCAAATCCGTTGCCAATTTCGACGTCCGTTTTTATTCGAAAATATATCTTTCAATCATAAAATGATTTCCCATTTTTTCAGGTAAAATAAAAATTGTAAATTTAAAAATGGCATTATCCATATAAAAAGTGCTGACTTTAAAAATCCGTATCTTTTGAAATATTCATTTCCCCCATCAAAATCACTTGCAGATTTTGCAAAATTTTGCAAAGGGAGGATCCTGCTCATTTTTCAATTTATTGACAATATCTTCATAACTGATAGTTTTAGAGCAAAACCACTTGCTGATTTAGAATCCTGAGATTTTCTATTACAAAATGTCCCATTGAATCTATAAAATTTGATCCACATAGTTCTACAAATTCTTTGATCTAGTTTCATCATAAATTTGACGATTAGTGACCGTTTTCTGTCGATATCTACATTCATATCCTTGTTATATGCATTCAGTTTAAGGTTTAATCAACCAAGGCACTTTCATGCAAAGCTACAGAGATATTCTTGTCCAATACTTTGATCGGTTGCACCTATAATCTATAATATCCAACAGAATCTTCAATTAACTAGCTACGATGATTTTGTTGCAAATTATATGTTGTATCGGCCACCGGTTAAGTGAATCTTCTTTTCGTGCAGCCAAGATTGAAACATTGCATTTCGGATCGTCTGGTTTGATTATCAGATTGAAATGACTAAATGAACAAACAGAACCAGTTTCGGAACAACTCGTTACAGAAAAGTAGGTTTTAAGCTCATCTAACTAATTGCAAATAATCATTCATTCATTGAAATCGTTCACGACCGACGAGCTCAGTCCAAACCTGCAGAGTGTGTCACTTTATTTAAAATGGAAATTTAAAAAATAATAATTTATCCCCCGAATGTACTTACCTTTTTAGACTTACAATAAGAAAAGAACTGGTATGAAATTCCTTTAAAGTATTGTTTTGTCTGTTTGTAAAACTAGTCCATATCATTCGTACATTTTAATGATTTCTAATAAATTTCTATTTTGTTCCAAACACCTACATAATAATCATCACTGTCAAGAATGTATGCTAATAACGCACGCAAAATTATTGTACGACTTTTTCTTAACCAGTTTCAAGGTGTGTAAAATGTTCACAATACTTTGCGGAAGTACCATAAATGTAGTAAATGGCATAATATATTGTCTTAAGACTAATATTCATATTATATTGGGGCTATATTTGATGCGAAAGCGTATTTTGTAACTTTCACCCCATAAATGCACGACCAATAAAATAATCGTAAAAATAACTCGTCGTAAACAACACGTAGAATTATATCTGTACTGAGATCTTTATTAACCGATTATATTTTAATTTTGTATGCGAATTTTATGAATCACCCAGTTTATTTTGATTATTTCGGCTCGAGCGTAAAATATATTTGTGTGTGGTAAAGTAATCGACATTTAAATAATGTCAACAAAACAAAGTAAACATCGAACAAATGTGGAATAAAAAAGCAAATATTTTCAGTAATTTGTAACCCCATTTAAAAATTAATTACAATTTTTATTCACAACGTCATTCCATTTTCACACCTTCATTATTTAACCGATTTATTTTCGTATTTTACTTTATGTCTGATAATTAAATTAGCACATTGCACACGAACTAAAAATTATTAATTTGTTAATTTAGCGCCAATTTTCATTTGTAAAGAATGCTTTTATAATACACAGGTCCGATATTGATTTTTTAGTCGAGAATTTTTTTTACAATACTAAATTTACTGACAAAAAATCGTCTATATCTTCACTCGCATTTATTTGAACATATTAAATAGTTCCACCATATATTTTTTTCTGTTTTCAAGGATATTTTATTAATGCTTTTCAATTTCGTTTTTAATCAGTTACATTTATCTGCGTTTCTTTTTTCAAAGGGGCTGAAAGATTCACCAAAGCAAAGACATTGTTCTTCAAATGCAGGCTTTCTGCATGTATAAAATATACTCCGAATTTCAAGCACTCCCCTTTCATACATCCCTTTAGCAAATGGGGGGAATTTTGCTTGATGTATTGTTGGCAATAACACTCGGTAGATAAAATATTGTCAGTACTTTACTCTGGCAAACAACAGCTGGCAAGTGTTGCAAATTATTTCCAAATTTCTGACGAAGTATTCGAGTTATGTTACGCAGTTTACTTGATGCTTAAGAATATTTGTTCTATTGTTGATTTGCGGCCACCCTTCGCAAATAAACTAATTTAAACTGCGAACAGAGACTAATTACCATATACATTCGAATTTATGACTTATTTATTGTTTTAAAGCTTGGGGGATGCAACATTCTTAGATTCTGGGAATTGTCGTTTAAGTAGGCAAGCTTTCAAGTTCACGAACGCAATAAAATAATGGCTTTAGCAGATTTCTACACTTTAACGAAGAAAAAAAATCCATGTGTTTATTTTAATAAGATTTGATCTTCTCCAAACAACCATTGATATTTTTAGACCAAATCCTGCCATAAAAATATCGTTTTCTCGTTACATTCTTGCATTTAAGAGACCAATAAATTGTCGATTTCGACTCGTTTCATTTCACGGGCTATAACTCCATAACTGCACGAAATCTCCGAATGGTTTTTACCAGTAAAATTGTCAGAGTGGCTACCGTCTTCAGCAACCCTTCTTGTAGTCTCGTATATCTTTGGTCTATTTCTGTTTACCGCCAATTTGAGCTAGAATGCGCCTAACAAGGCAGCTGCACATCCGCATCCAAATGCTGCAACAGTTATCCTTCAATAAAATAAATATACACTGGGTGAAAAAAATTATTATTACTTTATTCAACTAATTACCGATTTTTTTTTATTCAATAGATGAGATATTGAAATTCTGAAATTATTCTAGTTGAATTTACTCGTTTACATCATTAACATAAATCAGAAACTGAATTGGTCCCAGCATTGAACCCTGCGGCACCCCACAATGAATACCGTATATTATGGAAAATACCGTGTGTCCCTTTACTTCTTAGAGTTATAATCTATTAGTATGGTTCTTAGTAATAATTTTTGTACCATATAAAAATCGCCTTCGCTCCTTAGCGTATTTTTTGAAAAAATTCTAATATTTTGTTCTCTTTATAACCCTGTACTTGGCTGTGTAATAGTAATATACTTAGTTCAGTACGTCTTCTTGGTGTGGTCTTCATTCAGTAGTTCAGTAACTTTTGTAAGAAGCAAACGTTAACCTTAACGTCAACAATACATCCTATCAAATTCACATAAAACAAACAGTTGATAATAAAATTGTAAAGACCTTATTATCCCCGAGTAATGTAATGAGTCCATTTATTTTCTACTTGTGAAATAAATATTGTACAAGCGACGCGTGTGGTCTTCTATAATTCAATATTACAATTGTATCTTCAATTCATTTCGTTAGTTGTTGCTAAAATCGTGGATAAATTATCATTTACTCTAATCGAAAGATTGTTTTAAACAAGTAAAAATAGTTTCTTCGAGCAGTCAATCAAAGTTTCAATTAAGTTTGATTTAGTATACTAAATTATATTACATTATATCGATATTGCTACAAAGTTAGAGTCTATTGGCAGTACGATGACCCAAATTTACTCAAGCATCAGTTCTTCACTTATTATATTTATAAACTTTTGATTTCTTAACTAAATGGACTGTCGAATGATGTGTGGATGACCCACAATAGCCGCACTCATAGAAAAAAGTGTTATAAGAATAGAATCTTATAATGCTTTTATCTGCACGGTCGCCGCAACTTGCGGTTATATATTTATTATGTGTCTGATATGGAGAATTCTAATGATTTGTGGGACAAACAACATTGTGTTCGTTTAAAAAAAGTGAGTTGAATTGAAGCAACAAGTTTGGAGAATTTTTAACGCCATATTGGATTTTTTAAAAGACTCGAGGCTATTATTATTTTTAAATTAAAAATTTATTAGCATTATCACAGACTTCTCCATTGATAATAATATCTACAATCATTGTACAAATACATTTGAGTAGACTAGGAGAGTTTTATTTATGTGAATTGAACTTTCAACTAAACTATCTCTATTGCAATAACTGTATCCTTTTTGTAATAGACTAATAGAACAATTAACACAGTGGTTTTTAATTTAACTGCTTCTTGACAATGGATTTGCCTCCGTTTCCCGCAAATATTAGACAGGTTGCGCTATTCTGCAGAAAAGATAAAATGAAAAGATTTCTCAGAATATTATCTGCTTGCAATTGAGATTGAAACGTGTTTATATTAAATACTGGTGTTTGAGATTGCAGAAAGTTATTTTACAGTCTCTTATTATTTGTCGCTTATTTTGTAATTATTTAATTATATGGCATTCTTTTTAAAAATATTAATATCTTTTAATTCTTTGCTTCGTTCCAGCAGAAATTATTTTACTTAATTAAAACTTCAATTATAGCCACTATTTACATCTCTTGATTAATAATGTTTTTAATTGCTTTAAAACTATCGATTACAACTTAAATACCAGTTCACATCTTTTTATTTATTATAGATCTCTCAATGATATGGACTCTACAGGTTCCATAGCGGCAGTTGAAGGTGCTTTAGACCGTTTAAACAAACAAAGAAGTGATCTCGAAGAACTATGGAACACAAGAAAGATGCGATTGGATCTTTGTTTGAGGCTACGACTCTTCGAACGAGATGCCTTAGAAGTAAATCCATTTAATTCATTTACTTCGATTTAACTACTGAATATATTCTGCATTTTAGGTATCTTCGCAACTGGAAATGTGGTCGGAAGAACTCCAACACAGTGAACTAACCCGAGATATTGCAAAGGCCGAACAATTCTTGCGCCTCCACAATGAGAGCGTTAGCCAAATGCAAAATACAACCTTTCAAGTCTTACAGCAAGGCCAAGAACTCGTCCAAGTCTTCGAATCCTCTGGCATATGCGTAATGGCCGATGCTCAGTACAACGCGCAAACTCGTGTGCAAGTCTTGCTAGAGTTCTTACACGAACGCGAAATGGATTTGGAAGAACTGGCAGAAGTTCGCCGCGTCAAATTGGAACAGTGCATCCAATTGGGACAGTTTCAGAATGACGCTAATCAGGTGATCAGTTGGATTAGGAACGGCGAATCTATGCTCATGGCCAGTTTCGCCGTTCCAAGCAGCCTGGCTGATGCAGAGCTCCTGAAGAAAGGCCACGAGCAATTCCAAGTGGCCATTGAGAAGACTCACACATCTGCTGTGCAAGTTAAGTATAGGGCTGATGCGTTGATAAATGCCAATCATTACGATCCGCAAAGTATTCGGGAGATATCTGAGGAAGTGACGAAACGATGGCAGCAGCTGGTAACGTGTGCTGAAGAACGCCACAAATTAGTAACAGCTAGCTTAAACTTTTACAAAACTGCTGAACAGGTTTGTTCAGTTTTGGACAGCCTTGAGAAGGAGTACAGAAGAGATGAAGATTGGTGCAATTCCAGTAATCAGAATAATGTCAGCGATAAAGCCACAGCTATTTCGCAGCTAATTAATAAGCACCAAGAGCAAAAGGAAGCTTTTCTAAAAGCCTGCACTTTAGCTAGAAGAACAGCCGAAACGTTTTTAAAGTACACAACTCGAAGCTTGCAATTTTACAACTGCCCCACGTCAACGGGAAATCAAGAGCAAAGGGTCCGAACTATCTTAGACAAACTCCTCAGCCAGGAAAATAAAGTCCTAGAACATTGGACACAGCGCAAGAAACGATTGGACCATTGCCAACAGTTCGTTCTCTTTGAAAGATCAGCGAAACAAGCTATTGAATGGATCCACAACAACGGCGAAAGTTACCTCACAACGCACGCTACCAACCTTGGTACCAACCACTTGGAGACCGAACTACTTCTGCGTAAGCACAACGAGTTCAACAGTACAGCGAAAGAAACCAAAGAACGGGTCAAGCTACTGATTCAGCTGGCTGACAGTCTAGTGGAGAAGGGACACGCTCACGCTAGCAATATTAAACAGTGGGTTGCAGCTGTAGACCATCGATATAAAGACTTTAGTACCCGGATGGTTAGCTATCGACAGCAACTCGAGGAGACTCTTGGCATTCAAGCTGAAGAGAGTGAGAAGAAGGACCTCAGTATGGATAGGAATTCTGACCCGAGTTTGGAGGCGAAGGTTAAAGAAGCAGCCGCGAAGGAAATGAAAGAATTGAATGAGGAAAAGCGGAGGAGTGCGCGAAGAAAAGAGTAAGTATGGTATTTTTGCCAAATCTTGAGCTAACTCCTTCATTTCACTGTTTTATACGTAGTAATAAATTTATACGTATGAAAATATTCTTTAGCGCAGGAAATTTCACAAAAATTTGTATTTTTTCATAGATTCATCATGGCAGAACTTCTACAGACTGAACGTACTTACGTGAAAGATCTCGAAACGTGCATTAAATGCTTTTTGAACGAAATGCGTTCGAATCCATCGGCAATTCCTACCGCTGTACAAAATCGAGAAGAGACCATCTTCGGCAATATGGAAGAAATTTATAACTTTCACAATTTGATATTTTTAAGAGAGCTGGAGAAGTATGAAACGATGCCTGAAGATGTTGGACATTGTTTCGTCACTTGGGCACAAAAATTTGATATGTACGTTCATTACTGCAAAAATAAACCGGAGAGTAATAGTCTGTTGGTGCAACATGGTGGAAATTACTTCGAGGAGCTTCAAAAAAGGTTAGAATTATATATATATATATATATATATATATATAGAAATAATATTACTTTGTGTGTTTAGGTTTAAAGTGGAACATCCAATTGCAGCATATTTGATCAAGCCAGTCCAAAGAATTACAAAATATCAACTACTGTTAAAAGACCTTCAAAGTTGCTGCGAAGAAGGACAAGGAGAAATTAAGGTTTGTATAAAAAATTATTTTCTGCACTTTTGATTGTATTTATGTAATAAAGAAAATAAATCGTTGCTATATTCTACAGGAAAATAAATAAATAAAATAATGCATGTTCTCCTCGAAAATCTATTACCCTCAATTTATTTTTCTTTTCAAAAAATGCGGTATTATAAAACCCCCGCTCATTATTTTTTTAAAATCATCTTCGAACCCTCGTTATTTTATCCTTTCCTTCTAGGATGGCCTAGAAGTGATGTTAAACGTTCCCAAGAAAGCCAACGATGCCATGCATTTGTCCCTGGTAGAAGGTTGCGACATTTCCCTCGATAAACTGGGAGAAGTCGTCGTGCAAGATGCGTTTAGTGTATGGGATCCTAAGCAGATTATACGTAAAGGAAGAGAACGTCATATATTCCTGTTTGAGTTGTATTTACTTTTCACCAAAGAGGTGAAAGATAGCGCGGGGAAAGTCAAATATATCTACAAGAATAAAATGATGGTACGTAGAGATGATATCATTCAACGATTCTTTTTCTTATTGATTTTCTAGAAAAACAAGATACTTATTGAATCAAGATATTTTCAAATAACCTTTTATAGAAGGTCGGTTAAAAATCACAATTCGCTCAAAATGTCTATACGTTTTCAGCTATATAAATCTTTTTCACTTGTTTTTTTTCGCTTTCAGACTTCTGAGCTGGGTGTCACCGAGCATATGGAAGGTGATGAATGCAAACTAGCAGTGTGGACCGGTCGTGCAGCACCATTAGCTGACTGTAAGGTAGTATTGCGTGCGGCAAACCTCGATGCCAAGCAATTATGGGTGAGAAAACTGCGGGAGGTCATTCAAGAAACTTACTTCAGTCATACGTTACCATTGCACTTGCCCAAGAGTCCAGCGCGAACTGCTAAAGCTACGCATAGTCAACGATCCAGCAGGTAATGAAAAAATGACGGGACGATTGAATTTCCTGATCAAAAAAAAATTAAGCAGAAAAATATACAATTTCTGGGCTTCGAAAATAGAACATATGCTTTTTTTTTGTTACAGGGATATGGAAGATTGTAATTCCTTAGACGAGAGTGTTGAGAATTTGGATAGAAATTCTTTAACTTCATTTGGATCTGGAAATACAACGGACTCTGATAAGGTAGGATTTGAAAAAAAAAATCTATTTTGATAATATTTTGCTTTAGGGACAAGAAATACAATATTTTATATCATGGTTAAATATATATATTTTGCTTTATTTGTATGCAAATATGATGCGTTCGGTTTCAAATTGAAATTTGCGCTGTCATCATCCTCGTCGTTATTTAGTCAATCCTCCCGATACATTTTTAAGTAGAAAGTAATTGGAACAGCGCATTTCTCCCGTCTCCCTGAACGTTTATTTCAATAATATATGAATTTCCGATATGCTCCACATATATATTACGTTACAAACGATATACATCCATAATGTACATTAAATTCGCATTTCAAATCGATACGGGCGGGTTTAAGGGATTTAGTAAATTTAGTATAGAGATGCGACTTTTGCAATAACTATTAACATCAAATTGAACGGTTTATCGAAAAATAATAACTATGTAACAAATTAATATCGTTTACAATGGCAAAAGTTGTACAAAGAATTTTTTGCTCTTTTGTTAAACAACTCTTCGTACACCTCTCTATATTGTCGATTCCCATTGATACGAATTCCACCTACTACTTATTCCTTCGTTTTGTTATTGCGGTCGCATTGTTATTCAATTCGTGTCTCATTTAGACGTCCAATGAAGTAACTGCGCATTGCGGTGAAGCGGCTTTCGTGTGTTGATCCCCTTGTCATTCATTCAACCCATTCTGTACCCTCGATCGACGCTCCTGTCTTAATATTCCTGCCCATTCCCGAAGCGCTGAATATGCCCGGAGTTCCGGCATGAATTTCAACTGTACATAGATCTTTGTAATTGTGTTGAGAGCTGGAGAAAGGAATTATTATACAAACAAATTGCTACTTTTCTAAGTGTTTTAGTTTATTATTGCATTTATAATGAAATGAGCCTCTGTATTTCGATTTTTGAATTGTGAGTTGAGCTCATGGATAAACATTGTTTAAAGCACAATATCTCAATACCAATAGACATATTTTTTGTATTCTTCGAACTATAACGTTTTTTTTTTTTTAATTTACTATTTAATTTAAGGGTAAAAATGCAGGAGCGATTATACAGGTTAGTTTGTAAAATATATGAGAAGGGAGAAGTACCACAGGATTTTCAGCGTAGTAGAATAGTAACAATGCCGAAGAAAATAGGAGCTAATTTGTGTGAGAACTATAGGACCATTAGCCTACTATCACATGCATCGAAGATATTGTTAAAGATTATTTATAGGAGATTAGAAAATAAAGTAGAGGAAAGGCTAGGAGAAGATCAGTTTGGTTTTAGGAAAAACAGAGGGACGAGAGAGGCGATTCTAGCACTAAGAACGGTAGTAGAAAAAAGAAAGAGGGTAGGAAAGGTAACTTGCATAGCTTTTGTAGATTTAGAAAAGGCATTTGATAATGTAGATTGGGACATAATGTTTAGAATTTTAAAAGAAACGGGTATAGATGATAAGGATAGGAGAATAATTTTTAATTTATATAAACACCAAACTGCCTTAGTTAGAATTGAGGGGGAAGAAGAGGTAGCAAAAATAGGGAAGGGAGTTCGGCAGGGATGTACACTCTCACCGTTATTATTTAATCTATATATAGAAGATGCAATAAACAAAGTAAAAGAAGAGTATAGTGTAGGTGTGAATGTATAGGGAGAGAAAATATATATGCTGAGATTCGCCGACGATATAGCTATATTGGAAGAAAGCGAAAAGAATTTAGAAAGGGTATTGAATGGTATGCAGGCAGTATTGACTAGGGATTTTAACATGAAAATAAATATAGGTAAAACTAAAGTGATGAGGTGTGACAAAAAGGAATGCAGTAGAAAAATGAGGATCACAATAGGAGATAATAGAATCGAAGAAGTGTCAGATTTTTGTTATTTAGGCAGTAGAATTACAAAAGATAATCGAAGCAAGGTAGATATAAAGTGTAGGATAGCACAGGGTAGGAAGGCATTCGTAGAAAACGAACAGATTTTAAGATAAAATATTGACTTGGGTATTAGAAAAAGATTACTGAAGGTATATGTTTGGAGTGTAGCACTGTACGGGTGTGAGGCGTGGACTATAGGAAAGGAAGAGAAGCGTAGATTACAAGCATTCGAAATGTGGTGTTATAGGAGGATGATGAGGATTGGTTGGGAAGATAAAGTAACAAATAAAGCTGTACTAGAGTTAGTAGGGGAGAAGAGAAGTATTTGGAGAGTGTTACAGCGTAGGAGAGACAGATTAGTAGGGCATATCCTTAGGCATGGGGGGATTATGCAATTGATCATAGAAGGTAGAATGGAGGGAAAGAGAGGGGTAGGTAGGCCTAAATTGGAGTATGTGAGTCAGATAGTTGAAGACGTTGAGATGAATAGCTATAGGGAGATGAAGGGATTAGCTCAGGATAGATTGGCATGGCGTGCTGTTTCCAACCAATCTTTAGGATTGCGGACTCTTTAACTAAAACTAAATTTACTATTTATTTATTTTGATTGTTTATTTTGTAATGAAATAGCATTTACGTTCACCGCATTCAATTTTATTACCAAAACTGGCAAGCTCTCTTAACGACGGACTTCTAATTTAATTAAAAGCAACGTAATCTAATTAAGTGTACAATTTGTTGGCTCGCGGCAACAACATTTTTTTTGCAAGAGAAAATAATTAGTCGTCACACAGTTTACTTTATAATTTAGTTATGGTCTAATTATATTAATTATTTTAAATTTTTTACTTTTTATATATGGTCCTTTCAAATAGAACGCATTCGGTATCAAGGTTTCTAATTTATCATTAAGAAATGAATTATTCTATTGCTAGTTGCAATTAATTACATTTCAAATACACAATTTGCTTCTGTTTGAAATTTATCTAAAGAACTTCAATGTTATTTGAAATATCAAACCATATATTATTAATTTAATATTAATTTAATTTATTAATTTATGGTCAATTTGACCATAAATTTTCAATCATACGGCTTGTAATTTTAATCCTTGCTGTATAGATTGGTTTCATATACATACCTAAATACTACAGCGTGTTAAAGAATACTTTGTTCTTAAATATTACTAGGTATCAATATCGAGTTTTAAGAAAAATTTGAACCTTCGAAAATACCTAGAGAAAACCGGCGATGTCCTAAAACTGAAAATCCGTGCTCGATTTTCTGCAATACAAACCTGAAGATGGCGTATATCAAATTTAACGTGCATAGCTTTTAAAATTCTTGGTTACATACAACATCGGTGTTGTGTTCAACAGGTATTTGAAATATTGACTTTGATATTTACTTTATGTACCGGAGGCACATAATACGCCCAATGCGTCCGTAATAGCCCCTATAACATTTGACATTTCAGTCTTCAGCGCGGTGGTTGCTTGGCATTATCTATTCCAGTGGGGCTTAACCATTATACCCGAGGGGTAGTTAGGTATGTTGCTGTGGCAGCGTTCAGAACCGACCTAATAGTTGATTCTTTTAAATTTATTAACTCCAAAGCATTCAATAGTTTCAGTTAAATGAAATATTGGCTTGTCCTCTAATTTCCTAAAATCACTTCTTTATAAATTGTGAAGAGAACGTTTGATATTACGAAAGGATTTTTGAGTACGGCTCTGGTTTCGTTACCGCTTATTTCCCGGTAATGAACCGATTGCTATCGTTCCGTACATTAATAATGGTTTTGATGCCGGTTGACGTGGCTTAACATTTTCCTTATCATTTCACCTAGAATGTCAACTAATTTGGCAATTGATAAAAATGCAAAAGGCTCATATCGAACAATAAGTATAGTCCTTATAACGTTTGTATAAAATAAAGAGGCTAATTATTAATTTGATTAATATAAATGAATTTTAAAGTGTATATTTATTTCACCACCTTTATTATACAAAAATATCTATATATTTCTGAGAGAAATATTTTTACACATTTCACACTTTCGACGTGATTGATCGTTGAATAGTATTTTTTTCCCTAACAAAAATATTAATTCAGTTGATGCATATCTCTTTGAATTTGGTCGCTTTATACAGGGTAGTACCCAAATTTATAATATCTAGAAGAACATTCTTAAGACAACGTAGAAAAAATCCTTTGGTATACAAAGAAAATTTACTTAGCAAATTATTTAAAAAAATCACGTTCCATAACAAGAACAGGTTAATTTTCCCACGACACCATCGTACATAAATCACCCTGTATGCAAATTGTACTGTAGTATCTAACACGTAATTGTCTGAATTGTTTAAATACTATTTCAAACTCGCGAGGGCGATTCAAAAGGGCACAATGCAAAGCAAAAACTATATAATACAATGTAACCTTTATGTGGGCCATCATTACAGGTTTTGTTTATTTTAATGTGGGTTATCCATAAGAATTTTTAGCATCCTACATTGCCAGCTGTATTATTTTATAAACTATATATTAAAATAATTTCTACAATTTTTTTAATCAGTGGTTTTGTACGGAATCGTAATAAAAATTAGTAAAAGGTCAAAATGTACGCTCACGCTCAAAGTCACGTAGCATGTGTGCAAGATATATCCTCATTGGACATACAAAGAAGTTATTATGATACAGCAATAGTATACTCTGGAAAAGACATAGCTTCCTTAAAAAACAGTTTTAATAAAGATAAAAACACTTTTCGTGACATGTTTTTGTAAACTAGTTCAAGTTGTTTTTTATTTTGATATATTCTGTAAACTAGTTAAAATACATTATTCTTATTCCTACAAGTTCCCCTCGATGTATTTTCCTAAATACAAACAGTCGATTATAAATATCATTGTACCACCAAATTACACGAAGTTTCTAACATTTACGACGATCTATTATTTTTATTAAATCGGCGGCAGGTGCGACGCTCGATTTTCCATTTACCCTGTATAAATCGTGTAACATATCACACTGTACACGTACCTATACATCAGCCGTGCCTACTACGCTTGCTCCGTAATAACGCAGGAGCCGGCTCCTTTGGTCCTTACGGCCGGAGCCTCTTTCGCACGAGTCACAATGTTTCGTGCGGTCGCCGCAGGAGTGCGTGCTTGCTGCCGATGGTCGGTCTAGTTCTTCAGGTGCTCGCTACAGGCCGATATGAGGTTGTATCCCTGTTTCTATCTAATTTTGTGTCGATGCACAACGTTTCGGGCCACATGTGCCGATGACGCTATTCCCAAAGGGTGCTTTACCGGTTCCCTTTTCAACTAGGGGCTGTTGTTTTATAATTGGTTTTTTTTTTGGCGGGGGGGGGGTGTGTGATTAAAATGTCACGGTTTGATTTGATTTTTGGTATACCAATGAAGAAATTATAGATTTTATTGATGTACCAATGACTTTTGCTGCATTGTTGATTTGGTTGAATGACTTTTTTATGTCAAAAAGGAGTTTGTTTTTAGATTGAGCGAAAAATGATTTCTTAACAATTACATTTTTCAATTATGACATATACAAGCAAAACTGTGTTGGTATTTAGTAACGTGTCCGTGAATTTTTTCTATTTTTAATATCATTAGCGAGCCACGGGGACGCCTACATAAATTAAAATAATTCTGACGATGTGAGTAAATTTGTACTCAATTTGACTAGCAAGAATTGCTGCACTTTGCACGGTTTTTATGGCTATATTAAAATGCAATTATTCGAATGCTTTTCATGTATATTAATAGGTTTGTTCATTGTACAATTCGGTTGTCTATGAGTGAGTCAGTTGAACGAGTATCTACATTGTAGTATAAGCTTCATTGTGACTAAACAATTCCGATTTTATCGCTAGTTGACTAAATGATACTTGCGGCTCTACAACTACGAATGTCTCAATAAATTTGCCACTTAAATCCATTTATTATTCGCTAGAACGTACTGGCATCGTGACAACTACATATTATGAAGTGATTAAGCGAAAAAAATAAATAGAATTTCAAGCGAGTCTTTGGAAGTTAACTTAATTTCGATTTTGGTGAGAAAAGTGTACCCGATACTTTACATCGGAAACTGTCAAAAGTTAAAAGAAAATGACATTAAACAAATATTTTGTATCGCTTAAATTGACCAAGTGCTCCCAATAATGTCAAGTCCTGGGGCGAGTGGGTCGTCCTCTTCTGGGGCGCTACCCAAACCGGTAAAGGCCCGACGGAAGATCAGCCTTCCCTGGTTTCGGCAAATTTCTGTTCAACGAGAACATCGCGGTCTCACCAGACAACATACCATTGATACTCCAAGCTCATTCCAAGCTCATCTTCTGAAGCAGCAACATCAGCAAGCGCCACATGCAAACGTTTTGGTATAACGCATAATTTGTGTACTTTCATTATGCATTAATTCTCGCCTTGAATTACGTCTTTTGCCATTTGTTTCTAGATTTATTTCAGATCGTAATTTTATAATTTTATACCCCGGCGAAATTTGCTGCAAGTTTGCTATATGCAAATTTGAACGAGCGCATTTCATAATTTCAAACTCACTACTTAATTAACACGTTAATTTTCACTTCCCAGAATTTCAACTTGTATTTGCAATAATTAACATTTGCTGCACATTTCATATAGAAGTGTATTTTCATATCTTCTAATATGGAAAGATTAAACAAACTTTTACACTGCGCATATTAATTGGTGCCGAATTGAATTATACGAAATGAAAGTTATTTTATCCTTCAGTAGTCACTAAAGTTTAAACTCGAGTACCCGAACGAATGCTAATTTATTAATTTTTATGCGATTTTGTGGACTACTTTTGAATAAATATTCCCAATTTAACTGCAAAATTGTATTATGAGTCGAAAACTATAGTTTGTTTAAAACTATTAAACAGTTTGGAATATATAATTTGAGTTTTCGCCATGAAAATGTACTAACATTCCTTTTAGCCCATTAAAAATCATCAGTCCTAATTCGTAATGAGCTCTTCCTGTCCAAATAATTTTACTAATCTCATCTCAATGTCCAATTTATGGTTTTGTCGACAGCTTGAAACTTTTTCGAAATTGTTAGATATTTATATATAAATGCTCATTTCGGAAGCACAACTTCTATTGCCAAATCAATCGGGAACTAATAAATCCCTTTTGGACTTATATACCGGTTGTTCCATCGCAGATTGTGTTAATATCTTCCTACACCTTTCACACGGCATGAGCTTTGTTGAGTGAATGAATTTGTCATCTGGTATATCAACCCTTCCGCCTGTCAACCATCCATATTCATTGCCATGCATCCCATCTATCGTATCAGCACATTCTATCTCTTCTGTTCTGCGGTACACGGACTCACGAAATTGTTATTTATAGAGACAAATAAATCGATCGGTCGTCTCGCAGAATCCATCCCATTTCGCCATAACACTAGTTGTTGGTGTAGTAGCTATCGATAATCAAGGTGGACAAAGAGGACACTTTTTTGAGGATGTTCAGCTAGCTGTAGACTTTGATCTTCCTTGTAAAATCTACTTGAGCCGCGAAAAAAACGCTACTTTGAAATATGCTTTTGCTTTCGTAGTCCCTATAGAAAAAAGCTTGTGGGTAATTTAAAGAAAGCTTCTGCTACTTTAAAATGCGAATTGTTGTCGGGCTATTAGTTTTTTATTATTATTTAAAGAGATTTTAATGAACGGGTTGCCCTTAAAAGGAATATTTAAAGTGCTGAGGTAGACCAAATTGTTTGGATCCAAATGTTCATTTAAAAGTTTAGTCTAAAGTTTGAAGCTTCTAACTGAATCTTGATTTAAATTGTGGCATTTAGTAAACAATTTCGCTGGTTTTGTTTGTTGTTTTAATTTAATTAACAATGTAGAAACCAGGAAATTTTACTTTATACGTTTATGTTAGAATAAATCACAGCGTCAATCACATCCTTCTCCCTGAATATAGTCGACATTTTCTAGGGGAATATGGCAGCCCATTTATGAATAAATTTCACTGCCATGATGAATTATTTATTATGCCAAGGTGCTAACTTTCTAACGAATAGGGACTTAATTTACGTCCACGTGCTAATTTATATAAATGATTCCAAAGTATGCTTCTATTTGACGATTTCAATTGCTTTTTTGTAATGTTAAACGTTGGTTTACTTTTCTTTTATTTCCATACACTAAACGATCCCATCATACACAAAAGCGATTCTTCTTTAAACCGTTGCACCAACTCTTTCTCGTCGCACTGAAAAGCTCAAACGCTCAAAGCTTTCCCAGCAAGAATGCTCGAGGAAGGAACGTGAAATAATGACGACAATTATTCCAGATGAAATTGTTCTGCTCACAACGAAATATTCTCCGCACTTTTGCCGGCGCTCTAAAAGAAATATATAAAACAATTTCACAACGCTGTGAACAACAATTTTCTTTTGTAATGCCGTATTTTCTTTTAGTCGCGTACGCGGTTTAACAGAAGACCACACAATTTTTGCTACAACATTTACATAACGCGAATTTCGCAATTGTTCATTTGATCGTTCTTTCATAATACAAAATGAGGTTCAATTGACATACTGCGACATATTTTCTAATAAATCTAAATCAGCGCTCATGTGCGCTTGATTTTAACGACCGATTAGCCTAATTATTTTTGACATTCACATTCATTCTCGACCGCGGAATGAAAGACATTAAATAAACTAGATCTTAGACAAAACACAAATGGCAGCTCTTGTAGAAATTAATTTATTATTTATAGGCACACAAATTGTTTTATTATACATACAGGGTAATTAAGAAGTAGTTTGAAAGTAATTTTAGATTGAATACAATTTTTAAACTGGGCGATTTTTAACTTTGTTTGTTAGTTACAAGTCTTTCGAACACCAAAAACAAGCACGACCTCTTTCGTTATGCAAAGATAATATACTTTTCGTTTACTTATAGATGTCAGCTTATGGTCTCTAAATCTAACTATTCTTGAAAATCTTGAATTTCAGTTTAAGAGCATTTGTTTTTTACAGGTGAGTGCAGATTCCTAATATGGAGTTCTTTAGTTACGATAATTCTGTATATGCTATAAATTTTAAAATCTAATCATTGCACAAAATTATATCGACCAGATGTTTTCAATAAAAACAAACAAAAAATCAAAGCTAAAGGTAATCAATCGTTTATTCTAAATTATTGTTCTATGCAATGAAAATGTAATTTAAGAAATTGTATTTTTATTAGAAAAATGTAAAATCTTCGTTGGCCTTCAGAGGGAAAAGATTTGCACAAGATATAGTAGATTTGTAAAAAAAAAATCAATTAAACTCGTACATAAATAGTCAAATTTCAGTGTTATTTTATTGATTGTTTATTATTTTATCTATCGGGCCTTGAGAAAAACGCATTTTCACTTAGCTTTAATTTTAATTGGATCGATTTACGTATTCGCAAATGGAGAACCAAGCCTGCAGAATTATTTACAGATTCTTTTCAGAAATGCCAAAAATGATCGTTTTCGATCATTTTTGTAAACATACAACGTTTCTTCTGTACGTGTATACATATTCCTAACATATTTCGGCTCAAATATTCGTAAACAATGCACAACCTATATATTAAATATTAATATCTTCGGTTGGCATTTTAGCGCAACGAAAATTGTTTGCATTCGTATAAAGGACATTTTGCACTGGGCGCAATTTTTAAGTGTGGCTCGAAACGAAAATTATCTAAACTCCCTTCGTAAAAATATATACTCAAAATTTTATGTTAGCAAATTTCAAACTCGCCGAGACACTTTTAATGTCCTTAACTTCTTTTATATATATATTTTTTTTTATTCTTGCACTTTTTAACATGCGTCTTTTACTTATTACTCAACTGACATCTTTACAACGCTCTCCATTCCCTAAAAAAAAATTCTATAAACATTTAGAAGTCACGAATGATATCAAATTATCATTTGACGTCATAACAATTATTCCGGGGCATGTTCTATGTTTTTAATTTGCATGAAGTAGCTCTGCTCCGGTCCTACATTACATTATTGCAGATTAACCATCTGTTTTCAAAGATAACACGATTCCATTACGCCATTCACGCTTTCCAGACGCAGAGAAAATTATGGCATAGGTTAAAAAAAATTCTACAACATTTTCAACTGTTTCAAAAAATATATTCAACCTAAAATGTAATTATATGTATACAAACAGAAATATATTTTTTCGTCCCTTTAACGTGTTTATTTTATTTTCAATACAAGTTCATATATTATAAATGATATTTTTGATGCTTTAAAAAATTGATGCTTGAAAAATATCTTACCTTTCATATTTGCAAACGTGGATCATAATTTGACGCATGACTTCTTTTTTGGTCAAATATACTGCAGGCGTTCTGTTAAAAACAAAAACGTTTCTTTCTTTGCAGGCCGGTGTACTGGAAATGACCTGGGTCATTTCAGATTACACAGCGTCATCATCTCAAGAACTGACTGTTAGTAAAGGTCAGCAAGTTGAGGTTGTTGAAATATGCTCGGCGAAACCAGACTTTTGTCTGGTGCGAATGCCGACCCGTGGTACCGGCGATCATCACACGGTACCCGAAGGTTTAGTACCGTTGGCAGTGTTGAAACAACCACCTGCTCCGCGTGGTTCACCCTCTAGAAGAATTGGTGGTAGCAATGGCACTGGAGCATTGACTGTGGAACATGAACAAGGTAAGTTTCACAAAAATATATATATTTTGGTGAAGAGACTTGACAAACAGTTTCTTTGAATCCCGAAAAGTTCGTTATTTGTCGAACTATCTTATTGGACTCCTGAATGACCCACGACACGATTTATTATACTAAATTTTTGACGTTCCACCAAATCGACTATGTAGTTTTTTTTTTTTGGACACTAAAACTTTCGTGTTTATGGTTACTTTTTGAAATCATTAAACATTTGACGCAATCAGGCTTTTAGTCGTTGTAAGCTCACCTTTTGGATATTCTCTTATTATTTCAACATCTTCTCGTATTACGCTACGTTACACAGGTTTCCTAATAGACTTGGCAAATTTCACTGTAGATTTCGGGGTTTTAATTAGTTTAAATTAGGTCTTGCAGAAGGAAGATTTAGTCAGAATCTGAGGCTATGTTTTTATAGTGAGATTTCGTGTAATTTCAGCTTAGTTCAGAAACCATTTCAGAATATAAAACGATGCTTTAATAATGTATGGTGCTGTAATTATCAGCTGTAATCAAATTTTATGTTTCGATCCCACGAAATATAATATATTACCAAAATGAAACTCCAGCTGAATTCTTATCATTGGATAATTAATTTACCGCACAATAATACAGAAGTATATATCAAGTTACTTGATCTTGCCTGAGGATTGAACTTCCCAAAGTAATATCCGTCAACTTCAGTTAGATATTTATGTTATCGTCAACGCTAAGGTACATCAAATCTGGCTTTTGTTTAACTCAGGGGTAACCAAGACATAAGTTAATCCCTGTAGTAGGGATATATCTAATATGATGTTACTTCTAACAATTTCATAGTTATTTTTTAAATTTTGTTTTGTTTATAAGCAGTGGAAACAAAATGTTAAATAAGAGGTATTTTGCACAACCACGACCTATATTGTTGAAATACATTTATGGAAAATAAGGCTTCAAAAATTCATTTAAATCCTTCGAAACTTTATTAGCACGAAGAAGCACCTCGGTGTATTTAATTTTATAAGTTTGTTATTCTTTGCCCTTTGGACAATTGTATATTCCACAGCGATGCCTGCTCTCAATTTGCATTTCCACTTAATTACCATTCTGAAGACCTGTTCCTCTGCTGGCGTCTTTCCCAGTCGCTTGTTCCTTCAACGTTGACTGCTCTGCCCTGTTCCCACTCAACCAGATTTACTCCCAACCGCTTTTACTGCCACTGTAATTAATCTGAAACTGTTATACAGCAGAGAAGCAATTTCAAACTTGGTAACTCGCATGTATTTATGGAAATGGCTCGCGTTACCACTATTATGGAGACCACATCTAAGTGAATCCAGCTGATACTTTTCGCAGAAATTGAGTTAGTCGAATGCGAGCTCAACTGGTAATAAATCGCAGTTGCAGATGCAGATCCAGATCGAATTAAATTCAAGGAGATGGCGCACCAACAATGTTGGTTGGCTTTGTCAGATGGGTTTTACATCAACCCTTTGGGACCAAATTAAACTTGATGAATTTTGTTGTTCTAGCATACCGTTATTATAAAAAATCACTATATTTGCTTTCAATCGTCCAAATTTCTTACGAAATCATTTTTTGATATCTATTTTACATGCTTAAGCATACATTTTCTCGAGTTTTCTCGCGTCTTCGGTTAGTTGTTATAGCAGAAAGTCCTCGTATATGAGCTTATTGTTTATATTTGTGTTTCATCTTCTGCCAAACAACAAAACGTTTCGAATGAAAAGTGCGGATACACATCCAAACCTTTTTGTCCTGAAGCTAAACTTCGTTATTCTGTCACAGATCGATTTTTACGATTCTTTGCTGTTTGAACAATTCTCACAGCGAAGATGAATAGAAAATAAAAAAAATGTACATTCTATTTTACACTTTGTGACTCTTGATGTTTATTGCTTCAAAGAAAGCTGTTTTGTCAATTTATTACGTTGTGCAATTCAAAAATCCAATCATATGCCTGAATTGAATATTGATTTAAAAAAAAAAAACTGGCGTGTTCCAATCGCGACTTTTGAATGTGCAAAAATCAATTTGCATCATTCCCCATCTTCTCTCTTCCTATCTTATCGCTTATCTTATATATACCACTATATCCCATACATTCGAACCACTGTCTTGAAAGCGGTTTGTGGGTCCGTTAAAAGGGTCTCCTTTCCACCAGTTTACGAGTCCGTCGTGGGGTAGGGAATAGAACAATGAATGGGCAATTGAACCGCAGGTGCAAACCTTAAGATTATGTACCTATATCGTGCGGAAAAGCAGACAAACCGGCATCATTTGGTCGCTCGCTAGATTCTTTTTCGGCTCGCAACTTTCAGCTTCAACTGAAGTGGGCGCCGTATAATAAATCTAATGAAAAAAAGAACCACCGTTCGAGTTCCCTGAGGAGTTTAGCGGCAGCTAACAGTGGAGGTTGTTGTGCCATTTTATTTGATGTAATGCGACGCTAATGGCTTCTTCACCCGCATCGGCCGTTAATTTTATGCAAACGATAAAGTTGGGTTTATATTGCGTTGGGTGTGAAAATGATGCATTTGACGGTGTTGGAGAAACAAATTAAACTTTGAAACTATTTAAATTACCATTTGCCCCGCAATTTTTAACCCCAATCATACAATTCGAACTTCTTCGATATTGCACAAAACCAAAACATCTATATATCTGTCAAATTCATCAATACCACTCATCATCAACAACACCAATACTCGGCATAGACATCCCTTTCGGTATGCACATCATACAAATATTCTGCAAACGTGCGAAGGAAGCACGTGCGCTTAGCTTTATCGCCGATTATTACCTTTAACACGCATCAAAGTAGTGCGGACTAGAAATACATTAAAATAATTCCGAATGTATTATTATCTACCATGCGCTGTACGTTCTGAAATTTTACCAAATATCTACCCCAGTGTAGCCTAATGGAGGTCCAAAGGTAATAATTCCCCATCGTTCTCTCTTCCTCACCCTCTGCGGGACATTGCCTCTTCGATCTCATTCTACGAAGACATCAGATCTGGCTTTATCGATATATTTCTTAATATTGAAACTGGAAAATCGAAATCTTCCTATTTTTTTTTGTTGTACCTTTTGTGTGTAAGAGTACATTCTTTGATTGCGGTTCTCAGACGACGACTTTTTAATCTCTACTCCCATTTTAACAATTTGTTCATCGAACTATAGCATTCTCGCTACCGCCTCCACTTCAAACTTTCTCATTCATCTCTTCGGCTTTATCGTCCAGGTACCCAAACCGTCCCTGTCCACCAACTTTCATCTCGTCCTACAGCTCCTTGCCCCACCACCGCTGACGCTTTTGCTGCAATTGGCAGCAGCAGCCGCCTCTTCGTATACACGGCAAGGATCAATAGATACTCATCTCTCTTCGAGCGATGGCGGTGGCTGGATACTCTAGCTCTTTTCCTCTGTACTATAATAGACCGGAGGCTTATACAGTATACGCTACGGTCTCGAGCGGTTCATATGAACCGCTAGCCAGGCTGCTGAGTAGTCGGTCCAACGGAGTATGCGAATATGGGACCAGGATTCGTCCTTGACCTGTCCTCTTTAGGTGGGACAGATACAGTGCTGGCGGATGATGGAAGATTTAGTCCTTTTAATTCTGGTTAACCACTTTTATTTGATAGTTAACATCGAACCTTCTTCGTCTTTAACGCCCTTTATTATCTTTTGTTCAAACTTAGTTTGCCGAATAAATTTTCATATACCCATTTCTCCAATTTTTTTTAATTATGTGGCTGTTATCTAATAGCACGCCACTGCCTTTTTGTTGCTAATTTGCATTCTTCATCCACTGAAAATTTATAATGCTATGTACAAACTGCCCGATCTTCATTATTTCGCAAATAGCGAAATCTTCATCTTCATCTTCTATTATAAATATATTTGAATAAAAATTATATATTTTAATAATATATTTAAAGTACTCGTCATCCATTGAAATGAATTACAATCGTCGAGTTCGGTGCACTTAAGATTGATCAGTTTATATGTCTTCCATTATCCTTATACTACGGTCTAACGACACATGAGGTAATTCCATAATTAACTTGACTTAGTTGACAGGTTACTGTGCAATCATTACAATGAAGATATACCTAAAAATACCGAAAGAATGTTGTATTAGAATATTTCGATTGTGAAAGATAATAAAACAGTTGCATAAGGGTCTTATTTTTAAACGAAAGGTACATTTATTAATAACATTTGTAGATGGTGGAACAAATTTCAAAGATGTAAAGTTTTTTCAACATAAAACAATATTTTTATAATATAACCTCACCAAAAGATATATTTGATCGGTAATATTGGATTTATTTTTATACCATTTCTTTTTCGTTGCTTTCAAAACAAATTTCTATATCCATCATGAAGTATAATATATATATATGAACTTTAACTTTGCAAAGAAAATGTATTATTTCTTTTGCAACGGAATTTCTCTTCGAGCGTTTCTTATATTTTATCAAATATTGATGAGATTATTCGATTGCCTTACTTCATTTCTAATCAAAAAAGTGTATCTTCAGTCCTCAAACAATACAAGAATACATTCGCAATTTTGACTTTGAAATAAAAAATAGTTTTTTAGAGTTCCCAAAAAAATGCCTTTAAAGTAGTGCTGGGAATGGTTCCGGTAAACCGGTGCACCGGTTTATTTTTTGTCGAAAACCGGCAACCAAGACAATCTTGGTTCACCGATTTTCGGTGAAAACCGGTTTTTCGGTGAAACCGTTTTTCGGTGATTTTGATGAAAATCGACGGGTATATATACCTTTGCTCTTTTTCGATAATTTTTCGATAATTTTGATGAACAGCTTACCTAACAGATTTTTGCTTATTTTATTTTATATAAAATTTTATTGGGATAAAATTAAAATCTAAAATAAGTAAAGTGACCATACGTCCCGCTTTTAGCGGGACAATCCCGATTTTCGGTAATTTGTCCCGCTTAAAGATAAAAATCATTATTTCCATGCTTACTACCTACAAAAGTTTACCATTTACCCATATAAAAAAATTCTGCGTAACGGCTGGACAGATTTCAATGATTTTGGTGTTATATTAAAGCGATTATGTCTATTTTTGCCCATTTTGTTGAAAATTTAAGTTTATTTGCTAAATTGGTCGGAAATTGAAAATTAAGAATGACTAGTTTTCCTCTACATTCATATAGACTTGTATATATAGACATAGCGGCTATTTGTCATGTACAATCGAGTCAAAGAAATAGTCAATAATTGTGGCTTAAAGTATCTGACTTAAAATTATTCTAGGCGAGACCTGGCGATGCTATATATATATAAATAATTATTTTTTACATACATTTCTTATATTTCAATTTTTTTAATATTTTATTTTGCTTTTTGTCAAATATTTTATAGCAAATTATGTTGGATTTATGAATTACAAAATAAATACGCAATAGCGTCATCAAACAATCGGTCAATAATTGTATTTTCTTTGTTTAGTTTTTATTAAACTGTACATTTATGTCTGATTTGCCATATTCTTGGCAGTAGGTGTACTAGTGTATAGATAAAATTCGGATAATAAAAACGCGTTTCTTGATAACGAATACTCTATTAGAGCGAGAACTTTCTCAGAAAACGGCGAAAGTCTCGCTTCAACCAACGCAATCAACTTTTTCGAGTTTATATTCTTCACTTCAACTTATCGTTCAGGGTGCCATTGAAACTGCCCATATAAAATAGCATGTGCAAAGATGGGATTGCATTCACGTAACCATCTAGTTAGAGTTGAATTCCTCGCCGCGTTCGTCGAGAATAAATAGTGTGTAATCTGTGTGTGTGTTTATTGTCGTTGTCGCACACACATCTAATATTAAAATATGTAGATGGCGATACCAACACGATCAGCAACTGTAAATTAATACGCGATGTTAATAGCCTGTTCAATTTCAAAATCAGCATTTAGAAACATTTTTATATGAACTGTCCATGCTAAGATTATAAATTGTTATTAAACGTGAAAAAATGTTTGAATCGGACGTTTTCTAATGGGAAATGATAATTTTGATGAAAATCGACAGGTATACACCTGTGCTCTTTTTCGATAATTTTGATGAAAATCGACCTCTGTTGTTTTTCGATAATTTTTCTATAATATTGATGAAAATCGACCTCTGTTCTTTTTCGATAATTTTTCGATAATTTTGATGAAAATTTGGATGAAAATCGACAGGTATGTACCTCTCTTCTTTTTCGATAATTTTTTGATAATTTTGATGAAAATCGACCTCTGTTCTTTTTCGATAATTTTGAGATAATTTTGATGAAAATTTGGATGAAAATCGACAGGTATGTACCTCTCTTCTTTTTCGATAATTTTTTGATAATTTTGATGAAAATCGACCTCTGTTCTTTTTTGATAATTTTTCGATAATTTTGATGAAAAACGACAGGTATATACCTTTGCTTTTTTTCGATCATTTTTCTTTAATTTTGATGAAAATCGACAGGAATATTCCTTGGTACTTTTTCGATAATTTTGATGCTAATCGACAAAAGAATTAAAATTTTCGACAGGTATATACCTCTGTACTTTTTCGATAATTTTGATAAAAATCGACAGGTATATACCTTCTTTGTAAATAATTTAAAAAATTCGACAGGTATATATATACCTTCTTTGTAAATAATTAAAATAAATAATAAAAGCGTAATAGCATTGTATGCAACTAATTGAATAAGTACATTGGTAGGAAAAATATTAAAAAAATAAACAGAAAGAAAGTATATAACAAACTTTAATAAATTTTACTTAATTCCCAATATAAAAGTGCAAATATAAAGAGATATAAGGCGAAATTCTTTTGTAAAAATATTGATATTGTAAATTACGTTTAGTCATGTCCACTGATTATATATATTTATCCTCAACTATAAGGATTAGTTGGAAACTGCATAAACATTACAATGGTACGCATTTGCAGAACTTCGAAAACTAAAGTACACTTGAAATTATATTGATTTACGTTCATTCAAAATTTATAAACAATTACGCGTTTCTAAAGAATTCTTTTCATTTTCGATATAAAATTGCGGAATTTGACCCATTGTCCAGTGACTGGCGCAAGCACTTCTTGAACCGGTGAAAAATCGCTTGCACCGGTTTCCGGTTTGATTGGCAAATATCCCCAGCACTACGTTTAAACTATTCTGTATATACCAAACTGATGCTCGGTATTTTATAAAAATACCGGCATATTAATTTTTAATGCGCATTAATCTGAAGCTAATTGCCCATGTAATAATTTTAAAAGCCCCGTTGATAATGGGTATCGATCATGAGAACATTTTTGACATCTCCGCTCATCCATCAGGACCTCAGCAAGGATATAACAACGATCTAGCGGCGATATAACACATAACTTGATTATATCGAATGTCTCGTTACAACTCACTTATGGTTGCCAACTGTTATAAGAAATTCTTTTAGAAACGTGCTGTTTATTCGCCAGCGCCGGCTTTTGCTCAAGAATCGAGTTATCTATCTCGTCGTTTATTCACTCGAAGCTATCCACCAACGTATTATTGGTTTAACGGCGGCTCTGGTCAGCGGCAGACCATTAATATAATAAACGGCTGTTTACTGACTTATTGGTCGCATGACCTACTCTGGAGTATCGGAAGTTCTCAATTGTACCGATCAACAACCATTTACTCGCCGAAATAGATTCTTTCGTAGTAGATTTCATGTTAAACTGGACGCTTCTTTCATATTAAAGTCGTTGATTTTTCCAAGTTTTTCTCGTCTGCTGTCAATTGTCGCATTTAATTTTTTCGGTCAATATTAGTCCAGCGAACCATTGTTTATTCAAACGTACTATCGATTTTCTTTACCGTGACACAATTGCATTAATTTTCCATACACTTAAAGCAATTACAAAAATTACTTCCGATCCATTAATTAGTATTACTTTGTTTGCTGTAAGAGAACATAAAAAGCGGCATAATAAATATTGAGCAGTTTTTTTTTATATATTTTCATGCTTGCTAATAAATTGAAGAAGTAAATCTCTCTATGAAAGTAACCACATCCTCCAGCCTGGACTCCGATAGTTATTGTTTGTATTTACAAGAAATTAATTAACGCAAGTAAGCCTTTAAAAAATAATTGCTGTTTATTTACTTTGTGATACTCGATTACGATTAATTATTTATAAAAAATAAAAAAATTCAAATCTGGCGCAATATTGTATCTCTTTTGCTATTGATCTTTCGACTTAATCCCAAACATGGCATATTACCTTCAACATGCAAACAATCATCAATAGCAATCGTTTTATTATTATGCATTTCGTAACTGACTTATGAGAACTTAATTTATCATATAAACGTAACTGATTTTCTTCTTGGAATAGAAAGCATTATTGCTATTTATATAGTTCACAACAAGAATATATCTGCATTGTTAAATCGATTGTAAAAGCTATTTAATTAATTGAGCATCGATATTGAATTGGGGTATCTGGAAAAAATCAATTGAGATAATGAACGAAAACTGCGAATTTATTTCGCTAATAAACAGCAGGCCTCTTCAAATTTCGTTGTAATCATTCAAACTGTAAATCGTTTTTTCTTCACATTTATACTTTACTAAGCTCTAGTGAAAATGGAGGTGATTTTAAATCATTTTCAGTTTGGTTTTCTACAATTTTTATAAAGTCGATGGTATGCCCTCGTCTTGAGCGAATCATTCTTATTCTAATAACAGCTATCTGTATGCAAAATATGTACATAATCATGCGAAGAACATCGTCATTGATCGTAACCTCAGGCACGGAATGTTCGTCAAACTTCTTTGAAATGAAATTCTCGCTAATGTTAAATACGAAAGTTTTAGTTGTTCCAAAAAATTTCGAACGTATATTTTATATAACGATTAAACCTATATCTCTGAACTAGTGGAAAATGTGCATTTTGTGGTCTTCAGTTCTGTGTGTTGTGTCGAAATGGGCGAATTGATTGTGCCCGAAATTGTGCGCTTGTAATTAGATGTTACACAATGAGATGCTTCCGCAAATTCGTGCACATACCCTGCAGGATGTTAGCGATGTAGTTTTGTGTTTGGTTGTCCTTGTCCAGGATCAAAAAGACAAATTACGTTTACGGTAAATTTGCATATTTTGAGGAATGAGGGTTTTTAGGCCTTTTTAGGGTGGAAACTTTAACATTGAATTGAAAAAACCAGGCGGAAACATGTAATTGCTAAGCAAAAAATTAAGCCAAACAAGTTACCTTTTTTCCACAGGGACCATGAATATTCGTCCCGTCCCCCGTTCATAGCCTCCAAACACCCACTGACCTTCGACACGATGACCTCTGTGGTACTTTCGACGGCCAAAACGTCCTTTTGGTCCTTTTTGATGTTCATTTTGCGATTAAAGTAATTTCGACCGCCTCGATTTTTTTTTGTTTATATGGTTTTTGGACCTTCCTGGACACAGAAAAATTAATGCCGGATTTTTAGGAATTTTTACCGTAAACCACATTTTACCCCAAATAAATCATTTGTTTACTCCAAAATATTTTTCTTACACGAACGATTTAAACTAATTTGCGTTTGGAATGCGATTAGTTTGTATACATAATTAGGCACTTATCTAAACAAATTCCGTTGTCTTTAAAACGATTGCACGACGAGTTTTGTGTAATTATTTCGCGAATACGTATACATATTTTACGCTGCTGTTGTTTCTAAAACTATGAAGTACAATTTTTTAACTACGATACATTAATTTATGTATCTAGACAAGTCTATTTTTAGTCAAAGTCAAAATGATCAAAATTTATTCTGGTAGTCAATCGTGATTAATCTACGAGTCTACAGCATACGTTTGTTAGCTTTTAATAGTGATTATAAAATCTGTTTAAGGACAATAAAAAATACGCTCCAAATATTACGATCCTTTTAATTAGCACATATTAAAAACTGCCACCTAAAGTAGTATAAAAGATATAAATTTATCAACATTCAATATTCAAAATGGAGGGAAATCAGAAATGGGTTAACTACAGCAGCAAATGAAGTATTAGGCACAAAGAAAAGGGCAGGTAGGAGGGAATGGATCACGGAAGAAATAGTTGAAATGATAGAAGCAAGAAGGAAAATTAAAATTGGAAACACAGAAGCAGGACAGAAAAAATATAAGGAACTAAGGAACTTAATTAATAGGAAATGCAAGCTAGCGAAAGAAGAGTGGATAAAAGGAAATTGTGAGGATATTGAGGAGGATATGAGAAGAGGTAAAGTAGATTTGGGCTACAGGAAAATTAAGTCACATTTTTCTAAAGTAAAACCAAAGGGTAACATTATATGTGATAAGCAGGGTAAGGAACTCACAGAAAATAAGGAAAAAGCTAGAAGATGGAAGGAGTATCTTGAAGATTTATATAAAGGTAGGCAGGACATGGAGGAGCTAGAAAGTGTGGAACAGATAGATGAGGATGACTTAGGTCCTAGCATACTTAGGTCAGAGTTTCATAGAGCATTAAATGATTTACGGAATAACAAAGCAGCGGGGATTGATATGATACCAGCCGAATTAATAAAACACGCAGGGGAAAAATGCAGGAGCGATTATACAGGTTAGTTTGTAAAATATATGAGAAGGGAGAAATACCACAGGATTTTCAGCGTAGTAGAATAGTAACAATGCCGAAGAAAATAGGAGCTAATTTGTGTGAGAACTATGGGACCATTAGCCTACTATCACATGCATCGAAGATATTGTTAAAGATTATTTATAGGAGATTAGAAAATAAAGTAGAGGAAAGGCTAGGAGAAGATCAGTTTGGTTTTAGGAAAAACAGAGGGACGAGAGAGGCGATTCTAGCACTAAGAACGGTAGTAGAAAAAAGAAATAGGGTAGGAAAGGTAACTTGCATAGCTTTTGTAGACTTAGAAAAGGCATTTGATAATGTAGATTGGGACATAATGTTTAGAATTTTAAAAGAAACGGATATAGATTACAAGGATAGGAGAATAATTTTTAATTTATATAAACACCAAACTGCCTTAGTTAGAATTGAGGGGGAAGAAGAGGTAGCAAAAATAGGGAAGGGAGTTCGGCAGGGATGTACACTTTCACCGTTATTATTTAATCTATATATAGAAGATGCAATAAACAAAGTAAAAGAAGAGTATAGTGTAGGTGTGAATGTACAGGGAGAGAAAATATATATGTTGAGATTCGCCGACGATATAGCTATATTGGAAGAAAGCGAAAAGAATTTAGAAAGGGTATTGAATGGTATGCAGGCAGTATTGACTAGGGATTTTAACATGAAAATAAATATAGGTAAAACTAAAGTGATGAGGTGTGACAAAAAGGAATGCAGTAGAAAAATGAGGATCTCAATAGGAGATAATAGAATCGAAGAAGTGTCAGATTTTTGTTATTTAGGCAGTAGAATCACAAAAGATAATCGAAGCAAGGTAGATATAAAGTGTAGGATAGCACAGGGTAGGAAGGCATTCGTAGAAAAGGAACAGATTTTAAGATCAAATATTGAATTGGGTATTAGAAAAAGATTACTGAAGGTATATGTTTGGAGTGTAGCACTGTACGGGTGTGAGGCGTGGACTATAGGAAAGGAAGAGAAGCGTAGATTACAAGCATTCGAAATGTGGTGTTATAGGAGGATGATGAGGATTGGTTGGGAAGATAAAGTAACAAATGAAGCTGTACTAGAGTTAGTAGGGGAGAAGAGAAGTATCTGGAGAGTGTTACAGCGTAGGAGAGACAGATTAGTAGGGCATATTCTTAGGCATGGGGGGATTATGCAATTGATCATAGAAGGTAGAGTGGAGGGAAAGAGAGGGGTAGGTAGACCTAGATTGGAGTATGTGAGTCAGATAGTTGAAGACGTTGAGATGAATAGCTATAGGGAGATGAATAGCTATAGGGAGATGAAGGGATTAGCTCAGGATAGATCGGCATGGCGTGCTGTTTCCAACCAATCTTTAGGATTGCGGACTCTTTAACTAACAATATTCAATACAAATAATTTGACAAATATAAATCTATTTGATAGGATTTAAAAAATTTCATATGAAGTAATAGAATCTGATTTTAATCAAAAATAATTTCGTGCGATTTCACTCAATGCAATAGCACAGACTTTTTTTTATTAAAACAAACATATAATCAAAAACTTAATTAAATCCAATATGATTCTTGAAAATATATACTATTTAATTTCAATCGACATCTGCTGTTTTTCAAATTCTCAAAATTAATTCGCATATTGGCACTTATAATTTACAAAATGAAAATACTGTAATTACTTCTTCTTCATTATTTCATATTTATACTAACTTTTGATTTCAATTTTTATCCCTAATCACATACTTAAAAATATCCTGAATTTCAGTTCAGTTTCTTTTAAAACGTGTTGATAAATAAATCCTCAATTAATTCGTCAGGTAGTGATTATAAAATCCGTTTAAGGACAATAAAAAATACGCTCCAAAAATTACGATCCTTGAATTTTTTTTATTTTTATTAGCACATATTAAAAACTGCCACCTAAAGTAGTATAAAAGATATAAATTCATCAACATTCAATATTCAATACAAATAATTTGACAAATATAAATCCATTTGATAGGATTTATAAATTTTCATATGAAGTAATAGAATCTGATTTTAATCAAAAATAATTTCGTGCGATTTCACTCAATGCAATAGCACAGACTTTTTTTTTATTAAAACAAACATATAATCAAAAACTTAATTAAATCCAACATGACTCTTGAAAATATATACTATTTAATTTGAATCGACATATGCTGTTTTTCAAATTCTCAAAATTAATTCGCATATTGGCACTTATAATTTACAAAATGAAAATACTGTAGTTACTTCTTCTTCATTATTTCATATTTATACTAACTTTTGATTTCAATTTTTATCCCTAATCACATACTTAAAAATATCCTGAATTTCAGTTCAGTTTCTTTTAAAACGTGTTGATAAATAAATCCTCAATTAATTCGATTATAAAATCAGTTTAAGGACAATAAAAAATACGCTGCAAAAATTATGCCCCAAACATAATATTGAATATATCTTCTTGTTGCTTAAAATCGGATTTTTCTCTATAAATACATTTTCCCTACCGATTTTAGTTCAATGCCAATATATAGATAGCCGTAAATTATTTTTGATATCGGAATTATTATTTTTTGTATATGTGCCATCGACCTTATACACGTCTAGAAAATTCGAGCAATATTTGCAATAATTTATTAATAAACGCATAATTCAGATCGTACGGACAGTTAAAGTCAATCGTGTTTGTTTCTAGATTGAAATATGGATTAAACAAGATAACAAATAATTTAAAATTAACCAAAAACTAGCTGGGAAAACAAACGCCGAATTATGCAGATAATATTTAATTACATCGCTGCAAATGTAGTTAAGGGCGTGTGAGCGATATGACCTGATGCCAAAACGAAATTGTCGACTCATTTCTAATCGGTTCTTATCTTCGTAGGTTCGTTATCTAGTTTACACGAACTGGCGTGTGATAAAAATCATAATTCGCGCGCTAGTCAACAACAAAAACGCTTGTTTACATCCACGTATAAATCATATCACGGTCCGAGCGATAATAATTGCGGCCGCAAACCGTTTTTACATTCCCCACGTGAAACAAACATCCGTTCGAAGCTCTTCTCGGCGTGGTAACGGCACCGAGGCATCGTTATGTCGTTCTCCCGTTATGCGAGTAATAGCGGACAGCATGGATACGAACACACACATCCTGCTGGCTCTGCACAGCAGGATAACGCCGAAGGACGACGTAAATTCAGGCGTAGCGTGCGTGTGATATATCGCAAAATGCGCGGGAAGTCTTCAGTCGCTCCTGAAAAAACGGTCGCTGTAGTAAATGGTGTGTACGTACGATTTGCTTGTTTCGCGCTCGTTGCGCAATGAAAATTGTGCAAAGTTGATATTATCTGTGCGAAAGTTGACGCGAATTATGATTGCGCAAATGCTCAATTATACAGAGTGCCAATATCTTATGAAAAATATCTCGATCGTACTTGAAAATACAAATCACTTGCTACATTAGCAATTTTTATTTCAATTGGCTTGAAATAAACATAATTGTATTAGTGTTAAATTTTTTGCACTAGTACAAAAATGAGTTCCTTCTTCTATTAACTTCTGTGGTATTTTTTTAGTTCGGTATAATTTGCTTTTGCATTCTGTATTTTGCAATTTTTAAATTAACAAAATACCATATGGCGTTCACTTTGTATAAGTTGCATTGCGATTGTGAAGGTAATTGTAAAATCTGCATTCGAGATTCTTGTCGGCTTTGTACTATAACTACGTTATAAACGCAGGTCAAGAATGCACACGGCATTTCATGCATTTTGACCACATGAAGAAATTCTTAGCTAAAACAAATTTATTCGTTGCAATATAAACTGATTTTTTGTCGAAACTATTATATAAAAATAAGACTTTCTCGTTTGAAAATGTCATTTATATTGCACATTTTGTTTTCTTATATAATTGCTAGCTACTTTTATTTTGATCTCGAACGATACTTTTGATCCTTTAACATCTTAATTACGTATTCAAATCAAAGAATCCAACATAATTAAGATTCGTAATTACAAATTACCGAACACGAAGTTTCCCAATTTAAAGTTTTAATTTCTGTACAGCTTGTTTGTGAATCAACGTCCAAAAAGCGGAAAATTAAAATTAAAGTGTCGTTATTTCGGTCGCAGATCAGCTGTTCATATATTTGAATAATAACTGATTCTTAGCGAACAAATAATTTGATTACCTGCCTTTTCTGGCAGTCTTAAAAGTTTGTTTATTCCTCTATTGTATTCAACTTTATACACGATAAAATAAAAGGTCTTCCATAATTCTTCAATCTTTCTTTATTTGATCGCGCAATAAAATTTAAATCCCCGTAAGATTTTTGCATCGTTTTCCAAAAGATACATGAGTCTACTTAAATTTAAAAAAAAATTGCTTTGGCCGTGCGATTTATTCAACACTTTTCTTAAGCTTAAGCTAGTTAATACATCATTCTTGATTAGTTCTTTGCAGTCTGTAGCTGAGGAACTATTTATACATGATTTTTCTAACAGGCAATAGGCTTTAATTAACGAAATTCGAATTGAAATTAATTTACACCGATTGTTTTTGGAATATGCCCAATAAACCTTGAGTTGCCTTGAGCTTGAACCGATTTAATTTGTAATAATTAAAGCGGACAAGCGCGTAGTATTTTGGACATGGTCCAAAAAATACGCGTTGCTCCTCAAATTTAAAATATACCATACGAGCTCATGTGTATCTTAATATTACCAACGAAGATGAAGTGGTTTCTTGTAGATTCGGATTAAACTGGAGTCGTTTCGCTAGTTTACATTTTCATTCATGCCATGTTCAAAGACACGCAAACTTTATATATTTTTGTGTTTAAACGTTTTGTTATATACAAAATTGTAAGATATTTAATAGATCGTACGAAGAACGATTCGTTTTTACCTGAAATCCAAAAAATGTATTTTTTTGTTCTTTAAAATCGATGTATATTTCATAAAAATCCATTACATGTCTATTCAAATTTGTTTTATTGTGCGGTATTGTTTCTTCTAAAATCTTTTTATTTCAGAAGCTTCATCATCTGCAAACGATGCATCTAGTACAGGAAATACATCTTCTCCAGTCAACAAGCGACGTGGATTCAACAGGTGAATATTTGTTTATATTTTAAATAATTTATTGAGTTTTCAGATAAAACCACAAAGATGGAGGATTATTTATAGAACAAACAATATTTTTGAATATATTGAAAAGAGAGATCAATTTCTATCAAAAAGATAAATTGTTATCAATCTCTTCGCGTGTTCGCGATAACAAAGCAGCATTTGATTTACTATTACAATTATAGATTATACACTCTTGGTCATCAAAAAATCGTCAAGAAAGCCAGCTGAATGTTCTACAATCTGTCGTTTACTTTACTGCAATATTTAAAACAAAAACAATGTTTTTCGGTAGGTCTTTCTATTGTTCATGGCTCTATCGATTGTTTAGTTTGAGAATACCGTGCCACAATATGTTTGCGTTCAACAGTATTATAAAATTACCTTTTGTTCTTTTACACTCCCCCCTAAAAAAAAAAGAACAAACGAATCAACACGCGATTTTGCAGCTTCGTTAATTTAAACATCTAAAAATGTGCGGAAGGTCAGGTTTATATAAATTAACTTCGTATGAACGTATATTCGAGAAATTTGATATTGCCATTTTTTTAATTAAACATATTTGATTACCGAATTATTTTTATATTCTAAAAATCACCAATTTGTTATTTCAAAATGTAATCTGATGTTCTGCTTCTTTACTCGACGCTTGATTCTATTCGTTTAACATGGAAATTTTAATTTGTAAATTGTATAGCTTCTTATATACTGCTGTTTTTTTATTCTTTGTTAGCTGTTTAATTAATTTGAAAGTCTATTTGGCTTGTTTGTGCTCCCGCTAATTTTTCAGCGGCATCTAAACGACAACGCAACATTTTCCTCTTTTTTTCACTTATACAACACTTTAGTTTGTCTATAATTATAGTCACAATTTTTTTTACTTCGAGGGCTTAGCCTACGATATGTGCACCTAACGTATAATTTTACTAATTCCTCGAAAATTTTGTTCTTGATGTGTTTTTTTGTAGTAATAAATATCGATTTTAGTTCGTCCATTTTTCCTACTCATTAATGTATATTCCGGGGGGCCTTTACGGCCACGTAAGTGACCAAGAAGCGGCACATAATGTTTCGACTCCCAATTATATTTTACGTCAATTTCCTCGGAGCTAAATTTATTTGCAATTACAAAAACCACGATGATGGAAATACTACGATAATAAAATTTCCCTGTGTCCGAGGGAAATTATGGTTTTAAATCAAGGAGTAAAAGGATATTTCGCTTGTATATTACGACATTAAAAATTCATTTATTACCAGAATTTATATGCAGTATTTTTTTTAAGCAGACGAACGATTGATTTCACTTTTTTTCAGCAGAAGTCCAAATTTAAAATGAATCACACTGTATATAGATAATCACTTCATTATTTGAGATTTCGCAAGTCTTATCTTATCTCCCCGTCTTTTAAGATATGAGTTATTTTTGTGAGTAGTCTCGCGTTGAAAGTGAGGACTTGATATTTAGAAACGGCAATTTTGTTATTAATTAATCATGTGATTAAAACTTCTTTTAATTTATATAAGTTTTAAAAAAACGTATTCGATATTTAAGAATGGGTAATCTTAAAAAGTGTTTTAGAAGAATTTGTTTGTGCAAATGTTGCCCATGTGCTACCATCGAAGATAATGTTGAATATTATCAATATAGACCCAGGTCAGAATTATTAATTATCGTATTTCTTGTTTCGATTATATATTTTAGCTTGGATTTTTTTTAATTATTTAATTTTATATACTATTCAAGAATCTTGTTGAAATCAACATTCCTGTGTATCTTTTCCTTTCTTTACCTTGACCGTCTTGCTAATAGTCTTGGAATTTTAGTAAATGCTTAATTGTTAATTTTAGTAAATGCTAAATAACAAAAATTGTTAACACCGGCGATTATTCATATAGTTTATGTATTCGAAAAATTACCAGATTAGATAAACATTCTAGAATCTAAAACATGTTTTTTTTAAAACTGATTTGCTTGTAAAAAAGTGAGGGTTTCTAACATTATATAAACTTGCAATTTCAAGTCTGATTATTTCCCGCTTCCAAGTCATCCGATTTATTAAAAATCCATATTTTCTCTATGTACATCAATTTACATTGTGGATGTGTTCTATAATTATCGTTTCCATTTTTTCCATCTATTCTAGTAGAAAATGGTTACCACCGCCTCTCCGCAAACTATCACAGGGCAAAGTGGACAAGATCCAGCAGGCGACGACCGTCGCAACGTCCAGCCTGCCCAGTGCTCAACCCTCTTCCGATCGCCCGCCTTTGAAAAAAACTCCCAGCGATAAACGTATAAAGGTGAGTTGATTTCATATCCGCTGCGTAAACGACATCATTAGTGCTAATACTTGTGTTTATTGACAACTGATCTTGCTAGAAATCTCTTGTAAAATAGGCATCGCAAGACTTGCTCGTTGGGGAAAAATTGATTGATACAATCTCTAGCGCGTTTTATGTTAAGTTGAACCTCTTAGATGATGTAATGGACTGAGTTCGTATCTTAACTCGCTGGGGAACTTAGTTTCAATAGATATTTGTTACTTTCAAAGTTACTTTAATCATCAGCACCGACTTGCTTGAGAAGTTAGTTTAGCCTCTTTGATTGAAGTGTATCTATCGGAAAGTTTAAAGATGGAGTACAAGATATGCTTGTTGAAGGGTCTTTGGAAACTCAAGGATTGCGCAAATACTTTGATGAAAATGGTAAGAAAAAAACACTAAATTCTGAAATGATAAACGCATTTTAATATATTTTGAATATCGACCCTTACGATCCTTGAAATTTTTTTTTTTAATTAGCACATATTAAAAACTGCTACCTAAAGTAGTATAAAAGATATAAATTCATGAATACAAATAATTTGACAAATATAAATCCATTTGATAGGATTTATAAATTTTCATATGAAGTAATAGAATCGGATTTTAATCAAAAATAATTTCGTGCGATTTCACTCAATGCAATAGCACAGACTTTATTTTTATTAAAACAAACATATAATCAAAAACTTAATTAAATCCAACATGACTCTTGAAAATATATATTATTTAATTTCAATCGACATCTGCTGTTTTTCAAATTCTCAAAATTAATTCGCATATTGGCACTTATAATTTACAAAATGAAAATACTGTAGTTACTTCTTCATTATTTCATATTTATACTAACTTTTGATTTCAATTTTTTTTCCCTAATCACATACTTAAAAATATCCTGAATTTCAGTTCAGTTTCTTTTAAAACGTGTTGATAAATAAATCCTCAATTAACTCGTCAGGTAGCGCAATTAATATTTACATACTTGAACTTGAAATAAATCATCTCGGAAAATCTACGAACAGAATTATAAATTGCTCGGCAGATTGCTTTCATACATATGTTTAAATATTGGTACAGCGTTTTTTCGATTTTAAACTAAAATAATATTTGTCGAAGATAAGTTGAGTGTGAACAAAGTGTGCATATTTCTAAGGTGACTCAAAAATCTTACGTGAATAATGAACAGTGAAAATTTGTTGGTTTAAACCATATATAAGATAACATTGGTATAAAAAATGAATCATTTAAAATTTTAAAAAATCGTTTTTTTGTCGATTTTCACGTACGTGACTAATAATTTCTTTTTATTGCCTATTAAAATGTTAACATTAAAAACTAGCTCAAATAATTAGTAGCATACTATGCGATCTAGTTGGAATTTATTAAAATCCCGCGATTGTTGTAATTTTTTAATATTTAAATATCCTTTAAAAAAATATTTAGTACTAACAAATAGTAATTCTGCGAATGGAATTTCATAAATCCGCTTTATCACTAAACAAATGAATAAAATAAAACAAACTAATCTTTGTGGCTGGCTAAACAACATCCTTTTTATATATATTTTAAACAATCTCGGATTTAAAATTAAAATACCTAAAATCAATTAGATTGATATTACAAGCCCCTATGACACATCAATTATTTTGGTAAATTTAATTTAAAAATCATCCAATTTCAAAATTTTACCAAGTCATCAAAGAATAATTCAATTTTTAATTTTTCAGCCGTTTTTTTTTGTACAAAATTGCTTGTAAAAACAATTATTAGCATCGTTATTTGATTGCTTTTATGATACAGTCGATTGTTTTGGTAAACCCATTTTTTTAATTCGTCTTTGCCGTGGTGCTTTTGCGCATTGCAAATAAAATTACTATATATTGAGCCCAATAAATTAAAGAGTACGGTTCACTTTGAAACAACTGTTGTATCTATCGAATAAAGCGCCTGTTAAATTTAGTTGTGTTTCGGACGTGGTTGGACGTGCAACTATAACACTGTCCGATTTATTTATATCGCGAATTAGAATTGCCTTTTTAATGTAAGTCACCACTGACCGCCGGCTATAAATATCCTAATATTATTCGATTTTTTTATTTGTGTTTACGTCGGCGCCCTCTGAACAAATTGTTATAAAACTTTGTCAACAGAATTGTTAAACTTCAAGCAGCAGCGATGTTAAGTGGTCTTTTGCTTTCGCCTGAATAAAATCCAATTTCTTTCCAAAGTGTAGTGAAGATTTTGCTGTGGTTCCTTCTAATAGTTCTTAGTTTCGGATTACTTTAAAGCAATGTTCAGATAATTGCAGCTATTTATTAAAATTAACGTGAGTGATTCTATCTTCGCCAAATTG
Organism: Leptodirus hochenwartii; assembly: GCA_947310635.1. Classification (NCBI taxonomy): domain Eukaryota; kingdom Metazoa; phylum Arthropoda; class Insecta; order Coleoptera; family Leiodidae; genus Leptodirus; species Leptodirus hochenwartii. The sequence goes on along the minus strand of OX371183.1, from coordinate 2,046,765 downwards.
ATTGGTAGGGTGTCCACCTCTTCAGTAATCACTTACGGCTTTCCACATCTTCAGGGATTTTTTTTTCTATATGTAAATATTTCCTACTCTTAGTCTTACCAAAGAAAAGGTGGATACCCTAAATATTCATAAGACTTGTTTATAAACGCTCGTGCCAATTAGATATTTTTACATAGTTGCAGAACTTGAATAAATTTATTTTCTATTTCAATACAGTCTGTATGTTACTTTACTCTCTTATACCGAGTGTGTTTTGTCAACAGTACATATTTTTGTATATTACCAAAATATTTTAATACACATTTTACAATCAAATGCCCTCTATTGTAGTTATACTAAAAAAAAACATAATTTGTACAATTAAAAAAATATTTATTAAACACTCAAATGAAGTCACTGGAAAATCTTAGGCCGGCTCTGATATAACAAATATTGTATAAAATATCACAAGTTTGTGGTTTTAGTAATCACCTACAATTATTTTTTATATTATTGCATTTATGTAAATTAAATCGTGGATTAAATTTACAGCAGCATGTAGCACAACAATCGTTAATACAATATTTAATAATAATGTACTACTTCCTGTATCTATCAAAATTCAATCGCTTGTTATAAATAATTGCACCTCTGATTGCGACGTAAACAAGCGGACTAGTTTCCTGTTATTCACACGAATATTAAGCGGAAATTGTCCTCTAAACACAACTACGTCTATTTAGTTTCTATATTTATACAACATATTTCTTAAAAGGATACGTTTTCCTACACAGGAGTATACAAAAAGGTTGTTGGTAAACGTAGAGTACATGAAAAAATATATTGAAATGAATTGTTTTGAATTTATTAGTACAAAATTTCTAAAACGGTTCCAATATCCGTATTTCTTTTATTGGATATAGTACAGAAGTGTATGACTAATTTGCAAATAATAATATTGATTCTTTAAATGATTCGCGTTTTCCTAGTATCGAAGAATCTTTAATATTAATGTTTATAAGTAGGTTACTCATTTCGTACTTTCATTGAATTTCTAAAATACACGTCACAGCATGTCGACAAAAAAAATTTGATTTTCAATCTTTTATTAGTAATATAACTTACACGAAATAACGCATAGTTTATAATGATGTAATAAAATATAACATTTTCTTTCAACTTAGACAGTTTCGAAGTTATCTGCGAAAAGTAGAAGCATATTTTTTTACATTTTTAAATTCATCGATTTTATCACAAATTACTTTAATTGAAAATCTTGTATATAGCGTTTTGTCCAAAGATCTAGTTTAAAGGTTTTTTGGTATATATGGCAACATTGCAATTTTGACTATTTGTTAATGAATATATGGCTAAATAATATAAATGAAAATTAGTTGTTAAACCACTTTTAAATCTCAAAAATTAACCGTTTCAGTGAAGATGTTACATATTTATTGGATTAGCAAAATTCTACGATCGCCCGATTCAATGATACTTTTTCTGCGTATCTTTGAAATGGCATAACTTTTGAACCTATTAAGATAAAACCCGCAAATAAAGTGCAAAACCTTCGCAAAACATTCAATTATAATATACAACATGGCCTCACTTAACGCGATTTTTTTTTTGTCTAATTATGCATAACTACGAATAGCCACTCTCCAGACGCTTCTTTTTAATATGATGATAAATGGTAATCGAATTAAGATTTGTGGCACCCCATTGTGGTTAGTCACAAAATGTGCGGGAAAATGTACACGGACGAAAAAATTCTTATAAACATTATCAATTTTAAACCTCCAACTATTCGACCAATTAGTGAGAGACCTTCCAATCTTAGGTACCTTCTGACATGGGCAATAAACAGCCGTCGGTCAGCGAAGGCGAAGAGGATGACCGCTCAACCTCCTCCTCCCATCGCAGTAGTACCTCGCGACCCCCGAACCCCTCTGATCTGCCAAATGGATCAAATCCAAGCTCGATGCAAGCCGCAGCGGACGATGCAGACGACGAGGTCGAACTACCGCCTCCTATGGACCCGATCACAGAACCAAAATTGGTTGCGGCCAGTGCCGGTGGCACGGGCACACTCAGAGGGGAGTTAAGTACTGGGAGTGGGAACGGTAGTGGGTCTGATACAGATCCTTGCAAAAGGGTGAGTTTCTTTTTATTGATAAAAAAAGAATTGAATTCATTATTCGTCATTTTAATATATATTTTTTTATTTAACCATTTTATCATTTATTATTTAATAGGCTAATGATCATTAATCATCGTGTATTATTCATTTTCAATGATTTCGAAATAATTATATGGGAAATTGAAACCATTGATCTTTATTCAGGTATCAAAGTATAAAACTATTTAGCAAAGAGACTGCAAAAAAATGGCTTACTATGAAAAATACATACGCGGTGATTATTTTATTGAATTATATCATTTTGTTCTTTGGTACCTCTTTAAATTTAACCTTTTTGTTCATATACGAGTATTTTACTAAACGAATTCGTTGGCATTGTAGAAAATGTCTTCTGCGTATTATAATATATGTTTTCTCCGTTTTTCTCTGTCTGTCCTCTGTCTGTCCTCCTGTTGTGTGTCGGAATTGAACACACGGTACACTCTAGGTGTCTAGTTTAACATTGAAGTCTATAGACGGGGCCACATCTGCCGATCTGGCCGAAATAGAACAAATAGTAAAGGAACGAATGGTGCGAATTTTCTCTTCATTCTAGTAGTTGTTTGTTCCATTTGGTTTTGTAGTTATTAGTTAAATAGATTTTAGACTGTATTTAGTTTTTGTAGCAAATTTGATCTTGAAGTTTGCATGCGGTTTCCTATTTGACAGCCTTAAAGAATTTTTGAATTCCGAGTGTTAAATATCTAAATTAAAAAAAATTATAAAGATACTTGAAATAAGCTCCCCTTTTAACGCTACATAACATAGGTTTGCTTATAAAACTAAATACATGACCTTTTCCAATTAATTTAGAATTTTGTAGAATAAAGTTATATTGTATTGTGTTTGCTCAATTGATTAAGTTTATACAAATCCCTTTTTTTATTCATTTTCTTTCGGTTTGTAAAATAAAGCTTTCGTTGAATAATCTTTTAAGAGATCCAGCAGCGTAGTACCTTGTTGATTTTTGCATGTGTTCTTTGATTATGTTTTTTTATCTTACATTAGGTCACTATCGGTTTGCATGCAATGAATATGTGGCATCTTCATTTGGCACTAGTAAATCATACACCTTTCTAACTCCTTTTTATTCTAAAAAATAATTTTGACGGATTCTTAATCACCCACATCCAAATAAAGAAACTCTTCGAAAAAAATCATTTCGGAATCCCTCAAAAACAATTCATTTAATCATTACTTTGTTTGTATCCACTAAACGAAATCACTTGCTACAATTTAATTCAATCCTCATCATCCCTCCAACCAAATTGACATAACTTCACTTCATTATCTTAGGAGCAACTGCCCAAACCCGCCAACAGCGACTCTCCGTACAACACTTCTGACTCCTCCGATCCCACCAATCCTCAGTCCATCTCCCGTTCTACCTCTGCGGAGGACCCAACCTCCACGGCCGTAGATCAGCGCGACTTCCATCTGCACAAACGGAAGTTCGTCTTAGATGAGCTAGTGGAGACTGAAATCGCTTATGTGAATGACCTGGCGATGGTTGTTGACGGTTACATGGTGCTCATGAAGGATTCTGAGTGCGAGGTGGTACAGCCAGAGGACCTGAGCTGTGGGAAAGGAGTTATCGTGTTTGGGAACCTTGAGGCTATTTACAATTGGCACAGAGAGTGAGTTGACACTTGCCAGACGATCTTGTTTATTATTTATCGGATGCCTTTGCAGATTCTTTTTGAAAGCTCTGAAACGTTGCTTAGAACACCCGGCGGAACTAGGTCCCTTGTTCAAGAAATACGAGCGTAAACTTTATATGTACAACGTTTATTGCAAGAACAAATCTTTGTCTGAATACATCGTGTCCGAACATTTGGACGATTATTTCGAGGAGCTGCGCAAACTCCTCGGGCATAAACTGCAATTGTGCGATCTTCTGATTAAACCAATTCAGCGAATAATGAAATACCAGCTACTTTTGAGGGATATTCTTAAGCATACCGAAAGAGCTGGGCTAACGCAAGAAGCTGAGATGTTGAAGGGTGCTTGCGAAGTCATGGTGAGGGTTCCAAAGTCTGCAAATGATATGATGGATGTTGGAAGACTGCAAGGTTATGATGTAAGTTTATACTATTTGTTAAAAAAATGAATTTGTAACTAATTGTAAAATTGCAAATTATCTTGTAATCATCAACGAAATTAATATATATTTAAAGAGTAAGATTGATCCTTGTTGAACCCTACATTACAATGATCCCATCTCTTAATTTCTAGGGTAAATTGACAGCACAGGGCAAGCTTCTTTTGCATGGTTCTCTAACTTGTACAGATAGCGCCCCAAATTCAGTTATTGGAAAGAACAAGGAGTTGCAAGTGTTCCTCTTCGAACAAAATATCATCTTCAGCGAAGCCGTTGGCAAGAAAACACAGTTTGTCAGTCCACAATATTACTACAAAGCCCAAATAACTGTGAGAAAGATCCTAAATATATTTCAAAATGTTTTACTCTTGAAAAACTTTTTCAGGTGAATAAGATGGTCTTAGATTCGACCTCATCTGATGATATGTTCACATTGCGAAGCACGGATCCAAATCGAGCGCCGGGTTTAACTATCGCCTGTGTGGCGCCCAGTAGGGAATCCGCCCAAGAATGGGTCGCCAACATAACAGGCATTCTGCAGACACAGCGGGACTTCCTCAAAGCGATTCAAAGTCCCATCGCTTACCAAAAGGAACTGAAAGACGCGTGAGTGGGATATACAGATTCTTTCGTTGAAAGAAATGATTCTTACTAAATAATAGATAAATAATTGTATAGAATATCACTGAGTACTATTTTTTTTTGTAATTTAGTTTTTGCTAGATTTGCCTTTATATGCAGTAAATCAATTCGTTCTTAAAACTTCTATTTTGATTAATGTTTTTATATGATTCGAGAAAGTTATGTTTTTTTTTATGATGTTCTATGTATTTATTTATTTAATTATTTTAAATATTTAATTATTTTTAAAATATTCTGGGAAATTGATTATTTAATTGGTGAAGGGATTTGTCAGTGAAAATGCATTTTGTTCTTTCTGTAAGAAAAGGTCTATATTAAAGGAATTGTTGGGTTTTGGACCAAATTTGTATTGCTCAATTAATATTGCGTTAATCTTTCAAATCATAATCAATAAGCTGGGTTCTGCATGGAAACTTGCGGAATTCTTATATATATATATTTTTTTTCTTATGTTCCGAAAACAGAACAATTTCTTTAATACAATTTATTGATTTATTAAATTGAGCCAACGCTTCTTGAGATATAAAAGAAAAACCGGCAAAATGCAACTTGTAATTGTATTTTTTGTATTACTAATATACTAATTGTATTTTTTAAATGATCGAATTTATTATATCTATACGAAAAGTATTTGGCTAAATTTAAGGATTCGCGTATTCGTTGATGTTGTCCAAACACATATACTAAGATTGTTAGCTCAGAATAAATCTGCCCTCATAATCATCTCCTAAAATATACAACTTTATCACAATATGAAGTAGTACAGAAACGAATTCTTTGGTAAAGAAAAACATTTACCCAAATATTATGTACTAAGCATAATATATAAAGAAACTAACGTTTGTTTTCTTTATAATTTCTTTATAAGAATTGACCGAAGACTAAAAGCAAAAACCAATTTCAGATGTTATCGGTTTTCCATGGCACAAATAGAAATATTCTATCGTGGCTGGAATTTGTACCTTTAAATTTTAGTAAATTTCAAAATCTTTATTTTAAGCTCAAGCTAACGTTTATCAAAACAGGGTTAGTGTCTATATCTAATGTAATTTTAGTGAAGAAAATTTTTTTTTCTGTTTCAACGTGGGTATTTTTGGTACATTCCGAATAGTAGTAGGTGAATATACGAAACAACAAAAATGTTCAATTTCTTTGCTAAATTTGCAACACGTCCTGTAAAATATGTTATACGCTTGTATTTCTGCAAATTTCCTGGTAACGGTTGTGAATTCGATATTTCTAAATATCTATAAAATGCTAAAAAAAAAAATAAGTTAAATCAATATTTTCCAAAAATATTGCTGCTAGTGACGAAAATTATTTTACTAGATTTAATGTACGATGGTAATATGTGTTTTTAGTATTTTGTTAGAAAATGTAGTTAATATTATTTAGAAAAATGATTGCAAGCCATATTAAAATTCACTGACATATTTTAATCACTTTAATTAAAGTGTTTTTACAAGTACAAACCAATGATAGACGTGTAATTTTGTTTATTTTATCATAATATTCACTTATTATTCAACTGCACCTTCATTGATTTAAGACTTAAAATCATAAAGAAAATGATATATATATTTTATCAAATTTCTTATTTATTTAAATGTTGACTCGACCAAAAAAGAAGCGCGGTACAATTTTTTTATAAAAAAAAATTGCTCAATACATTGATTGGCTAGCTACATTCTGAATATCGTATATGCTTTTCTCAATGCATAAGATATTAAGAGGAAAATAAAATGGAAAAATCAAATTAATTGTTAATTGTGTGATTTGTGCGGTAACTCTCGAATTACTTAAATTATTTTGAAAATATGTATCGGAACTGTAATTACCAAATATAACTATAATTTTTATTAATAAATCTTATATAAAGACGGAACAATAACTAATTTAATACTCATTTAAAGGAAACTATTTTTAAACATTAAAAATTATGAAATCTATTCTTCAATATTAACTCCACAGATAAATATTTTCAAAAAAATTTAAAACACTTGACTAACAAAACCAACTTTTAACTACTAATCTTCGCGTTAATTAAGCTATTAATTAATAATAATTAAAACTAACGTAATATAATTTTCTGTGGAGCATGATTGCAATTTTTTAGCATTATTAATGGTACGCCAAAGAAAAACCAAAAACTAACTACTGATAACTATAATATTAATAATTATTACAAAACCAAAAAAAAAACACTCAATGCTACTTCTTGTATTTACTAGAATATGATACATAAATATAATAAAAAATATATATTTATCCATACCAATGTGAATTCGATATATATATAATATACTATTCTTATAAGTAACCAGAATCCACTCATCTTAAGTGAGATAATAATTTGTAATGGTAATGTTAACGCATTATGGGGTTTACTTGTTGTATTTAACATTTTGTTCTAACTATAACTAATGAAGTAAGATTATAAACTGAAACAAGGTGTATATAGAATGTGTACGTTTGTAAATAAATACCGATTATATTAATATTATATATAATTGCATATTAAGGGTGGAAACAACAGAAATTTTCAATAGAATAAAACGTAAAAACTATAACCAATGGAATTTATTTTTAATCAATTCCTGTAAATGCAATTTGATACTGATTTTTTTTGTGTGTAAAACAAAAAATACCTTTTTAACTCGTGTGTATACTCATACGTGCTTTTCTTTATTTTGCTATTGCATGAGCTTTGCGCATGTTTTTGTTTTGTGTACCTATAACCATTCTTAATATATTTTTAATGCCCTTAGAATTATTATTTATATTTTTAATTTTTTTTTTTTTCTCTTCACCAAACCACTCATTTTCCATTTTACATCCTTCTTCCTGTCTTTTGTCCTTTTGTTCATAATTTATCCAACAAAACCTATTACATTTTATAATGTCCCTTTTATTCCAATTTATTCATTCCTACAAATATTTCAATCCTTTCTACACCTTTATCCACCATAATGTTCCATTTTTCTCTCTGCCACAGTCCTTTAAACCCCGATTCCCTGTGGGACCCAACCCGTCGCTCCTGTCCCCTTCCCGACACCACTGCCTACAGCGAGTCTCTCTTGCATGGGGCCAACGATCTGGGCATTCCTGAGTCACCTCAATCAGGAAACAATAGAGACTCGAGCGATCAACAGCGGCAGCAACACCAAATCAGTGCCAAGGGTGGTGCCAAGCGGCACTCGTTTTTCGGTTTAAGACACGCGAGCAAGACTAAAAACAAGACCGAGCTGCTGGATGGGGCAAATATCCGGAGTAATGGTGAGGGTGGTGGCAATAACCGAAAATGGTATGAAGGAAGGGAGCATTCGGTAAGTGCCGTAATTGAATGGTAATAGGTGGATTAGTTAGTTTTTTTTTATATTGAAGTAGAAGAGTTTTGCATTTTCTATTATACAAATTTCTTTCTTTTTGCTTTTTCCTGTTGCTTTAAATATTTACTGACGATTTGTATTATTTATTAAATATATTATTTTGGCACTTTTATTTTTCTTTAGGTAAAATGACCTGCTCTGCTTCTTCCACCTCCCAATGCCAAAACAAACAAAAAACTGACTAACAATTACCAAACAATGGCTGTGATTTTTTTTATTCAAATCTTATCAATATTTTAAAGAATAACTTAGCAATTCCAATATTATTATAAATCGAAATTAATGCTATAGTATTGACAATTGTGCTTTTGCGCAAATATAGATCGTATCAAAAATAGTTTTTATTCTTCCAAGAATAAAAAATTGGCTAGGAAATAAAATAACACTCTGGAACAGAGAATATTATTATAAATGCTGGATAAAAACGCTGGATAACCTGATTTTCTGATATTAGTGGTGAGCATGTTAAATATAATTAGCACTAGAATATGTTAAATTAGTCAACTAATCTTTAGTTAGTTAGTGCACTTTTCTACGTATTTTACTAATGATAATTTCTGAATTTAAAATTAAATTTTCAAAAAAGAAAATTATCAATACTAAAGTACTTCATCGCTTTATAATCTTTTCCTTGCAGTGAATTATTAATAATTCTTATTGCAAATTTTTTATTAAATACTTCGTTGATATAAATCAATCTTCTTTCATTTTTAATTCAATAATCTTGCTTTATGCTTTGCTATATGGTATCCGAATTCTAACAATTCCAAACATCAATACTAACTAAACTACGCACATAGAACGAGCAAAATTCATCAATATGCACACACCAAAGACGATTTATCACAAAAAAAACAACCATTTTTTGAAATCACTCAATCATAAGTATATCGTAATTCATATTCTAGATCGACCCTGCCACTGTATTTCTCGCCCCTGGCACATTAGCGCGTGCCGTCATCCATTACGCGGATACTCACCCGGGCGATGTTGTAACTATAATCAGATTCGACGCCTCGCAAGGGTACCTCGTTCGCACAACGAATCTTGAGGAACTCTGGCTACCCGGCCATGTTCTAACAACGGTCACATCCGCTGGTGGAAACACCAGGAAACCTTGGTCGTTTCGATTCAGAAAGCAGAGCAGTGCTAACGGTGGATCTAACAGTCCAACAGCTACAAGTCCTGCGATCTTTGGGGGTAGTTTAATGGAAGAGAAAGGATTGGTCAATGGGGGAGAGCTACAGTTGAGTTGTCCCGAGTTTAGGTGAATTAAAAAAAATAATAATGAAGGTTGAGAGAGTAAATCCTTATACGATTTCTTTAATTTATATTGGTGACCGGTTTTATCATCAGACCCAAATTAAAGAATTCGTATAAGGATTTGTCCGGATAGAATTTCTTTATTATATTTTTTATTTATAGCGCGTAATCGTTGATAAATTGATTTTTTTAAGGGATCGTCTTCAGGATGTTCGGGCTCCAAGTGGGTCGAGAGTCACCCTTCAAGTACGCACGCAGGTCTGTACGAATCGCAGCACGCAAATAACGTGGCGCAAAACCGAGCCAGATCCCTGTGTCATGCGCAATAGTGGCCGGTTTATCCTAACACAGTCCCTGGAAGACTCTTCTGCAACTCTAGTCATCAACAACACCAGACAGTCCGATTCTGGCACGTACGTTTGCATCTTGAGCAACGACATCGGGACCGCCCAATGTGCGGCAACATTAACGATAACCGATATTCCCGTACTCAAACAACCCATAATCCAAGTTCTGTCTTCGTCCAGTGTCCACCTAGAGTGGGAACAGTACAGTTCGTCGAACCAACAGTTTCTGATCGAGTTCTGTAAGTTTGGTAGTGGCGAATGGATTAGAGCGAACGATGGCGATCCAGTTGATAGTTTGTCGTATACTTTGGAGGATTTGCAGGCGGGGGAATCTTATAGTTTCAGAATAATTTCGGTGGAGAGCCAGCAAATTTCTTTGCCGAGTTATACGTTGACGTTGCCTGTTGCGGATAACTTGAGGTGGCAACAAGAGCAGTTTAAACGGAGATATATTGAGCTGGAGGAAATCGATCGTGGCAGGTTTTCTGTTGTTAGGAAGGCGCAAGATCGTGGCACTGGGCTCGAGGTATATATTTTTTAAAGGTTTAATAAGTGCGTTTAATTGGTCTAAGTTTATTACGGTTAGCGAAATTTGTGTTTTTATTTTTAAAGCGGTACAAATAATTTTAGGTTGCTTTAAAGCAAGTATTTCGTCGAAAACAACCCCATAAAGTAACCCAAGCTGAATACACCCTCTTAGCGGGGATGCAACATCGAAATATAATCCGCGCTATGGCTTTATTCGATAATGCTCCATTACCCGGCATTGACACCATCGTTCTTGAAATGTAGGTACTTATTCGCAAATTCACGTCGCCGACATTTATGGGTGTATTTATTTTATATTCAAGGGTGAAAGGGCCGCTATTATTCAACTACATCGCCCAATTCGACGAATATACCGAATCAGATATTTGCGGACACGCCAAACAAATCATTTCCGCTCTAGCTTGGTTACACGGTAATCAGTGGGCACATTTAGATCTGAAGGTAACGCTAAATCATCTCTTACAATTAATCTTCCAAAAATTAATTTGGAGCGAACGCCTCGAAGCATTTAATCCTTTCAGTAATCCGCAGTTTATTTCGTCATTATGGCTCCAAAATATCCTACACTAACTTGCGAAGATTTCCCTTAAATGTTCATTAATTCTTCAAATCACCCTTCTTTTTACAGCCAGAGAACATAATGGTAGACTCCACCCATCCACCCATAATTAAACTGATCGATTTTGGCGATTGTGTAGCGCACACAACCCTTCCCTCTCCAGTGAACACTCCCGCTCAGTCACCGAATACAGCACCTCTGGTGCTCCCCCCTCCAGCTTCACTGGAGTTTGCAGCGCCCGAGGCAGTGCTGGGTCACCCCTTAGGTCCGCATACAGACACATGGGCATTGGGGGTGATTCTGTACGTGCTATTGAGTGGCGTTAGTCCGTTCCTGGATGACAGTGTGGAGGAAACTACTGCTAATATACTTCAGGGGGATTACTGTTTCCCCGACGAGTACTGCCAAGGAATTGGATTAGAGGGGCGGGAGCTAGTTAGGGGATGTTTAGTTGTTAATGGGGGAAGCAGATGGACAGTGGAGGTGTGTATAGAATCGGATTGGCTGAGGAATGAGGTAAGATGTTGATGAATTCGCACTTTGTAGTGTGTAACTTAAATAAATTAACAGTTTCGAGCACATGAATTTAATATTTCCAGTGTACTGGAATATCTAAAATTCCTTCTTCTAGACTGCGTACTTTTATACAGCGAAGAAATCCTATGAATTCGCCGATAACTCCAACGTCACCATCAAATTTTTCAGAATAAATTAAACGTTCCGATTTTATTTTACACAGCCAATTCTTGCCGTGAAAATACTATTTTACATATTTTTTTACCAAACTGGACTTTTAATACAAAAAAAAACTAGTAATAGCTCATTTTTCCTTTATTAAAAAATACGAGGTATATTTTAAAGAATACATTAAATTCAATAATTGCCATACAAGACCTAGTGATAATCAATGTGTTTTATTTATTTTTACATAATTATTTAACAATTAAAAATATATCTAGTCACTATTTAATATATTTTCGTCACCTTCAGTAAAATTATCATAATCAAGAAATATATACACAAACAGCAGTTTTAAAGACAAACAACTAATTCTATCAATGATGATATAAATCAAACAAATCTCGACTTGCGATTTTATTTATTAGCAATAATAGAATAAAATGTTTGTAAATAGATCTATTGTAGAATGTATAAAATGACGAAATATAAATTATTTATATGTAATTTTTCTATTAGTTAGAAAATGCGTGTTTTTGGTATAGAATTATTGCTGTTTTGTCAGACTGTTAATTTTATCTAGTGTAGTAATAAATGTACGCATATTTAACTATAAAAAAAATTATAAGTAAAAAATATATTGAAAATAAATGAGAACTTTATAGAATATATTTGAACAAATTTTAAATATTTAGAAATATTCTATTGGTAAGTAAAATAATTACACGCGCTAAATAGCTATAATATAATTATCCATTGCTATTACGTAACATGCTTTGTTTAAAACAAAGAAAAATCTTTGTATAAGCACTAGCAAGGTTGCCTGCTTTGCCTTGGATTTTTGCGCTTTTATTGCTTTGTAATTATTCTTATTTACCAAAGGTTTTCTGTTTTAACTAATTTAAATAATCCACAATTTAGAAGGCCTGAAAATGCGTAATTGCAGAAAAAAAATGGATCAGAGGTACATTTCTTAAGACGTCCTTTTGTCACCGACTCATAAAATAAATTTGCACATTCAGTGCCTACAATTTAATTGAGTTTCTTGTAATATTTTATATTGAAGTTGGCAACCTTTTAACACTAAATAAAATAAAAGCTGTTCAAGGTAAAACTAGTCAAATGTTTCCATTGTATAGTGTACAAAACTAAATATGCTAACATATCTCAGTGCGGTTAAACAATTCTCAATGCACTGCAACATTCCGAATTTTTAACTCACTCTGCTACATTGTTGTACACCCACATAATCAACCATTTACATAATTGCTTGTGGTTACCACAAAACTATTCCTACCAAATTGTGGACAAACTAGCGAATGGTGACATGAATACCAATCATCTCTATTTAACAGATTTTAGCAGCTCATAAGTATTTATAATTATTTGCTCATTTATTTTCAAGTCCGCAAAATCATTTGTCGTACTGATGTCTCCACATGCTATAAATACAAGCTTTATTTAAAAAAAAAATCGCCCATGCAAATATGGTTTGTAAATATTGCCATTTGTTTCACCGTCTGTTTAAGCGGATTTTTGCTGTGGTGTATATACATTTTTTTCCACGGTAATAACCGCGCTATCCTTGAATATGAATTACGTAATGAAAGAATAAACATTTACAGAATTACATAGAAACACAATTCTAAATTTACAATACCATGACCAATATAAATTAATTAAACTGAATCACTACGTAATGTAGGAATTAACTCACTTTTTTTGGAAATTTTTTTTTGAAGGATTCTGTAGCGCAGCTAAGCCTAAAGGATATGATTTAATCAAAATTTACTAATACATTAACTTATCTTTTCCATAGTTTAGAATAATATTGATTTTTAAACGTATTTTAAATATAGTTTTTTAGGAGAAATAATTTGCTTGCCGCACAATTTTTTAGCGACTGTTAGAAACTTTTTGACCTACGCTGCTGATTTATACAATGTTGTTGAGGCAACATACGTAATCCTTAAACAAATCTTATCAGTAATAAAAGCGACAATAATTTTATTTTTAGGCAACATATTTATAGATACTTCCAAATATCTTGCTTTTTTTGTATAACTAGATACTTTTCAAAAGTAAAATCAAAATTCGTTACTAAACAAATTATTTTATTTGTTCATTAGGTATATTACTGACGTATTATACTGTTGGATTAGAAAACATTTACCAATAATGATTTCAAACTAGCAATAAAGTACGTTACAAATCGAAAACGCGTGAATTTCACCGCACATTGAAAATCATTTATTTCATTTCCCCGTGGAATAGAATTTCTGAGCTTGACCCGATGAACATTGATTTTTCAATTGCATTAGAACTCTTTCTGGATGAAATATTTATAGGCGTCGATTTTCTACTTTTTTGTATTGAAAATAGAAGCATGGCCTTGTTATTGTTTATACATTCATTACGCGCTAATAATAATCAATTGCCATTTATTCAAATGAAAATAAATTTATGACCGAGCAACTGTAAATTACCCCATAAATTTTCTTTTGCGGAAAACACTTACAAGACAGGTATTGAATTGCGAAAGTATTTGGTATAATAATTTCAAAACGCATTTTTATGTTTGTAAGATTTTGGGGGACATGGAAAGAGCCTCCCCGAAGAATGTTAAGCAATTGCTTAACATTTGGGCGTCCCCCGGACAACGGTTATTTTTTTATAATTGCCTGCTAATCTTTTCACACAAAAAAACCGTTGAATTTATTTTCTTTAGAGATGACCTAAAAATTCTTTTAGGCGCCAGCAATTTTCTTGGATTCAAATTCTATTAATTAAAAATGATTAGCTAAAATTTTTTTTATTAATTCTGACATCGACGGTCCTAGATCTAAAGAAATCCGAAATACATAAAATATTGGTTAAATAAATAAATTTATCTTTACACGTTATCATAGTTGCAATATTGATAAGACTTAAAAATACTTGAATATTTTTCAAGCGCAAGCATCAAACGAATATAAAATAAATTTAGTAAAATAATCTGGCGTGTTTTTATTATCGAGTACCTATAAAAATGCTGATTTGAAATTTATTAATCATCAAATATTTTCAAGATAACAAATAAATTTCAAAATAATACCTACGGAATAAAATATGTCCGAGAGAAGCTTCCACATTAATTCCAAGACGTTTTTGTTGTAAATTTAGTATATACCACAAGTATTTTGTTGGATATTTAGTTTTTTCCAAAACCATCTAATACAAATTATCCTGAAAACTTCTTTTGAGTTTGACCCGCATTTTAAATGCGACTGACTTTACACCCGTTGAAAAGACCAATTATATTATGCATTAACCTAGCACTACTCTCTTATATATTTATCCAACTCGGTTAGTCCACGCTCCATGTATCTAACTAGGATCTCTCCATGGGCAAACCGCCAAAATGTTGCAACAGAAGAGTTTGTAATAATTATTACAAAATACACCAGTGTAATATATACTGCCTTGTTCCTATACATAGAAAGCGTAAAAACAGCGCTTGTCAATGATGCCAATCGAACATCGATTACTTCGTAATCCTTGGAACAAAAAAGGACACTCTTAATCCTTTAATCTTCGAAGAGGACTTGTTTAATGGAATTGGAAAATTGTATCTATTATAGTAACTTTGCTAAACGTTCGAATTTAAAATCTGCTTTGGATCGATTTTGCGAAGAGTTAGAAGAAGAATTGATTAAGCCAAAATGTTGATCATCACTGATTTAAGTTATACAGTTACTGCTGGCATTGTGCGTGTGCTTCTGGCTACAAGATACCAGCATAATTTCGTTCAAATTGAGGACAATTCAAATAGCCAAAAAATCTATACGAAAACTCAGTGGCGTCCTACGAAAGCGCGAATAATCGTATTCCTTCTTTATTAACACTATCGATGTTCAATCTTTTCGCATCACCATAAGCAATTTTTTTGCATTTCTATGGCCACTCTTTATATTTTACCCAATTCAATTATTATTTCAGAAGTTTATTCACGAGTACACAAAAAAAAACCTTTCAGATTGATCCTACCAGTTCGAAGCAGCCCTTCTTTTTCCTTCACACGCAAACTTTCAACCATGGAGAATTTAAATCAAAACTTTCGTATAAATTCCAATAAATTTTTTGGGGGGTATTCTTCTCTGTTACATTAATCGAACGTTATATCAAAATCGAATGCTTTATATACGTATATGTTATCCCGATCAATTGACCTAGTTCTTATGGTGCCTCCCCTCATTTCCTTCATCAAAATCGGTCTACATCCACCTTATGAATATTTAAATAATCGATGGGAAACCGAAAAATAACGTTCTCGGTTCGTCAAGTCATTTGGTTAGCGGCTGTAAATAAATTAGACATCGATTCTATCCAAGCGAACTGAGTTGAATTGGTAACGTTTTTCTTGTAAATGAAGAAGTGGTGTAATAATGGAATTTGGTGCAATCGTTTATTAGGCACAAATACATTGCGACAAAAAGTAAATTGACTTCATTAAACCCGTTGACAATCTTCCATCTTTAACTATATATTTAAGTTAGAGAGTTTTTGCCCAGGACCTTGCTGAAATATAAAGTTACTGTATAAACTAGGACGCAACAAACTTTTCCATTTAGTTAGTTTGCAATTGTATATTACACCGCAAATTTTATTGGCATAAAAGTTTTGAACAGCTATCGCAAATACTTCAGATGTGTTTTACAGAAATTATTTAAAAAACACGAATTTCCCATTAGCAGAACAATCGGCATAACGGAATAATGAAATAATACACACATGAGTATTTCATTTTATTCCAAGCGATTTTTTAAATAAACTAGTGATTTAATGGCACCTGCTGATGAAGTTAAAGCGAGTACTTCACAAGACCCTTCTTCTGAATCTTCTTCGATTAAAAGCTTCTGCTTTTAACACCAGATTTCTTCTAAAAAACTGAACTCTTACTTACATTACTATGTCAAGAATATTTTTATTTCTAAAGCACCCAATAATCTGCCGTACAAAACTGGGACAACCCAAAAATTTCTGTATAAATCAAGCGCCACTACGGTGCTATTGATTCAGGTGACCTAAATACCAATTCCTCCCCCTACCAGGGTGAACATGCCATTCTAGCAGAACCAGTGTATGTGGAGGAACCAGCCCTGGAGTTTTCGCCAACTGTCTATATTATATACGTGCCCCGCGCATTTGCACATGCGAACACCCGAAAGACACAATACTTTCTCTTCTCACAAATTTGTTTGTATAAAAAATTGTAAACCTGTTTAAGATCAAAAATCCCAATTATCACCCTTCGTCTTTTCTTACGTAATGCCGATGCCAACGTTACCAATTTCACAGCAAAAGTAACGCCGAGTTTGCATTGTATGATCATACTGTACAAGTTGTTATCCTTGGAACCTTGGAACTGTTCCCAGAGTCCTTCTACAAATCACTGAAACGGCGAAACGTTTATATTGCTTATACTACCACTTACCAGGTCCCTGCCGCATTAAGCGTGCTTGATATTATAATTAGGGCGAAAGCCGTACCTGTTATTAGAACAGGTACAAACTAGTTTATATTGTAGATGGGGGGCTGTTTTGTATATGTATGGAATATTGTATACGTGACTGGCATAACGCTATTATATTCAGTTACAATATGCATAATAGGGGTCGAATTTGAATGGTTGAAACATAAGTCACGGAGTAGGATAGTCATTTTCTAATATATTTATTTTCTAACTCAACCAAGTTATATTCTAAATAAAAACTCATCAGTTTGACACTTTCAGTTATTCGTTGATTTTTCAACTGTTGTAAAAAAATGTTTGGTAATTTTTGCAGGATTTCTTTATAACTATCACCAGATCAATACAAATCTATACATAAACATGTGTCTTCAGAAGCGTCAGGTCAGGTTAGTTTAGTTAATTTCAGTTATTTGTTGATTTTTCAAATCTTGTCAAAAAAAATGGTAATTTTTGCAGGATTTCTTTATAACTATCACCAGATCAGTACAAATCTATACATAACTGTATCTTTAGAAGCGTCAGGTCAGGTTGGGTTTAGTTAATTTCAGTTACTAGTTGATTTTTCAAAATTTTGTAAAAAAAAAGGTCATTTTGCAGGATTTCTTTATAACTCTCACCAGATCAGTACAAATCTATACATAACTGTGTCTTCAGAAGGGTCAGGTCAGGTTGGGTTTAGTTAATTTCAGTTACTAGTTGATTTTTCAAAATTTTGTAAAAAAAATGGTCATTTTTGCAGGATTTCTTTATAACTATCACCAGATCATACATAACTGTGTCTTCAGAAGGGTCAGGTCAGGTTGGGTTTAGTTAATTTCACTTACTAGTTGATTTTTCAAAATTTTGTAAAAAAAAAAGGTCATTTTGCAGGATTTCTTTATAACTACCACGAGATCATACATAACTGTATGTCTTCAAGAAAGTTCATAATTTCATCTTTCATATCTAACTCGCCTCCATACCAAAATGTGAACAGCTGCAAGAAAATTTGGCGATATCCTCTCTGTTATCTTTGTATCGTGGTTAAAGTACTACATCGTCAACTATTCCACCTCAATTCTGTTTGAGCAACACGAGATTGGATTACGCTTAAGTGGCTTAAGGTTATTGCAATAGCGGAGATTTCGTTTGATGTTTAAATCCAGCATTGGGTTTGTGATAGGTGGTAAGGTAACAGTAACAATGCAAGATGTAATCTGAATTATTGCATATTTGACTCAATTTGTAAAAAAAAAAATCGATTGATTGGATTTAATGAAGAAACTTTGGTTGATTGCAACAGCCGTGGTGCATGTGGCAAAAAAAAATTGAGGGATTAATTATTTGATCCTCGGGAAATGTATTATCTACAATTTCCATTTCGTTTTCTTTGCCTTTCGAGTATCACCATTGTTGGTATGGCGGCACAAGAACCGTATGCGTGCGTATTTCACCGTTGGCGCTGTAGTAATCACACCAAGTACAGACCGACACCGGCACTACCATCGTAAGGGTGGAATTTAGCTTCGGCCATGGTCGTTACGGTGCGGTGAAGAATGTGTGGCGGGGTTGCGAGTGCTGGTGGCGATGCGAACCCCCCTGACTGGATCAATACAGCGTCATGCTTTGTATATGTTCTAAATGTTATATAGGGCTGTGTGCTGCGGAATTTCAGGGATGGAATAAAGAAGGAGAAAACGGGGGTGATTCTTTGTCGACTGTATAGATGAGGTGCTGTGGTGGGTGCTATTATGACAGTTGTTGCGTTGGCTGTAATAGATCTTTTATTTATTCTTCGGTCGAAGCTTTAATAAGTTTTTGAAGATATTTTTGTCGGATTATGACCATCTTCCATCAACTTTTCACTTATACATTTGCTGTTTATGTACAATTCCAGCCCTGCTTGTTGCCCCAAAACACACATCTACACCCTCTGTCGAAATTAGGCCGCCGCCTGCCCCGACCGACCGAAACTGGCACGGCGGCGGCGGCTAACCAAAACCGTTGCCTGGCAACAGCCTCCACCAGTATGCCACCATTTAGGGGGCGGGTGGCACTTTACCTCCCATCGTCCAAGTGTAAACAGGATGAGCCACATGAGACGTTAGCCAAATGCAAAATCAATGCGAATTTGAAGCTTATTCAAATTTACACTGAAGTTATTGCTACCAAGATATGGGCAATTAATTGTTGGTACGTCAGTGTGAGATTTTACACACCCTGTAATATCAAGGATTGAAGACTGCGCAGTGAAGGCGCTATTGCGGAGTGGGAAAGGGATGGTGGTAACCAGAAGGGAAACAACTCACACCTCTGCATCCGCACTGTGTCCTATAAGTGACACACTGACACAACAAGCTTCTTTGCCGCTGCTGCTGCCGCTGCTAACGCTACAATACAAATGTCGTCATATAAAGAGATAGAAAGGATAATGTGACTTCTACCGAGTGTTACAAAAGGGATACTTTATCTAATTCTATTTTAGAAACCCTCCCGGCAGCCAAGTACCAAAAAAGTTTTCGATCTTATTGAAATCTTCAATAAACAATAACTCCAAATCGTAACGAACGCTTCTCCGTTCCTTCGCAAGATATAGTAAAATTCGAATTGTGCATCTAAGGCATTGTTAAAAAGTTTTTAAGACGCTGTAAAATATCCCCCCCACAACTGTTAATGTACTAGTTGAAAAGATATTAATCGATTTTTACATTATATACGAGCGACTTTCCACTTGTGTGTCGATCCCTGGCCTCATTTGCTGCCCTCTTATCCCCCCCTGGGGATGTCTCAATTCCACCCCCTCGTTCACCCTGCGCAGGAGTTAGAAACCTCCTCTGGCACGTAGTGAAAACAGAAATGCGAGAAAGTTAGTGTAGGAAGCGGGAGAGCTGCTGAACATGATATTTTTCCGGTTACCCAGTTTCCCAAGCGGAGTTGGGAAGGTTTTTTTTTGTTCAATTCGCACTGGTGCAATAGATTATAACTGGAACAAGGAATCGATGCGATTTGTTTTGTTTGTAGAGTAAAAATGAATCGGCTGTGACAATTACAAAACGTTAGTATCCTCTTCGAAGTTTCGAAGTTTGAATAGGAATATGTTTCCTGATTTGCCTTTGACTATATGAGAGCAAACTTTTGTTGTTAAAGATGTTTACTACGAAATTAATTAACTTCGTATATTTAGTCGTTAGAATTCGATAACAAATGCACGATGATGAATGAATTGGACATGGGAAAAACCTTCTTATTCTAGGAAAAACTACAGTCTGATTACGTCATCTCCGGATTTTAATATTGGGATTCATTTCAAGAATTCCCGTTGACTCATACACTGGCTAAATTGTCAGACTTGAAAGCATATTAAAAAAAATTATTCCTGAAGTCCTCGTGAGTAGATATTCTATTGAATTCGGCTGACTCGCGACTATGACTCATGCACATTATAACTTATTTTAAGATATTCAGTCATATGTTACATAAATAGAACATATTTTCTATATTAATATTATAGCCTATAAAGTCTCAGTAATAAAAAAATTATGTGAATTTCTTTTATATTTTTAAATGTTGGTTTTGACATTGTCTTAATACTTCCCAGATTGTTGCTTTACATTTGTTTAAAAAATGATTTGATTTATAAATTTCGAGAAGAATCTTATACAGAGTAAAATGTTCTTCCACATATTTGAACTAGATCAAAAAATTATTATTATTATTGAATAAAAAACAGTACTAATATATTTGTTGTTATTTTATTCTTAATTTTGGAAAATCAGTGGCATTATTTCAGTTAGTTTTCACGCTTCGTGTAATATTTCGATTAATTTTTATGACTCTTTGTTATTTATTTATAGATTTCTTCTCAAGAATTGGATACTAGAAAAATTGTCAATGTATTACAAGTCAAATTTAAGCGTTCAAGAATTTAAATGTTGAAGAATAGCTCATTTGTTGACTCAACGATTTTTAATTATGTCTGCCATAATAAAACCTCAAATAATCAAATTATATCAACGCGGGGCCGTCTTATAAAATTTTATAGACTAATTTTTATCGCCTCATTTCAATAGGAATTCAATTAGCTCTTCGTTTTGTCGTAAGCTATGTCGAGGCCATCGTAAATATATCGGTAACAAAACCATTCTTGTATCCGTGCCAAAAAGTCTGTATCGATTTGAATAATGTGATTCGATCTCGAAAAAAAGACGATTGCGGGAAATATGCAGCTGCTTCTGAACCAGTGATTCACCACATCACTGCCGAATGCATCCTTTAAAAAAATATTGAGTAACTCACTCTTAAGGAAATCGACAGCTGTGCAAAATATATTTTTAACAGAATTATTTGGTAAAAATTCAGTCGTACATCTTTCACAAATGTTCATCGGACGCTTCTAAAAAAAATTACTTTCGATAGAAATGGCGAAGCTAATTGGACTACCTTTAAAATATCCCGATTTATTGGGCAAATGATCAATCAGTTTTCACGGTGAAGTAACTTAGTTCGTTACATCTTTTGCAATTTCATGAACTACTTCGAGTGAGTGTTTAATAAATTTTTCTAAATTACACCAAAATGCATTCAAATCGCTGCATCCTACGGACGTAGGAACCATTAAATGGTTCTATCGTTCTTGGTAATAGAGAAGTTATTGTTGCATTATGTAATATTCTGTGGTTACATCAGCAATTTGTATTTATAACCACGATATTTTGCTAGCTGTGTTGTCTTGCACCAAGGCCACATGGAAACAATGGATTGATCTGCTTTGTATATATTATTTATACTTAACTACGTAGATTATCGATATAGCTGGATCTAATTCAGTACCCGATCATTAACATATATCCTTTTTTCCACAATCCTTCGATTGCCTTGACTAGATATTTGAAAGATCTTTAATTATGAAGAGATGCAAACGTTTGCAGCGTGGCTAATTCATCAAATAAAATTTCGTGGATGTTAAATTCGATTACCCTGTATAATCGTCCTACTAGAGCTAGTATATAATTACATTAGTCAGGATATGTTTGCATTCGTATTATGCAAGGTTTAATAATCATAGCCCCAGTAACATTTCAAATCTTTATTTCTCTATATGAATTTCTTACGGACTATAATTATGAATTTGATTCAACCAAGATAATGTAAAATGATTCATAATTAATTTAATTGTAAGATTTTCCTTCTAAATCAGGCATTAATGACACAAAATCATTCAATTTGCACTACGGCAAAATTCGATTTCTGCCCAAAAAAATCTGGCACTTGTTTTGACCGAATGGGAATATAAATTCCGTGCGGTAATCGATAAATTGGATACCTCATCGTAAATTTGAGTTAACTGTATGTATATTTGGAACTGGATTATGTGAGCTGAAATATCGGATGCATCCTTGACCCTGGCAAGCATGATGATAAGTAGCAAGACTGGTAATTGTTCCTTCTCTCGGTAATTATTAACTGAATAAATCGATTCGCGATGCAACATAAAAGCTATGTGATGTCACATTCGTGCTGTTTCCTGAAGGCCATAGCAACTTTGCTGTAGTCGAAACTAAGGTATTCAAACATCTATTTATCCAATGTTTAACAGCAAAAGTAACAAAGTAATAGCGGTGAGTTAATATATCAGTCTAGCCGTTACAAGAAATAGTAATTTATATCGAATATGCGCAAAGAACTTTTGATGGGCAGTTTCTTTTTGTTGTATAACAAGTTTAGTGTTGTTTTATTTTCAGAAGATGGGGTAAATGTTTATTTATTTTCCTAAAATACGGCCCACATTTTATTGAAATATCACAAGCATTAGTGAAGTGCGAAATGTTATATATACTATGGCTATGTTGGAATGTTGAAAAAATGATAAACATCTTCCGTCTTCTTTATTTACCAATATGCTGTCGGTAACAAAACAGACAATTTTTTTACTATAAAAATTTAATTATCTAAAATGTACATGAAACGAATTTCACTTTAAATAAGTCTTTCGATTCTATTATAGCATGTTTATGCATTTTATATTTATTTAAAAAAGAAACCATTCTGTGCTATTTCCATGACTTTTATATTGGTTCCCCTAATTCTCTACGGTATGGAAAACGAACGAAATCCTTGAATTTTTATTAGTTTAATCGAGCAATTATCATCTTGCATGCAAGCAGTAGACTGCATGTCATATTCGTATTAAATAAAAACATTTTTAGGACAAAATTGGCGAACTTTGACACCGACATCGAGGTTTTTTCTGGCGGGAACTATTCAACTGATGAGAAACAAAAAAAAACAAAGAAGTTTTATAAAGAAAATTTTCTTGTATAAGTCGAAAATTTTTTTATTTCGAAAGAAGGTATATTTGTCGAAATTTTATTTTTATTTTGGAAGAAGGTATATACCTGTCCAAATTTTTATTTTTTTTCGGAAGAAGGAACTTGCACTTTCTTACGGTTTTTTCCAACTTTTTCGGATTGAATAGGAAATCACTAAAATTGGCTTTTAGACGATTTATAGCCATTTTGCATTGTTTTGGGCAGCACTTGTTAAACTTTGACCAAAATCGCCAAAAAAATCGGAACATTTCAAAGGTATATATACACGACTTTTTCACTTTTTTCGACGATAATTTCAACTTTTTCCAATTGAACCGGAAATCAGTAAAATATAGTTTTAAGACGATTTATAGCCATTTTGCATTGTTTTGGCCTGCACTTGTTAAACTTTGACCAAAATCGCCAAAAAAATCGGAACATTTCAAAGGTATATATACACGACTTTTTCACTTTTTTCGACGATAATTTCAACTTTTTCCAATTGAACCGGAAATCAGTAAAATATAGTTTTAAGACGATTTATAGCCAGTTTGCATTGTTTTGGCCTGTACTTGTTAAACTTTGACCAAAATCGCCAAAAAAATCGGAACATTTCAAAGGTATATATACACGACTTTTTCACTTTTTTCGACGATAATTTCAACTTTTTCCAATTGAACCGGAAATCAGTAAAATATAGTTTTAAGACGATTTATAGCCATTTTGCATTGTTTTGGCCTGCACTTGTTAAACTTTGACCAAAATCGCCAAAAAAATCGGAACATTTCAAAGGTATATATACACGACTTTTTCACTTTTTTCGACGATAATTTCAACTTTTTCCAATTGAACCGGAAATCAGTAAAATATAGTTTTAAGACGATTTATAGCCATTTTGCATTGTTTTGGCCTGCACTTGTTAAACTTTGACCAAAATCGCCAAAAAAATCGGAACATTTCAAAGGTATATATACACGACTTTTTCACTTTTTTCGACGATAATTTCAACTTTTTCCAATTGAACCGGAAATCAGTAAAATATAGTTTTAAGACGATTTATAGCCAGTTTGCATTGTTTTGGCCTGTACTTGTTAAACTTTGACCAAAATCGCCAAAAAAATCGGAACATTTCAAAGGTATATATACACGACTTTTTCACTTTTTTCGACGATAATTTCAACTTTTTCCAATTGAACCGGAAATCAGTAAAATATAGTTTTAAGACGATTTATAGCCATTTTGCATTGTTTTGGCCTGCACTTGTTAAACTTTGACCAAAATCGCCAAAAAAATCGGAACATTTCAAAGGTATATATACACGACTTTTTCACTTTTTTCGACGATAATTTCAACTTTTTCCAATTGAACCGGAAATCAGTAAAATATAGTTTTAAGACGATTTATAGCCATTTTGCATTGTTTTGGCCTGCACTTGTTAAACTTTGACCAAAATCGCCAAAAAAATCGGAACATTTCAAAGGTATATATACACGACTTTTTCACTTTTTTCGACGATAATTTCAACTTTTTCCAATTGAACCGGAAATCAGTAAAATATAGTTTTAAGACGATTTATAGCCATTTTGCATTGTTTTGGCCTGCACTTGTTAAACTTTGACCAAAATCGCCAAAAAAATCGGAACATTTCAAAGGTATATATACACGACTTTTTCACTTTTTTCGACGATAATTTCAACTTTTTCCAATTGAACCGGAAATCAGTAAAATATAGTTTTAAGACGATTTATAGCCATTTTGCATTGTTTTGGCCTGCACTTGTTAAACTTTGACCAAAATCGCCAAAAAAATCGGAACATTTCAAAGGTATATATACACGACTTTTTCACTTTTTTCGACGATAATTTCAACTTTTTCCAATTGAACCGGAAATCAGTAAAATATAGTTTTAAGACGATTTATAGCCAGTTTGCATTGTTTTGGCCTGTACTTGTTAAACTTTGACCAAAATCGCCAAAAAAATCGGAACATTTCAAAGGTATATATACACGACTTTTTCACTTTTTTCGACGATAATTTCAACTTTTTCCAATTGAACCGGAAATCAGTAAAATATAGTTTTAAGACGATTTATAGCCATTTTGCATTGTTTTGGCCTGCACTTGTTAAACTTTGACCAAAATCGCCAAAAAAATCGGAACATTTCAAAGGTATATATACACGACTTTTTCACTTTTTTCGACGATAATTTCAACTTTTTCCAATTGAACCGGAAATCAGTAAAATATAGTTTTAAGACGATTTATAGCCATTTTGCATTGTTTTGGCCTGCACTTGTTAAACTTTGACCAAAATCGCCAAAAAAATCGGAACATTTCAAAGGTATATATACACGACTTTTTCACTTTTTTCGACGATAATTTCAACTTTTTCCAATTGAACCGGAAATCAGTAAAATATAGTTTTAAGACGATTTATAGCCAGTTTGCATTGTTTTGGCCTGTACTTGTTAAACTTTGACCAAAATCGCCAAAAAAATCGGAACATTTCAAAGGTATATATACACGACTTTTTCACTTTTTTCGACGATAATTTCAACTTTTTCCAATTGAACCGGAAATCAGTAAAATATAGTTTTAAGACGATTTATAGCCATTTTGCATTGTTTTGGCCTGCACTTGTTAAACTTTGACCAAAATCGCCAAAAAAATCGGAACATTTCAAAGGTATATATACACGACTTTTTCACTTTTTTCGACGATAATTTCAACTTTTTCCAATTGAACCGGAAATCAGTAAAATATAGTTTTAAGACGATTTATAGCCATTTTGCATTGTTTTGGCCTGCACTTGTTAAACTTTGACCAAAATCGCCAAAAAAATCGGAACATTTCAAAGGTATATATACACGACTTTTTCACTTTTTTCGACGATAATTTCAACTTTTTCCAATTGAACCGGAAATCAGTAAAATATAGTTTTAAGACGATTTATAGCCATTTTGCATTGTTTTGGCCTGCACTTGTTAAACTTTGACCAAAATCGCCAAAAAAATCGGAACATTTCAAAGGTATATATACACGACTTTTTCACTTTTTTCGACGATAATTTCAACTTTTTCCAATTGAACCGGAAATCAGTAAAATATAGTTTTAAGACGATTTATAGCCATTTTGCATTGTTTTGGCCTGCACTTGTTAAACTTTGACCAAAATCGCCAAAAAAATCGGAACATTTCAAAGGTATATATACACGACTTTTTCACTTTTTTCGACGATAATTTCAACTTTTTCCAATTGAACCGGAAATCAGTAAAATATAGTTTTAAGACGATTTATAGCCAGTTTGCATTGTTTTGGCCTGTACTTGTTAAACTTTGACCAAAATCGCCAAAAAAATCGGAACATTTCAAAGGTATATATACACGACTTTTTCACTTTTTTCGACGATAATTTCAACTTTTTCCAATTGAACCGGAAATCAGTAAAATATAGTTTTAAGACGATTTATAGCCATTTTGCATTGTTTTGGCCTGCACTTGTTAAACTTTGACCAAAATCGCCAAAAAAATCGGAACATTTCAAAGGTATATATACACGACTTTTTCACTTTTTTCGACGATAATTTCAACTTTTTCCAATTGAACCGGAAATCAGTAAAATATAGTTTTAAGACGATTTATAGCCATTTTGCATTGTTTTGGCCTGCACTTGTTAAACTTTGACCAAAATCGCCAAAAAAATCGGAACATTTCAAAGGTATATATACACGACTTTTTCACTTTTTTCGACGATAATTTCAACTTTTTCCAATTGAACCGGAAATCAGTAAAATATAGTTTTAAGACGATTTATAGCCAGTTTGCATTGTTTTGGCCTGTACTTGTTAAACTTTGACCAAAATCGCCAAAAAAATCGGAACATTTCAAAGGTATATATACACGACTTTTTCACTTTTTTCGACGATAATTTCAACTTTTTCCAATTGAACCGGAAATCAGTAAAATATAGTTTTAAGACGATTTATAGCCATTTTGCATTGTTTTGGCCTGCACTTGTTAAACTTTGACCAAAATCGCCAAAAAAATCGGAACATTTCAAAGGTATATATACACGACTTTTTCACTTTTTTCGACGATAATTTCAACTTTTTCCAATTGAACCGGAAATCAGTAAAATATAGTTTTAAGACGATTTATAGCCATTTTGCATTGTTTTGGCCTGCACTTGTTAAACTTTGACCAAAATCGCCAAAAAAATCGGAACATTTCAAAGGTATATATACACGACTTTTTCACTTTTTTCGACGATAATTTCAACTTTTTCCAATTGAACCGGAAATCAGTAAAATATAGTTTTAAGACGATTTATAGCCAGTTTGCATTGTTTTGGCCTGTACTTGTTAAACTTTGACCAAAATCGCCAAAAAAATCGGAACATTTCAAAGGTATATATACACGACTTTTTCACTTTTTTCGACGATAATTTCAACTTTTTCCAATTGAACCGGAAGTCAGTAAAATATAGTTTTAAGACGATTTATAGCCATTTTGCATTGTTTTGGCCTGCACTTGTTAAACTTTGACCAAAATCGCCAAAAAAATCGGAACATTTCAAAGGTATATATACACGACTTTTTCACTTTTTTCGACGATAATTTCAACTTTTTCCAATTGAACCGGAAATCAGTAAAATATAGTTTTAAGACGATTTATAGCCATTTTGCATTGTTTTGGCCTGCACTTGTTAAACTTTGACCAAAATCGCCAAAAAAATCGGAACATTTCAAAGGTATATATACACGACTTTTTCACTTTTTTCGACGATAATTTCAACTTTTTCCAATTGAACCGGAAATCAGTAAAATATAGTTTTAAGACGATTTATAGCCATTTTGCATTGTTTTGGCCTGCACTTGTTAAACTTTGACCAAAATCGCCAAAAAAATCGGAACATTTCAAAGGTATATATACACCACTTTTTCACTTTTTTCGACGATAATTTCAACTTTTTCCAATTGAACCGGAAATCAGTAAAATATAGTTTTAAGACGATTTATAGCCATTTTGCATTGTTTTGGCCTGCACTTGTTAAACTTTGACCAAAATCGCCAAAAAAATCGGAACATTTCAAAGGTATATATACACGACTTTTTCACTTTTTTCGACGATAATTTCAACTTTTTCCAATTGAACCGGAATTCAGTAAAATATAGTTTTAAGACGATTTATAGCCATTTTGCATTGTTTTGGCCTGCACTTGTTAAACTTTGACCAAAATCGCCAAAAAAATCGGAACATTTCAAAGGTATAGATACACGACTTTTTCACGTTTTTCGACGATAATTTCAACTTTTTCCAATTGAACCGGAAATCAGTAAAATATAGTTTTAAGACGATTTATAGCCATTTTGCATTGTTTTGGCCTGCACTTGTTAAACTTTGACCAAAATCGCCAAAAAAATCGGAACATTTCAAAGGTATATATACACGACTTTTTCACTTTTTTCGACGATAATTTCAACTTTTTCCAATTGAACCGGAAATCAGTAAAATATAGTTTTAAGACGATTTATAGCCATTTTGCATTGTTTTGGCCTGCACTTGTTAAACTTTGACCAAAATCGCCAAAAAAATCGGAACATTTCAAAGGTATATATACACCACTTTTTCACTTTTTTCGACGATAATTTCAACTTTTTCCAATTGAACCGGAAATCAGTAAAATATAGTTTTAAGACGATTTATAGCCATTTTGCATTGTTTTGGCCTGCACTTGTTAAACTTTGACCAAAATCGCCAAAAAAATCGGAACATTTCAAAGGTATATATACACGACTTTTTCACTTTTTTCGACGATAATTTCAACTTTTTCCAATTGAACCGGAAATCAGTAAAATATAGTTTTAAGACGATTTATAGCCATTTTGCATTGTTTTGGGCAGCACTTGTTAAACTTTGACCAAAATCGCCAAAAAAATCGGAACATTTCAAAGGTATATATACACGACTTTTTCACTTTTTTCGACGATAATTTCAACTTTTTCCAATTGAACCGGAAATCAGTAAAATATATTTTTAAGACGATTTATAGCCAGTTTGCATTGTTTTGGCCTGTACTTGTTAAACTTTGACCAAAATCGCCAAAAAAATCGGAACATTTCAAAGGTATATATACACGACTTTTTCACTTTTTTCGACGATAATTTCAACTTTTTCCAATTGAACCGGAAATCAGTAAAATATAGTTTTAAGACGATTTATAGCCATTTTGCATTGTTTTGGCCTGTACTTGTTAAACTTTGACCAAAATCGCCAAAAAAATCGGAACATTTCAGAGGTATATATACACCACTTTTTCACTTTTTTCGACGATAATTTCAACTTTTTCCAATTGAACCGGAAATCAGTAAAATATAGTTTTAAGACGATTTATAGCCATTTTGCATTGTTTTGGCCTGCACTTGTTAAACTTTGACCAAAATCGCCAAAAAAATCGGAACATTTCAAAGGTATATATACACGACTTTTTCACTTTTTTCGACGATAATTTCAACTTTTTCCAATTGAACCGGAAATCAGTAAAATATAGTTTTAAGACGATTTATAGCCATTTTGCACTGTTTTGGCCTGCACTTGTTAAACTTTGACCAAAATCGCCAAAAAAATCGGAATATTTCAAAGGTATATATACACCACTTTTTCACTTTTTTCGACGATAATTTCAACTTTTTCCAATTGAACCGGAAATCAGTAAAATATAGTTTTAAGACGATTTATAGCCATTTTGCATTGTTTTGGCCTGCACTTGTTAATCTTTGACCAAAATCGCCAAAAAAATCGGAACATTTCAAAGGTATATATACATGACTTTTTCACTTTTTTCGACGATAATTTCAACTTTTTCCAATTGAACCGGAAATCAGTAAAATATAGTTTTAAGACGATTTATAGCCATTTTGCATTGTTTTGGGCAGCACTTGTTAAACTTTGACCAAAATCGCCAAAAAAATCGGAACATTTCAGAGGTATATATACACGACTTTTTCACTTTTTTCGACGATAATTTCAACTTTTTCCAATTGAACCGGAAATCAGTAAAATATAGTTTTAAGACGATTTATAGCCATTTTGCATTGTTTTGGCCTGCACTTGTTAAACTTTGACCAAAATCGCCAAAAAAATCGGAACATTTCAAAGGTATATATACACGACTTTTTCACTTTTTTCGACGATAATTTCAACTTTTTCCAATTGAACCGGAAATCAGTAAAATATAGTTTTAAGACGATTTATAGCCATTTTGCATTGTTTTGGCCTGTACTTGTTAAACTTTGACCAAAATCGCCAAAAAAATCGGAACATTTCAGAGGTATATATACACCACTTTTTCACTTTTTTCGACGATAATTTCAACTTTTTCCAATTGAACCGGAAATCAGTAAAATATAGTTTTAAGACGATTTATAGCCATTTTGCATTGTTTTGGCCTGCACTTGTTAATCTTTGACCAAAATCGCCAAAAAAATCGGAACATTTCAAAGGTATATATACACGACTTTTTCACTTTTTTCGACGATAATTTCAACTTTTTCCAATTGAACCGGAAATCAGTAAAATATAGTTTTAAGACGATTTATAGCCATTTTGCACTGTTTTGGCCTGCACTTGTTAAACTTTGACCAAAATCGCCAAAAAAATCGGAATATTTCAAAGGTATATATACACCACTTTTTCACTTTTTTCGACGATAATTTGAACTTTTTCCAATTGAACCGGAAATCAGTAAAATATAGTTTTAAGACGATTTATAGCCATTTTGCATTGTTTTGGGCAGCACTTGTTAAACTTTGACCAAAATCGCCAAA
The DNA here is from genome assembly GCA_947310635.1 of Leptodirus hochenwartii. Taxonomy (NCBI): domain Eukaryota; kingdom Metazoa; phylum Arthropoda; class Insecta; order Coleoptera; family Leiodidae; genus Leptodirus; species Leptodirus hochenwartii. The sequence continues at coordinate 2,015,456 of OX371183.1, read as the reverse complement.
AAAATCGGAACATTTCAGAGGTATATATACACGACTTTTTCACTTTTTTCGACGATAATTTCAACTTTCTCCAATTGAACCGGAAATCAGTAAAATATAGTTTTAAGACGATTTATAGCCATTTTGCATTGTTTTGGCCTGCACTTGTTAAACTTTGACCAAAATCGCCAAAAAAATCGGAACATTTCAAAGGTATATATACACGACTTTTTCACTTTTTTCGACGATAATTTCAACTTTTTCCAATTGAACCGGAAATCAGTAAAATATAGTTTTAAGACGATTTATAGCCATTTTGCATTGTTTTGGGCAGCACTTGTTAAACTTTGACCAAAATCGCCAAAAAAATCGGAACATTTCAGAGATATATATACACCACTTTTTCACTTTTTTCGACGATAATTTCAACTTTTTCCAATTGAACCGGAAATCAGTAAAATATAGTTTTAAGACGATTTATAGCCATTTTGCATTGTTTTGGCCTGCACTTGTTAAACTTTGACCAAAATCGCCAAAAAAATCGGAACATTTCAAAGGTATATATACACGACTTTTTCACTTTTTTCGACGATAATTTCAACTTTTTCCAATTGAACCGGAAATCAGTAAAATATAGTTTTAAGACGATTTATAGCCATTTTGCATTGTTTTGGCCTGCACTTGTTAAACTTTGACCAAAATCGCCAAAAAAATCGGAACATTTCAAAGGTATATATACACGACTTTTTCACTTTTTTCGACGATAATTTCAACTTTTTCCAATTGAACCGGAAATCAGTAAAATATAGTTTTAAGACGATTTATAGCCATTTTGCATTGTTTTGGCCTGCACTTGTTAAACTTTGACCAAAATCGCCAAAAAAATCGGAACATTTCAAAGGTATATATACACGACTTTTTCACTTTTTTCGACGATAATTTCAACTTTTTCCAATTGAACCGGAAATCAGTAAAATATAGTTTTAAGACGATTTATAGCCATTTTGCATTGTTTTGGCCTGCACTTGTTAAACTTTGACCAAAATCGCCAAAAAAATCGGAACATTTCAGAGGTATATATACACCACTTTTTCACTTTTTTCGACGATAATTTCAACTTTTTCCAATTGAACCGGAATTCAGTAAAATATAGTTTTAAGACGATTTATAGCCATTTTGCATTGTTTTGGCCTGCACTTGTTAAACTTTGACCAAAATCGCCAAAAAAATCGGAACATTTCAAAGGTATATATACACGACTTTTTCACTTTTTTCGACGATAATTTCAACTTTTTCCAATTGAACCGGAAATCAGTAAAATATAGTTTTAAGACGATTTATAGCCATTTTGCATTGTTTTGGCCTGCACTTGTTAAACTTTGACCAAAATCGCCAAAAAAATCGGAACATTTCAAAGGTATATATACACGACTTTTTCACTTTTTTCGACGATAATTTCAACTTTTTCCAATTGAACCGGAAATCAGTAAAATATAGTTTTAAGACGATTTATAGCCATTTTGCATTGTTTTGGCCTGCACTTGTTAAACTTTGACCAAAATCGCCAAAAAAATCGGAACATTTCAAAGGTATATATACACGACTTTTTCACTTTTTTCGACGATAATTTCAACTTTTTCCAATTGAACCGGAAATCAGTAAAATATAGTTTTAAGACGATTTATAGCCATTTTGCATTGTTTTGGCCTGCACTTGTTAAACTTTGACCAAAATCGCCAAAAAAATCGGAACATTTCAAAGGTATATATACACGACTTTTTCACTTTTTTCGACGATAATTTCAACTTTTTCCAATTGAACCGGAAATCAGTAAAATATAGTTTTAAGACGATTTATAGCCATTTTGCATTGTTTTGGCCTGCACTTGTTAAACTTTGACCAAAATCGCCAAAAAAATCGGAACATTTCAAAGGTATATATACACGACTTTTTCACTTTTTTCGACGATAATTTCAACTTTTTCCAATTGAACCGGAAATCAGTAAAATATAGTTTTAAGACGATTTATAGCCATTTTGCATTGTTTTGGCCTGCACTTGTTAAACTTTGACCAAAATCGCCAAAAAAATCGGAACATTTCAGAGGTATATATACACCACTTTTTCACTTTTTTCGACGATAATTTCAACTTTTTCCAATTGAACCGGAATTCAGTAAAATATAGTTTTAAGACGATTTATAGCCATTTTGCATTGTTTTGGCCTGCACTTGTTAAACTTTGACCAAAATCGCCAAAAAAATCGGAACATTTCAAAGGTATATATACACGACTTTTTCACTTTTTTCGACGATAATTTCAACTTTTTCCAATTGAACCGGAAATCAGTAAAATATAGTTTTAAGACGATTTATAGCCATTTTGCATTGTTTTGGCCTGCACTTGTTAAACTTTGACCAAAATCGCCAAAAAAATCGGAACATTTCAAAGGTATATATACACGACTTTTTCACTTTTTTCGACGATAATTTCAACTTTTTCCAATTGAACCGGAAATCAGTAAAATATAGTTTTAAGACGATTTATAGCCATTTTGCATTGTTTTGGCCTGCACTTGTTAAACTTTGACCAAAATCGCCAAAAAAATCGGAACATTTCAAAGGTATATATACACCACTTTTTCACTTTTTTCGACGATAATTTCAACTTTTTCCAATTGAACCGGAAATCAGTAAAATATAGTTTTAAGACGATTTATAGCCATTTTGCATTGTTTTGGCCTGCACTTGTTAAACTTTGACCAAAATCGCCAAAAAAATCGGAACATTTCAAAGGTATATATACACCACTTTTTCACTTTTTTCGACGATAATTTCAACTTTTTCCAATTGAACCGGAAATCAGTAAAATATAGTTTTAAGACGATTTATAGCCATTTTGCATTGTTTTGGCCTGCACTTGTTAAACTTTGACCAAAATCGCCAAAAAAATCGGAATATTTCAAAGGTATATATACACCACTTTTTCACTTTTTTCGACGATAATTTCAACTTTTTCCAATTTCAATTTTCCAAAGAGTGCGATTCTCTGACCCTTCTAAAAATATCAATTTTTTGCAGATTTTCGTCAAAATTTAAAATGTTTCCAAAACAACGTAAAATGACTATAAATCGTCCTAGAAACTAATTTTAGTGATTTTCGCTTCAATCGGTAAAAGTTGAAAAAATCGTCGAAAAATGCAAAGAGTGCGCTTCTCTGACCCTTCTAAAAATATCAATTTTTTGCAGATTTTCGTCAAAATTTAAAATGTTTCCAAAACAACGTAAAATGACTATAAATCGTCCTAGAAACTAATTTTAGTGATTTTCGCTTCAATCGGTAAAAGTTGAAAAAATCGTCGAAAAATGCAAAGAGTGCGATTCTCTGACCCTCCTAAAAATATCAATTTTTTGCAGATTTTCGTCAAAATTTAAAATGTTTCCAAAACAACGTAAAATGACTATAAATCGTCCTAGAAACTAATTTTAGTGATTTTCGCTTCAATCGGTAAAAGTTGAAAAAATCGTCGAAAAATACAAAGAGTGCGATTCTCTGACCCTTCTAAAAATATCAATTTTTTGCAGATTTTCGTCAAAATTTAAAATGTTTCCAAAACAACGTAAAATGACATAAATCGTCCTAGAAACTAATTTTAGTGAATTTCGCTTCAATTGGTAAAAGTTGAAAAAATCGTCGAAAAATGCAAAGAGTGCGATTCTCTGACCCTTCTAAAAATATCAATTTTTTGCAGATTTTCGTCAAAATTTAAAATGTTTCCAAAACAACGTAAAATGACTATAAATCGTCCTAGAAACTAATTTTAGTGATTTTCGCTTCAATCGGTAAAAGTTGAAAAAATCGTCGAAAAATGCAAAGAGTGCGATTTCTGACCCTTCTAAAAATATCAATTTTTTGCAGATTTTCGTCAAAATTTAAAATGTTTCCAAAACAACGTAAAATGACTATAAATCGTCCTAGAAACTAATTTTAGTGAATTTCGCTTCAATTGGTAAAAGTTGAAAAAATCGTCGAAAAATGCAAAGATTGCGATTCTCTGACCCTTCTAAAAATATCAATTTTTTGCAGATTTTCGTCAAAATTTAAAATGTTTCCAAAACAACGTAAAATGACTATAAATCGGCCTAGAAACTAATTTTAGTGAATTTCGCTTCAATTAGTAAAAGTTGAAAAAATCGTCGAAAAATACAAAGAGTGCGATTCTCTGACCCTTCTAAAAATATCAATTTTTTGCAGATTTTCGTCAAAATTTAAAATGTTTCCAAAACAACGTAAAATGACTATAAATCGTCCTAGAAACTAATTTTAGTGATTTTCGCTTCAATTGGTAAAAGTTGAAAAAATCGTCGAAAAATGCAAAGATTGCGATTCTCTGACCCTTCTAAAAATATCAATTTTTTGCAGATTTTCGTCAAAATTTAAAATGTTTCCAAAACAACGTAAAATGACTATAAATCGGCCTAGAAACTAATTTTAGTGAATTTCGCTTCAATTGGTAAAAGTTGAAAAAATCGTCGAAAAATGCAAAGATTGCGATTCTCTGACCCTTCTAAAAATATCAATTTTTTGCAGATTTTCGTCAAAATTTAAAATGTTTCCAAAACAACGTAAAATGACTATAAATCGTCCTAGAAACTAATTTTAGTGATTTTCGCTTCAATCGGTAAAAGTTGAAAAAATCGTCGAAAAATGCAAAGAGTGCGATTCTCTGACCCTTCTAAAAATATCAATTTTTTGCAGATTTTCGTCAAAATTTAAAATGTTTCCAAAACAACGTAAAATGACTATAAATCGTCCTAGAAACTAATTTTAGTGATTTTCGCTTCAATTGGTAAAAGTTGAAAATATCGTCGAAAAATGCAAAGATTGCGATTCTCTGACCCTTCTAAAAATATCAATTTTTTGCAGATTTTCGTCAAAATTTAAAATGTTTCCAAAACAACGTAAAATGACTATAAATCGGCCTAGAAACTAATTTTAGTGAATTTCGCTTCAATTGGTAAAAGTTGAAAAAATCGTCGAAAAATGCAAAGAGTGCGATTCTCTGACCCTTCTAAAAATATCAATTTTTTGCAGATTTTCGTCAAAATTTAAAATGTTTCCAAAACAACGTAAAATGACTATAAATCGGCCTAGAAACTAATTTTAGTGAATTTCGCTTCAATTGGTAAAAGTTGAAAAAATCGTCGAAAAATGCAAAGATTGCGATTCTCTGACCCTTCTAAAAATATCAATTTTTTGCAGATTTTCGTCAAAATTTAAAATGTTTCCAAAACAACGTAAAATGACTATAAATCGGCCTAGAAACTAATTTTAGTGAATTTCGCTTCAATTGGTAAAAGTTGAAAAAATCGTCGAAAAATGCAAAGAGTGCGATTCTCTGACCCTTCTAAAAATATCAATTTTTTGCAGATTTTCGTCAAAATTTAAAATGTTTCCAAAACAACGTAAAATGACTATAAATCGTCCTAGAAACTAATTTTAGTGATTTTCGCTTCAATCGGTAAAAGTTGAAAAAATCGTCGAAAAATGCAAAGAGTGCGATTCTCTGACCCTTCTAAAAATATCAATTTTTTGCAGATTTTCGTCAAAATTTAAAATGTTTCCAAAACAACGTAAAATGACTATAAATCGTCCTAGAAACTAATTTTAGTGAATTTCGCTTCAATTGGTAAAAGTTGAAAAAATCGTCGGAAAATGCAAAGAGTGCGATTCTCTGACCCTTCTAAAAATATCAATTTTTTGCAGATTTTCGTCAAAATTTAAAATGTTTCCAAAACAACGTAAAATGACTATAAATCGTCCTAGAAACTAATTTTAGTGATTTTCGCTTCAATCGGTAAAAGTTGAAAAAATCGTCGAAAAATGCAAAGAGTGCGATTCTCTGACCCTCCTAAAAATATCAATTTTTTGCAGATTTTCGTCAAAATTTAAAATGTTTCCAAAACAACGTAAAATGACTATAAATCGTCCTAGAAACTAATTTTAGTGAATTTCGCTTCAATTGGTAAAAGTTGAAAAAATCGTCGAAAAATGCATAGAGTGCGATTCTCTGACCCTTCTAAAAATATCAATTTTTTGCAGATTTTCGTCAAAATTTAAAATGTTTCCAAAACAACGTAAAATGACTATAAATCGTCCTAGAAACTAATTTTACTGATTTTCGCTTCAATCGGTAAAAGTTGAAAAAATCGTCGAAAAATGCAAAGAGTGCGATTCTCTGACCCTTCTAAAAATATCAATTTTTTGCAGATTTTCGTCAAAATTTAAAATGTTTCCAAAACAACGTAAAATGACTATAAATCGTCCTAGAAACTAATTTTAGTGAATTTCGCTTCAATTGGTAAAAGTTGAAAAAATCGTCGAAAAATGCAAAGAGTGCGATTCTCTGACCCTTCTAAAAATATAAATTTTTTGCAGATTTTCGTCAAAATTTAAAATGTTTCCAAAACAACGTAAAATGACTATAAATCGTCCTAGAAACTAATTTTAGTGATTTTCGCTTCAATCGGTAAAAGTTGAAAAAATCGTCGAAAAATGCAAAGAGTGCGATTCTCTGACCCTCCTAAAAATATCAATTTTTTGCAGATTTTCGTCAAAATTTAAAATGTTTCCAAAACAACGTAAAATGACTATAAATCGTCCTAGAAACTAATTTTAGTGATTTTCGCTTCAATCGGTAAAAGTTGAAAAAATCGTCGAAAAATGCAAAGAGTGCGATTCTCTGACCCTTCTAAAAATATCAATTTTTTGCAGATTTTCGTCAAAATTTAAAATGTTTCGAAAACAACGTAAAATGACTATAAATCGTCCTAGAAACTAATTTTAGTGAATTTCGCTTCAATCGGTAAAAGTTGAAAAAATCGTCGAAAAATGCAAAGAGTGCGATTCTCTGACCCTCCTAAAAATATCAATTTTTTGCAGATTTTCGTCAAAATTTAAAATGTTTCGAAAACAACGTAAAATGACTATAATCGTCCTAGAAACTAATTTTAGTGATTTTCGCTTCAATCGGTAAAAGTTGAAAAAATCGTCGAAAAATGCAAAGAGTGCGATTCTCTGACCCTCCTAAAAATATCAATTTTTTGCAGATTTTCGTCAAAATTTAAAATGTTTCCAAAACAACGTAAAATGACTATAAATCGTCCTAGAAACTAATTTTAGTGATTTTCGCTTCAATCGGTAAAAGTTGAAAAAATCGTCGAAAAATGCAAAGAGTGCGATTCTCTGACCCTTCTAAAAATATCAATTTTTTGCAGATTTTCGTCAAAATTTAAAATGTTTCCAAAACAACGTAAAATGACTATAAATCGTCCTAGAAACTAATTTTAGTGAATTTCGCTTCAATTGGTAAAAGTTGAAAAAATCGTCGAAAAATGCATAGAGTGCGATTCTCTGACCCTTCTAAAAATATCAATTTTTTGCAGATTTTCGTCAAAATTTAAAATGTTTCCAAAACAACGTAAAATGACTATAAATCGTCCTAGAAACTAATTTTAGTGATTTTCGCTTCAATCGGTAAAAGTTGAAAAAATCGTCGAAAAATGCAAAGAGTGCGATTCTCTGACCCTTCTAAAAATATCAATTTTTTGCAGATTTTCGTCAAAATTTAAAATGTTTCCAAAACAACGTAAAATGACTATAAATCGTCCTAGAAACTAATTTTAGTGAATTTCGCTTCAATTGGTAAAAGTTGAAAAAATCGTCGAAAAATGCAAAGAGTGCGATTCTCTGACCCTTCTAAAAATATAAATTTTTTGCAGATTTTCGTCAAAATTTAAAATGTTTCCAAAACAACGTAAAATGACTATAAATCGTCCTAGAAACTAATTTTAGTGATTTTCGCTTCAATCGGTAAAAGTTGAAAAAATCGTCGAAAAATGCAAAGAGTGCGATTCTCTGACCCTCCTAAAAATATCAATTTTTTGCAGATTTTCGTCAAAATTTAAAATGTTTCCAAAACAACGTAAAATGACTATAAATCGTCCTAGAAACTAATTTTAGTGATTTTCGCTTCAATCGGTAAAAGTTGAAAAAATCGTCGAAAAATGCAAAGAGTGCGATTCTCTGACCCTTCTAAAAATATCAATTTTTTGCAGATTTTCGTCAAAATTTAAAATGTTTCGAAAACAACGTAAAATGACTATAAATCGTCCTAGAAACTAATTTTAGTGAATTTCGCTTCAATCGGTAAAAGTTGAAAAAATCGTCGAAAAATGCAAAGAGTGCGATTCTCTGACCCTCCTAAAAATATCAATTTTTTGCAGATTTTCGTCAAAATTTAAAATGTTTCGAAAACAACGTAAAATGACTATAATCGTCCTAGAAACTAATTTTAGTGATTTTCGCTTCAATCGGTAAAAGTTGAAAAAATCGTCGAAAAATGCAAAGAGTGCGATTCTCTGACCCTCCTAAAAATATCAATTTTTTGCAGATTTTCGTCAAAATTTAAAATGTTTCCAAAACAACGTAAAATGACTATAAATCGTCCTAGAAACTAATTTTAGTGATTTTCGCTTCAATCGGTAAAAGTTGAAAAAATCGTCGAAAAATGCAAAGAGTGCGATTCTCTGACCCTTCTAAAAATATCAATTTTTTGCAGATTTTCGTCAAAATTTAAAATGTTTCCAAAACAACGTAAAATGACTATAAATCGTCCTAGAAACTAATTTTAGTGAATTTCGCTTCAATTGGTAAAAGTTGAAAAAATCGTCGAAAAATGCATAGAGTGCGATTCTCTGACCCTTCTAAAAATATCAATTTTTTGCAGATTTTCGTCAAAATTTAAAATGTTTCCAAAACAACGTAAAATGACTATAAATCGTCCTAGAAACTAATTTTAGTGAATTTCGCTTCAATTGGTAAAAGTTGAAAAAATCGTCGAAAAATGCAAAGAGTGCGATTCTCTGACCCTCCTAAAAATATCAATTTTTTGCAGATTTTCGTCAAAATTTAAAATGTTTCCAAAACAACGTAAAATGACTATAAATCGGCCTAGAAACTAATTTTAGTGAATTTCGCTTCAATTGGTAAAAGTTGAAAAAATCGTCGAAAAATGCAAAGAGTGCGATTCTCTGACCCTCCTAAAAATATCAATTTTTTGCAGATTTTCGTCAAAATTTAAAATGTTTCCAAAACAACGTAAAATGACTATAAATCGTCCTAGAAACTAATTTTAGTGAATTTCGCTTCAATTGGTAAAAGTTGAAAAAATCGTCGAAAAATGCAAAGAGTGCGATTCTCTGACCCCTCTAAAAATATCAATTTTTTGCAGATTTTCGTCAAAATTTAAAATGTTTCCAAAACAACGTAAAATGACTATAAATCGTCCTAGAAACTAATTTTAGTGATTTTCGCTTCAATCGGTAAAAGTTGAAAAAATCGTCGAAAAATGCAAAGAGTGCGATTCTCTGACCCTTCTAAAAATATCAATTTTTTGCAGATTTTCGTCAAAATTTAAAATGTTTCCAAAACAACGTAAAATGACTATAAATCGTCCTAGAAACTAATTTTAGTGATTTTCGCTTCAATCGGTAAAAGTTGAAAAAATCGTCGAAAAATGCAAAGAGTGCGATTCTCTGACCCTTCTAAAAATATCAATTTTTTGCAGATTTTCGTCAAAATTTAAAATGTTTCCAAAACAATGCAAAATGGCTATAAATCGTCTTAAAACTATATTTTACTGATTTCCGGTTCAATTGGAAAAAGTTGAAATTATCGTCGAAAAAAGTGAAAAAGTCGTGTATATATACCTTTGAAATATTCCGATTTTTTTGGCGATTTTGGTCAAAGTTTAACAAGTGCTGCCCAAAACAATGCAAAATGGCTATAAATCGTCTTAAAACCATATTTTACTGATTTCCGGTTCAATTGGAAAAAGTTGAAATTATCGTCGAAAAAAGTGAAAAAGTCGTGTATATATACCTTTGAAATATTCCGATTTTTTTGGCGATTTTGGTCAAAGTTTAACAAGTGCTGCCCAAAACAATGCAAAATGGCTATAAATCGTCTTAAAACTATATTTTACTGATTTCCGGTTCAATTGGAAAGAGTTGAAATTATCGTCGAAAAAAGTGAAAAAGTCGTGTATATATACCTTTGAAATGTTCCGACTTTTTTGGCGATTTTGGTCAAAGTTTAACAAGTGCTGCCCAAAACAATGCAAAATGGCTATAAATCGTCTTAAAACTATATTTTACTGATTTCCGGTTCAATTGGAAAAAGTTGAAATTATCGTCGAAAAAAGTGAAAAAGTCGTGTATATATACCTTTGAAATGTTCCGATTTTTTTGGCGATTTTGGTCAAAGTTTAACAAGTGCTGCCCAAAACAATGCAAAATGGCTATAAATCGTCTTAAAACTATATTTTACTGATTTCCGGTTCAATTGGAAAAAGTTGAAATTATCGTCGAAAAAAGTGAAAAAGTCGTGTATATATACCTTTGAAATGTTCCGATTTTTTTGGCGATTTTGGTCAAAGTTTAACAAGTGCTGCCCAAAACAATGCAAAATGGCTATAAATCGTCTTAAAACTATATTTTACTGATTTCCGGTTCAATTGGAAAAAGTTGAAATTATCGTCGAAAAAAGTGAAAAAGTCGTGTATATATACCTTTGAAATGTTCCGATTTTTTTGGCGATTTTGGTCAAAGTTTAACAAGTGCTGCCCAAAACAATGCAAAATGGCTATAAATCGTCTTAAAACTATATTTTACTGATTTCCGGTTCAATTGAAAAAAGTTGAAATTATCGTCGAAAAAAGTGAAAAAGTCGTGTATATATACCTTTGAAATGTTCCGATTTTTTTGGCGATTTTGGTCAAAGTTTAACAAGTGCTGCCCAAAACAATGCAAAATGGCTATAAATCGTCTTAAAACTATATTTTACTGATTTCCGGTTCAATTGGAAAAAGTTGAAATTATCGTCGAAAAAAGTGAAAAAGTCGTGTATATATACCTTTGAAATGTTCCGACTTTTTTGGCGATTTTGGTCAAAGTTTAACAAGTGCTGCCCAAAACAATGCAAAATGGCTATAAATCGTCTTAAAACTATATTTTACTGATTTCCGGTTCAATTGAAAAAAGTTGAAATTATCGTCGAAAAAAGTGAAAAAGTCGTGTATATATACCTTTGAAATGTTCCGACTTTTTTGGCGATTTTGGTCAAAGTTTAACAAGTGCTGCCCAAAACAATGCAAAATGGCTATAAATCGTCTTAAAACTATATTTTACTGATTTCCGGTTCAATTGGAAAAAGTTGAAATTATCGTCGAAAAAAGTGAAAAAGTCGTGTATATATACCTTTGAAATGTTCCGATTTTTTTGGCGATTTTGGTCAAAGTTTAACAAGTGCTGCCCAAAACAATGCAAAATGGCTATAAATCGTCTTAAAACTATATTTTACTGATTTCCGGTTCAATTGAAAAAAGTTGAAATTATCGTCGAAAAAAGTGAAAAAGTCGTGTATATATACCTTTGAAATGTTCCGATTTTTTTGGCGATTTTGGTCAAAGTTTAACAAGTGCTGCCCAAAACAATGCAAAATGGCTATAAATCGTCTTAAAACTATATTTTACTGATTTCCGGTTCAATTGGAAAAAGTTGAAATTATCGTCGTAAAAAGTGAAAAAGTGGTGTATATATACCTTTGAAATATTCCGATTTTTTTGGCGATTTTGGTCAAAGTTTAACAAGTTCTGCCCAAAACAATGCAAAATGGCTATAAATCGTCTTAAAACTATATTTTACTGATTTCCGGTTCAATTGAAAAAAGTTGAAATTATCGTCGAAAAAAGTGAAAAAGTCGTGTATATATACCTTTGAAATGTTCCGATTTTTTTGGCGATTTTGGTCAAAGTTTAACAAGTGCTGCCCAAAACAATGCAAAATGGCTATAAATCGTCTTAAAACTATATTTTACTGATTTCCGGTTCAATTGGAAAAAGTTGAAATTATCGTCGAAAAAAGTGAAAAAGTCGTGTATATATACCTTTGAAATGTTCCGATTTTTTTGGCGATTTTGGTCAAAGTTTAACAAGTGCTGCCCAAAACAATGCAAAATGGCTATAAATCGTCTTAAAACTATATTTTACTGATTTCCGGTTCAATTGGAAAAAGTTGAAATTATCGTCGAAAAAAGTGAAAAAGTCGTGTATATATACCTTTGAAATGTTCCGATTTTTTTGGCGATTTTGGTCAAAGTTTAACAAGTGCTGCCCAAAACAATGCAAAATGGCTATAAATCGTCTTAAAACTATATTTTACTGATTTCCGGTTCAATTGGAAAAAGTTGAAATTATCGTCGAAAAAAGTGAAAAAGTCGTGTATATATACCTTTGAAATATTCCGATTTTTTTGGCGATTTTGGTCAAAGTTTAACAAGTGCTGCCCAAAACAATGCAAAATGGCTATAAATCGTCTTAAAACTATATTTTACTGATTTCCGGTTCAATTGGAAAAAGTTGAAATTATCGTCGAAAAAAGTGAAAAAGTCGTGTATATATACCTTTGAAATGTTCCGATTTTTTTGGCGATTTTGGTCAAAGTTTAACAAGTGCTGCCCAAAACAATGCAAAATGGCTATAAATCGTCTTAAAACTATATTTTACTGATTTCCGGTTCAATTGAAAAAAGTTGAAATTATCGTCGAAAAAAGTGAAAAAGTCGTGTATATATACCTTTGAAATGTTCCGATTTTTTTGGCGATTTTGGTCAAAGTTTAACAAGTGCTGCCCAAAACAATGCAAAATGGCTATAAATCGTCTTAAAACTATATTTTACTGATTTCCGGTTCAATTGGAAAAAGTTGAAATTATCGTCGTAAAAAGTGAAAAAGTGGTGTATATATACCTTTGAAATATTCCGATTTTTTTGGCGATTTTGGTCAAAGTTTAACAAGTTCTGCCCAAAACAATGCAAAATGGCTATAAATCGTCTTAAAACTATATTTTACTGATTTCCGGTTCAATTGAAAAAAGTTGAAATTATCGTCGAAAAAAGTGAAAAAGTGGTGTATATATACCTTTGAAATGTTCCGATTTTTTTGGCGATTTTGGTCAAAGTTTAACAAGTTCTGCCCAAAACAATGCAAAATGGCTATAAATCGTCTTAAAACTATATTTTACTGATTTCCGGTTCAATTGAAAAAAGTTGAAATTATCGTCGAAAAAAGTGAAAAAGTGGTGTATATATACCTTTGAAATATTCCGATTTTTTTGGCGATTTTGGTCAAAGTTTAACAAGTTCTGCCCAAAACAATGCAAAATGGCTATAAATCGTCTTAAAACTATATTTTACTGATTTCCGGTTCAATTGAAAAAAGTTGAAATTATCGTCGAAAAAAGTGAAAAAGTCGTGTATATATACCTTTGAAATGTTCCGATTTTTTTGGCGATTTTGGTCAAAGTTTAACAAGTGCTGCCCAAAACAATGCAAAATGGCTATAAATCGTCTTAAAACTATATTTTACTGATTTCCGGTTCAATTGGAAAAAGTTGAAATTATCGTCGTAAAAAGTGAAAAAGTGGTGTATATATACCTTTGAAATATTCCGATTTTTTTGGCGATTTTGGTCAAAGTTTAACAAGTTCTGCCCAAAACAATGCAAAATGGCTATAAATCGTCTTAAAACTATATTTTACTGATTTCCGGTTCAATTGGAAAAAGTTGAAATTATCGTCGAAAAAAGTGAAAAAGTCGTGTATATATACCTTTGAAATGTTCCGATTTTTTTGGCGATTTTGGTCAAAGTTTAACAAGTGCTGCCCAAAACAATGCAAAATGGCTATAAATCGTCTTAAAACTATATTTTACTGATTTCCGGTTCAATTGGAAAAAGTTGAAATTATCGTCGAAAAAAGTGAAAAAGTGGTGTATATATACCTTTGAAATGTTCCGATTTTTTTGGCGATTTTGGTCAAAGTTTAACAAGTGCTGCCCAAAACAATGCAAAATGGCTATAAATCGTCTTAAAACTATATTTTACTGATTTCCGGTTCAATTGGAAAAAGTTGAAATTATCGTCGAAAAATGTGAAAAAGTGGTGTATATATACCTTTGAAATATTCCGATTTTTTTGGCGATTTTGGTCAAAGTTTAACAATTTCTGCCCAAAACAATGCAAAATGGCTATAAATCGTCTTAAAACTATATTTTACTGATTTCCGGTTCAATTGGAAAAAGTTGAAATTATCGTCGAAAAATGTGAAAAAGTGGTGTATATATACCTTTGAAATATTCCGATTTTTTTGGCGATTTTGGTCAAAGTTTAACAATTTCTGCCCAAAACAATGCAAAATGGCTATAAATCGTCTTAAAACTATATTTTACTGATTTCCGGTTCAATTGGAAAAAGTTGAAATTATCATCGAAAAAAGTGAAAAAGTCGTGTATATATACCTTTGAAAAATTTCAATTTTTGGTCCATTTTGATCAAAATTTAAAAAGTGCCCAAAACAACGTAAAATTAATATAAATCGTCTAAAAGCCAATTTTAGTGATTTCCGGTTCAATCGGAAAAAGTTGGAAAAAATCGTAAGAAAGTGCAAGCTCCTTCTTCCGAAGGAGAGTTTATACTTCATGCTTGCTTTGTTGTCAAATAGTCAAAATGATGTTTTATTTAGTAATACTTATTACGCTTTAGTAGTTCCAATCAAGCGAGAAGATTTTGATGACAATAAAATGTAATTATTTTGTAAAATAAGCGTGAATTTAAGCGTAGGACATCTGTAAAAATAGCAACAACCTTTGGCAATGTGTTATGTACAGCATTTTGTTTGGTTTGCTGTTTAGATAGAAAATGGCCCAAGGTTTCATTCCGGGAAGTACACAACACATATGCTATTCCACACTTATATATACATCACATATGAACTATGAATGTGTGAACACAAACTCGTGTTATAACGTTGGCTAATGTTAGATTGCTTATTAGAACAGTGGCGTGCGAATTCTTCGTGCCAAATCCTTTATCAAGGTCAAAATCGGAACTAATTTTCTGATTTATACGTGTCTTTTGCTATCTTCATCAGAATGTACCGGAAGATTATTACACAATTTTGCAGTTTCAATAATTTCTATTCAGTTTTCCGCGTGTTTAACTTTTTGCCGCTAACCCATCTTCTTTGACATTATTATCACTGTCAGGAATCACACGCACTGCAGGCCATTCCATCGAGGATATACATGCAGCAATTACTTCTCGTGTACCGTTGTGCCAGTCGTTGTCCATTGCGGATCTGCCAGCAACAAGAAAACAGCTCTTCGTCCGCTTGCCAAGGCTCAAAGCTAATACTGAACAACGTGAATTACCGAACAACAGAAGATTATATTGCGAACCTAAATGGGACGTTCTCATATTTTCCTAAAATCAGCTCAAGGATTTAAGAATTATCACTTATTATATTATATCATCAATTATATTATATTATATCATCAACTAGAAGATGTCTAAATATATCCGTTAAAATGTTTCCTCATTCTATAGAACAAATTTCCTAACAACAGAAAAATTGTAACTAAGCAAAATGATAAACTAATACTGATTTTGAACCACAAAATTGATTGATGAAAAGCTACAAGAAGTTGCCAGAAATCAGTCCAATTCTTCTGAATCTCGATATATTTTCTGTAAATTATTATATCGGTTATTATTATATTCACATAAGGTAAAGCCGCAGTGGTAACTGGTAAGGACCATCATCCACATTCGCTTATCAACGCATATGAACTAACCAAGAATCATAATGCATAACAGCAAGTGTATCTTTAAACGAAAGCTTCAATAGAAAACAATTAGGTTCGACGTTTTTCTACTTTAATTAATCCATTGTCATAAATTGTACATTCAATTAGGCCGGAGAGAAAAGTGTAAAAAAATCGCTTGTCCTTGCGTGGAGATTTTTAAAAACTTTTTTCAATGTCGTATTTTTAGTATAGAAGTTATTTAACACCGTAGTGATAATTTTTTTAATTTCATATTCTTCATTCGATTTTTTTGATATACCAATCTTCCAGTAAAACTTAAGAGCGAGCTAAAGCTCTAATTTCTAATCAAAAAATTTTTTTATATTCGGTGGAGAAAATGATGTGGTTCTCGAAATGCAATTGTAATATTTAGCGTAGGACATGATTAATGTTCAAATTATTTCATGCCAAGTTTGAAGATGTTCAGTAAAATCCAAATATATCGCATAAAGAATTTACTCGATGCAAATTTGATATAGACAATTCTCTTAATTAATTAAATTATAGGACGCAGAGGCGAGTTTCAATAAATTAAAAAGATATTAACAAATTTTTGTGTCGCCAAAAATTCGATTCTTAGTTTTTACATTTATCGTCAATCGTGTAATATATAACTTTATATATGTTGGAATTCTTACGTCGAATAGCTACGCCAATGACTAAATTAAATATTGTTAGACGTACCGTGATGTAAAAAAAATCCAACGAGGTCGTTTTAGTTGCGATATTCTACCATTTTTTATGTAACAATAATTATCAACTATTATATGACTGGATAGAATTTAATATAATACTAAAAACATACAACGATAAATTACACAGACATTGTGAGGCCGCTGTAGAAAACAAGTAACATTTTTATTAGTTTGATTATTAGCTTCATTTCGAAGATCTCTACTCGTTTAAAACTACTTCACCATTCCATTGATCCTCTCAGATCCATCTTTAAAAAAAATTCCAACGTTGCCCCACATTTATATTTAAATTATCATATACGACAGTTGATATTAGACAATGCAAGTCAATTATCTACGCCATTCGCAATTAGAATATTATATTAGATTGTTGACGTTGAAAATAAATATGTGCAGACTCTAGCATTGGAAAAATACTATGCGTATATTTTTTTGGTTGCTGCGAAACTGCCAATATTTTAATTTGGCTCACATCTGAGACATCATACGTTCCCGATTGTCCAAAAATATGTTGCCACGATGGAAAATTGTTTATCAACAGTGCATGTGCAAGACTCACTCTACTCAAATCGTTTTTTTTTATTATTAGATAATTTAAACAGGAAATTCTGGCGTCGCTCTTTCGCCGTTGTGGGATTTTTTTTTTGTGCATCCAAAGAGGACTTTTTCACAACAGACAATGCGCTGCTCTACGCTATTACTTCCTTCAATCTTTCTAGTATTTAGTTAGTTAAAGAGTCCGCAATCCTAAAGATTGGTTGGAAACAGCACGCCATGCCGATCTATCCTGAGTAGCTAATCCTTCATCTCCCTATAGCTATTCATCTCAACGTCTTCAACTATCTGACTCACATACTACAATCTAGGCCTACCTACTTCTCTCTTTCCCTCCACTCTACCTTCTATGATCAATTGCATAATCCCCCCATGCCTAAGGATATGCCCTACTAATCTGTCTCTCCTACGCTGTAACACTCTCCAGATACTTCTCTTCTCCCCTACTAACTCTAGTACAGCTTCATTTGTTACTTTATCTTCCCAACCAATCCTCATCATGCTCCTATAACACCACATTTCAAGTGCTTCTAATCTACGCTTCTCTTCCTTTCCTATAGTCCACGCCTCACACCCGTACAGTGCTACACTCCAAACATATACCTTCAGTAATCTTTTTCTAATACCCAAGTCAATATTTGATCTTAAAATCTGTTCTTTTTCTACGAATGCCTTCCTACCCTGTGCTATCCTACACTTTATATCTACCTTGCTTCGATTATCTTTTGTGATTCTACTGCCTAAATAACAAAAATCTGACACTTCTTCGATTCTATTATCTCCTATTGAGATCCTCATTTTTCTACTGCATTCCTTTTTGTCACACCTCATCACTTTAGTTTTACCTATATTTATTTTCATGTTAAAATCCCTAGTCAATACTGCCTGCATACCATTCAATACCCTTTCTAAATTCTTTTCGCTTTCTTCCAATATAGCTATATCGTCGGCGAATCTCAGCATATATATTTTCTCTCCCTGTACATTCACACCTACACTATACTCTTCTTTTACTTTGTTTATTGCATCTTCTATATATAGATTAAATAATAACGGTGAGAGTGTACATCCCTGCCGAACTCCCTTCCTTATTTTTGCTACCTCTTCTTCCCCCTCAATTCTAACTAAGGCAGTTTGGTGTTTATATAAATTAAAAATTATTCTCCTATCCTTATAATCTATACCCGTTTCTTTTAAAATTTTAAACATTATGTCCCAATCTACATTATCAAATGCCTTTTCTAAGTCTACAAAAGCTATGCAAGTTACCTTTCCTACCCTCTTTCTTTTTTTCTACTACCGTTCTTAGTGCTAGAATCGCCTCTCTCGTCCCTCTGTTTTTCCTAAAACCAAACTGATCTTCTCCTAGCCTTTCCTCTACTTTATTTTCTAATCTCCTATAAATAATCTTTAACAATATCTTCGATGCATGTGATAGTAGGCTAATGGTCCTATAGTTCTCACACAAATTAGCTCCTATTTTCTTCGGCATTGTTACTATTCTACTACGCTGAAAATCCTGTGGTACTTCTCCCTTCTCATATATTTTACAAAGTATTACGCACTTCTAATAGCGTTACGCCAAAAGTTTCGGAATCAATTGTGTTTTACATTCATATATTGTGCAACGAATACGGGTCACTCTCGAGGTTTTATTTTAGATTTAGAATGGACAACGCAACACTCTTCCACAATAAACCCGAACTCGATCATGTTCTCATTTCAATTTGAAGTATTTAAATTAACTCTGTAATTGATTACCGGTTGAAAGGATTTTATTAAACCAAACGCAATTAAAACTTGCAATATTTTTATGTTGTATTGTCTTTTGACAATATACAAAAGTGTTGAGAAATTATTGTTCTAAAACGTTTTGTTAGGACATCATTTGGCGTAGAATTGATCGGTTGATTGACAAAATATTTAGAATTGGCTTATTACTTAATTGTAGTGTTGAAAGCCATAATTGATTGATTTGTGCAAAACTCCAAACCCACAAATCATTCCAAGCAGAAACGTATAATATTATTTTTATTATGAACGATTTTAATTCCCCCTTGGCGAGAACTACTTTTCTGCGTCTAATAAGTTTACAATTCCCTTACAAGATACGAGTTCAACACACACTTTCTTTTTGTTAACTGCACCTATTAGCCTACTATCACATGCATCGAAGATATTGTTAAAGATTATTTATAGGAGATTAGAAAATAAAGTAGAGGAAAGGCTAGGAGAAGATCAGTTTGGTTTTAGGAAAAACAGAGGGACGAGAGAGGCGATTCTAGCACTAAGAACGGTAGTAGAAAAAAGAAAGAGGGTAGGAAAGGTAACTTGCATAGCTTTTGTAGACTTAGAAAAGGCATTTGACAATGTAGATTGGGACATAATGTTTAGAATTTTAAAAGAAACGGGTATAGATTATAAGGATAGGAGAATAATTTTTAATTTATATAAACACCAAACTGCCTTAGTTAGAATTGAGGGGGAAGAAGAGGTAGCAAAAATAGGGAAGGGAGTTCGGCAGGGATGTACACTTTCACCGTTATTATTTAATCTATATATAGAAGATGCAATAAACAAAGTAAAAGAAGAGTATAGTGTAGGTGTGAATGTACAGGGAGAGAAAATATATATGCTGAGATTCGCCGACGATATAGCTATATTGGAAGAAAGCGAAAAGAATTTAGAAAGGGTATTGAATGGTATGCAGGCAGTATTGACTAGGGATTTTAACATGAAAATAAATATAGGTAAAACTAAAGTGATGAGGTGTGACAAAAAGGAATGCAGTAGAAAAATGAGGATCACAATAGGAGATAATAGAATCGAAGAAGTGTCAGATTTTTGTTATTTAGGCAGTAGAATCACAAAAGATAATCGAAGCAAGGTAGATATAAAGTGTAGGATAGCACAGGGTAGGAAGGCATTCGTAGAAAAAGAACAGATTTTAAGATCAAATATTGACTTGGGTATTAGAAAAAGATTACTGAAGGTATATGTTTGGAGTGTAGCACTGTACGGGTGTGAGGCGTGGACTATAGGAAAGGAAGAGAAGCGTAGATTAGAAGCACTTGAAATGTGGTGTTATAGGAGGATGATGAGGATTGGTTGGGAAGATAAAGTAACAAATGAAGCTGTACTAGAGTTAGTAGGGGAGAAGAGAAGTATTTGGAGAGTGTTACAGCGTAGGAGAGACAGATTAGTAGGGCATATTCTTAGGCATGGGGGGATTATGCAATTGATCATAGAAGGTAGAGTGGAGGGAAAGAGAGGGGTAGGTAGGCCTAGATTGGAGTATGTGAGTCAGATAGTTGAAGACGTTGAGATGAATAGCTATAGGGAGATGAAGGGATTAGCTCAGGATAGATCGGCATGGCGTGCTGTTTCCAACCAATCTTTAGGATTGCGGACTCTTTAACTAACTAACTGCACCTGATGAAGTTTCAGCAATAAAATGTTCATTCGAATTGCATTTCACAATTTCGTTTTAATGCTCTAAATCGCAATAGCACCTGTCGCATGACATATAGTTTCATAGATGGTTTGCTGGCTTCTATAATTATTTGCCATGGACAAATTTCTGTTCATTGCATGCAATCACTAATCATTATAGACATGTAGCGAACATGCACAAAGAGACTATAGTTCTGTACTCGGACTTTGGTGCAATAGAATATATAATAAATGCGCAAGGTATATGACGAATTGAATAAGTTTTGAAATAACATGCAGATAGATTTATTGAACTATCGTTGACAAAGAAATAATCTGCATCAAATGCAGAAATCATGCAAAAAAAATTGGCGCCAAACTATCCTGATTTTTTTTTTTATATATATATTCAAGTAGGAATTATATTTTGGTTTAATAAAAAATTTTACGATTTTTCTTTATCTGAATCTAAATTATATAATTGTATTGTCCATTCCTTGCAATAGGCTGAGGCAAAATATTTCAAAAAGACCACGAAATTGTTCAAAACTCCAAATTTGTTCACCATCTGAGATTCAATTTGCGTGAGGTGTTTGAAAAAAGAATCATGTGGTGTTAAAACTGAGCTATTTTCGTTTGTTTCGATAATAACTTGATTTTTCGAGGATCCGAAAGTTAGTGCTCCTAAAACAACGATAAATTTTCGTATGAAGACATTTTGAACCAAATTTTGCCTGGGCCTATAGCAACAACTATAGTTATACAATAGCACAGTTAGTAACGAACTTTATTCTAACAATGTTTAAACTATAATGTGAATAAAACTCTTGGAGATCAATGACCGGTTTTTAGATTAGTTTGGCGTTACGATATATTTTATATAGTCGAATATCTCTCACAAATTGTTGTTATAAAATTTCTTCAATTCATGGCGAGCTCTCAGCGACTGTTAACGGTATTTGGAACACCGAATTATTATTTTTAACATTTCTACAAAATGTCCTACAACCAATTAAAAAATTGGAAATTATGCACTGCATTTTATAAAGAGGCGAAACTATAAACAATATGCGATTTTAATTTTATACATCGTCATTATTTTTTTATATTAATACTATTTAATATTTTAAATGTGTGAAATATTATTAAAGGAAATTGAACTATTTTTTAACTCGGTCGTTAAAACTGCGATATTTCCGGAAATATAAAAAAATGTGACCATTTCTTTTTACCAAATTGTTGCTACAGGCCTAATTATATTATTGCATATACAAGGTGTTTTAATTTTGATTGGATTCACTTAAACTCAGCCTGTTCCAAATGAACTCAAAATTTCTTCGTCCATTATTGATGAATACTATTTTAAAAGTTGCGTATTTTTTTCCATCGACTACAATTCGATTAAATTTACATTGAAAATAAAACGCACGGAATTGTCAGTGATCCGAATTCTTTGTGGTAGCGACAAGTACGAAAAGTTTAACGCACTCTCGACAAGAGTAACGGATCTCGTTGAATTTTACAATTCTTGTACGCGCCTGAATGCCAGAACAACAAAAAATATATACACAGAAATATTTGCTGCATGCAAATAAAATATGTATACTATAATTACGCTATTTCAAAATAAAGGTAACTAGTAAAAAAGGTAAAATATTACTAGTCGAGCGTCCTTTTACACAACCGTGTGAGAAATTGAAGAACATGGGCAATGCTAATGATATATTCGTTGTTGAAGGTTTCTTCGTATATCTAAAGGACGTATTACTTTTACCAAAAATTTCATCAATGTCCAAAAATGTCCATTTTTTTCTGATATATCCTACTTGGAAACGTCGAGAATTTGTTTGTTAAGTCAATGCTTCTTTCGTGCCGAAGCAATTTCCCAACGGGGTCATCAATATTACACCACAGCCACCTACTATCGAATTACCCACGTTGCGTTTATTTTTCCATCATATATCAACTTTAAACACTCCAAAGTGCATTTGAACTACATTAACACTGCAGAAAATCATTTACAAAATACACCTTCCAACAGGAACCTGAAAATAAACCGCCGTTCTTTCGTTAGTTTTGTATTTGCAATGCATTTACTTATCTGTAAAGTGTAAATGAATTGTTTTAATAAACTCGTAATTCACATTAATTATACTAATTAAATTATTGTAGTTAGATACGTTCAGTGTCGTACGAATTACGTGTAAATTTAATTTAATTTAATTGAAGGAGATAACAGTCTCATGGGTGGTTATAAAATACCGCGCCTTACATTGATGTAGTTTAATAAAAAAGAAGTTATTAAAACATTTTTTTTATACAACGACAATTTCGAAACATAATTGACTACTTGATATTTGGATTTTATATTCCGTGAGCCTTTTTTTAAGTTGTTATTTTTGATCATCTCGTACGTTATTTAGTGCGTCGTAAAAGAGTAAACTCAATTTTTTTGGAAAGAAGAGACGACGGCACAAAAAAAATCATTATAAAATAACCGCACATATAACTTTAGATGTAATCTTATCGCACTTGTGTGCAATCTAAGTCGAAGTGTATATAACGTAAAATGTAAATGTACTTGCGCCAATAGAGCTAATTTAAAAGTAGGTCGTACGTTATTAAGACTCTAAAACAGCCAGGAGCAAATTGTTAGGGGGAAATCTATGCGGCTTCCTTTAAAAAGTAGGAATTACTTCTTATAACAAAATGGTTTTTGTTCTATGCTCGAACACTTACTAAATGCTTCTCTTTTTCCCAACTGTGTCTTCATTTGTCTTCGAAGCTCTTGATCATCCTCCAATAGCACCCTATTATATTCAAATAATTTACTTTTGCAATTCTTCTAATCACGCATAATATTATTTGCGGAAAAATTGAATAATTAACGTTGCTTTTTTTATGAAACGTCTTCGTATCGAGTCAAATAAAAAATGTTGTAAAAAACGTTTCCACGCGCATATAAAAATTATATTCATTGCTAATAGTTAATAGTTTTTTTGATTAATTTTTAATATTAATGTTTACCAATTCATCTAAGCTAATCCTGGTGAATATAGAAAGATGGTGATCGTCATTCATTTTGGCCCATAACTGATTGCATATATTTTAAATTTTGGAGCTTGATTATAATTTGATAGTATACTTATAACATGTTTTGTTAGAAGGTAAAGTATTACGTGTTGGCCAGCATAAAATAGAATTCTAACGGTTTTTTTTGTAGTAGCCTTTCGCTAAATTATACGTTGCCTTTGCATGATTTGTTGATTGGTTACCAATGGATTAACACACGTGGACCCGACTTAAAAAGACGCTATTTTGAGGCGAAAATTTTGTAAATTTTGTAAATATTTTGGTACAATTATAATTTAATCGATTTCATGTATACTTGAGCCCAAAATCAATGGTTGGTTTACCAACGTGTTTTTTATCATATCATATTCTCCACATTGCAAAATTGCACCGGAAATGTACAAAGCCGCACGAAATGTGCTACGTTGCCACAATTTCTAAGCAATCATAAAAAAGCCATGCGATTTATTTAAAATATTTTCCGGTAAAGATTAATTTTCATCGTAATATCTAAAAATTATAATTGAACGACATCAATTAGTTTTGTTGTACTTGATTGTTTGTAAGCTAATTCCTGCCACGTTGTTTTGATTTTTTTTTTCATTTGATATCGACTTTATTATTAATATACAAATGCATATCAATAATTCCATATCATGATACTTGGAATCATTCCAATCGTGTAGGGTTACTAATATTAATATTGCCAATAATTAGAAATGACAACATTGGATTTCTCAATTCTAGTGATAAATACCGAATAAATTTTATATCGCATTTTTGTTTAATAATATCATCAATAAGAAATTCATCGACGATTCAAAAATGCACCCAAGGTGGATATTTAAATGATCGTGCCAAAACAAATTGTTTTGCAAAATCACCCCGATCATTTTTCTTCTTGACTGTAGTTTATGTATACCCCGGAACACCTGCCCACGACAACACTGCTCGAGTAGTTGGCAGTTTTAACAGTTACTGTTGCTATGGTGGATTTTTGGGAGTGCCGGCGGGATTTTCGGCTGTTTCGGCGATCCGTCGCGTACCTCTTATTGGTGGAAAGGGGCCTATACACAATCTCTCTATATAACTTATGCGTATGTTTGTATAGAAAACTAGGCTAGAGCTACATAAGAGATAGCTGTATATAAAAGCGAACGGTTAGGTCGAGTCTTCGACTTCTATCCCCATTACATATTATCTTCTTTTTTTCTATTTCCATCGTGTAGATACGTTACGCCTCATGCGAATAGATAAAGGTATCGATTGAAGCGTGTAAAGTTTCACCTTGGATGGATGATGAAAAGGAACAAAAATTTTTGTATTATCATATATTAGGATATCTTTCATATGGAGGAGTTTTTATAAATCAAATCGTTGAAATATAAAATAAGATGCTTCCTATACAAATGTTTGAAACAGATCTTCAAAAATTGATAATCGAGTACATTTATGTAACCAATAACGAATTTACAGAATCTGCACACAACGGGATAAGAAACGACCTATCTTTATGGGATGGCAACTCAATCGAGGGTGATAATTCAACGCAACCATTTTTTTTTTTAATTCAAGTCCCGCATTGTTTGGATTATACAGTTCCAAGTGTGTAGGGTACCAAAGTTGCAGCTTCGGAGCTTTCGACGTTACATTACTGCGTATTCAAGGTCAACTGGTCCTGGTGTTGAGGGGTCGGTCCTTGAGAAGTAGATGCAGCCGAATCAGCCAACCACGCAGGCATTTTAGGAAGGAGTCGAGCGAGCTAAATGAAGACGAGGACTACTAGGCTTGTCTAGTATCGAACGAAATGGTGGATAGTAAATAGAATAGGACGTGCAACTGCAACACGTACGCTTAGAAATAGATACTTTGGCTCTAGCGGTGTAGGATGACGTTCAGTGATGTCTTATTCGATGACGTCGTAACAACAATTTTGCCAAAACTTGATAATTTCTTATTATCATTTTGCCGAGTCATCTTATAGTTTGTTCATATTTTGGATTTTGTTAACTTTGGCTCATCTTAAAATCAGTCTCGCTACAAACATAAAATTTCCAACTCAACAAATAACTGTCGAGTTTTTACCCATCTGTACCATCGGGGGTGATTATGTTATGAGTCATTATTTTCGGCTATAAACACCCCTATAGGTGAAAGTTCTAGGCCCTCGTATTTTCGGCTGTTACCAAGCGCATACTGATTGGTCGAGCAAGGGTCCTATCGTGACTGGCCTATATTCTGCATTTTAGGGGTTGTAATGGATACTTTTCACCCCCCCCCCCCCGCACTGTCGTCGTCCATATTTATACCATCGCGTGTTTAATTTATGAAGAATATATTTCGGGCTCGAAAAATGCACAGAAAGGAGAAACTAGTGAGTTAAGTCCAAGCTTTGTAAAAAAGTACTTTGGAATCCCAATCACGGCCTGAAAATTATTTCTGTTGTAACTATATTCATTGTCAAATAGAATAATTTGTTGTTGTAATTCTTTATACATACAAACATATCAAAATTATATTACAACAGTGTAGAATGATAGGTCTTCAGTGTTGAATTCACATGAAACAAGGTCATAATAGAATAATTTTATCGTAGTTCTTAGTTTACGTAGTACCTGGAATGTAATCAGTAGTTCAACAGCGCAAAAATTGGTTTCATTTTTTCAACAATATATGGTACGAGTGATATCAGCGAAACGCTTATCAGGAAAATGTGAACGAACAATACCAATCATTAACCGTACAAGTTTATAACAAACGATAAATTCGAGCATTTCTGAGTGTTATGTCATAAATCGAAAATTTATGAAAGAAATTGCAAATGCCATATATCACTTGAACTAATGTGAAAATTTTACGATTCGCTTTTATATTAATTAAAAATTAACATTATCTAACGAAGTAAATTCCTCAACTTGAGGTAAAATTTGTTTCGTCCAGAATTGACGTTGTCCCCCCATGAAGCAGCTGTTGTTGTTCAAATAGATTAATAGGAGAGAGAAAAAGACTGACTATTATCAAAATAAAGTGAGTCTAAATTCTCCCCCCTGTTCACCTATCGGATGACGTCTTCGAGTGCTTGAATCAATTCGCAGCGAACAAATTACGTTTCTTCCAAAAAAAAAACACCACGTTTGAAATTCACGTATCGCTGGAAATTCGAAATCGAGCACTCTACTCTCCTGAACGGCTAGATTTGGACTAGTCCAGTTCTCGTAATGTTGCGAAATAGGATATTGCGCACACTACGCGGTATTTCGTAACTACTGTTGATCGTCATAGGCTACGCTGGCACATAACTACGCTTCGAAGTATTACGACTTTGATACAATTCCACCAATTCTGCCATGACCACACTTTTTTTTAACTCAGTCAAATTATCGCAATATAAAAATCCTTCAGTACACTAAATGTCGCCAATTGAACACGTTTTTGAAGAAATTTGTACGGGTTAGGTAAATACTAATCGTAGCATTTTATTTCCCTAGCAAGATGGCGGAGGTCGCTTCGGCGCGCGTTTTGCCGTTACACAATGCGGAAGTATGCGAATGTAGGTCGACGATATTTAACACATTGCACAGCTTATTCTTCGTGGTATTTCATATGGAAAAGCGTGTAGCACTAAGGCGCATCCAATTTTTCCGTTTCCGAAATTTTTGAATATCCCAGTGAAAAACCTCGATGACTAATCCCAAGCTTACGATGCAGGGCAGACCACATGTTATTTGATGTGATGGGATTTTGGGTTGGTCAATACGGGAACTTAACAGAACTTCACGCCAGGACCACCTGACAAAGAATAAGGAACGATGGCATGTCGCTGCTGCTGCCGCGTCCTCGTATACAATCAATTTTCGTTTCGTTTGGCGGGGGGGACCCACCAGCCAGGAGCTGTGCCATGTAGATCGCGCGAACACAAGCGGCGCGCGCTTCCCATGCTCGCGATTACGACGATATTCCGATCTGATCCCCCCGCTAGATGGAGCATATCGCGGACGTCACTTTGCTGAGGTAAGTTTACGAGTGCGCCTGTTAAGCTCACAGTGGGGGAAATTCGAAAATTTTATATGACGCTTGGTTAATAGCAAAAGATACTACTAAATGCTAATCACAATCTCGAACAAAAAAATGGTTTTGGTTTCAATTTAATCGGCTCCAAAAGTTCTCAAGTTAACCTGATCGGACAGAACCAATTTAAAAAAAAGCCGAGTACAACAAAAGCGAAATAAAGTGTTCGATCACTCTGTACATAGGAACGATGTAAATGTACTGCATTCACAACTCATATTCAATTCCAAACATCATCTCTATTTCGAGTTCGTAGCCACATTCACTATTGCGCAATTGCCCCTTTGTTCCCAGCAACCAGCGATGTTTCGTAGTAGGGGAAAACGCGTGCCGTTTTCCATCTCACAATCGTATTCGATGGAGCATCGTTTTCCACTATTCAGTATGTTATATACTCTAGCTTTGTTGAGGGATTTCAAAATCCATGCAACAGATAGAGAGAAACGATTTACCAAACGAACGCGAAGGTCCTTTATGGCAATACGAGAGCATAAAGTGGAAGAAGGACAATACACCAAGTGAATCAAGAACATTAATATTATGTACAATGCGGAAGGTTTTCATCATAATACAGTTTTAACACTTCTGAACTGCACTGGAGTAACAATCATATTCTTCCCTTTTATAATTTGATGGTAATTGTAGATTAGAGCACAGTTAACCGTAAAACTGTGATTTAGGGTACTCTACCGCGCAGTCATTTAAAATTTTAAATCCTGCATAACAACAAAAAAGCAACTCACTCCTTATTTCTAGACTTCTTTTTCAAATTCCTGTATGCTTCATCGTGCCCTAGCAGAGCATTGATACGAGAACAAGAACATAGTCCGATGTCGAGGAAAGCGCGCGAACTAGTGGTGTTCTTTCTCTGTGACACGTGGCAGTTCGCTGACCTCGCTTGCACGTGTATAGAGTATTCCTGAAGTCGACGTTGCCGTTACCGCACCGTGTCTCCCAGTAAAAAAAATACGTCCAGGAAATAGAAACATTGAGATTAATGTGATGTTTTGCGCATGGGTGACCCTTTGACCTAATTTGGATTAGATTAATGAAATTTTGACGGAATACAAATGGAATTAGGTCAACGTTTATACTGATAATTCTCTAAATGTATAGAACAAGAAAGTAACCGCAAATATACGCATCCGACTTAAGAATAAACTATAATAAAACGTGAGAAATTTAATCATGGTCAAACGAGAAATATGTTATACCAATCGATTTGACAACAGCGGATTCGCGTGATGCTGACACATCTGTTGCGCAATGCAATTTATAATGGAATGTGGTTTGCACAGTTGGAATGATCTGTACTCTCGCACTGTTGAGACCAGGTTCTATCTTTATTTGTTCTTCTATAATAATTTTGTTGCTTCATAACCTTTGAATATAAAGTGCCGAGAATCAACTAGAAATTTTTGTCTAGTCACGTACATGTAGAGAGACGCGTACTTAAAATAAAGGACAAAGAACCATACTTTTTATGCGGACAGTAGGCACTTTACATTTGGATTTCTAAACCCGCAACGAAACATTCAGATCTAATACAAACGTACTAACCATTTCACAATTTATAAAGTCGTTAATAATTTCTCAAGAAATTACCATGGCCATTTTGCGTACCAATCACGAACACGTACCTACTTGACAGTTTTGTGACAACGTTATAAAACACAAAAACTTTCTAGAACGTTGTTTACGAACTGAACGCTATGTATTTGGTTAGTGTAGATAGTTACCGAGTTCTATTAGTATTATAATTGTGAAAATAGAACAAAGCTACATAGTAAATGTAAATGATCTCTCGTATAACAGGTGGCTCAAACGTGACATAATATTTTTTTAAAATCATGTATCACGTTAATGTGGCTGAATCATTTATTAGAGTGGTTTATTAATTTTTTATTTACCTAATTTATCTATCTACGAGCTTTGTAAACTTTTAAAATATCGATTTATCGATGTCTAATTATATATATTTCAATACGCGAATACTTGTATGGTTTTTTTTTTACACCAGTTGTATGGTAAGAACTTTTTGGAAAAAAATTAACTCAAAACGCAGAATATAAATCTTGCTGTCTGTGCGCCACCTTGCTTATCCATATGGTCGTCATAGTACATGTACACACGCGGCCGTTGCAAACGTTCGCTTTCATGTATTGATCAAAGGGGCACAAGCGGCCCGTCGTCATCGCTCGGCCATCATCGGACAATAGAATTAGGTCACGAAAATATCGTAGATGTTCATTCTATGTGTATGTGTGTGCGTAAGTCGTCGGAGTACACGTGCCTACAATGGCCTTGGCTTACATGACATGTCCCCTCTTTGAATTCGTTCAGATTTGCGTTTCTTTCTTCGTTTTTCAAAAACCCCTTTAACCCTCCTGATTAATTTACTTTCTTGGTTTGACTATCTCCCAGAAATTTGAAGAAAATTGGCAATTTTTGGAACGGTAGATGATACTTCCCAAGAAATAATTAAAGCAAAAGGGTTGCCCATGAAAAAGCGTTCTTCAAAAAATCACTTACCACTTTTTTTTTCATTTTGTCACTCAATTTTCACAATGTGAACAAACAAACCACCATGTTTCTAATTTAATTAACTCGTTTTCGATTGATAAACTTTAACATTGCAGTAGAGTTTCCACTTTTTCTTTGGACGCAACACTTTGATTTGGTCCTGGATTTTCTTTCCTATCTCGAAGGCTCCCTGAGTGATACTACGAGTAAGGACTACGGATTAGTATACGAGTATTGCAACGCACTCTCCCATGTGTCGAAGTGCGCGCGTTGTGCGCTACAATCGTGGTTCGAACAACGCAGAATGTTCATCGATCGCGATTAAATTGGTTTTGGAAATATGGTCGTGGATTTTCTTTGTTCTGCTTCAAAATGCAGGCGATATTTTATGGCAGTTTTGAAGAGGAAACCAATTTTATGGCATCAAAATTTAATACATCTGTCGGTTTGACGAACTATAACTCACCATTGCAATTGTGGAAGAGGGGAAGATTACGAAAATATTTTTGCCAAAGATGGGCGAGATTGCTTTATTGTGCGTTTTTCTTCCTTCCGAAATTTGAAGCTCAAATCTATAAACCTGAGCAAATGCTTCATTGCGTTATTTCATTGCGCACTTTCCTGTAAATTTCGTTCATACGAAATTGAACCGTCGCAGTAAATTTCGTGTGTAGTTTACGTTATAAATAATAATGTATAGTCTTCAAATGGAGGAAATCGTTATTAGAAAGGAACTTAGGAAGTGGCATGGCAGTAGTGTACTACTCGTTTCGTTTTTTTTCTTTCTCCACGAGTTAAATAACTACGAGAGAGTTCATATTTATGTGCGTATAATGTACCTTCTGCCCAAAGAGCTTCACTTATAACTTACTTAAGCCACAAATAAGGGCACTGAACTTTTAAAAGACGAGTGCATGAACCACCTTTACCATCTGTAGTATAATGCATTCATGACTTACAATGTGACTCAAATGCTGATTAAATCAAATAAACTCTGTCACCAATTGGAATTACAAATTATACTAATCTGTCATCTTGAAACAAATTTCTTTTGCAGCACTACACGTGTGGTAAATCCAAGAATATTTCTTAAATTGTACTATTATGTTCAATTATTGTACTAAAAATATTTCGAACATATCTGCCAGCTTCAACACTAACTTTCATAGTATCGTAATCGAAGTTACAAAATATACTTCGCATGTTCGTATTTTTTCAATTTTGTGTTTTTGTAATCACTCTGTTTATATGTGGTCTATAGTTTGTAATAGATCGTCACACTTTCACTGGTTTTAGTATTTGGCCTCTCGATTCCATAGAGGTGTAATAAATACAGTATTCATAAGTACTGGTATAAAAAAGTACCAAATACTGCACAATTTTAAATATATATAATCAACATATCGCCCAAGACTATGATTTGACTACTTCAGAGATATCTTCCATTTCGAGTGTATATGAGGATAAGTTTACACAAATAATTGGTTGAGAGATCAAAATTCAATGTTGATTGATCTATTCAATGGAATGTGTTGTTTAGGAATGCGGTTACTGTTCGTTGATAAGATAAATTTATCAACTTAATTTTTCGTTACTAGATTTGAATATGTAGACTAAATTTTTCATTGCCGCATTGAATCCATAACTGCAGTTATATTAACATTCGATTTTATATTAGATTCCAAAATCTTTCCGTTTATTAATTTCCGAAAAGAAGTGCGGTTTTGCAAATATAATTTTTCTCTTTTTATTAATGAGTAAATGAAAAGCAGTCTTAAAAAAATAAATTATTGTAGAACGACAAGGACAAATATTTATAAATGTGCAACTTTCAGTTTGGTGACTTCAAGCTATTTCACTATTCCAAGATTTCGCGAAGAGTTCTTTAACGTTTAAGATTCCAACGTACCACTAAAAGCATCAGTACGAGACAGCCACCACTAATAATAGCCCCATTTGTAAACCCACACATACATCGAATCAGGTCAGTGGGTCAATCAATGGCTGCATCTCTAACTCCAGCCTGTACCCTCTTTGTCCCACCAACACTTGGAAATCCTGACAATATTTATTTGGCGACGTTGCCGCAGCGGTTGTGGCGGCTCTAGTAGCGCAAATGGCCGCTTTAAAGATGGCCGTCCTATATCAGCACCTGATGCGGCAGAGAAATATAACTGGGGCACCATATTGATCCTCCAGCAAACAAAGAGTGTGCGGATTCGGCTCAGTGTATATGATGCTATGGTGTGTTTTTCCTTCCGAAGTGGTTTGGAGAGTATATATATATGTATGTGTGTGGTGTTAACCTAATTGTATATGGTGGTGAATTCTAGGGCTTAACATATACTTATATTTGCCTTCCAAATATTTTCTTCGTTTGTTAGAAGTCTGCCAAGTTTCTCACATATTTTCCATAATGTCAGTGGTGATAGTTGGCTTCCCAATTTGAGTTGCCGGTGACCGGAAATTGGTGCAAAAGAATATTACAAAGGTCCCGCGTGCAAATCCATGTTTGGGTTAACGACTACTTTTGCAGTTTAGCTTTCCCATGTCATTCTTATGCGATAATACATAAAACAATGGGCTTATTTGCTTTTCGTTATTAGCTGAACAAATAAAACGCATTGTTGGCGTAAAAGCACTTTGATGTTTATGAATAGGGTTGAGTTTTTGTATATTCACAAATTATGCTACAATTTTTAAAGAACACTTTAATAGTATTTAGGAATACTTGATATTTCGATTAAATGAAATCGTACAGATTTATATTTTATGCGTTCATCACTTAATGGTCTTTTTATATTTTACGAAACACTGAATGACTGCGTCATTTACCACGATTTAGTCCTGTTGTCCTAGATTCGGGCTTTGCAACAATAGCCTTATGCCTTATCGCTGAACCGTTAAGAGATATTATACCTCGTGTGATTTGCATGAATTATGAATGGAAAACCATTACAGTGGGCATAGAAGATGAAAGTTATATTTATAGAAATAGCTGTTCTCGTTGAAAACGTCGAAGCAATTGGTTCCTTTACAATTTAATGGATTAATGCAGACTTTCTGCTAATTTGGAGATTATAACGACACCAATTGTTTAACAATTTTACTATGAGAATAATCATTTAATTTACGACTTAAATGGAAAATTCTAACGCAGTAATAAAGCTTCTTCTACGGTTCGCGACTATTTGAGGATATGAGGATAAGACATAAGGAAAATCAGTGTAAGACAATTTCAAACAAAAGCATTTATTCGGGTCGTCCTCGCACTAAATCCTGAAAACGTGTTATTAAGAATAAGGAAATTTGAAAAAAAAACATATTTCTAAAGGAGACAACGATAAATCGAAATCTCCTTCACTCATCATATGTAATCCAACAACTTCAAAGTTAATTTGCTACATTTATTATTCGAGCTTCTAGCACTTCTAATAACTTTTGTGTTTGCATTTTGCATGGTATTTGAATATATTATTGCAGAATAGTGTGTATAGCATACCTTGAATTAAGAGTTAGGTAGGAGGAATCCCTTTCATCTGTAAAGAGCTTCTCTAATGAATTGCTGGTGTCCTAACACATACATAACCTCTGTTGCAACTAAGTATCCACAGTGGTACGACCGTCATGACCTACTTGGAATATGGACGACACGTGTGCTGTGGTGCAGCATGAGAATGGTCTCCTACGCGATCGTAAAATAAATGATTATCAGAACCTAGTTATATTATGCGAATGTGAAGAGTTTTCGAAATGCTATTCCTTATTGCTAAAAATTGATAGTTCTTCATTTAATGGGAAAGAAGATAAGTTTCAACAAAATTTTGTTGGTTTTCCTAAAGCTTAGGTAGATGTATTCTAAATGTCTATAAATTATTTTAAATTTGTTCCTATCCCAATAACAAAGAATTAGATTGGATTTAAAACAAAGGTTACTCTGAATTTTATCGGATCAATATTCTTACTGCACTGCCACGTGTACTCAATACACGTGGTTCCATCTTTGTTCATGTTTATAGAATAGGATTATATGTAGAACTTGTGAAAGGTAACTGTAATTCGTTGATATTTCATGATAAAGATGGTGGTCTTCGATTAACTCCTCATTTACAATAACGACATGGTTTTTTGTTTATAATCCAGTCAGTAAATCAATAAAAACCGTTAAGACGCGCGTTAGAACATAAAATTTCCGCTATTTAGACATTTCGCATGACATATTTTCTATCGTTCACATGTTGACAAATTCTATCAACTTGAATACTTTCAAGTTAATTTTATAAAGCAAATTTTACTGAAATCTAATAACTTCAAAATTGCGGTCGAATCAAAAATTTTCAAATTAATACTTTACCATAGATGAACAGACCGAGGACTTCCACAAATATCGAATCTTCTGGATTAGCCAATACTAGTTATGATATCGATCATAAGAAAGTCAAGGTGCGCAAGTATGACAACGAGGCATCGTACTCCGTGGTACCGCTGGCTGCTACACCACAAATCCTCACATGTCCGCATTGTCACGTGTACATCACCACCGAGGTGACAATGAAACCGTCATTCAAAACGCATTTGAAGGCTGTTGCCTTATGCGTCTGTTGGTACGAATTATAAAGATCCAATTTGCTCAATCTTACAAAAGTCTTACAGTCTTACAAAATTTTAAATGACTCGTTTATGTCGATTAATAAGGTTTGGAGTGGATTTACAATCAAAAAATTATAGAATAGTATACATTCTTTTGCTTAAGATATATCATTCTTGGAAATAATCCTCGTTTCTTTTGTAGCATGTGTTTTATTCCTTATATTTGTGCCGTTTGCATGAACGTAGACCATTTTTGTCCAGAATGCGAAAATTACATTGGAACATATATAAATTAATGTATTTGTTTTATATTGCTCTACTAAGATTTTGTCTAATAAAACTTTAATCTTGCAATGATCTAACATCTAACGTTATTATGAAAATTGTTACTGAATCCCATTTGAATTTAGTCCAAATCATTTTAGTATCATTATGGTACTACTAAATGATTTCATATATACAACCTTACTAACCCTTGGCATTGCGAGTTGTATAACAATCTTCATATTGAGAGACGTAGCACTAACGTGGCACTATTTCATTCATACGTCTTCACGCAATCGCAGTCCCTATCAATGGCCAGCCAAAGCATCACATCTAGTTGTGGCGCGGAGAAAATGTTGTGGTGTGTTTTGTTATAGGATCTAGGTGGTTCCACCTCCCCCTACGTCTAAATTTATAACTAGATCCTAATCTAATACTATGATCTGGAATAGTGAATTAAATTTTATCCAGAAATATTTGAATTTGTGATCGGCTGGACCGAAATTAACCTCATGCGGTACGTAAAATATTTATTGATAAGATAATGATAAGTTATTTTAATGGCAACATATTTATGAAATTTAGTTTAAAATTTTTTTAATAATGAAATAAATACATCGAAAGAACAAAAGAATAGTTAAAAACTATTCATTAAAGATCTTAATGATTATCAATCAGTTTTTTTTATAAAGGAAATTAAGTTATTTTCAATATATTGTTACATTTTTCCTAACGGGCACACAATAACTTTTCTGTTGGAATTAACCATAATCATCTTAAAATATTTTCATTCGAGATTTGTTAACAATGCAACTATAGTTTGTTTTCTGTTAGCGACAGTATTTTAATTGTATAAAAATACATAAAAAAATGCGCCTTGCAAATTCAAGATAACGCAACATAATATGCTGATAGATATTATTCTTATCTGAATTACCAAGTAACTTAAACGGATATAATTATTAAACATAGTTATTATTGTAATTTTATCTCACATAAAGGACTACAAATATATAGTCTATATATTGCTCTATATATAATTATAATTTTTTTTCATCAGCAATGGATTTTGCGGCAACTCTACAAGATATGTTCCCTCAAGTGGATAGGGCGGTAATTGTAAATTTTATACATGAAATTGGCAATGAGACTGTAGAAGAGTTTGGTCTGATTAGTGACGTGATATTGGCTTATATAAAGGATAACATAGAAATTCCCAACAAACTAGTTAAATCTAATAATGTAATAGTATTTAATGATAGATTCATTAAAAACAAAAAGAACGGCAACGCAAACTTTGATTTATTAAACGAGAATGCAATGAATCAAAAATCACAAAATCGTATTGAAACAATACCAAATTTTAGTGGTAGACCTACAAATGTTGAAGTGAGAAGGAGTACCGGCGCAATTCCGAAACGACTTGTACGACGAGTCAACTCTTCTCTCACTAAGCATGTGATAAATGGAGGTGAAACTAAGAATAAACACTATTCCAAAATGACTCTTGTTCATAATACAGTTCCTCATTTTATTGACTATAATGAAAATACAGACTTTCGTAACGACTCAACTATTGCAAAAGAGAATAAAATCTTCGAATATTTTATAAATATGCTACCTCAAGCTGATCCGACGTACTTAAAAGAAAAAGCGATATTTTATCAAAGCAACCCTTCTGAAAGTGCCGAAGACTTCATTTTGGAAAAAATCGAAAAGAATGACTATCCATCTATTAATGAATACTTAGGGAAACTGGATGAAATAAACGCAACGCAAGCGTTAACAACAAACTTCAATCTACAAAATTTCATCAAGCAGTTTCCGAATGCCCCAGAACATTTCGCTAAGATCGAAAATGCTTACTCGACGGATGAACAACTAATTAAAGATGAAAAGGAATATGTACTAACTCAAATTCTAAATATATACCGAAAACAGAGGGCAACGGACATTGAGAAGTTGTACAAACGAAATAAATACAATATAATCAAAACCATTGATAACCTTGATTCACGTAGGGATCAACTCTTTGAAGACAGGCCTCTTGTTCCGGAGAAAGTTAAATGTGCAAATATTGTTTTATTGCAAATGATAGCATACGTTAAGCACAGTAGAAAAATAGATGGTTAGTTCTACCTTGAAATTTTATTGCTTAAATAATAAACACTATTAAATTGTAACCAATTCCCGCATATACCGATATACGTTTTCGACATGACTTGTATTGGGAAAATAATACTACCAAGTAATAATTATTTTTTTTATTAAATCTTACTCGAATTTTTTGGAATGTCTTTAGGAAAACCAATAGGTTCTATCCGTAAAAGGCTCCCAATTGTCATTAATTTTACATTGATTCAATGCCACGAATCTTATTTGGTTATTTCTTGACATTTCGACCAATATATGCTCCATCTATGGGCGACAGCCACACTCTGCTTAAGCTGGAAATGATTGGCGCCTAATTCAAAATATAAAATAATATCTATGCAAATCTCTAATTTTAACCATTTATATACTTCTTGTTGTTTACGTAATAATGTAAATCTTAATTTCATCAAGTTTGCCTCTTTTTAATATCAGCAAACAATGAAGCACTTACAAGAAAAAATGCTTTATAGTATAATCATCAAATTAAAATTTCGATTTTATTTAAAAAAATTAAGTATTTAAAATATTTTACAACTAAAAATACTAGTTGCGTCGATAAAGAAATTCATATTTTCAGCTCAAATTTATGAAGAAGCCCAACGCTTGGAATTTGCCAGAGCGGAAGCCTCCGCTTCCAACAGTTTCTTAGAATGTGCATGTTGTTATCGGGATGACTTGCTTCCTGAAGATTGCGTTACTTGCATCGAGGGTTGCTTATTCTGCAGGGAATGTGTTCGTTCGGGAGCGGAGTATTGTGTGGCTGAAGCAAAGACTCAATATGAATGTCTATCTAAATGCACTAGCTCATTTACTGATGGAACATTGCAAGTAAGTACCAATGTTAAGTTAAGTTCTCGTAATAATGGTACTACACTAATCTGATATTTGCATTTCGTTGTATGAATTTGACGACAATCTACCAAAAAAGACTAAAAGTACCCACAATCTTGTTCCGAATAAAATTAGTTATAATTATCAACATTTATCTAGCGTGTATTGGCTCCTATCACCTACCAACGATTAACGCAAAGACGCCAAATGGAAGAAGTTGCTAAAGCAGACATTGTAGGTCTTGAAACATGTCCTTTCTGTGAATACGCCACCATACCAGCCGAAGAAGATAAAATATTCCAATGTGAAAATATTGAATGCAAAAAGGTGAATTGTTTCGCCAAGTGTTTCTGTGCAAAATTAAAACACGATATTTTTCATTTCATCTTTAATATCCCCGCATTTTCCTTTTATCCATTTTGCTATTCTCCACAAAAAGGAATAAAATTATAATTCATTTATTTTGTTTAGGTGTCGTGCCGTAAATGTCGACACGAATCACATTTACCGCTTCGGTGCGAAGAAATTGAATACGATGAAGATGTTCGTTTGCGCACAATAATTGAAGATAGAATGTCGGCAGTTATGTTAAGGTAAGTCTGTATATTATCAAGTGCTGATTCTTCTCAGTAATAACAAAATCCTAGTCATTTAAAAATTGTATTGATAATTGTTCAGATTTAAATGTGCTCGCTGTAAAAAACCGATTATCAAAGAAGATGGATGCAATAAGATCACATGTCCATGCGGGCAACTTTCTTGTTATGTGTGCAAAACAGCAATAAATGGGTATGAGCATTTTAGTGATAAAGGGTAAGTGTAAAAGACATATATAATTGTGGGATCAAAGTAACTACTATTGAGTTATAATTATCTATAGATGCCAATTGTGGGCAAACGCTGAAGTATCCCGAGCTGATATCTTACGACAAGCAAATGCGGCCAAAGAAGAGCTTGGAGTTATATTGAATCCGGAAAAGTTGAAGTTTGACCCTACTCAAAACTTTTAGACTTTCTGTTAATTAATTTCTTATAGTTGGTACTGTTTACATGATTTTTTTTTTAAATTTTATAAACTTGATTCAAATTTTTTATTATTAAAATAGTACGACGAATCTGAAGAGCAATTTATACTATTTAATCTATTTTTAAGAAATTAATTTTTTGATATTTGTGATAATAAATATAGATATGCCGTAAAATACAAATATTACAAATATACGCCAACTCGTTAATTTTTCTAGTCGCCCATCACCCAACACGTTCAGTTGGGCGATGAGCGATCTAGGGGATGTTCCCCACGCACATTGTCATTTCTAAATAAACTTGTACAAAAATGACAAGATCTCCCGAGGAAAACACCAATAATTTAAAAGAAACAGGTACCCTATCGTAATATTTCGAATTTTTGTCTATTTTAAACGAAATTCAAAAAGTGCTTAAAACAACGTAAAATATTTATAAATGGTCCTAGAAATCTATTCTCAGTGATATCAAAGGGAAAATTTTGAAAAAATGCAAATTTTTGTCTTAATTTAAAGTGCTAAGAAGAATGTAAAGCCATAATTTTTTTAATAATTGCAGGATATAATAAAAGACAAGTCGTTATTTAAAGTAAATTTAAGAAATGGCAGTGGGTACATAACTTTTTTAAATTCAAGTTATTCTTTTTAATATCAAGATCTTTTTTTTTTTAATCTTAGTTTTCCAATCAAACAATTATTTCTTACCGAAATATCAACAAAGAAGCCAAAATACCTAATGTTCATCCACATATTTTCAATAAAAAATAATTGTCCAATTTTTAAATTTCCCGATATAACTTCGAAGATCCCGATATTAAAATCTATTAACCGAAAAAAAGTTCTAGGTATTTATCGTATATCTTCCATTGTAAAGTGATAATTTAGTTTAGACGATGTTTTATCACATTAAAAGTAAGCATTATTGTATTAATACAATTGAGATAATCGTATGTAAATTTCAAATGCAGTTCTAGAAACGTTTGCCATCGCCGCTTCGAACAGAACATTCAAAACAAGAAAAAAAAAACATGTAGACTGATTTATTTTACAAGCACATGTTGGTTTAGATACGAAACGGTTTCGGCATAACGTCCCCATTTACTTAAAACATATTTTTCAACAAGAATTCAGCTAGGGGCATAGACTTACATTACAATATCATATCTAATTTAGTTAGTTTTGTAAACATTAAATGGGGTAGCAAAAAGTGTGGCATATAATTCCAATAACTTCAATTCAATAACAAGTATCATATGTACAGTACAAGTTTTACAAGAATAAATAAAGTACAATTTTCCTTTCGCCCACAACATATTTCGTAACATTATCTAGTAATACTTTGGTTAAATTGGTATTTTTTTAGCAGTTAATATTTGGCTCGAGGTTTACAATATATTCCTTTCTACACACTGAAATTTGGATTTTTATCACTATGATAGGAAATATCAAAAGGTAATATTGCTTCATGATAAAGCCAAAATAAATGATTTATGCTACTCTAGTTAGGATATAAGAATTTTTATTCAACTAGATTAACGATAAAATAGCACGCTTTGCTTTATTTCATAGTATTATGAAAAAATAGAAAACCAAATTTTATTTTTCTCTTAGAATTTTTATATAGTACGGGTGAGTTTATTGGGCATTTGTTTAAACTTTAATATTGGCGACAATAAAAAAAACTACTTTCAAAAAGTTTTAAAAGCAAAAATGTTGAGCAATATGTCACGTTTTAAGAATTCAAAATTCAATATATAAAGCGTATTAAATGAAAACGACGTTATCTTATTTCGATGAAAATATACAGCTATAGTTTTTTACGACGTAACGTTTATAAACTTACCCAAAGATAAATGTTTCAAATATTTTATGCTGTGGTTTAAAATATCTTGAATACGAAACTTGTTTTATTGAACCCAATATGCTGGAACCCAAAGCGGTTCCATTTCAACTTTATTAGCTGTAGATAGTAGTTGACTAAAAGCTATTGCAAGATCTGCGTTTACAATTCTTTCATCGAAGAGATGGTCATATAAAAACTCGATTCTCGATGCAGATTTTAACATGTCGTTAAATTCATCATCCTGTAAATAAATTACAATAAAGCGTTTTAAAGCCATTTCGAAGTAATCTGTTAAATACAAAATACGCTGTATTACCCGAGAGGAATTCAATCATCTGTTATTTCAATAATAAATATACAAAGTTTCCTTAAAAACTTCTTACAGTAAATCCTCTGGCATTTTCAACATCAAACGTAGACCGAGCATGCACAGCATTTCTGGTTTCTTTAAGTATCTCCAAACTAGGTGGTTGGACATAGATTATATAAGGTTTAATGTTGGCTGTTCGAAGCATCTTCAGCGCCTGATAATGGGGATTTAAGATGCAAACTTGTCCTGATGTGATTATGATCTTGACGCTTTCAGCGGAGGTACCATAAAAATTACCTTGGAAGTCACGAGAAATAACTATAACGTGATTATAAATTTGGAAATTGGGATTTACCTTTATATTCACCGTATTCGATCAATTTATTTGCTGTTATATCTTCTTCCATCTTCTCGCGACTAACGAAATAGTATTCTTTTCCATTAACTTCGCCCGGTTTCATTGGACGACTAGTATCTGAAATTATAGCACTTATTAACACTTTAAAAATTATCTTGGCTTTAAATAATCCGGAAAATATTAGAGCACGATTGATGTTGAAAAATAGAAAGCTTGATGTCATTATTAAAAAAAAAAACACGAAACTTACACGGTATTGGTGTTTTATACCGATCCGCATCGGTATCAATGAGCCTTCTTCTCAGTTCATTTCGACCAACACCTGGAGGACCAATCAAGACCATCGGCCTGTAAATCCCCGGCCGAGGGTAGAGTTTAGCCACTTCTTCATATGTCGGGATCAGTTCGCGATCAAAGTCTTCGCATTCAACAGTTTCGTACATGATTTTCTTAATCCTCGAGCTCGTGCACATGTTTCTCGTTGGGGATTTCGCGATCGTACATTGTGTTGTCGAAGAATCACTTCCAACCGCGGAATCACCGTTGGAGGTGGTAGTTTGGGGTTGTGTGCAAGTCAAAGGGTTGGTAGTACAAAGATCTGAAAGATAGCAAATATTAGGGATGGTGTTCATTCGGTTTGGAGAATGAATTGTTTAGATTAAAAAAAAAAAAAGTTTTGTTCAGAACTTTAGAATTCGGATTTTCAATCCTCGATGAAAATCTTCGCTTTTTTTATT
Source organism: Leptodirus hochenwartii (assembly GCA_947310635.1). Classification (NCBI taxonomy): domain Eukaryota; kingdom Metazoa; phylum Arthropoda; class Insecta; order Coleoptera; family Leiodidae; genus Leptodirus; species Leptodirus hochenwartii. The sequence goes on along the minus strand of OX371183.1, from coordinate 1,973,261 downwards.
AAATGCATTGTTTTTTTTAAAGACAACGAACTACATGAAGTATGTAATTTGGATTTGCAATATTTACTTACTTTGCATTTTTTCTTTATCACCCTTAAGTTGTTGGGTACGGTCATGAATAATCCTTCTCTCTTGTAAGGCCCTACTCGGTATCAAACCAGCTCGCATATTACGATCGCCTTCTTTTCTGGCTTGCCACCTTAAAACGATTAAAACAAAACCGCTTGTTTAGAAAGATTTAGCCGCTTTAGTAAACCTTACCAATAAGCATCATCTTGCGAAACTATGTGCAGAATATCTCCCTTTTCGAAATCCAATCCAGCTTCTTTGCACGGAATATACGGATCTGAAGATGAATTGTACGCGAAATGAGCGCGTACTCTAACTTTACTTTCGCGAATATTGATTTTACTATCAGCGGGAACTAGCTTAAAAGTGATGGTGCCTTCGGAATTTTGCTGTAAGAAAATAAATATATGTTAAACTGAAGAGCTAGGCCAGTCTTTTTGATTTTCATACCAATATACTAAGCACGTCCGTAGGCGTTTTTCCTTCGACATTGATGTTGTTTACCTCCACCACTTCATCCCCTACGTGTATTAACCCTGAACGATCCGCTGCACCCCCATGCATTACCCTGGCAATGACAATCTTACCAGTAGTTTCGTCTGTCTTTATCGTGGCACCCTAATATAAAACCAAAGCGATCAAAGCAATTATAAATAATATAAAAGCCCCAATTTGATGTTTATTTTTTATTAATGTAAAGTGAGAATGTGATCATATTCTATAGTGATGTTTGATTAAAATACGAAATGCGTTTTATAAAGCCTCTAAAGAACTTGATCGGTTCTTCCTAATAGCTATTGGTCGAATTAAGCATGTAATAGCATTAAGCATTCTAAAGTTCGGTAAAAATTGGATAACGACATGCGATTTGGAGAAATTTAAACGAAATTACTGCGAAATATTTAAATGAAGATATAGTTAGAAGGTGAAAAATAAAATCAGACATGAGGTGATCCTTCCAAATTTTCTCTACAGGTTGTAATTGAAATTTTTACAAATTTTAATTACAATTGAATCGTCTTAAGGGGGTATATAAATTATGCGAACGCGAATATACGAAGATAGTGCGATTATTTTATGGGAGATATTTTTTTTGATGAGGGTTGTGGAGGAGAAAATAGAAGGCGTTGATTAAAGGCGGATATGAAGGATAAACAAGGGATTCTCCATGCCAATTCTTTTAGTTTTTGTCGGTGATTCTGATTCTGAAGTGAAAATGGCAAAGGGACGAAACAACCGTGTCATGAGTAGGAGAAAAAAGATGAATTTTCGAAGGAAATAAAGCTGTAACAGTGCGAAGTATTTGGTACTTACAACGATTGGCTCGGCAGTATGAGCACCGCACTTTTGCAAGCAAGAAAAACAATATTATTTCATATTTCTGAGACGACAGAAAATTGCGTTAAGTTTTCCTTGTTCAGTAATCAGTTAAATTCGTCATGGTTTCGTATTGTTAATTTTACAATTTTCGGTATATTAGTTGCGTACTCACCAATGGTTCATTACTTTTGACTAACTGAACGATCTTAATAGTCTCTTCATCTTCGTCCAGCTCAACGGGAATATCTGGTAAATGAGGATAGTAATCCTTCTGAGCAACTGCATCATGGGCACATAGTAAAGCCTCGAAGAAACGGAAAATCAATAAATTTCAGAAAATCTAAAAAACCCGCAATCGTTACCTGCAGATGAGGACGTTGTAATAGAACGAACAAGGACCTACAGTCAACTAAATTATGCGTCGAAGATGCCAACACTTCTAGAACATCGTACAAGACGTTCATGGAAGTGGAGAGTATGGGAAAGAATTTATCGCTACTGCGATTACTAATTATCTTATTATGAACATTGACTAAAGCGTGCAGTTCTTTAGATTGTAACAAGCCACTTAAGAAGCCCAGTTCTTCGTCGGTTGAGGGCAATTCGGATGTTTGCTGAAGAGTCGTTAGCAACCTCTGCAAAGCTGCAGGGCGGAAATTTTAATAGTACAAGACGAAATGTTAATATACCTAGGAACTTACCCGGATCCCATTTTTCTTTTGTACCGTTCGTTTGGACCACTTCAGAATTCATTCTAAAAGTAGAATTCGGTTTAATATTCGAACAAAAATCAATAAGAGATACGGAATATAAATCAAATTGTCAATTAATTTTTATAATCTTTCTGGTAAAACTTCTAATGAATTGCACGCGTATGAAATGGATTAAATATGGTAAGTAATTTTGCCACTGCGGCATAAATGCGATACAAGAACAACACATTTTCTGCAGAGTAATCTAAAAATAACAGACGGTTTATTCGAGGCAAGCCAGAAATAGTAACAAAAAAAAACGATGGAAAAGCAATGCATATATTCATTTAAAAATAGCTGGCCTGTAGATTTAATTTTACACTAAACTTATACCTATTAGCTAGCGATAGACTTTCCATGATAGTTTTGTTCTAACAAAATCCATTAATGAAATTTGACTATTCCCTTGACCCAGAGAGATATATATACCAAAGCAAACAGAAACGACTGAGATCCTGACATATTGAATGTCCTTCTAATCCTTCACATTTTTCAGGAATGAAAATTGACTGAAGTAGTTCAAATATGAGAAATTGAAGCAAATTTGCATTTATCATTCAGGATGAAACATTCGTTCATGCTCCTTTGCAGTAAGAGCTTCCGAGAATTACATAGTTAAACTTGCCAACGAAAGGGGGCGCTACGAACAGTAGCAAGGCTTCAAAAGCTCCATACATCCTTTCGAGCATGCAGAGGGAGCTAAGGGATGACTTCAAAGCACATATTTTGCTAATTTAGGGAAATCATTGAAAACGTAGCAAATATATAGTTTCCATTAAAAAATTATATTACTTTCTAATTTAATTGTTAAATCATTTTATAATTTTAATTACTTGATAAACGACTATATATATAGAAACAATTTGTTAACTTACCCGGGTAAAATAGTAAAGATCAGTTAAGGGAGCACAAGTTATTGTTTTTTATTATTATTATTTATACTTATTTAATATTTAAAGTATTACCATACAGATATTAAAATAAAAATTGTGCTTACAATGGCGCAACTAAAACAATAGTCAATAAATTAAATAATAATAGTTTGTATTCGATAGTATGTATACAATATATTATAATAAAAGAGATTTTCAATATAAACATAATAATCTTAGTGGTTCAATGTGGGAAGAAGTATTCTATATAAATTTATAGTTTATCATATTATATTGTATTAAAACGACGTTCACAGGGTCTAAAATGTACAATATTTATGTAAAATAACATGTTATTGCGCATTTTCTTCTTTAAAAAAAGGGGTTTAGCCCAGTAAATATACAAGTAAATCAATAATAAAGCTAAATTTTACAAACTATAATAGTGAGACAATTACACAACGTAAAATACCATATATACAAATATATTATTCACATAAGATTTAAAATAAACAAATATTACACAACGCATGCTTTGTAATAAGGCGTCACACCTTCTATAATATTTGTACAGGGTGTTAATACCATAGTTGCACAATAAAAGCATGAATACCTTAACATGACCTTTTATAAAGCGATTTTTAATAACCAGTCCAAATATCGCGTATAAATCGTTTAAAATATCTCCCAAATACCATAACCTAAATGCACCTTTCGAAGGGTAAGACACCTTCTTCAGAGATAAGATATTTGGGACATACAATCATCAAAAAATTTGGACAATGTATCTATCTAGATGAATATTATAATACGTAAATTTTGTTATTAAAAAATGACAAAAAAGTCGTTGTGTCTGGTTATTAAAAATTACTGAATTGTTTGGTTTGTATAAAGAAAAAATCGATTGGCCAAAAATGAATACAATCATTTTAGAAACGAGTACGAATTAATTAATAAAAGTATTACAATACTGTCTGCTTCGGTTGATATTTAATTTGTGTGATGTGTCACCTTTTAATTTTAACGCTTCGTATGAATTTACATCATTTTTATTGTATAATAAAATCCCTAAAATGACTGTACTATTATTTTACTGGGCTAGATAAACTTGGTAAATAAAAACATAATATTCACGTCGTAAAACGCTAGTTTTTCTTTACTTTTAATATTCCACAACATCGATAAGTATAATATATATTATTATGTATTTTCCTTGTTATTATGCGCTACAATAGTATACGTTATACATTGTTGTTTTAAAAATAAAGCTTCAACCTGAATTATCGAGTGATTACATTCTATATTATTTATATTAAATATCCGTTCTAATATCTATTAATAGAATAATTTTTTCTGTTCAATCGTATCATAATATTCATATAGTATATATTATAGTGGTAATTTTATAATTTATAAGCTTTTTGTTTTTTGTTTTCCTAAAGTATATCCTAAAAAATGCCGATGAATCATCACTTTTTGGTTGGTTTCACTTTTTCACCATTTTTTAATAGTAAATTTATAGTTTATAATAAATTTAGACGCTAAAATGTAATAATATATATTTTTTTTTTATACAAGAGATATGAAAAAGAACATGCCATTGTTCGGGGGTAACCAAAACTTAAAACTTATATAACACATAGTTAACGAACTTGTTAATTTAGCGAAGTTACTTACAAAATGGTCGCGTTTTTGTTTATTTTTTCTCGAAAGGCACTTTTCTACTTGACTTTAGAACATATTCAAGCCTAGTGATTTTTTAAATAAATTTACACTACGTAATAACTAAATATTTTTAACCGAAAGAGACGGGGGCGTTTTCCGTGCGGACAGCCAAATTTTTATATACAAAATATTTACTAAAAATCGCCTACCTATATCTATCTACAATTTTTCATAGAATTTAGAGTATTTTTCCGCAATTGCACAAAAGAAAACATCCAGGTCCCTTTCGGCTGGAATAGAGAAAATCTTTTGTTTTGTCCGAAAATTGAAATTAACGATTGGTGAAAGGCCACGTTTTTGAAAAATACTTCAATATCACACGCATTTTTTCATGGTATTTTAATATCGAAAGTCGAGAATCAAGCCTTGGCTGGACCCCCAAAATGGCAGGAAGGCATTTTTTAATGTTTTTCCCTCATTACTAAATGTTTTTTGTGAGTTCGAAATGTTTAATTTTCTTCACCACATTAAATATACAATATATACTTATGTATTTGTACACGTATGTTCTCTTTTGCGTAAATCTACAACGCTGTAATAACGGCTATCATAATACAAAAAAATCACAAGAAACGCTGGTAATAGACATTCAAGACCCTATTACAAAAATATATGTAATCGCACAATCGAAGAAATCACGATAGAAAAAATGTTTAAGTTCGTATATTTTTGTAATATATCCTGAAAATGTTCCATCATTGACGGGTTCGCTTATTTCATCGAAAATTTGCAGACAGTTACCTTTTGTACAAGTGTATTAAACCGGGTTGTGCATTCAATATGTCCATATCACAAAAATCAATAAAAAACTGCAAATCCTTAGCTGCAAAATAAAAATAAACGCCTTAACGTTCAAAATCGTTACATTAAAAACAACTTGAAATTTGATAAATCGCTGCAAACTGCGATGAAGAGCAAAATAAGAATATGATCTTTTTTCTTATAGTTTTTTGTTGCTTTTTGCGATGGGTCGGACAATTTGTTATACTAAAAGCATACTACTATTATAATACATACACAACATTTAATTTTATAAATGATACTACATTTCTGTTATCCCTAATGTCAATTCTATTTAGATACTCATTGTGTTGGCAAAATCTACGGCAAACAATTTAAATAATATACACCTGCTTTTATTGAGAAGACAAAGTATAAAATGAAGCATGCAAAATAGATGTTAAATAATATCTGCATATGTTAAATAGATATATAAATTCAAACAACATTCGTTATTAAACAAACAACTTGTTTTACGGGAGAATAGAAGTGCTCCACGCTGGGTTAGATACCCAGAGGTTCAATTCAATATTCGTCCATTGAAATATTTTTTAAAAGCGAGTTTAGTTCGTTGGATGTTGTTTAATTTTATATAAATTAAACATTGTTATATCCCGAAATAAATTAAATAATTTATTCAATTGTACATGTTCAAATTTGTCAAGATTTATTTTAAAAGTTGATTAATAATAAATCTAGAGATGCGGACTATTGCACAATGAGTGTTCCACTTTTATAATATACTTAAAAATCGCTATAATTTATCATAATTATTCTACAAGTTTATTATATACACAAATAAATGATGTATATCGTTTCTCTGCCTGCCTGTTTAGTGCACTTTCAAATTAATTATTTGTACATATTCCAACGAATATCTTACTATTTTATTGTAATAAATGCTTGGTGTGTAGTAAGTACATAATAATTATGTACAAAAACGGATGTATTGCATAATGCTTAGCCTGTATATTAAAACATTTATATATTTGTTACGATTCAATTCAAAATGGAGTATATTTAAAAGTATTTGTATGAATTAAAAAGTAGGATTTAGAATGTTTTCTTTTTTTTTATTGCGTTGAAGATAGATAATTTTGGGCCCGAAAGTTGATTTATTTCGCAAGAAATTTCGATTTACTAAATTCGATTGTCCTCCAGCAAAATAAATACATAATTTTGCAGATAGTTCCAAAACAAAACCGGTCAACGTTCAAAATGTGATGCTTAATTTTAATTATCAACTAAAAACTTTTTTAATAATCTATCACGTTTTTGAAGACGCAACTAAAACGTTATATACACAAATATCAATAAATATATCATATATTTTCCAATCAAAACTACTTATAATAATAATTTTGTTGTTAATTTAGAATAAGTTAGACAATATATAGAATATAAATATTTTTATACACATAGGCTGAGTAAAATTTAAATATTAATATAGGTTACTTTTTAAAAACTACGCAACAGTCTTTTTATGTATAAAACTGGCCGAAACTTTGGCTAGATAAAATTTTCTCTTGAATCAATTTTTAAATCCGCGTATTAAAAAAAAAACGGTCCGAAATATTTTCCAAATCTTCATAGCATTCGATTGAATGTTTTGCAAAATCAGCAGCATATAATAAAAACTAACTCAATAAATAATACAGCGTGTTGTATTTAATTTAATTATTTTTTTAATAAACAACAAGTTCAATTAAAAATCGGTATTTTTAAATCAACTTACTTGCACTTGCTTGTTATATAAAATCGAATAAAAGGCAATCATACGATAATCAAACGCAGAATTTCAAATACAACACTTTATTCCATTATATAAATCCCATATGATCCGAGTCCACCCGGATGTACACTAAAAGAATGCTTATACTTACTGCGTCTCTTCTTATCACATGACATTCCAACAGTGTTGTGGCAATTGCTGTTGCTGCTGCTGTTGATGTTGTTGATATTGTTGTTGAATCGAGTGACTGTTGTTGTTGTTGTTATTGTTGATAATAGCGCCGTTATTGTTGATTAGCCGTACGCCATTTCCCCCTCCTATCCCGGCACTGGCCGATGATAGGAGGGAATCATTGGCGGCGGCGGCAGCGGCTGCGGCGGCCATATTAGCAACGTTGTCGAGCAACATGGCCGTCGCTGACCCGCCGCAACCGCTACCACCGCCACCGATGGCTTGATCTCAGTCACTGCGGCATTCGCCGGTCGTCATCGGCTCTAACTTTATGCCAACTAAGCCTGAAACGATTTTTTTATATTTTTTTTATATACACGGTGTTCCATTTACCATACATTAAAAAAAGAAACCGAATATACAAGGATTTGTCGGTTTTAAAAATCGGTTTTTTGACTAAATATGTAAAATAGAATATCACCCAAATACCGTAACAAGCATTAAGTAGTTAGATGTACATTTCAAGCGCTATGCGCCCATCTTCAGTAGCACATAGCACAATGGGCGCATAGCGCTTGAAATGTACACCTAGCTACTTAATGCTTGTTACGGTATTTGGGTGATATTTTATATTAATATTTAACACCGTAGTGATAATTTTTTTAAGGTCTTTTACTTGTTAATTTTGGTTCATTTGGGAATATATTTGATGTTATTTTCATATTTTTGTACGATCAAAGTATAATTATTTTCTAACTTTTCAACTATATATTTTTGTGAAATACGAAAACCGATTTTCGTACACTGTAGAGTACCTGCATTAGCTGGGTCCTTAACGTTGACCCCTACCCCTCCCGTGGCGGCCGCCAGGGCCGCTGCCCTAGCTGCGACCGCGGAAGAATTCAAGCTGCTCTGGTGTTGTGCCATTAAATGGCCAGCGGCGGCCAACAATTGTTGCTGCTGGGATTGATGGTGGTGGTGGTGATGCATGGGCTTGACCAGTTCATCAATGTCATCTTGGAAGATACTGTCCGGGCGGGGGGAGGTGTACGATCTGGATGGCTTGTACGTCATTCCACTGCCGATGGACACGTCCAAAGCCGAGTTGGGATTCTGTGATGAGTTCATACCTGCGAAAAATAAGAGCGTTACAATTAACAACTAAAAATCTCACCTAGATTGTTTATCTCACCTAGATTCAGTGCGGTATCCATGGGACTGTTCCCGTGCTGTCCTTGGCCGCTTTGTTGGCCACCACTTTGTTGGGTCGTTACTGTTAGTCCCAACGGACTACTGATTGGACTCTCCAAAGCCGAATTGGCCGGACTGATCCGTAAATCATGTATACTTCCCGCTGGACTCGCTGCGATTCGCATCGAGGCCATGTGAGAGAGGCTCAACTGATTCATACCTCCATTACTACTTGCCGATGAGCTCCCTGAAAAATCAAAGTTTTTTTTTCGCCATTTTATCCACAATTATCGTAAACTAAACAAAATCGAAGATGTTTGCGGATATCGCTGCATACAACGACAATTTGAAAGATTTATTGTATTTTTACCACCACCTCCGGCGCAGTTCGCAACGTTCGGTGGCAAGTTGGGTATTGAGCCGCAGTTGGGCATGGGCACCGTGCCGCAATGTCCAGCCAGGGCGAGGCTATTAACGAGATTGGCGACGGGCGATGTGGTGTCGTGTGCATGCTGCTGGGCCGCAGCCACCATGCTGCACATTTGCTGGCGTAGGCCATGGGCCACGGCGGCCACTGCTGCGGCCGCAGCCGCACCCGGGGAAACGGTCGACTCCGAACCGTTCGAACTAGAGTTGGTTTGGTAGGATTGTATGCTAACACCGTCCTGCAAATCAACCCACATAAAGTGTAAACTTAAAAATGAAAAAAAAATGTAATTCGCAACGTACATGTAGTCGTGGATATCCCATATGAGATTCTTCTTTAATTTGATTGGAATCCCTAAAGACAACTGCACGGATAACGCCGCGAATATGGTCATCAGGCCAGACACCGAGGAGGATACGTTGTGGCCTTCCTCGACCTTTTGGCCTTAGATCTGGAAAGATCGTAGTGCCTGATAGAGATAAGCCCTATTGCTCTCTTAGTTCCGATGGTTTGTATTTTAAAAATGTAAAAGCTTCAAAACTAATCAGAACAATTAAAATTCACCGCAATATTTTTCAAGCTACTATTCAACCATTTTCTACAAAACTATTCAGATTTTTTGAAATAAACCTTGCTTATCATTTTTTTCATGTAGAAGGAAAAATATTCTTCTTCAATAAATCAATTATGAATTGAATTTACAAATCGAAAGTAACATAAATTCGCTTTATAACAAATCACACCAAGTAGTTAAAAATAAAACATTTATCAAACCATCTAGAGTAATACTTATATCAAATACATTAACAATTTACAAATCTCCTGAATATCATTGCATCTTGGAAACTCACCCGAACCTCCATCCGCACTGGGCCCCAGCATATTGTGCACCCTATTCGCGTACAACACGAACGTGGGGTATGGTATGTCGTATTTTCGAGCCGCCTGGCTCAAGCTCAAGCCTTCCTTCAGTACGCTGAATATGGCCTCTGCCATGGTTTCAGGCCGCCACGATTTAAGAGGACCTCGCTCGCGAAAGCGCAGATTGTGGACGAGACTCTGATTTGTGTTCCAGCATTTCTGCCACATGGATTGGAGTTGGTACTGGTAACTGTCTGCTGGAGATACCCAGATAGAGAAAAAGAATATTAGTGCCTTGAAAGTTGGTGGTCGGGGAATATGTGATTTTTACGTTGGCTCGGTTTTATGATTGATACTTTGAAAAAAGTACCCGTACTCGTTCCGTATATAAACAATTTAAATAAGAAACAAAAAAGCCACTAAACAGTTTAAGCTCTTTCGTTTATATATTTCACATTTTTAGTAACGCTGATATTACATTTTAAGTAATTATTCAATATATATTTTTTATAGTAATGAATGTAAGTAAATTAATAGATATTTAGGTCGAAGTACAACATTTTATTAAAATTAATGAAAACGACTTTGCTTTAAAATTAAAAAATAAATTAGATGAAAATACAGATTGAGAAATTTGTTGTTTGCATTTAGTTTAGTATCTAATTTAAATGTGCAACGAATTCATTATAGTGAAGAATAGCTAGGAAGATGTAGAGGTTACAGCAGTGTACTTTGAGATTTCTTTGAGCGGGATTTATGTATATAAAAATTTAAAAAGCTATGAAATTAAAGTGCGCTCTTCGGCATAATATATATTTTTATTATTGCAGGGGTCATTATTTTTAAGTAACATGTTTTTAATATCGAGTGCTAGCTTTTATGATACTATTAAATTAACAATTTGTATCTGAAGATACTCCTCGAAGATTATATGATAGCAAAGTCAATACATATGTACAAAACACATCAATTTAAATTTATTACCTACGAATAATTGAAGATGTAAATTTGACCGAATGCGGGTATACAATCAACTACAACTATTTCGATTTCCCTACATTGAAATATTAATTATAATGTGCAATATTTTATATTTATAACCGAGGCTAAATTTCGATGAAATTAAATTTTATTAATTACCGTGTGTAATAAACGACGATTTCTTCGAGTACGAAGAAAATAGAAAAACGTATTTAGATATGTACGAGTTTTGTTTTAGTGTCGATTAAAATAAATTGTAATTAATTTTTAGTGCCAATTAAAATAATTCATCAACCGTTACATATTTTAATTAAACATATTTATTCATAATTATCGCAGATATATCAAAACGATTCTCAAACGAAAGATGATATAGCAAAACCAATAAAATGAGGCAATTTTACTATGCATTTAACAAAATTGCAACATTTTGATATAACTGTTTAAAAAAACCATCATGATCTGTAATAAACATAAAAGAAATTAAAATAATTTACCATATTTCGATGTATATCACAAGCTGAAACATAAGAAACATAGCAAAAACAAATTATAAGTAAAGATCACAAATAATTACATTCTGTATTTTGCATTACCTGAGTTGTTTATGTGTTTTGTTTAAAGTCGTTAAATATTGTCATTTAGTTCTTGTGCATATATCCTTTTATTTTCTAATATTATATTATTACCGTTGAATAGTACTTGCGGAAGTATGTTGAAATGTTGAGTACACTCACAGTAATATATTAATTAACATCGTAATTTATTCTTAGAATATACGCCGTTCTGTAAATTTGCCATTTCATTTTCGTAATGAAATTCATAGCGAATGCAAGATGAATATATTGGGGACCATAAGAAAAAAAAACAATCATTACATTTCTTTATTCATTTCGTAATAAAAAAATTTCGATTTGGTATTTTTTTAATAGCAACTTTTCATGTCCAAGAAATTTTAAGCAAACATCAGTATTGAGGCCAATACTGCTTTCTTAAGAATCGATTGTTTATATTATTAAGTTGTAACATTTAATATAATTAAAATTCATGGTATTAAATCGATAAAATAAAAAATAATAAATATACACGCCTGTTAATTTAAATAATTGTTGCGGAATCTGAGGAAAATGTACATTCCGTTTAAAGGTTTGGCATTTAATAGCTTGAGAAAATATGAATGTTTAGGCAGCGATGGAAGTATGTTAGTATAAGGAAATATCGTGGAAGAATAAAATTATTATCGCCACTTACCCCGCAGTAAAATACGACAATGGCTTTCAATTTGCTGACAATAGAAAGAAATCTTTAATTTCAGATTGGGTCTATCAATTTAAAGAATGAATTTTACATTTATAATTTATAATTATTCCGTTTAAAATAGAACGTACAATTTGTGGGGGTGTATTTATAAATATCAGGTATTTACTTGGTGTTCGACGAGAGAGAATGTCTCGGTGTATTTTATAAATGTGTAATTAAGAAAATTGTCGATTAAACAGGTCTTAATTAGAATCTATGTGCAGAGAAATATTCCGCGGTAATAGCACATGCTGCAGGGTTGGATCAACGACTTTTTTCATGATTTTAAATGATGATTACTAAAGCAAAATAATGCACAAATTTAACGTTAGTTTTGTATGATAAGTAATTTATTAATACGACAAAAATGTTTGTACCACTGAAAAAAATTGCTGTAAACTTCACGACGGTTCTGTATAGATGGACGGTTGCTGAGAACAGTGTTTAATTAATTGATATACAATTTCCATTTATCAATAAAACGCAAATGGTACAAATAAAACAAAGAGCACATACGTATATATCGAGTATACAGTTATATCGGCTTCAAAAATTCATTTATTATTTATCAAACACAAGTGAATTGCAATTAATAAAAGCCAGCACAGAAATTAACCGTAATTACATCATGTAAGCACTAAAAGCTAAAGAAATATTTCATTAACAGAAGGAGAATGTTTCATAAACTAATTTGCTTATAAATCGTTACGTTGATAAAAGATCATATAGCTGTTTAGTATATATGCGTAAAATAATGATATTTACGCCAGTAAATTGCTAAAAAATAAAATGGTAATTGTCAAAAGTTGTCATTTAACATATTATATAACGTTGTTTTAACGTTAGCTACATTTGTAACAATAATAATAGGGCGTGTCGTTATTTTTTAAACAAAAATCGTATTTCTTGTAAAATAGATTAATTAAAAAAATATTTTTTTTTAATAAAAACTCCCAATAATAGCGAAGCAATCCAAAAATGATTATAGAAAAATATTTATACTAATATATTGCAGTATTAAAAATCCTATAAACTAGCTAATGAACGAGTTATAACAATATTTTTCTAGTATAATAAAAATATACGATTAATAGTCTTATTAACGATAATATAGTTAAGGCACATATCAGTCTAGAGCTTTTATTATTTTTTAAATACGATTTAATAATAAGGAGAATATGAGTCCTTTAAAAAGATCTGCAGCAAACTTATAAAATTAAATAGAGGATGGTTAAAAAATATTAACTTAATTTTTGTATCATTTTTTCAGGACTCGGTTTATAGAAATAAGTTCATATAACTTATACAATTAAAAATTTTAAGCTAGCAATAAACGTATTTAATATAATATCAGACAAACGAATATTAAGTGTTACAAATTTAAAAAAAATAATAACTAGGAATAAGAACAAACAAATGAATTATAAAAATAATTCTGGGTATTATTTTTATTGCCGATAATTTTGGAATGTGTAGAGGAAGTCGACTTAACTCCAGGGACGATAAATTGTACCAATATTTTATTGCAGAGCGATTTTTAATTTAATATCATAAATCGATTTTAATAACTTTGAAAAAATGTCGATTGTATTAATCGACGGTATCTTTCCGTCATACTGTTATTTAAAGAATAAATTTTCTAACGATTAGAAGAGCGTTGTACTTAATTTTAACTTTTCTATTTTATTTCCTACTTTTGATTTAATGTATTAAAATATTAATACGAAGAAGTCCGATTCCGAATTTACTAGGAATTTATTTGTATCAGAACTAAGTAAACTAATATCATTTAAAGGAATAAAATATAATTAAATTGGCGGAAGAATATTTGATTAAACTATAAAAATAAGCAGATAAATGTATAGGAAAAAAAAATTAATTATAACTTATTGAATCTAATAATTGGTAAATAAGAGGAAGATCTGCAAGGATCTTCTAATAATATGCAAATGTGGTGCTAATAAAAAAGGTGCGTTGATTTTAAGGAGCTATGTATATGAATACGAAAATGGAGATTGTAAAATCATTAATTAAGAGCAACGATATAACAAAAAAAAATATTTTTTTTAAGCTCTTTTGTAGCCAATAAATCCCAAGTTCGCATTTACAACATAGCTCTCCCCCCACCCTCAGAAACCCTCGTAGTACTCTCCCTTATACACCTTCCCACCACCCCGACCGCTCCTACCATCCTTATTCTCATAAAACAGCGACACGATACTGTGCTTCTTGCAAAAGGCCCACCACCATCTGAAGCCACTCAGTCCGCTAAAAAGGAACTCGGGATCCCTTTGCCTGCGCAATTTCAGCACATAGTTAATAACGTCAGTCAAACTCTTCTTGGTCCGCCTGTTATACGGTGAGGCGGACACCTCGCAACAATATTCCAACACCAGGTTCTCTTCGCCGAGAGTTAAGCCGGCTTCCTCTAGCACTGCCATGCGTTTCGATTTGCCTAGTATGTTATCGTACAGCGTTCCTTTCGGTATGCCGTATTTACTGGACGCTTGGGTGAAACGCATTTTCTGTTTCACCACCGCTTCAATAGCCTCTTTCAGTTGGTCCTGGTTCCATGTCGGTGTTTTCAGTTTCAGGAGCGTGGGGAAATCGGCATTTGCAGACGCTGTTGAATATTTGGTAAAGAACGGTTATTGCGTGTAATAATAGTGGCTCAGTTAACTGAACGCAGTTATGAAAAACGCCATTGATAAACAAACAAAAAAATGTTAGAAAAATTACATGTAAAAACAATATGGGTAAAAAAATGTACGCCAAAAAAAATCAGTATCACGAAAAATCATGCAAAACATTTTCTAACACAAAAATGAACAAGACAACGTATAAAATCACGACATCAACACGTAATCCGAACCTATTTGTTTTTTTTTCTATTAATTCTGCTTGTCGTGTTGTTGTCTACCCGTGGCACAACCCGCTATGCCATCCCTAGAGCGTCTATTAGCTCTGGGCGGTGCCGCCTCGCCGGTGGCTGAGGCGGCAGCCGCCCGGACACTAACGACGCCCGCCGCCCGAGATCGGCGCCACAGGGTCATAACGGGAATGCGACAGGTGTCCGCGGCCCGCTTGACGGGCACACCGACACGCACTAGGCCAATTGCCCGCTCCAGGTCAGCGGTGGACCATTTGGGGCCACACTTGCGCACTGGTATCGCAGCTGGTGGTTTGCATAGAGTGGAAGAGACTAAGGGCGCGAATTCATTGGAATTTAAACGGATTTTTTATATGAGGATGTTTAGAAACATGTATCATTTATAGAATACAAAAAGGATTGCGAAGATTTGTCAAGTGGTTTAGAAGATATGGGTAAATGTGTGAAATCATAAATTAATGGACAGTTAATGGACAGTGATAAAGTTGCGCTTTGATAAAATCGATTTGTTATAATGTTTTATATAATAATCAAAAAGAAGCGATTAAAAATATTTATTAATTTCCGAGATATAAGTTAAAAATAGCTTTATTTTTTCAAGGATAATACAGGATAATAACTAAAATATCTTTATCACTGTTGTTCGTTTAGACAAAAGGATAGTTTAAATTGATAAAATGTGCAGGACAAAATACCCTAACTGAATCAGAGAAGAAATTCGGCTCTCGCTAGGATATTGGTTGATTTATAACAAAACAAAAAATTAGATATAAAATTGTAAGGCTAATGTGTTAAGGACTGTATAATTGTTGCTATTTGAGATAGAAGTATAGTTTAAATTTATAAAAATGAGAGAAATAAACGTACTAATACAATAATTAGGAATTTTTGACATACCTAGCATATTATTTCCGTTTTATTTTTAAAATAAATTAAAATTTTTTTGAACCAAATTATTGAGGACAGGAAAAAATTCATTAAGCGAGAATTCTTTAAGTGCTTTCTTTCTTAATCGGGATTGAATTTCATAAATATTAAAATATTCTTCCTTGTCGTTTTATCGCATCTCGTAGGATATATAAGTGTAGAAATAAATGCACGGAAACTCGCATACAATTGAAACAAAATCAATAATCCACGGTTTGCTTGTAGTCTGCCGCATCGGCGATACATCTCTTTTTTATTCATGCCCGTTTCGCAATCAAATCAGACAATTTATAAATTAGTAAAAAGCGATTGCATTTACCCCGTGATTAATACCAAAATAAAAATACAAAACGATTTCGAGTAATCCGCTAGCTGCTTTGTTATAAAATAATACGTAGAAAAACAGCGTAGTTTCAGATGTCCAAAGAAATATTGGAAAAAAATTTTAATATAAAATTTATTGTATCGCAAAATCGCATGTTTAATCAAACAAATCCTCGGATTATTCAAAATACGAAAATGTTCCGTTGGTCATTTTGTCCCCAGAAATTAAAATTGTTAATTTGACATTGTCCATATAAAAGTGGACTTTGAAAATTTGTATTTTTTTAAATATGCATCTCTCGTCAAAATCGCATATTCTAAATTCTGATATCAAATACTATTAGAAAATATCATAAACTCACTTTGGAAAATGTGAACATTTTACGAAAAAATTTCAAAGGGGGTACGGTGGTACCTTAAGTTTTTTTCAAATGCATTTTTTTTTCCGATTTTTGCTAAATTAGTAATCCCACAGTCAAACCAATTGCAGATTTAGAATCCTGCGATAATTTAGAAAATGTTTGATTCAATCATTTTTTTCGCAAGGCATAAAAACTGCTCACTACAAAAATTCGTAATTCTCGAAATATTCATGTGCCATCCAAACCACTTGTAGATTCTAAATTCTGATTAGAAAATATCATAAACTCACGTTCGAAAATGTCAAAATGTTGCCAAAAATATTTAAAAGCGATACCCTTACATCTAATTTTTCAATTTGTAGTTTTTTAACAATATCCTCCAAACCGTTATTAGTCCTACAGCAAAAAAAACTTGCAGATTTAGAATCCTGAAAACAATTTAATCATCTGGTTAAAATATCAAAGAAAATGTTATTACGCGAGGACATAAATACAAGCAAAATAAAACAATATAATAATATGTTTCAATATTACTTCATATTACTATTTAAAATGTTTGCAAAATGCAAGAAAATTCTGATTTTTAATTTTTTTTCGTATTAAAAATTTAATACAAGTTTTTTGACATATAGAACGAAAGTAAATTTGATATCTCGTTTATATCGGAGGCTAAATATCGTGGTATAGTAATTTTTTCGCAAAAAATATATTATTGCAGAAATGCGGTAATGATTTTTTATAAGCTATAATAAAAACATGCGCTGGCATTATGATCTTCGCATTATCAAAAGAACATCTACAGTGTAAGAAACGTACAATGTAGTACATTATACAATATATTTTCTTCACTTATATTAATGAATTTACAATCTATTATACGCACGAAGAAAGAAATTTGCACGTGAAAGATATTAATTATAAAACTATTGCTTTCCTGTTGCGCATTCTGTACTAATACATGATTATATTATACATCACACATTGTAACTAAATTAAATATATACCCGAGGTACAATAGATTAGATATATATATATATATATATACGCAATAATTATAGGGAAAGAAGAGAAGTTAGCTGTGCACGCTAGAACGTAATAAAAAATAATTAAATTAAGCTTCACATTATAAATAAGTGAATATCTTTATTAAGTATACGTGAACATGTGACTATAATAGAGAAAGAAGCTCGCTAAGTTTGATGAATTGCCAAAGAGATTAAATGTAGAGATAACATTGTCGTATTTTGAAATTTTGTAAGCCACTAAACTATTAGATGTAAGTTTTGTTGGCGGTAAGGAAAAATATTCACATATTAAGAGAATGTTTAAAATATGAAATGTAGGAATTGAATTGATTAATATAAATGGAGTATAGTATAAGAAAATGAATAATACAATATAAAAGTTGTTTAATTTATACGGTACGTTTCATAAAAAAAAAAAATTTGTAAATCAGGAACAATAAAATTTTTATATTTCAAAATGCGACGGCGAATTTAATTTGTCCACCCCGTATTTGCAATCTGGCTGCAATATTGCGGACTGGTAACGACGATGTTTCTTAGTATCATTGCAGGTAGGTTATAATAAATTAACGATATTATAATTGCGTAATCTAGTTTTATAATAAACGCAATCAACGCGGCCGCCGTTTCTGATGTTTTATTTAAATTCATTCCAGCGATAGAATAGTAACGACGATTTAATTAAACATAAATTCGAATTCTACGACTCTTTCAACGGAGTATTACGACCATATACTAAAGTTCGAATACAGATATTATGTGCAGATGCTGCACGTACCAATAAAATGATTTGAAGGAGGAATTGCAAGAGTTTGAATTTTTTATTTGCACAAATTTATTTTGCGAAATTTTGAATTTCCTCGTGAATAATTCACAAGAAAATCACTGGATGGTTGAAGAATTAGAAGTACATAAAAAAAAATTTCGTATAGTATATGAAGACTTTTTAAGAATCCAACAATTTCGATTAAAATATGATGTTGGTAAAAGAGCTCGAAGTTTATTTCTACTTATAAATATTTTGTTCGATTAACTAGATTGTGCAGAAGCTGCACGTGTACCAATAAAATGATTTGAAGGAGGAATTACAAGACTTTGATTTTTTTATTTGCACAAATTTATTTTGCAAAATTTTGAACTTCCTCGTGTATAATTCACAAGAAAATCACAGGATGGTTGAAGAATTAGAAGTACATAAAAAAAAAATCGTATAATATATGAAGACTTTTTAAGAATCCAACAATTTGGATTAAAATATGATGTTGGTAAAAGAGCTTGAAGTTTATTTCTACTTATAAATATTGTGTTCGATTAACTAGATTGTGCAGAAGCTGCACGTGTACCAATAAAATGATTTGAAGGAGGAATTACAAGACTTTGATTTTTTTAATTGCACAAATTTATTTTGCGAAATTTTGAACTTCCTCGTGAATAATTCACAAGAAAATCACTGGATGGTTGAAGAATTAGAAGTACATAAAAAAAAAATCGTATAATATATGAAGACTTTTTAAGAATCCAACAATTTCGATTAAAATATGATGTTGGTAAAAGAGCTTGAAGTTTATTTCTACTTATAAATATTGTGTTCGATTAACTAGATTGTGCAGAAGCTGCACGTGTACCAATAAAATGATTTGAAGGAGGAATTACAAGACTTTGATTTTTTTAATTGCACAAATTTATTTTGCAAAATTTTGAACTTCCTCGTGTATAATTCACAAGAAAATCACTGGATGGTTGAAGAATTAGAAGTACATAAAAAAAAATCGTATAATATATGAAGACTTTTTAAGAATCCAACAATTTCGATTAAAATATGATGTTGGTAAAAGAGCTCGAAGTTTATTTCTACTTATAAATATTTTGTTCGATTAACTAGATTGTGCAGAAGCTGCACGTGTACTAATAAAATAATTTAAAGGAGGAATTACAAGACTTTGATTTTTTTATTTGCACAAATTTATTTTGCAAAATTTTGAACTTCCTCGTGTATAATTCACAAGAAAATCACAGGATGGTTGAAGAATTAGAAGTACATAAAAAAAAAATCGTATAATATATGAAGACTTTTTAAGAATCCAACAATTTGGATTAAAATATGATGTTGGTAAAAGAGCTTGAAGTTTATTTCTACTTATAAATATTGTGTTCGATTAACTAGATTGTGCAGAAGCTGCACGTGTACCAATAAAATAATTTAAAGGAGGAATTACAAGACTTTGATTTTTTTAATTGCACAAATTTATTTTGCGAAATTTTGAACTTCCTCGTGAATAATTCACAAGAAAATCACTGGATGGTTGAATAATTAGAAGTACATAAAAAAAAAATCGTATAATATATGAAGACTTTTTAAGAATCCAACAATTTCGATTAAAATATGATGTTGGTAAAAGAGCTCGAAGTTTATTTTTACTTATAAATATTTTGTTCGATTAACTAGATTGTGCAGAAGCTGCACGTGTACCAATAAAATAATTTAAAGGAGGAATTACAAGACTTTGATTTTTTTAATTGCACAAATTTATTTTGCGAAATTTTTGAACTTCCTGGTGAATAATTCACAAGAAAATCACTGGATGGTTGAATAATTAGAAGTACATAAAAAAAAAATCGTATAATATATGAAGACTTTTTAAGAATCCAACAATTTCGATTAAAATATGATGTTGGTAAAAGAGCTCGAAGTTTATTTTTACTTATAAATATTGTGTTCGATTAACTAGATTGTGCAGAAGCTGCACGTGTACCAATAAAATAATTTAAAGGAGGAATTACAAGACTTTGATTTTTTTATTTGCACAAATTTATTTTACAAAATTTTGAACTTCCTGGTGAATAATTCACAAGAAAATCACTGGATGGTTGAAGAATTAGAAGTACATAAAAAAAAAATCGTATAATATATGAAGACTTTTTAAGAATCCAACAATTTCGATTAAAATATGATGTTGGTAAAAGAGCTCGAAGTTTATTTTTACTTATAAATATTGTGTTCGATTAACTAGATTGTGCAGAAGCTGCACGTGTACCAATAAAATAATTTAAAGGAGGAATTACAAGACTTTGATTTTTTTATTTGCACAAATTTATTTTGCGAAATTTTTGAACTTCCTGGTGAATAATTCACAAGAAAATCACTGGATGGTTGAATAATTAGAAGTACATAAAAAAAAAATCGTATAATATATGAAGACTTTTTAAGAATCCAACAATTTCGATTAAAATATGATGTTGGTAAAAGAGCTCGAAGTTTATTTCTACTTATAAATATTGTGTTCGATTAACTAGATTGTGCAGAAGCTGCACGTGTACCAATAAAATAATTTAAAGGAGGAATTACAAGACTTTGATTTTTTTATTTGCACAAATTTATTTTGCGAAATTTTGAACTTCCTGGTGAATAATTCACAAGAAAATCACTGGATGGTTGAAGAATTAGAAGTACATAAAAAAAAAATCGTATAATATATGAAGACTTTTTAAGAATCCAACAATTTCGATTAAAATATGATGTTGGTAAAAGAGCTCGAAGTTTATTTCTACTTATAAATATTGTGTTCGATTAACTAGATTGTGCAGAAGCTGCACGTGTACCAATAAAATAATTTAAAGGAGGAATTACAAGACTTTGATTTTTTTATTTGCACAAATTTATTTTGCGAAATTTTGAACTTCCTGGTGAATAATTCACAAGAAAATCACTGGATGGTTGAAGAATTAGAAGTACATAAAAAAAAAATCGTATAATATATGAAGACTTTTTAAGAATCCAACAATTTCGATTAAAATATGATGTTGGTAAAAGAGCTCGAAGTTTATTTTTACTTATAAATATTGTGTTCGATTAACTAGATTGTGCAGAAGCTGCACGTGTACCAATAAAATAATTTAAAGGAGGAATTACAAGACTTTGATTTTTTTATTTGCACAAATTTATTTTGCGAAATTTTTGAACTTCCTGGTGAATAATTCACAAGAAAATCACTGGATGGTTGAATAATTAGAAGTACATAAAAAAAAAATCGTATAATATATGAAGACTTTTTAAGAATCCAACAATTTCGATTAAAATATGATGTTGGTAAAAGAGCTCGAAGTTTATTTCTACTTATAAATATTGTGTTCGATTAACTAGATTGTGCAGAAGCTGCACGTGTACCAATAAAATAATTTAAAGGAGGAATTACAAGACTTTGATTTTTTTATTTGCACAAATTTATTTTGCGAAATTTTGAACTTCCTGGTGAATAATTCACAAGAAAATCACTGGATGGTTGAAGAATTAGAAGTACATAAAAAAAAAATCGTATAATATATGAAGACTTTTTAAGAATCCAACAATTTCGATTAAAATATGATGTTGGTAAAAGAGCTCGAAGTTTATTTCTACTTATAAATATTGTGTTCGATTAACTAGATTGTGCAGAAGCTGCACGTGTACCAATAAAATAATTTAAAGGAGGAATTACAAGACTTTGATTTTTTTATTTGCACAAATTTATTTTGCGAAATTTTGAACTTCCTCGTGAATAATTCACAAGAAAATCACTGGATGGTTGAATAATTAGAAGTACATAAAAAAAAAATCGTATAATATATGAAGACTTTTTAAGAATCCAACAATTTCGATTAAAATATGATGTTGGTAAAAGAGCTTGAAGTTTATTTCTACTTATAAATATTGTGTTCGATTAACTAGATTGTGCAGAAGCTGCACGTGTACCAATAAAATAATTTAAAGGAGGAATTACAAGACTTTGATTTTTTTATTTGCACAAATTTATTTTGCGAAATTTTGAACTTCCTCGTGAATAATTCACAAGAAAATCACTGGATGGTTGAATAATTAGAAGTACATAAAAAAAAAATCGTATAATATATGAAGACTTTTTAAGAATCCAACAATTTCGATTAAAATATGATGTTGGTAAAAGAGCTCGAAGTTTATTTCTACTTATAAATATTGTGTTCGATTAACTAGATTGTGCAGAAGCTGCACGTGTACCAATAAAATAATTTAAAGGAGGAATTACAAGACTTTGATTTTTTTATTTGCACAAATTTATTTTGCGAAATTTTGAACTTCCTGGTGAATAATTCACAAGAAAATCACTGGATGGTTGAAGAATTAGAAGTACATAAAAAAAAAATCGTATAATATATGAAGACTTTTTAAGAATCCAACAATTTCGATTAAAATATGATGTTGGTAAAAGAGCTCGAAGTTTATTTCTACTTATAAATATTGTGTTCGATTAACTAGATTGTGCAGAAGCTGCACGTGTACCAATAAAATAATTTAAAGGAGGAATTACAAGACTTTGATTTTTTTATTTGCACAAATTTATTTTGCGAAATTTTGAACTTCCTCGTGAATAATTCACAAGAAAATCACTGGATGGTTGAATAATTAGAAGTACATAAAAAAAAAATCGTATAATATATGAAGACTTTTTAAGAATCCAACAATTTCGATTAAAATATGATGTTGGTAAAAGAGCTTGAAGTTTATTTCTACTTATAAATATTGTGTTCGATTAACTAGATTGTGCAGAAGCTGCACGTGTACCAATAAAATAATTTAAAGGAGGAATTACAAGACTTTGATTTTTTTATTTGCACAAATTTATTTTGCGAAATTTTGAACTTCCTGGTGAATAATTCACAAGAAAATCACTGGATGGTTGAAGAATTAGAAGTACATAAAAAAAAAATCGTATAATATATGAAGACTTTTTAAGAATCCAACAATTTCGATTAAAATATGATGTTGGTAAAAGAGCTCGAAGTTTATTTCTACTTATAAATATTGTGTTCGATTAACTAGATTGTGCAGAAGCTGCACGTGTACCAATAAAATAATTTAAAGGAGGAATTACAAGACTTTGATTTTTTTATTTGCACAAATTTATTTTGCGAAATTTTGAACTTCCTGGTGAATAATTCACAAGAAAATCACTGGATGGTTGAAGAATTAGAAGTACATAAAAAAAAAATCGTATAATATATGAAGACTTTTTAAGAATCCAACAATTTCGATTAAAATATGATGTTGGTAAAAGAGCTCGAAGTTTATTTCTACTTATAAATATTGTGTTCGATTAACTAGATTGTGCAGAAGCTGCACGTGTACCAATAAAATAATTTAAAGGAGGAATTACAAGACTTTGATTTTTTTATTTGCACAAATTTATTTTGCGAAATTTTGAACTTCCTGGTGAATAATTCACAAGAAAATCACTGGATGGTTGAAGAATTAGAAGTACATAAAAAAAAAATCGTATAATATATGAAGACTTTTTAAGAATCCAACAATTTCGATTAAAATATGATGTTGGTAAAAGAGCTCGAAGTTTATTTCTACTTATAAATATTGTGTTCGATTAACTAGATTGTGCAGAAGCTGCACGTGTACCAATAAAATAATTTAAAGGAGGAATTACAAGACTTTGATTTTTTTATTTGCACAAATTTATTTTGCGAAATTTTGAACTTCCTGGTGAATAATTCACAAGAAAATCACTGGATGGTTGAAGAATTAGAAGTACATAAAAAAAAAATCGTATAATATATGAAGACTTTTTAAGAATCCAACAATTTCGATTAAAATATGATGTTGGTAAAAGAGCTCGAAGTTTATTTCTACTTATAAATATTGTGTTCGATTAACTAGATTGTGCAGAAGCTGCACGTGTACCAATAAAATAATTTAAAGGAGGAATTACAAGACTTTGATTTTTTTATTTGCACAAATTTATTTTGCGAAATTTTGAACTTCCTGGTGAATAATTCACAAGAAAATCACTGGATGGTTGAAGAATTAGAAGTACATAAAAAAAAAATCGTATAATATATGAAGACTTTTTAAGAATCCAACAATTTCGATTAAAATATGATGTTGGTAAAAGAGCTCGAAGTTTATTTTTACTTATAAATATTGTGTTCGATTAACTAGATTGTGCAGAAGCTGCACGTGTACCAATAAAATAATTTAAAGGAGGAATTACAAGACTTTGATTTTTTTATTTGCACAAATTTATTTTGCGAAATTTTGAACTTCCTGGTGAATAATTCACAAGAAAATCACTGGATGGTTGAAGAATTAGAAGTACATAAAAAAAAAATCGTATAATATATGAAGACTTTTTAAGAATCCAACAATTTCGATTAAAATATGATGTTGGTAAAAGAGCTCGAAGTTTATTTCTACTTATAAATATTGTGTTCGATTAACTAGATTGTGCAGAAGCTGCACGTGTACCAATAAAATAATTTAAAGGAGGAATTACAAGACTTTGATTTTTTTATTTGCACAAATTTATTTTGCGAAATTTTGAACTTCCTGGTGAATAATTCACAAGAAAATCACTGGATGGTTGAAGAATTAGAAGTACATAAAAAAAAAATCGTATAATATATGAAGACTTTTTAAGAATCCAACAATTTCGATTAAAATATGATGTTGGTAAAAGAGCTTGAAGTTTATTTCTACTTATAAATATTGTGTTCGATTAACTAGATTGTGCAGAAGCTGCACGTGTACCAATAAAATAATTTAAAGGAGGAATTACAAGACTTTGATTTTTTTATTTGCACAAATTTATTTTGCGAAATTTTGAACTTCCTCGTGAATAATTCACAAGAAAATCACTGGATGGTTGAATAATTAGAAGTACATAAAAAAAAAATCGTATAATATATGAAGACTTTTTAAGAATCCAACAATTTCGATTAAAATATGATGTTGGTAAAAGAGCTCGAAGTTTATTTCTACTTATAAATATTGTGTTCGATTAACTAGATTGTGCAGAAGCTGCACGTGTACCAATAAAATAATTTAAAGGAGGAATTACAAGACTTTGATTTTTTTATTTGCACAAATTTATTTTGCGAAATTTTGAACTTCCTGGTGAATAATTCACAAGAAAATCACTGGATGGTTGAAGAATTAGAAGTACATAAAAAAAAAATCGTATAATATATGAAGACTTTTTAAGAATCCAACAATTTCGATTAAAATATGATGTTGGTAAAAGAGCTCGAAGTTTATTTCTACTTATAAATATTGTGTTCGATTAACTAGATTGTGCAGAAGCTGCACGTGTACCAATAAAATAATTTAAAGGAGGAATTACAAGACTTTGATTTTTTTATTTGCACAAATTTATTTTGCGAAATTTTGAACTTCCTCGTGAATAATTCACAAGAAAATCACTGGATGGTTGAATAATTAGAAGTACATAAAAAAAAAATCGTATAATATATGAAGACTTTTTAAGAATCCAACAATTTCGATTAAAATATGATGTTGGTAAAAGAGCTCGAAGTTTATTTCTACTTATAAATATTGTGTTCGATTAACTAGATTGTGCAGAAGCTGCACGTGTACCAATAAAATAATTTAAAGGAGGAATTACAAGACTTTGATTTTTTTATTTGCACAAATTTATTTTGCGAAATTTTGAACTTCCTGGTGAATAATTCACAAGAAAATCACTGGA
Source organism: Leptodirus hochenwartii (assembly GCA_947310635.1). Lineage (NCBI taxonomy): Eukaryota > Metazoa > Arthropoda > Insecta > Coleoptera > Leiodidae > Leptodirus > Leptodirus hochenwartii. The sequence continues at coordinate 1,947,046 of OX371183.1, read as the reverse complement.
TGGTTGAAGAATTAGAAGTACATAAAAAAAAAATCGTATAATATATGAAGACTTTTTAAGAATCCAACAATTTCGATTAAAATATGATGTTGGTAAAAGAGCTCGAAGTTTATTTCTACTTATAAATATTGTGTTCGATTAACTAGATTGTGCAGAAGCTGCACGTGTACCAATAAAATAATTTAAAGGAGGAATTACAAGACTTTGATTTTTTTATTTGCACAAATTTATTTTGCGAAATTTTGAACTTCCTGGTGAATAATTCACAAGAAAATCACTGGATGGTTGAAGAATTAGAAGTACATAAAAAAAAAATCGTATAATATATGAAGACTTTTTAAGAATCCAACAATTTCGATTAAAATATGATGTTGGTAAAAGAGCTCGAAGTTTATTTCTACTTATAAATATTGTGTTCGATTAACTAGATTGTGCAGAAGCTGCACGTGTACCAATAAAATAATTTAAAGGAGGAATTACAAGACTTTGATTTTTTTATTTGCACAAATTTATTTTGCGAAATTTTGAACTTCCTGGTGAATAATTCACAAGAAAATCACTGGATGGTTGAAGAATTAGAAGTACATAAAAAAAAAATCGTATAATATATGAAGACTTTTTAAGAATCCAACAATTTCGATTAAAATATGATGTTGGTAAAAGAGCTCGAAGTTTATTTCTACTTATAAATATTGTGTTCGATTAACTAGATTGTGCAGAAGCTGCACGTGTACCAATAAAATAATTTAAAGGAGGAATTACAAGACTTTGATTTTTTTATTTGCACAAATTTATTTTGCGAAATTTTGAACTTCCTCGTGAATAATTCACAAGAAAATCACTGGATGGTTGAATAATTAGAAGTACATAAAAAAAAAATCGTATAATATATGAAGACTTTTTAAGAATCCAACAATTTCGATTAAAATATGATGTTGGTAAAAGAGCTCGAAGTTTATTTCTACTTATAAATATTGTGTTCGATTAACTAGATTGTGCAGAAGCTGCACGTGTACCAATAAAATAATTTAAAGGAGGAATTACAAGACTTTGATTTTTTTATTTGCACAAATTTATTTTGCAAATTTTTGAACTTCCTGGTGAATAATTCACAAGAAAATCACTGGATGGTTGAAGAATTAGAAGTACATAAAAAAAAAATCGTATAATATATGAAGACTTTTTAAGAATCCAACAATTTCGATTAAAATATGATGTTGGTAAAAGAGCTCGAAGTTTATTTCTACTTATAAATATTGTGTTCGATTAACTAGATTGTGCAGAAGCTGCACGTGTACCAATAAAATAATTTAAAGGAGGAATTACAAGACTTTGATTTTTTTATTTGCACAAATTTATTTTGCGAAATTTTGAACTTCCTGGTGAATAATTCACAAGAAAATCACTGGATGGTTGAAGAATTAGAAGTACATAAAAAAAAAATCGTATAATATATGAAGACTTTTTAAGAATCCAACAATTTCGATTAAAATATGATGTTGGTAAAAGAGCTCGAAGTTTATTTCTACTTATAAATATTGTGTTCGATTAACTAGATTGTGCAGAAGCTGCACGTGTACCAATAAAATAATTTAAAGGAGGAATTACAAGACTTTGATTTTTTTATTTGCACAAATTTATTTTGCGAAATTTTGAACTTCCTCGTGAATAATTCACAAGAAAATCACTGGATGGTTGAATAATTAGAAGTACATAAAAAAAAAATCGTATAATATATGAAGACTTTTTAAGAATCCAACAATTTCGATTAAAATATGATGTTGGTAAAAGAGCTCGAAGTTTATTTCTACTTATAAATATTGTGTTCGATTAACTAGATTGTGCAGAAGCTGCACGTGTACCAATAAAATAATTTAAAGGAGGAATTACAAGACTTTGATTTTTTTATTTGCACAAATTTATTTTGCGAAATTTTGAACTTCCTCGTGAATAATTCACAAGAAAATCACTGGATGGTTGAATAATTAGAAGTACATAAAAAAAAAATCGTATAATATATGAAGACTTTTTAAGAATCCAACAATTTCGATTAAAATATGATGTTGGTAAAAGAGCTCGAAGTTTATTTCTACTTATAAATATTGTGTTCGATTAACTAGATTGTGCAGAAGCTGCACGTGTACCAATAAAATAATTTAAAGGAGGAATTACAAGACTTTGATTTTTTTATTTGCACAAATTTATTTTGCGAAATTTTGAACTTCCTGGTGAATAATTCACAAGAAAATCACTGGATGGTTGAAGAATTAGAAGTACATAAAAAAAAAATCGTATAATATATGAAGACTTTTTAAGAATCCAACAATTTCGATTAAAATATGATGTTGGTAAAAGAGCTCGAAGTTTATTTCTACTTATAAATATTGTGTTCGATTAACTAGATTGTGCAGAAGCTGCACGTGTACCAATAAAATAATTTAAAGGAGGAATTACAAGACTTTGATTTTTTTATTTGCACAAATTTATTTTGCGAAATTTTGAACTTCCTGGTGAATAATTCACAAGAAAATCACTGGATGGTTGAAGAATTAGAAGTACATAAAAAAAAAATCGTATAATATATGAAGACTTTTTAAGAATCCAACAATTTCGATTAAAATATGATGTTGGTAAAAGAGCTCGAAGTTTATTTTTACTTATAAATATTGTGTTCGATTAACTAGATTGTGCAGAAGCTGCACGTGTACCAATAAAATAATTTAAAGGAGGAATTACAAGACTTTGATTTTTTTATTTGCACAAATTTATTTTGCAAATTTTTGAACTTCCTGGTGAATAATTCACAAGAAAATCACTGGATGGTTGAAGAATTAGAAGTACATAAAAAAAAAATCGTATAATATATGAAGACTTTTTAAGAATCCAACAATTTCGATTAAAATATGATGTTGGTAAAAGAGCTCGAAGTTTATTTTTACTTATAAATATTTTGTTCGATTAACTAGATTGTGCAGAAGCTGCACGTGTACCAATAAAATGATTTAAAGGAGGAATTACAAGACTTTGATTTTTTTAATTGCACAAATTTATTTTGCGAAATTTTGAACTTCCTCGTGAATAATTCACAAGAAAATCACTGGATGGTTGAAGAATAAGAAGTACAAAAAATTTTTTTTCGTATAGTATATGAAGACTTTTTAAGAATCCAACAATTTCGATTAAAATATGATGTTGGTAAAAGAGCTTGAAGTTTATTTTTACTTATAAATATTGTGTTCGATTAACTAGTTTGTGCAGAAGCTGCACGTGTACCAATAAAATGATTTAAAGGAGGAATTACAAGACTTTGATTTTTTTATTTGCACAAATTTATTTTGCGAAATTTTGAACTTCCTGGTGAATAATTCACAAGAAAATCACTGGATGGTTGAAGAATTAGAAGTACATAAAAAAAAAATCGTATAATATATGAAGACTTTTTAAGAATCCAACAATTTCGATTAAAATATGATGTTGGTAAAAGAGCTTGAAGTTTATTTTTACTTATAAATATTGTGTTCGATTAACTAGTTTGTGCAGAAGCTGCACGTGTACCAATAAAATGATTTAAAGGAGGAATTACAAGACTTTGATTTTTTTATTTGCACAAATTTATTTTGCGAAATTTTGAACTTCCTGGTGAATAATTCACAAGAAAATCACTGGATGGTTGAAGAATTAGAAGTACATAAAAAAAAAATCGTATAATATATGAAGACTTTTTAAGAATCCAAGAATTTCGATTAAAATATGATGTTGGTAAAAGAGCTCGAAGTTTATTTCTACTTATAAATATTGTGTTCGATTAACTAGATTGTGCAGAAGCTGCACGTGTACTAATAAAATAATTTAAAGGAGGAATTACAAGACTTTGATTTTTTTATTTGCACAAATTTATTTTGCAAAATTTTTAACTTCCTGGTGAATAATTCACAAGAAAATCACTGGATGGTTGAAGAATAAGAAGTACAAAAAATTTTTTTTCGTATAGTATATGAAGACTTTTTAAGAATCCAACAATTTCGATTAAAATATGATGTTGGTAAAAGAGCTTGAAGTTTATTTCTACTTATAAATATTGTGTTCGATTAACTAGATTGTGCAGAAGCTGCACGTGTACCAATAAAATAATTTAAAGGAGGAATTACAAGACTTTGATTTTTTTATTTGCACAAATTTATTTTGCGAAATTTTTGAACTTCCTCGTGAATAATTCACAAGAAAATCACTGGATGGTTGAAGAATTAGAAGTACATAAAAAAAAATCGTATAATATATGAAGACTTTTTAAGAATCCAACAATTTCGATTAAAATATGATGTTGGTAAAAGAGCTCGAAGTTTATTTTTACTTATAAATATTTTGTTCGATTAACTAGATTGTGCAGAAGCTGCACGTGTACCAATAAAATAATTTAAAGGAGGAATTACAAGACTTTGATTTTTTTATTTGCACAAATTTATTTTGCAAATTTTTGAACTTCCTGGTGAATAATTCACAAGAAAATCACTGGATGGTTGAAGAATTAGAAGTACATAAAAAAAAAATCGTATAATATATGAAGACTTTTTAAGAATCCAACAATTTCGATTAAAATATGATGTTGGTAAAAGAGCTCGAAGTTTATTTTTACTTATAAATATTGTGTTCGATTAACTAGTTTGTGCAGAAGCTGCACGTGTACCAATAAAATAATTTAAAGGAGGAATTACAAGACTTTGATTTTTTTATTTGCACAAATTTATTTTGCGAAATTTTTGAACTTCCTGGTGAATAATTCACAAGAAAATCACTGGATGGTTGAAGAATTAGAAGTACATAAAAAAAAATTTCGTATAGTATATGAAGACTTTTTAAGAATCCAACAATTTCGATTAAAAAATGATGTTGGTAAAAGAGCTCGAAGTTTATTTCTACTTATAAATATTGTGTTCGATTAACTAGATTGTGCAGAAGCTGCACGTGTACCAATAAAATAATTTAAAGGAGGAATTACAAGACTTTGATTTTTTTATTTGCACAAATTTATTTTGCGAAATTTTTGAACTTCCTGGTGAATAATTCACAAGAAAATCACTGGATGGTTGAAGAATTAGAAGTACATAAAAAAAAATTTCGTATAGTATATGAAGACTTTTTAAGAATCCAACAATTTCGATTAAAAAATGATGTTGGTAAAAGAGCTCGAAGTTTATTTCTACTTATAAATATTGTGTTCGATTAACTAGATTGTGCAGAAGCTGCACGTGTACCAATAAAATGATTTGAAGGAGGAATTCCAAGAGTTTGAATTTTGTATTTGCACAAATTTATTTTGCGAAATTTTTGAACTTCCTGGTGAATAATTCACAAGAAAATCACTGGATGGTTGAAGAATTAGAAGTACATAAAAAAAAATTGTATAATATAGTGAGCTATATGAAGACTTTTCAACAATTTGGATTAAAAAATTATGCTCGGTGTTATTTGATAAAATAGTATGAGCTTGAAATTTATTTTTGCATATAAATATTGTGTTCGATTAACTAGATTGTGCAGAAGCTGCACGTGTACCAATAAAATGATTTGAAGGAGGAATTGCAAGACTTTCATTTTTTTATTTGCACAAATTTATTTTGCAACATTTTTAACTTCCTGGTGAATAATTCACAAGAAAATCACTGGATGGTTGAAGAGTTAGAAGTACACAAAAAAAAATCGTATAATATAGTGAGCTATATGAAGACTTTTCAACAATTTGGATTAAAAAATTATGCTCGGTGTTATTTGATAAAATAGTATGAGCTTGAAATTTATTTTTGCTTATAAATATTGTGTTCGATTAACTAGATTCTATCCGAGGGAAGACATCCATGAAATGAAGAAAGTTTTAAATGAATCAACCATAAGCAGCGGACGCATGCTGATTCTCAGTCCATTACGCCATGACGTCCAATTAGCAATTAAAAACACTATACAACATTATACTATAACACCCAATATTGCAAAGAGCAGCTAGTCCAAATAAACCAAAATTAAAGCTTAAGAAAATTTGATTTAACACTCTATCATTAAAAATAACTTTCAAACAATTTACAATCTTTTTCTCACAATTGTATTTTCAAAAGAAAAACGCCCGAATATGTTGAAATGTTTCTTGCTGCTATATTAAGTAGTACCATACAGGAGAAGCACGTACCATAATGGCATTATTAAAGATTAATATGATCAAAGAGGTGCTATTATAATGGATGGTACAAAATAGAAGAGGCGAAGAAAATATCATTGAATTAAAATATCAGTGCACGTTGGTTAAATTATAATTAATTTTTGTTTTGAAGATAAATGCCGACATTTAAACAACAACTAATTATATGCAAATTTTACAAAGAAGTTAAAACAAATTTTGCGTAGAATATTGTTTAGTCGATTGCAGACAATCTTAACACAAATTCAACTGAATTAAATATATACAGTACGAACTCACAGCTTAAGAAATGTTTATTCACACTTCATCGGTTTGCAACAACAGAAAAAAACAAAACAAGAAGCGCAGCATGTCTTCTGCGATGATAATCACTTGCCCGCATGAATATTATACGAAGCATTGAATGTCCAACATTCATTTGTCGTACCCAATTCGATCGATTAAAATTATTTAGATAAATCCGTATTTTACCGGTTAATTATATATCGGCATTGATTTCAGTCGAACTGAAGCCGTTTCAGGATTACACACAGGATAATGAACGAAACTGCAGATGGAGCTATTATTTCGTGGTTGTAAGTTGATTAAATAATAACTTGTGATCGTTGAAGTTGCGATATTAAAATATTTCACGGCGACGATTATTTGTACGAGCTTCCTTACTTAATTCTTTATTTTATTTCAGGTAAATTTATGTAAAGTTCCACGAATTAAATTAATTTAGAAATGTGGACATTTCGAAATTACATTGCATCTTTCAATTGGTTTTAAATAATTTTTAAAATAGTTTTCACTCTGTTACGTGTAATTTTATTATTCTAAACTAATCTCATTACAGTTCTTTTAATTACGAGTGTTAAATATATAGCACCACTTTAAGAAATGAACAGTTTATTGAATGATTCGTTTAAAAATATTTTTTTAAACGCAATAAACGGTCGATATATTAATTTTATCGATTTAAATATATTTTTTTAAATACCAATTTTTTTTTGTAAAGTTATTATACAACTAGGTATGCATTGTTTAACAGAATAATAGATGGTTGTTTTGTAAGATACTAATTGTTAAAAAAAAATCATTATGCTTACCGGCAATTGAAGAAGTCGATGCACCAAGCCAAGCATGTGAAGATTCAAGTAATTTTGCCTGAAAAAAAAAAGAAAATAGTGAAAATGTTTTGCATTTTTTAAATTATTCCTCAAGTCTTGTAAGATTTTTTTTTATATCCATCTTTTTTATATTAACTCGAGTAAATGTGATTTTAACAACAGCAAACATTTTTATTAGTGCCAACTGGATCCCATCGAATAGTTCTTTCATATGTTCGTCTACACAATAAATTTACCAAATCAAATCGCATATTGTTTTCTGTAGAAATAATCTTCGATTAAATATAATATAACGAATTTTTTTTAGTCACTCTTACATTTTTAATTGACTTATGTTAATTTTCGTATATGAAGAATATATATTTTTAATATACTTCAAATCCAGGGTTGTGTTAAAATGTAATGACATGTCACGACTAAAAAGAATATAAAAAATATGGTGTGAATTATAATTCATAGCTTTTGTAAATTGACATTACAGAATGTTGCTTGTTTAGATTTTAATTCAAAAGCGTAAAAGTATAATTAAAAAAATACATTTTGTAAGAAATATTTGCAAAATAAAGCTTCGTGGGTAATTTTCTATAGTTTAAGACCAATTCATTGAAGAATTGTTTCAATAAAAACGATGTGTTGTTGCAGCGAGTATTTTGGCAACGCTCTGTATAATAACCGAGCCAAATATAGGGGGCATGTAGATTTTTTTAATGCACTGTCATATGTAATATTTAGTATGAAATACGGTGGGTTTTTATAATAAAAAATGACTCAATTAAGCATATAAATGTAGCGCGCGGTATTTATAATCAATATAAATGAGGTTTTTTAGTCCGAACACACACGCAGATATTTTTGCGATTTCTAGTTTTATCCAATGATTCCAAATCGAGATCTATATACGATATTTTATGATCTGTTGTTTCTGCTGTTTGTTTCAAAAGAAAACTGAGTCAAAAGCGGTCTAAACTGCCATTTATCGGAAGGAGCAACCAAAGAACATGTCGATAGTAGACAAATTGCGATGCCGCAACCCACTCTACACATAAAAATCTGAAATTGAAGAGGCAAATACGAAAATCGATTACAATTTTTCAGAAGTGTTTCTACACGTGAAGATACACGCGGTGTATGAAATGAATCCGATACAGCTCATCGACAAATAGAAATGCACCCACTAGTGCATCGTACACAAAATTTAATCTATACTCCTCTTTATAGACTGTACGATATTACCGTTACTAATGCTTTCTTTAATGATCAAAATCAATCAAAATCAAATCGTTGACAAATGCATAAAATCCACTTTTCCTAGGAGCGAAGAAGTTTCACTTCTACCGCGCGAGTGTCAACACGCATTTTTTTTTTTGTTTTGGTCTAGGAAAATCAAACGGATTTCTACCAAAAAATGGAGGCTGCTAAAAAAAAGAATTACTCAAAAATGCGTTACTTAAAAAATTAACTAAACCCAGGCTAAAATTGTTGATTTGATAGAAATCATGTATGTCTATCTTTAGATGCATGCTTTCGCAGACAATGTATTTTATGGCCGTGGTACGTTCATCTTGTTAAAGACTGTTTTATTGGTCCATGGACGGGGAGAGCATGTGAGGTCTTCACCGTCATAAAACCACTTTAAAATCCCATTGTTTTATTCGCGTTCGAGTTAAGAGATAGGCAGCGAGTTGAATGGTTTTTTTTTTTACGCAAATGTAGGTGTGTTTAGTTGCTTTGAATGAATGCTTTTTAGATAAACACAGTTGTAGTTTTATATAAAAAAAAAAAATAGAAGAAATTTCGCGAAATAACAGAAATAGGAAACATTAATAAAGTGATAGTTTTTGGCATTTAAAAGATTGTTTTATATATTTTACAAGTCTTTACACAGTCCAGGACTCAGAGGTCAAATTCAAGAAATTACAGAAGTCTAAACAGGTCAGAGTAGATGTCGATAGGTTAAAATTAGCTGATGTATGTGAAAAGTACAAGCAGAAAGTAGAAATCATGGCTAATGGAACATCAAAGAGCGACATAGATTGCGAATGGAGGGAAATCAGAAATGGGTTAACTACAGCAGCAAATGAAGTATTAGGCACAAAGAAAAGGGCAGGTAGGAGGGAATGGATCACGGAAGAAATAGTTGAAATGATAGAAGCAAGAAGGAAAATTAAAATAGGAAACACAGAAGCAGGACAGAAAAAATATAAGGAACTAAGGAACTTAATTAATAGGAAATGCAAGCTAGCGAAAGAAGAGTGGATAAAAGGAAACTGTGAGGATATTGAGGAGGATATGGGAAGAGGTAAAGTAGATTTGGGCTACAGGAAAATTAAGTCACATTTTTCTAAAGTAAAACCAAAGGGTAACATAATATGTGATAAGCAGGGTAAGGAACTCACGGAAAATAAGGAAAAAGCTAGAAGATGGAAGGAGTATCTTGAAGATTTATATAAAGGTAGGCAGGACATGGAGGAGCTAGAAAGTGTGGAACAGATAGATGAGGATGACTTAGGTCCTAGCATACTTAGGTCAGAGTTTCATAGAGCATTAAATGATTTACGGAATAACAAAGCAGCGGGGATTGATATGATACCAGCCGAATTAATAAAGCACGCAGGGGAAAAAATGCAGGAGCGATTATACAGGTTAGTTTGTAAAATATATGAGAAGGGAGAAGTACCACAGGATTTTCAGCGTAGTAGAATAGTAACAATGCCGAAGAAAATAGGAGCTAATTTGTGTGAGAACTATAGGACCATTAGCCTACTATCACATGCATCGAAGATATTGTTAAAGATTATTTATAGGAGATTAGAAAATAAAGTAGAGGAAAGGCTAGGAGAAGATCAGTTTGGTTTTAGGAAAAACAGAGGGACGAGAGAGGCGATTCTAGCACTAAGAACGGTAGTAGAAAAAAGAAAGAGGGTAGGAAAGGTAACTTGCATAGCTTTTGTAGATTTAGAAAAGGCATTTGATAATGTAGATTGGGACATAATGTTTAGAATTTTAAAAGAAACGGGTATAGATTATAAGGATAGGAGAATAATTTTTAATTTATATAAACACCAAACTGCCTTAGTTAGAATTGAGGGGGAAGAAGAGGTAGCAAAAATAGGGAAGGGAGTTCGGCAGGGATGTACACTTTCACCGTTATTATTTAATCTATATATAGAAGATGCAATAAACAAAGTAAAAGAAGAGTATAGTGTAGGTGTGAATGTACAGGGAGAGAAAATATATATGTTGAGATTCGCCGACGATATAGCTATATTGGAAGAAAGCGAAAAGAATTTAGAAAGGGTATTGAATGGTATGCAGGCAGTATTGACTAGGGATTTTAACATGAAAATAAATATAGGTAAAACTAAAGTGATGAGGTGTGACAAAAAGGAATGCAGTAGAAAAATGAGGATCACAATAGGAGATAATAGAATCGAAGAAGTGTCAGATTTTTGTTATTTAGGCAGTAGAATCACAAAAGATAATCGAAGCAAGGTAGATATAAAGTGTAGGATAGCACAGGGTAGGAAGGCATTCGTAGAAAAGGAACAGATTTTAAGATCAAATATTGACTTGGGTATTAGAAAAAGATTACTGAAGGTATATGTTTGGAGTGTAGCACTGTACGGGTGTGAGGCGTGGACTATAGAAAAGGAAGAGAAGCGTAGATTAGAAGCACTTGAAATGTGGTGTTATAGGAGGATGATGAGGATTGGTTGGGAAGATAAAGTAACAAATGAAGCTGTACTAGAGTTAGTAGGGGAGAAGAGAAGTATTTGGAGAGTGTTACAGCGTAGGAGAGACAGATTAGTAGGGCATATTCTTAGGCATGGGGGGATTATGCAATTGATCATAGAAGGTAGAGTGGAGGGAAAGAGAGGGGTAGGTAGGCCTAAATTGGAGTATGTGAGTCAGATAGTTGAAGACGTTGAGATGAATAGCTATAGGGAGATGAAGGGATTAGCTCAGGATAGATCGGCATGGCGTGCTGTTTCCAACCAATCTTTAGGATTGCGGACTCTTTAACTAACTAACACAATTTATTCTTTAAAGTAAAAATTTAAACGAAAAATTCAAAGTTGGTAATTTAGTTTGATACATTTTTGTGCATTTTTAATTATTTCGTCGTCCATTTGAGTAGAAAAATCAATTAAATGTAACTCTTCACGGTGCAGTGAACAATCTATTAAAATCGGTGTTAAAGATGCACATTTCCCTAATTCCAAGAAATCGCATTTTGCAACAATTAACCACCCACTATTACAGACTAAACTACTAACCTCGAGTTAGTTAACAAACGTCATGGAGCATAAAAATACTAACATTACGCGTAGCTACTAACGGTAGGATGATCAACCGTCAAGAACTGCTTAGTAAGTACTATTACCACGGGTACTGGCTGTCAACAGAAGCTGATGGAAACTTATCAAGGCCCCGAAGCTTATGAGGCTAATTGATTTCACGGTACCATCCATCGGTGGACAAAAGAGACCTGCGTGTAGTTATTTAACTCAACACAGCATATCGTAAAGACTCGCGAGACATTGATGGAATTTTTTCAAGCCAAAACCAGACATTCGCCAATTTTGCTCTTTACTCTTAAATTATACGACAGCTAGTGCGCGGTCTTTCACATTTAGTACAACTTCAGAAATATTTTTCAAAAAAAATAAATTCAGTTTCTGGAGGCGAGGATTTGGATGTGGCTTCTACGATGACTGAAATATGAAGCGTAAACAATAATCAAACTAACTATAGTGTCAATAACGAACTACCTCCTGAAAATTTAACTGAATTTATTGATTCAGTAGCCTTCCAGCTTATATATTTAACAAACACTTAATAGTTACCGTCTTGAATCGAATGACATTTATTACTATTCAATTCCTACAAATGCTTAGTTAATATCGAACATGCTTCTTTATTAAATCATAACGTCAATGAATACTATACAGGGCGACAAATTAATCATTTCTAATTCCCAGCAAACAATCTACGAAAAACATTTACAAACTCCACAAATTATTCGTTACAAAAAAAAAAAAATCCTTTTTTAAACAGCAATCTAATCCTTATCAATTCGAATCCCGATATTTTCTAACACTGTACAAAAAATTCGAAGTAATATTAAATAACTCACAGTTATCGATTTTCTCTTTAGAAGCCCGGCTTAATTGTAATAATTATTATATAAGGGACAATTGATGGAGGAATAAAGAATTTAGAGCGAAAAAATTCAATTATACCTTACATGTACTAAAAGGGCGCTTTATAGCGATAAAATGAAACGACATTATTTAGGAATATATTAACTAGAAAAGAACAGAAATATTGATTGCATGATTATTTAAAAAAAAAAAAAGCGTATGAGGAATATTAACGTATGAAAATTATATATGTCGCAATAATTGAGTTTTTTTATATGGGTGTATTTGTTGTTTCAGATGAAGAACGAGCGAGCAAATTTTATAATTGGTTTGGAAAAACAAACAAATATATATATCGTTTCGAATTTCGGCGGATTTTCTAAACTTAAATCACTTAGCCTCATAAAAAACCGATGTTCTTTGTAAAGTTGCGACTAGAGAGGGCCGTTCATCTATGTGGAATACGGTTGACACGCTATTGAGGTTGACATTATTACTATTATTTTTTCTTTCTGAGACATGCAGTTGCATTTTCACTATACATTCGCTTGGCTAAACAACAATCCCGTCGCTCTTTTTTTTTTAAATGAACACTGATTATTTCTAAACTTATTACGTAGAAAAATGCACAAATGCGGAAGAGAAACAAACGAAATGGTATACCTGGTATGGTACATACGTCAATGTCTGCTAGGAAAATTAATTAGAAATATGACAACGATGATATAAACACAGATTGTACAGTAAAATTAATTATCTTAAGCGATATAAAACGAAAACAAAATGCGAGCTGGTGAACAAGCGCAAATCGAATTTTGATTTAACAAACCATTTTTTAAACGATAGAAAACCTTGTAAGATTTTGTTGGTGAATTAATTATTAAATATTTTTGTGGGTAATAGCAAAAATTTGCAAATTTTACATGATTCGTTCTATAAGCTAGTAGAATAATATTGTTTTCGGTGATATAAATGCAAATTGAATGTGTAATGTACATTTTCCATTTGCAATATCAAAACTATATAAAACTGTATCTATAATGAATGTAGAATTAACGTAGTGGTATTTTCCTTTTGTTTGCACTTTGCGAATGGTCGTATATATTGCATCAGAACATATATTGTACGGACATTAAGTGCATTATGTATGACTTTATTAAACAAGTTTTGTTTCTATTAAATTTGCATTTCTATTAGAAATACGGCCGGTGTTAAAATAATAAATTTAGCCGGTTATATTGTAATGAAAATACCTCTACAAGAACACTGTGCCTTATGAAGAGCAACGATGCTAAATATCGAGATAATAAACATCTTGTGGTTTTTGAAAAATTATCACTGCGGTGTTAATAATTGTATAGAATATCACCCAAATACCGTTACTTTAAAGCATTTAGTAGCTAGATTTATATATAATATTTTTTATATTCTAATTTTCTAGGAAGCCCCAAAGATTTGATTGATTTCAATCAAAAATCGGGTATTTATGAAATATCTTAGTTCTAGTTGTCCTAAAAAAAATAAAAGTGCTGTAGCCGAGCATATTTTTGACTAACTCAGGTGATTCTATGCAAATTAGTTCACTTAAATTGCTTAGAAGTGTTTTGAATGGTTATTCCGAGTTAAATGCTCAATGAAATAAATCAAAATCAATGTACTTAGGTCAACTTTACGACAACTAGAACAAGCGGTTTTAGACATTTTCGCGGATAAAACTGTGTTTTTCTCGACAAAAAGATTTTTTATGTGTGAAAATAAATTTATTAATATCAGATAGCTGGAAGCGTCTAAAAACGACCACTTTCAACGAATACAAGCGTTTTTAGACATTTTCGTGCTTCGCAGATTAAAACTGTATTTTTCTCGACAAAAAAACATTTTCTATCTGTGAAAATAAATTTATTAACGTCAGAGATCTGGAAACGTCTAGAAATAACCACTTTCAACGAATACAAGCGTTTTTAGACATTTTTGTACTTGGCGGATTAAAACTGTATTTTTCACGACAAAAAAAAACATTTTTTACATCTGAAAATTAATTTATTAATGTCAGAGAGCTGGCAATGACTAAAAACGATCACTTGCAAAGAAAACAAGCGGTTTTAGACATTTTCGCGGATAAAACTGTGTTTTTCTCGACAAAAAGATTTTTTATGTGTGAAAATAAATTTATTAATATCAGATAGCTGGAAGCGTCTAAAAACGACCACTTTCAACGAATACAAGCGTTTTTAGACATTTTCGTGCTTCGCAGATTAAAACTGTATTTTTCTCGACAAAAAAACATTTTCTATCTGTGAAAATAAATTTATTAACGTCAGAGATCTGGAAACGTCTAAAAATAACCACTTTCAACGAATACAAGCGTTTTTAGACATTTTCTTGCTTCGCAGATTAAATATTTCATAGAACAAGATATTTCATAAATACCCGATTTTTGATTGAAATCAATCAAATCTTTGGGATTTTCTAGAAAATTAGCAAGACTATTATATGTTATTTTAAAATTATATTTATTTAGTTTATTTATCTAGCTACTTAATGCTTTAAGTTACTATATTGTAGTTCAAATCACGTTCAAATCGACAGATTCTCCATTGATACAAAAAAAAACCACCACGGACGTTTGAAGAAATCGTTCAAAATATTGATACGCGACGTTTTGTAAAAATTTGATTTTTTTTTTGCATAGAGAAAATGTTTTTGGTTTAGTATCTTCATCGCATACAGATTGTCAGATGTGTCAGTTGAATTTGAATGAGATATTTCTTGATTATATGCACATATATATGAATAAAATACTTATTAATGGATGGCGTACCGCTCGTATGGCGTATGCATTATTTCATACTGTTATATAGCCGCTAAAGAGAAATAAAAGCTACAGAAGATGGAATATCAATAGTGATAAAAGATACTGGAAAATTGTATGGCGGAATCAATTTATTTTTAATAAACAAATCAGCGTTGAAAGTGATTTTTGAAAACTACCTACATAAAAGTATCGAAAAGTTTTCTTTTAAATATCATTCAATTATCAAATAGTGTACAATTTTTTTATAAAGACATTTCCGTTAAAGCGACTTTTGAAAACGACTTAAAAGTATCCAAAAGTTTTTCCAACAAATTCTCAAGTATCAAATAAAATGTATACGTTTTAAAAACATCTTTTAATAATTCTGAAACATTTAAAGATATATTTTTGCTGAAACTTGTTTATGAAAAACAAAAAAAAACTTTTGCCCATCGTCACATTAGACTTGACCAAAGTTCGTGCCGAGTTATTGTTGACTAATCTGACTAGATAGAAAGAGAAAATGCGTGAATACAAATACAGGACGAAATGCATCATTTATACGCTTTACTGGCGATCATAACACGTGAAATTTTATGTAGATGTCGTCACTTGACATGGATATTATATGTACAATTTAAGTGAAGTTTGACAACTTGGCTGACAATAAAAGTCCTCGTGGCAGTAGTCATCGTTTCCATCGTCAGTCCAAAGCGGAAAGTCATTTTGTCGTTTACTCTTCGCTATTATAATTCGCCTTATGAATTAACCAACTAAAAATATTCATTCATTGAGGAGGATATGAGAAGAGGTAAAGTAGATTTGGGCTACAGGAAAATCAAGTCACATTTTTCTAAAGTAAAACCAAAGGGTAACATTATATGTGATAAGCAGGGTAAGGAACTCACAGAAAATAAGGAAAAAGCTAGAAGATGGAAGGAGTATCTTGAAGATTTATATAAAGGTAGGCAGGACATGGAGGAGCTAGAAAGTGTGGAACAGATAGATGAGGATGACTTAGGTCCTAGCATACTTAGGTCAGAGTTTCATAGAGCATTAAATGATTTACGGAATAACAAAGCAGCGGGGATTGATATGATACCAGCCGAATTAATAAAACACGCAGGGGAAAAAATGCAGGAGCGATTATACAGGTTAGTTTGTAAAATATATGAGAAGGGAGAAGTACCACAGGATTTTCAGCGTAGTAGAATAGTAACAATGCCGAAGAAAATAGGAGCTAATTTGTGTGAGAACTATGGGACCATTAGCCTACTATCACATGCATCGAAGATATTGTTAAAGATTATTTATAGGAGATTAGAAAATAAAGTAGAGGAAAGGCTAGGAGAAGATCAGTTTGGTTTTAGGAAAAACAGAGGGACGAGGGAGGCGATTTTAGCACTAAGAACAGTAGTAGAAAAAAGAATGAGGGTAGGAAAGGTAACTTGCATAGCTTTTGTAGATTTAGAAAAGGCATTTGATAATGTAGATTGGGACATAATGTTTAGAATTTTAAAAGAAACGGGTATAGATTATAAGGATAGGAGAATAATTTTTAATTTATATAAAACCAAACTGCCTTGGTTAGAATTGAGGGGGAAGAAGAGGTAGCAAAAATAGGGAAGGGAGTTCGGCAGGGATGTACACTTTCACCGTTATTATTTAATCTATATATAGAAGATGCAATAAACAAAGTAAAAGAAGAGTATAGTGCAGGTGTGAATGTACAGGGAGAGAAAATATATATGTTGAGATTCGCCGACGATATAGCTATATTGGAAGAAAGCGAAAAGAATTTAGAAAGGGTATTGAATGGTATGCAGGCAGTATTGACTAGGGATTTTAACATGAAAATAAATATAGGTAAAACTAAAGTGATGAGGTGTGACAAAAAGGAATGCAGTAGAAAAATGAGGATCACAATAGGAGATAATAGAATCGAAGAAGTGTCAGATTTTTGTTATTTAGGCAGTAGAATCACAAAAGATAATCGAAGCAAGGTAGATATAAAGTGTAGGATAGCACAGGGTAGGAAGGCATTCGTAGAAAAGGAACAGATTTTAAGATCAAATATTGACTTGGGTATTAGAAAAAGATTACTGAAGGTATATGTTTGGAGTGTAGCACTGTACGGGTGTGAGGCGTGGACTATAGGAAAGGAAGAGAAGCGTAGATTACAAGCATTCGAAATGTGGTGTTATAGGAGGATGATGAGGATTGGTTGGGAAGATAAAGTAACAAATGAAGATGTACTAGAGTTAGTAGGGGAGAAGAGAAGTATTTGGAGAGTGTTACAGCGTAGGAGAGACAGATTAGTAGGGCATATCCTTAGGCATGGGGGGATTATGCAATTGATCATAGAAGGTAGAGTGGAGGGAAAGAGAGGGGTAGGTAGGCCTAAATTGGAGTATGTGAGTCAGATAGTTGAAGACGTTGAGATGAATAGCTATAGGGAGATGAAGGGATTAGCTCAGGATAGATCGGCATGGCGTGCTGTTTCCAACCAATCTTTAGGATTGCGGACTCTTTAACTAAGAATATCACCCAAATACCGTAACAAGCATTAAGTAGCTAGATGTACATTTCGAAGGCTATGCGCTCATCTTCAGTAGCGTATATCGTTTTATATTTTTATATTTGCATAGTTTTATCTTGTGCTAGTGAAGATGGGGGTATAGCCCTTGAAATGTACATCTAGCTACTTAATGGTTTGAGTTACGGTATTTGGGTGATGTTCTATATTATAATTTAACACCGTAGTGATAATTTTTAAAACAATTTTATGTTAAATTACAAAATGTTTTAATTTCGAAATTGCGAAATCATCGCCTTAATAAAAAATGTACCACGCGCACGTATCTTTTCCCTTTTGTCTAAGCGCGATAACAATTGGTATAAATGAAGAGACACCAACCACCACCACCACGAGCAAGTCAATTACGAACTGTCCAAGACAAGATATCTCTATTCTAAAGTTTTAGTTACTATGTACGAGTAATGTTTTGATTGAATTAAGACGAAGACAATAGTCTGGCAAGATTTCGGTTCTAAGGGCACTAAGGGACCGAGGCCTTTTGCTGGAGGACGATATTATAGGGGGTAGGGGGTCGTGGGGACGTCTTGCAGCAGCCCCGAACAATAATATTATTCGGTCAACGCTAGCGGCATTCGCCTCAATGGTAAACTCGAACTGAAGCTAGATCGACTATAATATTACTTTGGCTATATATCCATATTGAAATTGGTACTTTATAATAATAATACAAGTTTCGTGTTTAGCTATCTGCAAGATGATGATGATGGTAACCAGCTATCGCGAAGATATTATCAGATTCTGTTGTCATAATAATGGCGGAGTAATATTAACAGTAGCAACATTCGCGTATATACACGATTAATTTCCAAGAAAGTACGATAGCGCAAAATAAAAAGGATTCTTCAGTTCCGGAAAAGTGGCAATTAATTAAATAACGTTTCTATTGTAATTATATGAATTATTTTTAATTCGATAAATTGGCAATGAATTACCGCGCAAACTTATACGTACATAGAAATGTATCTTAATAAATTATTTAATCAAGAAATAATTACTTTGGAGTAAATTCTGTGGCGCGAGCAAGCGCAGGCATGGGCAAATTTTCCACAATACGGCGAGTTAATTGTGGCCGACAAAAAATAATCCTTAGATACAGAAAATAATTTTTGGATTTGTTGCCAAAGATGATAATTTACGATATACTATTTGAAAAAAAATTTGTTTAACATTGAAGATATAATTTGGCCACGGCCCATCGACAGTATAAGCATAGATATATGTATAAGTAAGCAAGCAAGCAGCAGTCTAGTTTCGATATTGTTTTGAATTAATTATAAGTTAATATTGAGTTTCCTGGAAATACACGGAGTATTTGGCGATGTGTATATGTATTTGGTCTTCTTCGTCAGAGGAATGGGCAATGATATATTAATATATAGGATATAATTAACGGATTACAGCGGGCTTTAACTAATTTCCATCGCGATGACGAACTTGGTTTTGATACTGGTAGATCCGACTAAGTTGTCTGTCGAATGCAATTGTAATTGATAAAGTTGGCGTTTTTTTTTTTATATAGCGCAATTTGTAGTTTCAGAGCGAATTTTTTTTTAAGTGAAACTTTTGAAGTGAAAATGAACGTCACCAAAGGTGTATCGAGCCAGGCAAAGGGCGTTAAAGAAACACGGTGGACAACATAACCTACCAATGACCTCAAATACACTGGATGAATCAGTGTGAGAGATCAACGAAATTAATCTGATACAGCTGAGCGAGCCATCGACAAATAGAAATGCACCCACTAGTGCATCATACACACAAAATTTACATTCTTTCAACCTGCTCATCGCCAATTTGATAAACAATTGTTCCATATGATCTGAATTTAAAAAATCGTTAACAAATGGAAAAAAGCAATGTATAAAATCAACTTTTCCTACGACCTAAGAAGTTTCAATTCTACCGCGCGAGAGTCTCGAGCATTTTTTTAGAATTATTTATCGTTGGTTGTTCAAGATGATGTTTTTGTAACGAAGCTTGTACATTGCGAGTATGGACCGCCATAATATCTGTCTTGCAACATGTATGAAGAACATATTTAATATGATGTTTAAGGGCAAATATTATCTTGCATATTAATATCCTATTTCAGCTTAATCTTTTAGCTAACAATTTGTTTATCAAATTCGCGATGAAAGAATGTAAATTTTGTGTATGATTGGGTGCACTAGTGGGTGCATTTCTATTTGTCGATGGCTCAGCTGTATCAGATTCATATCGTATCGATTCATCCAGTGTATTTGAGATCGTTGGAAGGTTATGTTGTCCACCGTGTTTCTTTAACGCCCTTTGCCTGGCTCGATGCTCTCTACTTCTTGGCACAAGGTACTTGTTGGCACTTTTCATGGCAGGTTATTCGCTTTCTTTCGTTCTCTAAACGCTCGCACACTGTCTGTACTTGTCTTTTTCTCCTTTTCACTTTGTGAAAAAATATATATAAATATTAGTTAGTTAAAGAGTCCGCAATCCTAAAGATTGGTTGGAAACAACACGCCATGCCGATCTATCCTGAGCTAATCCCTTCATCTCCCTATAGCTATTCATCTCAACGTCTTCAACTATCTGATTCACATACTCCAATCTAGGCCTACCTACCCCTCTCTTTCCCTCCACTCTACCTTCTATGATCGATTGCATAATCCCCCCATGCCTAAGAATATGCCCTACTAATCTGTCTCTCCTACGCTGTAACACTCTCCAAATACTTCTCTTCTCCCTACTAACTCTAGTACAGCTTCATTTGTTACTTTATCTTCCCAACCAATCCTCATCATCCTCCTTAGTTAAACAGTCCGCAATCCTAAAGATTGGTTGGAAACAGCACGCCATGCCGATCTATCCTGAGCTAATCCCTTCATCTCTCTATAGCTATTCATCTCAACGTCTTCAGCTATCTGACTCACATACTCCAATCTAGGCCTACCTACCCCTCTCTTTCCCTCCACTCTACCTTCTATGATCAATTGCATAATCCCCCCATGCCTAAGAATATGCCCTACTAATCTGTCTCTCCTACGCTGTAACACTCTCCAGATACTTCTCTTCTCCCCTACTAACTCTAGTACAGCTTCATTTGTTACTTTATCTTCCCAACCAATCCTCATCATCCTCCTATAACACCACATTTCTAATGCTTGTAATGTACGCTTCTCTTCCTTTCCTATAGTCCACGCCTCACACCCGTACAGTGCTACACTCCAAACATATACCTTCAGTAATCTTTTTCTAATACCCAAGTCAATATTTGATCTTAAAATCTGTTCTTTTTCTACGAATGCCTTCCTACCCTGTGCTATCCTACACTTTATATCTACTTTGCTTCGATTATCTTTTGTGATTCTACTGCCTAAATAACAAAAATCTGACACTTCTTCGATTCTATTATCTCCTATTGAGATCTTCATTTTTCTACTGTATTCCTTTTTGTCACACCTCATCACTTTAGTTTTACCTATATTTATTTTCATGTTAAAATCCCTAGTCAATACTGCCTGCATACCATTCAATACCCTTTCTAAATTCTTTTCGCTTTCTTCTAATATAGCTATATCGTCGGCGAATCTCAACATATATATTTTCTCTCCCTGTACATTCACACCTACACTATACTCTTCTTTTACTTTGTTTATTGCATCTTCTATATATAGATTAAATAATAACGGTGAGAGTGTACATCCCTGCCGAACTCCCTTCCCTATTTTTGCTACCTCTTCTTCCCCCTCAATTCTAACTAAGGCAGTTTGGTGTTTATATAAATTAAAAATTATTCTCCTATCCTTATAATCTATACCCGTTTCTTTTAAAATTCTAAACATTATGTCCCAATCTACATTATCAAATGCCTTTTCTAAATCTACAAAAGCTATGCAAGTTACCTTTCCTACCCTATTTCTTTTTTCTACTACCGTTCTTAGTGCTAGAATCGCCTCTCTCGTCCCTCTGTTTTTCCTAAAACCAAACTGATCTTCTCCTAGCCTTTCCTCTACTTTATTTTCTAATCTCCTATAAATAATCTTTAACAATATCTTCGATGCATGTGATAGTAGGCTAATGGTCCTATAGTTCTCACATAATTTAGCTCCTATTTTCTTCGGCATTGTTACTATTCTACTACGCTGAAAATCCTGTGGTACTTCTCCCTTCTCATATATTTTACAAACTAACCTGTATAATCGCTCCTGCATTTTTCCCCTGCGTGTTTTATTAATTCGGCTGGTATCATATCAATCCCCGCTGCTTTGTTATTCCGTAAATCATTTAATGCTCTATGAAACTCTGACCTAAGTATGCTAGGACCTAAGTCATCCTCATCTATCTGTTCCACATTTTCTAGCTCCTCCATGTCCTGCCTACCTTTATATAAATCTTCAAGATACTCCTTCCATCTTCTAGCTTTTTCCTTATTTTCTGTGAGTTCCTTACCCTGCTTATCACATATAATGTTACCCTTTGGTTTTACTTTAGAAAAATGTGACTTAATTTTCCTGTAGCCCAAATCTACTTTACCTCTTCTCATATCCTCCTCAATATCCTCACAGTTTCCTTTTATCCACTCTTCTTTCGCTAGCTTGCATTTCCTATTAATTAAGTTCCTTAGTTCCTTATATTTTTTCTGTCCTGCTTCTGTGTTTCCTATTTTAATTTTCCTTCTTGCTTCTATCATTTCAACTATTTCTTCCGTGATCCATTCCCTCCTACCTGCCCTTTTCTTTGTGCCTAATACTTCATTTGCTGCTGTAGTTAGCCCATTTCTGATTTCCCTCCATTCGCAATCTATGTCGTTCCTATATAAATATATGAAATAAAAAAAAAATCGTTAACAAATAGAAAAAAAGCAATGCATAAAATCAACTTTTCCTAGTAGCTAAGAAGTTTCACTTCTACCGCGCGAGAGACTCACGCATATATTTTTTTTGTAAAAAAAAGAAGGGTTCGGGCCATTGTGTTAATCTGGTCGAAAATATGATATGGTGGTAATGGTAAAAACCGCGAAAAAATGCAAATGAAAAACAACACGCGCATAACGCTGAATATCACATTTTCGCACCTTCGCGGAGCACGTGCAAATAAATCTTGCAATATACACATGTGTTTATGTGGGAAATAGTGATATGTGGATCACGGTGGCAGCTGGGCTGTAATCGCGTACGGATCCCACCGATAGGTGCCCGTTCACAATGAGCGCGCAGTACGTGGCATATACGCAGGACTGTGTGTGCTTGTATAGGCGGCACTGCAGAGGACTACTGGACGGTTAGTAGAATGTTGCGTTTGCACGTAAGGGCGACAGAATTTGCTTTATTTACCATTATTAAAACAATAAATTCACGGCATTACACCACGCTTCACACCGTTTGCATATTTTTTTTAGAAAAAAACAAGTAGTTTATATGGAAATGTAAATATGAAGGGCGACAAATCAAATACAATGCACTTTTATGAAATGAAAATGATTTGTTAAAATATGCAGAAAACCACGTGAAATAGTGGCAGCACTTCTGTAAAGAGAAAAAATAATATCAACGTTTGTAAATATAATTTGAATGTGTTAAAATTTTGTACTTACAATATTGTAAGTTTTAATATTGAATCGTTAACGAAGATATTATTTATTTCTGTCGAAAATATATCCAATAAAAAATCGGAGCATACAAAATAATATCCACTAGATATTATTTGTTTACGTTGCGTTGAAAGCGTTCTTAAAATGCAATTTGTGCGCAATGTCTTCACATTAAATCATTTTTATAACTATGTAGCTGCTTTTTCATAACAGGGCACATACATATCTGAAATGAACATTTTTAATCTAGAAATTGTATAGCTATATAATCATCCTGGAGGTGGCGCTCGCTTCGCTACCTGACCAAAATTGCCCGCAATAAATATTCTATTATTAATTTTTATAATATACATCACAATACACATGATATATAACCTACAGAATTTTTACAATCGATTTTTTAATTGTGGTGTTCAATTCAAATTTTTTATTACTCTTTTAAAAGTTGAGATTAAATTTGATTAAAAACGATCGTAAATGTGCGATTCAAATTCAATTCTGGCCCGATGTTGATATAGAAGCGTGAAATGCTCACATGCAGAAACTTTTCGCGAACAAAATACAATATCAATCACACGCCATTAATGTTATTAGCAGGACCTTTACATTTCATCTTTGACAAGGCTTGTTTTCATATCTATTACTTGCAGAACGATGGTAACTCGGGCTGCATTTCAGGTGGAGCAATTAACTCGTTTACCAGAGCCAAATTAATAACAACTCAAAAGTAGTGAAGTAAACTAGACTAAAATACTAGTTTCCAATTAACGAAAGCGCAGCGAACCTGCAATTTAATAATAAAATCCTGCGATGGCGTATTCTTCAAGTTTTCCCATT
This sequence comes from Leptodirus hochenwartii, assembly GCA_947310635.1. NCBI lineage: Eukaryota > Metazoa > Arthropoda > Insecta > Coleoptera > Leiodidae > Leptodirus > Leptodirus hochenwartii. The sequence goes on along the minus strand of OX371183.1, from coordinate 1,922,810 downwards.
TTCACCCTTTCGTGTAAATAATAATCGGATATATACACAGCGTCTTAGATTTTTTTAACCTTTTTTTTAGGATTATAGTAGTTCAAATACCATATCAATAAATTTGGATGAAAATCAATATTAAGATGGTCATTAAAAAATGATTAAAAAAAAACAAAGGCTTCTGAAAATACAAAATTCAACAAAATTTACAAATCGCACTCTTGTTCATGAAAATTCAAAATAAAACTTTTGAAATCTCTTCAATTTAATTTTTTTTTACGATTTTAGTAATTCAAATACCATATCAATAAATTTGGATGAAAATCAATATTAAGATGGTCATTAAAAAATGATTAAAAAAAAACAAAGGCTTCTAAAAATACAAAATTCGACAAAATTTACAAATCGCACTCCTGTTCATGAAAATTCAAAATAAAACTTTTGAAATCTCTTCAATTTAATTCTTTTTTACGATTTTAGTAATTCAAATATCATATCAATAAATTTGGATGAAAATCAATATTAAGATGGTTTTTAAAAAATGATTAAAAAAAAACAAAGGCTTCTAAAAATTCAAAATTCGACAAAATTTACAAATCGCACTCTTGTTCATGAAAATTCAAAATAAAACTTTTGAAATCTCTTCAATTTAATTTTTTTTTACGATTTTAGTAATTCAAATACCATATCAATAAATTTGGATGAAAATCAATATTAAGATGGTCATTAAAAAATGATTAAAAAAAAACAAAGGCTTCTGAAAATACAAAATTCAACAAAATTTACAAATCGCACTCTTGTTCATGAAAATTCAAAATAAAACTTTTGAAATCTCTTCAATTTAATTCTTTTTTACGATTTTAGTAATTCAAATATCATATCAATAAATTTGGATGAAAATCAATATTAAGATGGTCATTAAAAAATGATTAAAAAAAAACAAAGGCTTCTAAAAATACAAAATTCGACAAAATTTACAAATCGCAATCTTGTTCATGAAAATTCAAAATAAAACTTTTGAAATCTCTTCAATTTAATTTTTTTTTTGATCGGTAACAAAGTAGCTTTTTCAAATTATTTTTTTTACGTTAAAATCTTTTCAACTGTTTCGCTCAGCTGTTTGCTACGCTGTACTTCAATAAAAAAAAAATCCTATTATTTGTCAATAAAAGCGAACGTTAAAAATTAACATAAATATAAAATATATAAAATGTAAAAATATAACAGAAGGAAATCAATTTAAGTTCCAGATGGTCATTAATTACATTTAGAACGTTGCAACTGAATCCACTTTCAAGCCTTCTAACAAATTTTTTAATGGATTTTGAAAATCCGAGGATTATAGACGTAAAACGTTAAAAATTTTAAACACCGAAAGAAACAGCACTTTTATTTTGTTTCGAATTTTGAAAATTCAAGAATTATTTTCGACAAAAAATGTAGTAAAAACAACATTTTGCGCGATAGAGCAGCGGTGCCGAAGGATATTTTTCGATCACACCGTATATAGTTGATTTATAATTTAGCCGAATCGGTAATTACAGCTTACCTAAAACTAATCGCGATTATAATTAGACTAGTTTTGGAAGACAAGTGATTTAGTTAGCACATCGAATTTACGTCGGAATATGGACGCGAAAACTTTTCCGACATCGCAAAAATGTTTAAAATCACCGATTACGTCGTTTTTAACAATGGACAGCTGCTCAAGTGTCGAAAAACTTTTTTGATATCCCTCTAAAAGAGAATTGCCCCGCTCGATTGAGTGCAATCAAAAATGTATAATATATAGTTTTTATTTATTTTTTTGGTTGTAGTACTCGTAGAAATATCAACGGAATCCGGCCGATAATTACTTGTTAATGAAGTCTTTGCTGTTCACCACCACGGGCAATAAATTTGATATGTAAACGTGTTGTTAGAACATCAGTAACAACATGCATACTATACAGGAAGTTGGTAATTGTAATTTAAATAATGTAGGACACGTTGTAATTAAGGCCTTTGTAAACAAAATGGCGGCGACATAATACAGGCCAGGACCCGCCATGCCTACCTACAAACAACCGTGTCATAAAATCAGCGGTCATATCAAATTTAATAGAAAAACATTTTTTTTTTGTACCTACGCCAAAATGATCATTTTAATTAAATAAGCATGGGTTAATTTAAAACGTTCGTTGGGATTTTTTTTTTATTGTTGTAGGATGAATTAATTTTGTATATACTATTAATTTAATATTAACCTACTGTCCTTAAAAAGGACACCCATTTTTTTTCAGTTTCTGGGAAATTTTTTAATGTTTATTACAATTTTATTCATTTTAATGCAAGTTTTAATTAATGAGTTATTTCAAATTTTTATGAAAATAAATATATATCAAGTTGTTGGTACGAAATATTTAAATTTGATTAAATTTGGATAAATTTCTCGAAGGTGAATATAAAAAACAATTTTTTTTTTCGTAATTATAATAAATAAATGGACGCTCTGAACGCCGATTAGAATATTTTGGGTGTAACTTAATATCGTAATAAATATTCATCGTCGAAAAATTTATTATTACAATGCTTACGCAAGATTGTAGAATAAATCGAAAATTATAATATTTTAGTAATATAAAATGTATAAATTCATAGACAGACGCAAGAAAGTAATTCAAGTGGGCTGATTGATATATTTTAATAATAGTCAAATTGATTGTTTGTAATTATAAATTTGAATATTTCTTGAATAAATAATATATGTATAAGAAGCCTATTAACCATATGCTGATGCCACAAAATAATTATTATTTGACATGCCTGTGGAATGTCAAATGTAGGTTAGAGTCTCTGTAAAAATCTTTAAAATCTTTAAAATATTTAATCATCACATTATAATTATAATTGCAAAATCAATTTTAAAGTTCGAAATAATACGCAATTTCGATTTATCCTCGATATTACCGAAAGACGGTTATACCAGTCTTCCCATCTGCCCCGCCTTCTATAACCAATTACAATAACATCTCGAACAACCGCACTGTTTTCTTAAAAATGTCCTAAAAACTTCTCGTATCAACGTTTTTATTGCAATCTTTCGCATTGGAATTTTAATGATGGCGCAGAATGACAAATGTAGGTTAGAGACTCTTTAAAAATCTTTAAAAATCTCTAAAATATTTAATCATCACATTATAATTATAATTGCAAAATCCATTTTAAAGTGCGAAATAATACGCAATTTCGATTTATCTTCGATATTGCCGGAAGACGGTTATACCAGTCTTCCCATCTGCCCTGCCTTCTATAACCAATTACAATAACATCTCGAACAACCGCACTGTTTTCTTAAAAATGTCCTAAAAACTTCTCGTATCAACGTTTTTATTGCAATCTTTCGCATTGGAATTTTAATGATGGCGCAGAGTGACAAATGTAGGTTAGAGACTCTTTAAAAATCTTTAAAAATCTCTAAAATATTTAATCATCACATTATAATTATAATTGCAAAATCCATTTTAAAGTGCGAAATAATACGCAATTTCGATTTATCTTCGATATTGCCGGAAGACGGTTATACCAGTCTTCCCATCTGCCCTGCCTTCTATAACCAATTACAATAACATCTCGAACAACCGCACTGTTTTCTTAAAAATGTCCTAAAAACTTCTCGTATCAACGCTTTTATTGCAATCTTTCGCATTGGAATTTTAATGATGGCGCAGAATGACAAATGTAGGTTAGAGACTCTTTAAAAATCTTTAAAAATCTCTAAAATATTTAATCATCACATTATAATTATAATTGCAAAATCCATTTTAAAGTGCGAAATAATACGCAATTTCGATTTATCTTCGATATTGCCGGAAGACGGTTATACCAGTCTTCCCATCTGCCCTGCCTTCTATAACCAATTACAATAACATCTCGAACAACCGCACTGTTTTCTTAAAAATGTCCTAAAAACTTCTCGTATCAACGTTTTTATTGCAATCTTTCGCATTGGAATTTTAATGATGGCGCAGAGTGACAAATGTAGGTTAGAGACTCTTTAAAAATCTTTAAAAATCTCTAAAATATTTAATCATCACATTATAATTATAATTGCAAAATCCATTTTAAAGTGCGAAATAATACGCAATTTCGATTTATCTTCGATATTGCCGGAAGACGGTTATACCAGTCTTCCCATCTGCCCTGCCTTCTATAACCAATTACAATAACATCTCGAACAACCGCACTGTTTTCTTAAAAATGTCCTAAAAACTTCTCGTATCAACGCTTTTATTGCAATCTTTCGCATTGGAATTTTAATGATGGCGCAGAATGACAAATGTAGGTTAGAGACTCTTTAAAAATCTTTAAAAATCTCTAAAATATTTAATCATCACATTATAATTATAATTGCAAAATCCATTTTAAAGTGCGAAATAATACGCAATTTCGATTTATCTTCGATATTGCCGGAAGACGGTTATACCAGTCTTCCCATCTGCCCTGCCTTCTATAACCAATTACAATAACATCTCGAACAACCGCACTGTTTTCTTAAAAATGTCCTAAAAACTTCTCGTATCAACGTTTTTATTGCAATCTTTCGCATTGGAATTTTAATGATGGCGCAGAGTGACAAATGTAGGTTAGAGACTCTTTAAAAATCTTTAAAAATCTCTAAAATATTTAATCATCACATTATAATTATAATTGCAAAATCCATTTTAAAGTGCGAAATAATACGCAATTTCGATTTATCTTCGATATTGCCGGAAGACGGTTATACCAGTCTTCCCATCTGCCCTGCCTTCTATAACCAATTACAATAACATCTCGAACAACCGCACTGTTTTCTTAAAAATGTCCTAAAAACTTCTCGTATCAACGCTTTTATTGCAATCTTTCGCATTGGAATTTTAATGATGGCGCAGAATGACAAATGTAGGTTAGAGACTCTTTAAAAATCTTTAAAAATCTCTAAAATATTTAATCATCACATTATAATTATAATTGCAAAATCCATTTTAAAGTGCGAAATAATACGCAATTTCGATTTATCTTCGATATTGCCGGAAGACGGTTATACCAGTCTTCCCATCTGCCCTGCCTTCTATAACCAATTACAATAACATCTCGAACAACCGCACTGTTTTCTTAAAAATGTCCTAAAAACTTCTCGTATCAACGTTTTTATTGCAATCTTTCGCATTGGAATTTTAATGATGGCGCAGAGTGACAAATGTAGGTTAGAGACTCTTTAAAAATCTTTAAAAATCTCTAAAATATTTAATCATCACATTATAATTATAATTGCAAAATCCATTTTAAAGTGCGAAATAATACGCAATTTCGATTTATCTTCGATATTGCCGGAAGACGGTTATACCAGTCTTCCCATCTGCCCTGCCTTCTATAACCAATTACAATAACATCTCGAACAACCGCACTGTTTTCTTAAAAATGTCCTAAAAACTTCTCGTATCAACGTTTTTATTGCAATCTTTCGCATTGGAATTTTAATGATGGCGCAGAATGACAAATGTAGGTTAGAGACTCTTTAAAAATCTTTAAAAATCTCTAAAATATTTAATCATCACATTATAATTATAATTGCAAAATCCATTTTAAAGTGCGAAATAATACGCAATTTCGATTTATCTTCGATATTGCCGGAAGACGGTTATACCAGTCTTCCCATCTGCCCTGCCTTCTATAACCAATTACAATAACATCTCGAACAACCGCACTGTTTTCTTAAAAATGTCCTAAAAACTTCTCGTATCAACGCTTTTATTGCAATCTTTCGCATTGGAATTTTAATGATGGCGCAGAATGACAAATGTAGGTTAGAGACTCTTGAAAAATCTTTAAAAATCTCTAAAATATTTAATCATCACATTATAATTGCAAAAATGTTTAATCAATCATCGTCCATTTTAAAGACGAGGTTCGAAATAATGCGCAATTTCGATTTATCTTCGATATTACCGAAAGACGGTTATACCAGTCTTCCCATCTGCCCCGCCTTCTATAACCAATTACAATAACATCTCGAACAACCGCACTGTTTTCTTAAAAATGTCCTAAAAACTTCTCGTATCAACGCTTTTATTGCAATCTTTCGCATTGGAATTTTAATGATGGCGCAGAATGACAAATGTAGGTTAGAGACTCTTGAAAAATCTTTAAAAATCTCTAAAATATTTAATCATCACATTATAATTATAATTGCAAAATCCATTTTAAAGTGCGAAATAATACGCAATTTCGATTTATCTTCGATATTGCCGGAAGACGGTTATACCAGTCTTCCCATCTGCCCTGCCTTCTATAACCAATTACAATAACATCTCGAACAACCGCACTGTTTTCTTAAAAATGTCCTAAAAACTTCTCGTATCAACGCTTTTATTGCAATCTTTCGCATTGGAATTTTAATGATGGCGCAGAATGACAAATGTAGGTTAGAGACTCTTTAAAAATCTTTAAAAATCTCTAAAATATTTAATCATCACATTATAATTATAATTGCAAAATCCATTTTAAAGTGCGAAATAATACGCAATTTCGATTTATCTTCGATATTGCCGGAAGACGGTTATACCAGTCTTCCCATCTGCCCTGCCTTCTATAACCAATTACAATAACATCTCGAACAACCGCACTGTTTTCTTAAAAATGTCCTAAAAACTTCTCGTATCAACGCTTTTATTGCAATCTTTCGCATTGGAATTTTAATGATGGCGCAGAATGACAAATGTAGGTTAGAGACTCTTTAAAAATCTTTAAAAATCTCTAAAATATTTAATCATCACATTATAATTATAATTGCAAAATCCATTTTAAAGTGCGAAATAATACGCAATTTCGATTTATCTTCGATATTGCCGGAAGACGGTTATACCAGTCTTCCCATCTGCCCTGCCTTCTATAACCAATTACAATAACATCTCGAACAACCGCACTGTTTTCTTAAAAATGTCCTAAAAACTTCTCGTATCAACGCTTTTATTGCAATCTTTCGCATTGGAATTTTAATGATGGCGCAGAATGACAAATGTAGGTTAGAGACTCTTGAAAAATCTTTAAAAATCTCTAAAATATTTAATCATCACATTATAATTATAATTGCAAAATCCATTTTAAAGTGCGAAATAATACGCAATTTCGATTTATCTTCGATATTGCCGGAAGACGGTTATACCAGTCTTCCCATCTGCCCTGCCTTCTATAACCAATTACAATAACATCTCGAACAACCGCACTGTTTTCTTAAAAATGTCCTAAAAACTTCTCGTATCAACGCTTTTATTGCAATCTTTCGCATTGGAATTTTAATGATGGCGCAGAATGACAAATGTAGGTTAGAGACTCTTTAAAAATCTTTAAAAATCTCTAAAATATTTAATCATCACATTATAATTATAATTGCAAAATCCATTTTAAAGTGCGAAATAATACGCAATTTCGATTTATCTTCGATATTGCCGGAAGACGGTTATACCAGTCTTCCCATCTGCCCTGCCTTCTATAACCAATTACAATAACATCTCGAACAACCGCACTGTTTTCTTAAAAATGTCCTAAAAACTTCTCGTATCAACGCTTTTATTGCAATCTTTCGCATTGGAATTTTAATGATGGCGCAGAATGACAAATGTAGGTTAGAGACTCTTTAAAAATCTTTAAAAATCTCTAAAATATTTAATCATCACATTATAATTATAATTGCAAAATCCATTTTAAAGTGCGAAATAATACGCAATTTCGATTTATCTTCGATATTGCCGGAAGACGGTTATACCAGTCTTCCCATCTGCCCTGCCTTCTATAACCAATTACAATAACATCTCGAACAACCGCACTGTTTTCTTAAAAATGTCCTAAAAACTTCTCGTATCAACGTTTTTATTGCAATCTTTCGCATTGGAATTTTAATGATGGCGCAGAATGATAAATGTAGGTTAGAGACTCTTTAAAAATCTTTAAAAATCTCTAAAATATTTAATCATCACATTATAATTATAATTGCAAAATCCATTTTAAAGTGCGAAATAATACGCAATTTCGATTTATCTTCGATATTACCGAAAGACGGTTATACCAGTCTTCCCATCTGCCCCGCCTTCTATAACCAATTACAATAACATCTCGAACAACCGCACTGTTTTCTTAAAAATGTCCTAAAAACTTCTCGTATCAACGCTTTTATTGCAATCTTTCGCATTGGAATTTTAATGATGGCGCAGAATGACAAATGTAGGTTAGAGACTCTTGAAAAATCTTTAAAAATCTCTAAAATATTTAATCATCACATTATAATTGCAAAAATGTTTAATCAATCATCGTCCATTTTAAAGACGAGGTTCGAAATAATGCGCAATTTCGATTTATCTTCGATATTACCGAAAGACGGTTATACCAGTCTTCCCATCTGCCCCGCCTTCTATAACCAATTACAATAACATCTCGAACAACCGCACTGTTTTCTTAAAAATGTCCTAAAAACTTCTCGTATCAACGCTTTTATTGCAATCTTTCGCATTGGAATTTTAATGATGGCGCAGAATGACAAATGTAGGTTAGAGACTCTTGAAAAATCTTTAAAAATCTCTAAAATATTTAATCATCACATTATAATTGCAAAAATGTTTAATCAATCATCGTCCATTTTAAAGACGAGGTTCGAAATAATGCGCAATTTCGATTTATCTTCGATATTACCGAAAGACGGTTATACCAGTCTTCCCATCTGCCCCGCCTTCTATAACCAATTACAATAACATCTCGAACAACCGCACTGTTTTCTTAAAATTTTCTAAAAACTTCTCGTATCAACGTTTTTATTGCAATCTTTCGCATTGGAATTTTAATGATGGCGCAGAATGACAAATGTAGGTTAGAGACTCTTTAAAAATCTTTAAAAATCTCTAAAATATTTAATCATCACATTATAATTGCAAAAATGTTTAATCAATCATCGTCCATTTTAAAGACGAGGTTCGAAATAATGCGCAATTTCGATTTATCTTCGATATTACCGAAAGACGGTTATACCAGTCTTCCCATCTGCCCCGCCTTCTATAACCAATTACAATAACATCTCGAACAACCGCACTGTTTTCTTAAAAATGTCCTAAAAACTTCTCGTATCAACGTTTTTATTGCAATCTTTCGCATTGGAATTTTAATGATGGCGCAGAATGACAAATGTAGGTTAGAGACTCTTTAAAAATCTTTAAAAATCTCTAAAATATTTAATCATCACATTATAATTGCAAAAATGTTTAATCAATCATCGTCCATTTTAAAGACGAGGTTCGAAATAATGCGCAATTTCGATTTATCTTCGATATTACCGAAAGACGGTTATACCAGTCTTCCCATCTGCCCCGCCTTCTATAACCAATTACAATAACATCTCGAACAACCGCACTGTTTTCTTAAAAATGTCCTAAAAACTTCTCGTATCAACGTTTTTATTGCAATCTTTCGCATTGGAATTTTAATGATGGCGCAGAATGACAAATGTAGGTTAGAGACTCTTTAAAAATCTTTAAAAATCTCTAAAATATTTAATCATCACATTATAATTGCAAAAATGTTTAATCAATCATCGTCCATTTTAAAGACGAGGTTCGAAATAATGCGCAATTTCGATTTATCTTCGATATTACCGAAAGACGGTTATACCAGTCTTCCCATCTGCCCCGCCTTCTATAACCAATTACAATAACATCTCGAACAACCGCACTGTTTTCTTAAAAATGTCCTAAAAACTTCTCGTATCAACGTTTTTATTGCAATCTTTCGCATTGGAATTTTAATGATGGCGCAGAATGACAAATGTAGGTTAGAGACTCTTTAAAAATCTTTAAAAATCTCTAAAATATTTAATCATCACATTATAATTGCAAAAATGTTTAATCAATCATCGTCCATTTTAAAGACGAGGTTCGAAATAATGCGCAATTTCGATTTATCTTCGATATTACCGAAAGACGGTTATACCAGTCTTCCCATCTGCCCCGCCTTCTATAACCAATTACAATAACATCTCGAACAACCGCACTGTTTTCTTAAAAATGTCCTAAAAACTTCTCGTATCAACGTTTTTATTGCAATCTTTCGCATTGGAATTTTAATGATGGCGCAGAATGACAAATGTAGGTTAGAGACTCTTTAAAAATCTTTAAAAATCTCTAAAATATTTAATCATCACATTATAATTGCAAAAATGTTTAATCAATCATCGTCCATTTTAAAGACGAGGTTCGAAATAATGCGCAATTTCGATTTATCTTCGATATTACCGAAAGACGGTTATACCAGTCTTCCCATCTGCCCCGCCTTCTATAACCAATTACAATAACATCTCGAACAACCGCACTGTTTTCTTAAAAATGTCCTAAAAACTTCTCGTATCAACGTTTTTATTGCAATCTTTCGCATTGGAATTTTAATGATAGCGCAGGAATATATGACAACGTGTCAAGTAAATAATAAATACCACTGCCGCTGTGTAATATTCAATAACACGTGGTTAAAATAACATTATTTATGTTATTTTAGGATCGGCACGTTGAAATATATATTAGGACCTTTCGTGCGGCACTAAAGCCGATCACTGCCCTGCCTTTTATAACCAATTACATAACATCTGAAACAACCGCACCTTTTTTCTGAAAACAATTTCTAAGAGTATACAAAAACTTCTCTTGTATCAACGTTTTTATTGAAATCTTTCGCATTCGAATTTTAATGATATATATGTCAACTAAACAGCTGTGTAATATTCAGTGACACGTGCTTATTACATTATTTATGTTATTTTAGGATCGGCATGTTGAAATAAATATCAGGACCTTTAGTGCGCCACTAGAGCCGATGTCTGTTTTCAAATGTATAGTGGAAATATAAGCGGCAATTGTTCCCTCGGCGACCGTGATAGGTGATATCAGCGGTTCTGCATGCAGCGGCGACAGCAGCAGGTGTGTGTCACCTCTTGACAACTGTCAACATGATCGCGGAATATATTGCACGCGCTCTGTGAGGTGGAAAGAAGCAGAGTCTTTAGTGGCATTTGCTCAAATGATTTATTTGATTTTTCTATGACAGGCACGTAATTGTTTTTTGTAATTAATTTCGAAATTTGTAACACTCTTGGATATACATATACGAGTGTAAATTTGTACGTATGTGGGGCGTGGACAATGCGCAAAAGACGTGCAAACGTAACAATCGAAATGTAGCGGCGTTACAACTAAACAACTAACTAACTCGCATTGTTTAATTAAATTAACTAATTGTGATAGATGTAACTAAGTGTTCTAGATCTATCTAACTAATTAACCAACTAACTGTGCTAAATCTAACTCGCTTACCTTTCAATTAGTTACCAAAAAAAAGCTAACTAACTAATTAACTGAACTAGATCTAATTTCATTTGTTTTAGTTGATTAATAACTAACAAATTGTTGCTGGACGTACTTAAGTTGCTTAAACTGTGCCACGGCCAACCGTATTCGTTTTTTATCAGAATTATTTGAGTATTTATTTTGCAGTTTCACGTCGTGGCTCCTCAAACATCCGCCACGAAACAACTATTTATATAAAATCTACACCTGATGATTTCGGTGTACAATTTTACGGAGGGAATTATAAATGAAAGCTGTTCGCAACTAATTGCCATTCCAATCCACAAATAAATATTTACCACCCACCCAACAGAGGTACCACAACATGTTACGTGATTGATAAGTTGTTTTTTTTCACCGAATTTTGGTTTTGTATAAAAAAATTAATAAGACGATTTTTTTCGGTAGACAAACGACTGTTTTTTTATATGATAATATTGTTTTTGGTGCGAAGGACAAATTAATTTCAAATTAGTTTTATTGCGTGGAGAAGTGCGCAATAAAATATAGTGCGATTGTTTTTGTTCTTCATTTTGTATAATGCGATCGAAAAATGTAAAACAACTGGACTATGTTGGGTTATTTGTGTGTGACTAGATTTTATGTATTATTAAACATTTTCGATGTCTATTATATTTTGTAAAGCTCATATCATGTATGACAGTGTCGAAATGTGAGAAATAACATTTGGAAAATATACTGTGCTGTTAAAAAAAAAATATAAATAAAAGCGTGTTCAGTTGTCGCAAAGAATCCAAAAAATGAAGATAAATGTGAACTAATAAAATAGTTTTTAGAACTAGGTAGTAATTTGTATTTAAAAAAATGATTTTTTTAGTAAACCACTACAAATAAACAGCGAATAGTAAATATTTTTTTATAGGGGGGGGGTATAATTTGAGCCACTCTGTATATATAATCATACGCTCGCAGGTGACAAAGATTAAATGTGAGAGCAGCATTTACATTATACATAATTAGACACTTTAGTTTTATTGGGATATAATGCAGCAAATTAACGTCACTTTGTTAGCCGATTTATTTATTTAACAGTTGACAGCCTATACTGCAAATTGATCAACCAACATTTCACGCCAAATCCACTATATATATATACTTGCTTAACAATATATATATAAATTCAACAGCTATATACATTTACTTTTAATACAAATACAAATAAACAAATATCCACAACAAAAAACAAACTTCGTACAACATCCAGCAAAACGTTGAATATTATTTTTGATATTCGCCATTTCAGTTTTAATAAAAAAAAATGTAGAGAATTTTTTTGCGGCATTTTATTTATTTATGGTCAATCGAGAAATTTGGTGAATTTATTTAGAATATTATTCTATTTGCTAGTGCATTTTTTTTATTGTTAAACAAAGATTCAAAACCAACTGTTTTAATTCTACAAAAACGTATCGTTAGTTTAGAAAAATTGTAATATATTAAATAATTTGCAAAAAGCGGCATTTTATTTATTTATGGTCAATCGAGAAATTTGGTGAATTTATTTAGAATATTATTCTATTTGCTAGTGCATTTTTTTTATTGTTAAACAAAGATTCAAAACCAATTGTTTTAGTTCTACAAAAAAGTATCGTTAGTTTAGAAAAATTGTAATATATTAAATAATTTGCAAAAAAAAGTTTATATATATACATAAGTGGATTTAAGGTATATATTATAAAAAATTATATCAATGTGGATTTACACAAATGATGAGTGATAAATAAAAAGCCACAAAAAATTGTAGATTCTCCAAAATCAATTTTATTGACGAAAATATGGTAAAAAATTTTTTTTTTATGATTTGGAAGTATTTATATTAAGCATGTTCAGTTTGGTATACAGGATAGATTTTTTAAAATTTAAATAAACATTGAATGTAGCACATTTTTTGTATAAATTCATTTTATTTGTGTATAAAACACATCGTAAATGGAAGTATGCATAAAATATCGAACGAATAAAAATATAGAAGTGCAGAATTGAACTTGGCTGAGCGACCGATCATTTAGACAGACGGGCAGAGCCGTGGTAATTTTTATTTTTCAGGGGTCGCGTTTTTATATACAGTTTTTTTTCGCTTATAACAAAGTAAAAGAGTAATGTATTTAAATTACACGTGAATAATTAATAGTGGCATATACGACCATATAAAACACAATTTTAGGTTGTTCGGGGCCTCGCTATATTTTGAACTGAAAAAAATATGACGAGGATTTTTTTACGATGAAATAGTAACGATGCAGTAATCAAATATTCTTTTTTATAACGTTTTTTTTTTTTTTTTACGAACCTCATATAGAGGGGGCTGCTGTATATATACGCGCATATATATATATATATATAATACCCGTTGAGTTTTGTATCAATTATATATTTGCTGGCATTGTTGAAAAAGCGGGGCCCATATTTTTCATCATTCCATTCTCTCTCGTCGAAACTTTTGCATCTATGAATCCGAACAATTCGCTTTTTTTGTCTTTATTTTCAAGCCTATAGACACTACGTACACACATCGATGAAGGAGCCATGTACAAAATCCCATCAAACACAAAAGAATATTATTATATTATAAAATGTGTAATATATGTTGAGGCAAAATATATTCAATATTTACAAATTGGAATTTTTTTTTTTAAAGCTAAAATTAAATTATCGATAAATATAACGATTTTTTTAAATATATTTAGAATTTTTAATTACCATATATAGTTGAACTACAAAAAAATGGATGGTATCTTAAGGTATAGATGTATTTTTTTTTTACCGTACGATAATTAAAAATCATTGTTGATTAGTCCTTCATAAATTTTTCGGAAAAATCCGTTTCTGTTGCTAAAATTTTGCCGTATTACATAGAATAGGGCGGAATATTTATTTATACTATAAATCTAACGGAATTATACATTTTTTTTGCGTGGAATAAATATACAAAATGCTCTGCGAATTCGCGTATGTATTCCAGGGTATTCCCTCCTGTATGCTTCGCCTAACGAAATCGAATTTTTAATCTACACAATGCCAGATGTATGTTTTATATATATATATAACGTTACAGACAAAAAAATTACATCGGTATAAATTGCAAACTCACAATATTTTCCACTAATAGAACGAACGAATCAAGGAAAACTCAATATAGACTCAAAAAACATATATTTACAAAATAGGGCAAAAAAAAAACGATTGTACGGCCGATTCGGGCTATTTTTTTCAGCAAGGACTATTTACAGTCGAATAAATTCGACTAGCGCAATATTTTTCGTCAGGAGATTTACATATAAATGAACGAAAACGTAACGCTTTGGTAACGAACAAGCTATTCCCTTCTCCAACTAATCGCATAATACCTCCATGTCTAAGGATATGACCTTATTTAATTCCGCAACAGCTTAGTCTTCTCATTAACCAAGTTTTGTATTATACACTTCTAAACGTCGTGACAAAATTGCACCATTTATTGTCGCATATGGCAAACAGCCCCTAAATAAATGACGCGGGGGTGGTAAGGTGTGGTGGGTAATATCGGTGATCGGAATGGCGTAGTGAACCGTCACCAGGAGAGCATTTACCCTCAGTTACATCGGCACTGCTAATGTTCGCTAAATTATTCAAAGTGCATTGCCTGTATGGCATATTCCACATGGAGATATGTAGTTTGGGGGGGATGTGATATGTGCGGGGGTGGCGGCGTGGGGTGGATGATGGAAGCTGTGTGTACTAAGGTGGGCGTGCTGGGCAGGCGGGTGATTGGGGAGATGGATGGACAAAAGTCTTGGGAGGAAGTGGAGTTGGGGGGAAGCTTTATATTTGTGTGCGCGCTAAAAATTTGCTGTACTAATTGTTGGGCCGAATATTAAGTTAATTATTGATTAATTTTAAAAAATAATGTATAATTTTTTAAGGAAAATTCGCAATATGTCATATTTTTATTTTTTATATAAGGTTTTGTTTGTGCGCAAAAATTTGTGGTAATAATTGTTGGGCGAAAAATGTAAAATATAAAGTTAATTATTGATTAATTTAAACAAAATTAATATAGAAGTTTTTAAGGAATATTCTCAACAAGTTTTATTCTTTTTAATTTTTATGTAAGGTTTTGTTGTACGCCAAAATTTGGTGGTAATAATTGTTGGGCGAAAAATGTAGAATGTAGAGTTAATTATTGATTGATTAAAAAAATTTAAATAAGGTTTTTCAGCGTACATTCGATTCGAAATGCATTTTTTTTATATCAGGTCCTTTAGTTCATCATTTTTACTAATAAAAATCATATTCATCAGTCATTTTATTACTGAATTTTTCTTTTATAAAATTCAAACATGTCTAGTGTCAAAATTCGAAAAAAAAACTTGATTTTTTTAAAATAACTAAATGTTTCCAGGATGCTTTTTCAACTTCTTATTATAAATTTCTCTCTCCTGCATTAATTTTAATTTATTCTGCATTTCGTCCAATAAAAAAATGTAATTTTTAATTTAAAGTCATTTCCTTAATTTATAAATTTTAATTGTCCATATATTGAAATAAATTTATATATCTTCTAAAAGCAGCTAAGCTAATATAAAATAGCTTACCAGACGGAAACTTGAAAATTGACATTTTTTAATGATGCATTGTCAGGATATTAAAATAAATTAACGTTTCTTCAAATTCAAAGAACGATGCAAATTGCAAAACACATTTTTTCGATTATCGATAACACCTCTTCAAGTGAAAAACTAATTATTGATAAAACAAACATCCTTACAAGATATTTGGTCTGTTTTTTCCCCACATAAAAATATATTTGTACATATTTTAGTAATATTTGAAAAATTAATAATCCTTGAGAGTATAAAATTATTACCTCTAAATATTTTTTGATATTAATAAAAAAAATTATACGTTTTTATATTCTGGGCATATCTTCCATATACCTGCGATAGAGGATAAAAAAAGTTGACGGAAACAACAATTTTATTAGATAAAAAAAAAAAAACCGCGGAAGATTTTGTACTTTTTGTAAATGGGGCACCGTTAGATTGGCACCACGGAGGTTGTGGGTTCGAATCACACTCTGCTCAGAGATATTCTCTTCGAGAATTCCTTCGGGGACCATGGATATATTTACTGGTGTAATGCCAAGGAACACGCTCACGTGTTCCTTGACTTAAGATTAAAAGTTAATAAAAAAAAAATATATGAGCCGGCCAAAACATTACGGAAACATATAGTAAGGCCATTGGGGAAGGGAGAGCCTTCCTTAAACGCCCATCCTTAAAAAAAATGATTTTTTTTTAAAACTGATCAAATAAGTAGTTTTATGAAATGGATTTGATGTAAATCTTGCACAAGATTTTATGTTCAAAAATCATCTTTGGACACACCTGTTGTACAGTCCTATTGGTAACCCCCATCGAGTTATATAACGCATACTTCCTATCCGAATTATTACTACAAACTGAATATATACGGGCACAAATGTTCCTGCAGGAGCAGAGACGAGATACGGGAAGGCAGGCGGGCAACATCGAACTCTCCCGCTGCATTAAAGAGCACTTTGGTCCTCCTGACTGACTGATTGGTATTGCGATTCAATTACCCAGTCGATTATTTTATGGCGACGCGTCTGATAATAAGTCCATGATTCGATCATATTAAGATCACAGCGCTCCGTGCCATGTTCCTATGTGCTCTGGCACGGACGGGCTACCCGCCGGATGGATCTGCAGCGTGCCACCTCTTCTCTGAGTTGACATTAATAGATATATGCTAGCACGTAACACCTATATGCACCACCGGCGGTACCAATCGAGAACGCAGTAAAGCGCTGTTTGCAAAAGTTGCCAAATACAATTTAATTTGCGCTCACATCAAATTAAAATTAAGAAATTAAACTGATTTTTAATTGTCGTTAAAAAAAATCGTGTTTGTTAGTTACGAAGTTCGCCTTTACTGCATTTTAAGTTATAAAATTCAAACGTGGCAGCGTCGCAATCAAATTAATCTTCTTTATGGCAATATTTGATAATAATTCAAATTGAATATTTTCTAAAGAACAAAATGTTTTTTGTTTATCTTCAATTCTTACCTAACCAAAGCAATGATTAATTTAAACATTTTTTCTTTTGGAGATGGCATTTATTAATGAACCTTAAATATATGTTCTGATTCAATATTTATTTTGTTTCCGGAGGATGGTGCTGAAGAAACGTCGACGGAATGTGTTAAAATGTGGCAAATATTTGCTCGAGTACGTACGTCTGTTTGGCAGTTTATATCGAATTATCATTTGATGAAAAAGTGATGTTTTACTATGAAAAGTAATCAGATTGAAGATTGTTTTACCTTCAAATTTTTGCTTAAGTTCATTTATTATAGTTATATTTTTAATTGATTTAATAAACTGTTTATTAAAGTACCCATTTCGATCCTGTCTTTAATATTTTTATAGTTGATTGTTTCGGCTATTAAAAATTTCTGTCGATGGTCCTTAAATGATTTATAAAGCTGCGAAAATAATTATTGTTTTTCGTTTTTAATTAAATATGCGTTGGTTTTTGTGTTTTTGTAATTAATGGTCTTACAAAACAAATACATACTGATTTCTTTTTAAAAAATCAATTTTGATCGTATATCTTCATTTATCGTTTTGGTACTAAGACCTTTTTGAAAAGTCTTCAATAATATTGAACTTTAAAAATTAAATTAGCATTATAGTTCAAATAGAGTACACAAAACAAAAATTAAAATACATTACATCATACTAAAAATTTCGCAGAGCTCAATTCTTCAATTTTTATATCTTATTATATTTTTAATATCTTTTAAAATCTTATATATTTTTTAAATTCTTTTAATATCTTAAATTTAAATAAACTTTATTGTACTAATGATTTAACAATATTTAAAAAGGAAGCCCAACTTTGAGATTTAAAAAAATATATATATACAGATGTATATATTATTTTTTTATATTAATATGACGACTGAATTAACGCCCTTCAATTTAACATATCACTCGATGGGGTGCACCAACTAGTTCTTCTTTGAGAATTTTTTTAACAAAATTTAAGTATTAAGGATAAATTTAAAAAATTATAACTACAGTGTTAAATAATTGTATCACCTAAATAACTGAAAGATATAACGTTGAATTAAATAATATGCCAGTACAAAATGGCTATTCCTCTTCAATTGTAAATAACATATTACGAAAATTTAAACGAACAAAAGATATTAGAAATATTAGTAGTTTATTGCAAAGTAATATTTCTACTTGTAAATTTGTTAAAGTACCTTTTGATAGGATTTTACCACGGGGATGGAAAATCGAATAAAATTTCATAAAAAAAAAACATCTTGGAGCTACACAGGGTTCTATACTCGCTCTATTGTTCTTCCAGACGTATTAAACTACATTTTTTGTTGATTTCTCATGAAAGATTACTAACATCGCTTTTAACAAAGAATATATATATATATATATTCCATTTCTTAAAAATATTTTTTTTCTTCGTAATTGTAAACAATTTTAATATTAATTAATATATATTTTCGTATGTTTCTATTTAGTTCTATAACTTTACCTAATTATAGTCTGATGATGGATGCGTTAACTAACAAACATACGAAACTTTTAACAAATAAAAAATATTTTCTGGACCTATCAATATCATCCTTATATTTGAAATAATTATTTACATTGCGGACAGTAGATGAAAAAGCGAATTTAATGTATTCGCATCGTTGGTCTTTTTTCTTGTACGGTTTGCGGAAACAAACGATAAATAGTAATTACATGCCGGGAGTAATTGCAGAAAAACAAACACAGTGTAACATGAACTAAACACACGCGTTTTATGTTTTATGTGTTGCGTGGATTGCATTACATTTCATCGGGCGAAGAGGAGAGCAAAAGAAGCGCACTGGAGTGATAGTTTACTGATACAGAAGAGCGGCGCGCTTCGGAGTACCCGGTATTATTTATTGTTACAAATTAAACACGCTGCTGTACATATAACTGTTGATTGATCGTATTTAGTTTCGCGTTAGTGATCCTTCTGTGCGATCTTTGATGTTAAATGACACGATAATTCGTTTTGAAACTGTAAAATACCAGTTTTTCGTTTTATAGGAGATTCTTTTTTTTTAACGAGAAATATTGGAGTGTGTAAAATGACGATTTTTTTAATTAAACTGGTAATTACGTTGACAAAATGGCTGCCATCTCGCGTAGCTCGATCTGCATAAAAAGTGATAATACTTCGCTGCACTTCTCTTGTTTCGAAAAACGTCATAAATCAAGATAAATATATTTCAGCAAGTGCGCTAGAAGCCTGTATATAAATATTACCAAATAAATCACTTTAAGTAATGCCAGTGCCGTCGGAATACGCTATATATCCATATATACAGATATTTAATAAAATCCTTATATATAAATTTTCAGCTACCAGTTTTAATGGGCGCACTGCTTAAATTTATTTCCAAAAATAATATTTCACTGGTAATTACGGCCGATATATATATACACGTATATAAGAAAATATAAATGTATAAAATTTATGCTTTCGGAATATATGCATTTGTTTATGAATTCGCTAAACAGGGTCAAAATACCAATCCATTTTCTTGTACGAAAATATTTTCAGCGTATATATTTATATATGTTACGTTTCTTCGCGTATACTCAACTATACACTGAGTGTATATATTTTAAAAAATCAGCAAAACAAATAATCTTAGTAAAAACTGTTTTTTATAAAGGATTAATAACTTTTTGATAGTCCATTTTAGAAGAGGGAAATTAAAAACAACTTTCCGTTTATTTACTATGAATTTTTTAATATATTTTACTATATACCTCTACTTGATAAAGTTGTTTTTTATTTCCCAAATCCAACTGTTTTTTATTTGATAAATTATGATAAATTAGTAAATAACAAATTTGCTTTTTATAAAGGATTAATTCAGCCGTAACTTTTTGATAGTCCATTTTAGAAGAGGGAAATTAAAAACAACTTTCCGTTTATTTACTATGAATTTTTTAATATATTTTACTATATACCTCTACTTGCAAGTTGTTTTTTATTTCCCAATTCCAACTGTTTCTTAATTGATAAATTATGATAAATTAGTAAATAACAAATTTGCTTTTTATAAAGGATTAATTCAGCCGTAACTTTTTGATAGTCCATTTTAGAAGAGGGAAATTAAAAACAACTTTGCGTTTATTTGCTATGAATTTTTTAATATATTTTACTATATACCTCTACTTGATAAAGTTGTTTTTTATTTCCCAATTCCAACTGTTTTTTATTTGATAAATTATGATAAATTAGTAAATAACAAATTTGTTTTTTATAAAGGATTAATTCATCCGTAACTTTTTGATAGTCCATTTTAGAAGAGGGAAATTAAAAACAACTTTGCGTTTATTTACTATGATTTTATTTATTTATTTTACTATATACCTCTACTTGCAAGTTGTTTTTTATTTCCCAATTCCAACTGTTTTTTAATTGATAAATTATGATAAATTAGTAAATAACAAATTTGTTTTTTATAAAGGATTAATTCATCCGTAACTTTTTGATAGTCCATTTTAGAAGAGGGAAATTAAAAACAACTTTGCGTTTATTTACTATGATTTTATTTATTTATTTTACTATATACCTCTACTTGCAAGTTGTTTTTTATTTCCCAATTCCAACTGTTTTTTATTTGATAAATTGTGATAAATTAGTAAATAACAAATTTGTTTTTTTATAAAGGATTAATTCAGCCGTAACTTTTTGAAAGCCCATTTTAGAATGGGGAAATTAAAAACAACTTTGCGTTTATTTACTATGATTTTTTTATATTTTTTTACTATATACCTCTACATGCAAGTTGTTTTTTATTTCCCAATTCCAACTGTTTTTTTATTTGATAAATTGTGATAAATTAGTAAATAACAGGTTGCTTGTAATAATTGACGAAATAAAATTCGAGCTACTAAATATTCTATACAACAAAATATGCGATTATAAAAACATCTTCACGTTTTAAAAACAAGTAAAAATGATTATCCGATTATAGCGTGCATAAATTAATGATCGCGATCAGATAAATGGACAATCTCGCGTACAAACGGAACATTCGGTATATGAAACAAAGTGCTCGAATTTTCGTTTGCGCAAGTGTATTTATTTCAATTTTATTCGGAATAAATTATGCACAGTTGAAATGTTCTTATAATACGTTCGTCTCTGTCCCACTAATGGCCAGCCCCCGGATGACGATGACTATGTAGTCTCCGAAAGTTATTCCGAATCCGATATAATAAGACTATATATATATAAAGCACGTATAGGTATATAGACCAAGAAGCGACCAGAAGAACTGCTGGCTCGCTGGCTGGCGGAGTAATATATAATAACTTTATAATTTCTTTGTAATTAACATGTCGTAGGGATCTCGCAACGTGAACTGAATAAAAGATATATTATGGTAGGTCTCTTGATGGACAGGACAGGAATAAGTGTGACTCAACGAGTACAAACCAAAAAAATGCAAAATTACAATGTATCAAGACAATAAGAAAAAGATACGCTTTTCTTTGATATAAATTCGTATATTCTTAAGAGATTAATTTTTTATATTCTTATTCTTGTAAAACAAGAATATTTTCCCATCAGAAAAATATATGCGGTTTATTAAAAAATATTTTTAATGTAGGTAATTTGCATTTATAATGTAAATGTCTGATATACACGATTAAATGTCTGATATCAAATCTGAATGTTAATGTTAAAGAAAACATTAAAAAAAAATTGTTTAAACATTTTTTAATTTGATAACTACTACTTAATATTCGCCCTAATGAAAATACTTCAAATATTACAAAAAAAATACTTATTATATAAACTATTGCATCTGCACTGTATATTTATTTTCTAACTAACGAAGAAGTTATTAGCAATAGAAATGCCATTGAATTTTTAATTTTTTTTTGAAAAATTGCGAAAATTGTTGTTGATGTCCATTTCTATAAATACATTTTTTTATATATAAATATATAAATGCACTAAATTATTTTAATGTAATATATAATATACAGGTGTGTATATATGAAATATTTTTAAGTACGGACCGACAAATATTTTTCTATAAATTTTCCACAATATTATGATTTATTTCCTTAGCCAGTGGTGTTAGAGCAATGCTAATCATATATAATTTTCCATAAACAATTAATTATCTTTAATTATATCGGGAGATAAAGCCTAAGCGATATCGACTAGGTAAAAATATATAATATGCTGCGAAATTGCACGTTTTCGAATTTTCAATTACAAATAAATCTTATTTTAAATCTGCGACGATTGAAATGTTTTGGAAAAAAAACATTTTCTTTCGCTAATGAGGTGCGAACGATTAATTTACACACCGTGCATATTTTAAATCGTTTAAATATTCGCAATATATTACAACTGGTTGAAAATATAGCCAATTTCCGTCACAATTAAATCCCCGTTTTATCGTATTTAATATATTTATAATGTTCCGATATATCGCTATATATTCGCCTGAATAATATTCGCATATTTTAATAAATACCGCAATAAATACCCGCTAAAACTCACTCCACTCTACCGCAAGCCCCGACTAAAATTTATCAGCTATTGTAAATATAAGCGATAAATTTAAATACGTTATTATATTATTATGTTTATGCAGACAATTCTGCATTTGATGTAAATGCACGCGTCTATAGAATAATATAATTAATATTATTATTTCAGTTGTTGCGTAATAATATTAATGTACGTGAATGTAATTTAAAATACACCGGACTTTCAAAAATTTATGGCCGTAGTCGCGCCGAAGCCAAATTTAATTTATAATAAATTTCAAATCAACATTTAATGTTAAAAAAAAATAAAAACATAAAACTAGTATAAAAAATATAAAAACATATGAATTATTTATATAATATTATTGAAATATTTAATTAAAGTTAGATACTCGTTGTATTGCGACTCTTCAGTAAATAGTTTCATATTATAATATTGTCAATTTAAATAGGATGAAGAGATGTTAAGTTCGGACTGGTATATCTGTCCCGATAATATAGTAACGATTTATAATTAAAATAATTGAATTACCGATTCTCTAAGCCCGTTGTACGTTACGCGATATAAATTATTTGTATATTAGGGATTTTCGTTGGTAGTCTGCATAATATGAGGATTGCAGATTTAAAGCGTGATATTTTTAAAAGCATCAATCAAGTCCTATTTTTTGGCAATGTTAACGAAATACAGTTTTACCATCAAACATACAAATACGCAGCATTTTCAATTGTTAGTTTCTCTCAACTTTTTTGAATTTTCAGCAATTTGAAACAAATTTTTTTTGAGTTTTTCTCTTTGCCATCCGATGTGTTGTTTATTCAGATTCGTACCGTCTAAATATCGGCTTATTTGATCGTTTAATTACACCGTAGATTAATAAATACTAAAGTAGCTACACTTGGTGCAGTCACGTTACGACATCTATGAGAATTCTTTGGTTTTATACGCTCCCCATATTATTTGACACAACTAACAATAGATGGCGCTATGGAATAAATGAATTTGTATCATTGAAACGTTTGGGTAGACAATTTCTTTACGTTTGTTTAAATTACACACAGTAGAACATAAAAAACGAAATAAGATGCGTTTAAATTGTTAATTCAATAATGGATTAGTGGAGTTTTGAGTGTAGCCTACAGTAAATTTCAAATGACAATATTCAAATTGAGAGTAGGTATATTTGGTAATATATGTACATTGGTCGAACAGAATGTATTGTTATTAGATATTGAGGTATATATATAATGCATTAGAACAATAATACAATCATACTAGTTATCATGAATAATTAACGTAGTTTATATTCTATATTGTACTGAGTGTGTGTGTGTAGCAGAAACGTTGTGTATTGGGGGCCGTGCCATGTGGATACGATATATTATTTACAATTATTCTATAGTATTTCAATTATTCTACAATTATAATACAACGTACTTGGTCAAAACTACGTTTCGAATAAATAGGCACGCAAAAGCGGTAGTTAACATAAAACCCTGTTGAATAATAATCTTGTTTTGATACATTAGTACATAAATAGACAATAGTTTACGATTTTTAATCCTACCCTGTGCTATCCTACATTTTATATGTACTTTATTCGATTATCCTTCGTAATCATAAATTATAAACGTCCGACACTTCTTCTATTCTATCAAATCCTATTCTTTTTGGTCAAATCCATTTTTATTTTATTTATATAAACTTGTATATTTTTCCAAATAGTCATTACTTCCTGCAAACCATTTAATACCGGTTCAAATAACTGTTGCTCCCATTCAAAAATCGTCGACGAATCTCAACGTGTATATATATTTTATTTTTTAACCGTGTTTATATGGTACAAAAATTTTTTTTACGAATTGCTACAGAGCTGGCGTAATGGCATAATGATCGTGCAATGTCAATTGCGACGTTTGTGGTGGTCGTTATTGGCATTAGCCCTAAATAAGTCATCATTATATCCGTAGTAGTAAATATTGGTCCAGGCGGCCGAGGAATAGAGAAACAAAAGCTGAGCTGAGGCGAGTACCGCTGAAGAGACAGTGGGGGGGGGGGGGGGGGGTGTATGAAGGGAAGTGAACTGAAGATCCGAGTGAAATCCATAATTGCATAATTTCGCAATGAGATCTAATTTCCATAGTGGCCGACGTATTGGTGGTTTGTATTTAGTGTAGTGATATCAGATTTTTTTGACGATTTTAGCAAAAAAAAATTTTTTTTTAAGGCAGTACTTGTTGATTTAATCGTCAGTTATGATTTTATTTTTTTAAGCAAAATATTTTATGTATTTATTGAATGAATCAGTTTTAACTTCAAAAGTGCTTTGTAAAATCTTGTCAGATAAACATATTTTAATGTAAATTCTTCACACAGCCGTTCAAAATATTCGAACTTATATATTTAGGGTTGAGCAAATTTTTGGTCGTCTCAAAAAAAAAATTCAACAAAAAATAGATTAACTCTGAGATTTTTAACAACATTGCTACTACCATAAAAATTTGCTATTATCTAAACTAAACCTTTCCTAACATATGTGCAAAATGTTATTTCCTAATACGGCTTTTTATATAAAAAAATCTTAACACAAAATTCATTTGAAATAATTGCTTCATCAAAGTAAATGCTCTATATATTTCGAAATATCGATATTTGATTTCAAATTGAGATTTGTTGTATTTGGCGGGTGAATATATTGAATGAATATTTTTTTACTTCAAAAGTGCTTTGTGTAAAATCTTATCATGCAATTTTTTGATAAACAATTTTAATGGAAATTCTTCACACAGCCGTTCAAAATATTCCAACTTAATTATTGAGGGTTAAGCAAATTTTTGGCAGTCTCAAATTTTTTTTTCAAAAATTTGCTATTATCTAAACTAAACCTTTCTTAACCTGTTATTTCCTCATACGACTTTTTATATAAAAAAATCTCGACACAAAATTCGTTTGAAATAATTAACATTGCCTCATTAAAACAAATCCTCTATATATTTCGAAATGTCGATATTTCAGTTCAAATTAAGATTTATTATAGTTGACGGGTAGCTAAGTACTGACCTGATCGTAAAAAAAAATTTACGTCAATTTCTCACCCATCCGCCAACTATAACTTATCCAAATGAATTCACTCAACAATTTAATAAGATTTATTGCTTTGAATCTACAAGAATGTCTAGAAAGACAATATCCTCAAGAGTAGCGGTTCTTCTGTATATTTTCTACAAGATATATGACGATTGCAGAACACAGGAGTAGTTGGCAATTGAAACAAAGCGACTGCCGCAATATCTGCGACTCCTCGCGTCTCTCTTTGGTAAAACCGTCACAATCAGAGAAGCGTATCCATAACAATAATGATATAATGGTCATACCCATATAGTCATAACTATACATTGTCATGACGCAACCCACAATACAATGAAGCAATCGAACAGTACTACTAGTTTAATACTCGCTTCGCTGGCTTGTATAGTTCACTTATTATAAGTCCCTAATAGAAACTGGACGTAAGCCACCCACCAAGAACACACGTACGTATGGGAGGTTGCATCTTCGATAAGAAGAAGCTTAGAACTTGTTCAAACAATTTCGCTAAAAAAATACTGTAATTTCAAGAAGATAAATAAATAAAATGATTAAGTATAAATTACATTTTAATTAGACAATATCGATTTTTGCCCATTAGTTAAAGAGTCCCCAATCCTAAAGATTGGTTGGAAACAGCACGCCATGCCGATCTATCCTGAGCTAATCCCTTCATCTCCCTATAGCTATTCATCTCAACGTCTTCAACTATCTGACTCACATACTCCAATCTAGGCCTACCTACCCCTCTCTTTCCCTCCACTCTACCTTCTATGATCAATTGCATAATCCCCCCATGCCTAAGAATATGCCCTACTAATCTGTCTCTCCTACGCTGTAACACTCTCCAAATACTTCTCTTCTCCCCTACTAACTCTAGTACAGCTTCATTTGTTACTTTATCTTCCCAACCAATCCTCATCATCCTCCTATAACACCACATTTCAAGTGCTTCTAATCTACGCTTCTCTTCCTTTCCTATAGTCCACGCCTCACACCCGTACAGTGCTACACTCCAAACATATACCTTCAGTAATCTTTTTCTAATACCCAAGTCAATATTTGATCTTAAAATCTGTTCTTTTTCTACGAATGCCTTCCTACCCTGTGCTATCCTACACTTTATATCTACCTTGCTTCCATTATCTTTTGTGATTCTACTGCCTAAATAACAAAAATCTGACACTTCTTCGATTCTATTATCTCCTATTGTGATCCTCATTTTTCTACTGCATTCCTTTTTGTCACACCTCATCACTTTAGTTTTACCTATATTTATTTTCATGTTAAAATCCCTAGTCAATACTGCCTGCATACCATTCAATACCCTTTCTAAATTCTTTTCGCTTTCTTCCAATATAGCTATATCGTCGGCGAATCTCAGCATATATATTTTCTCTCCCTGTACATTCACACCTACACTATACTCTTCTTTTACTTAGTTTATTGCATCTTCTATATATAGATTAAATAATAACGGTGAGAGTGTACATCCCTGCCGAACTCCCTTCCCTATTTTTGCTACCTCTTCTTCCCCCTCAATTCTAACTAAGGCAGTTTGGTGTTTATATAAATTAAAAATTATTCTCCTATCCTTATAATCTATACCCGTTTCTTTTAAAATTCTTTTGCCCATACTCGAAAATTATTACCCCTCAAAGAAAAAAAAAAAACTAGATCTATTAATAATAAATTCGGCAGTTAGTTTTATTCAACACTATGCTGACGGGGTGATTATGATATAGCCACGTATCAACCACCCCCCGAACTGCCCTTACATTATAATCCTACTAGTTTTCATCCCTATGGCACATATCACCTGTTCTCTTTCTATGTATGCGATGTTGATACAGGGCGATTGTTATTTGGTGTGATGGAAATACAAATCAATGTACTTTTCAATTTTGCGTATGTTGCTATATACAGGGCGAGGAGTTTCGTATAGATCAAGTATTTGGTTTTATCGCAAGATATTTTTTTCGTTTTGACGAGAAAGACGATAGTTTTTTCGTTTTGATTAAGTGTCCAATGTTGTTTTATATGGGCCACCCTGTAGTAAGCTGTGCATTTGTATCGCAGCAACTATCCGCGGTTTAAACAATACACGCACGTTCTGGCGATCGCATTTTATCTGGCCAACCGATTAATTATGGACACAACACCGGCAATTGTTTGCCTATCGAACTACCGCACGAACATAGAAAGCAGTACGCATATCTGCACAATTGAATTTTTGACAAAATTGTACATATTCAAAATTTATGAATATTTAAAATTACAAGCAGTACGCATATGTCCACAATTGAATTTTTGATAAAATTGAACATATTCAAAATTAATAAATATTTAATATTACGAAAACGCACTATTTTATAGGTATATCAAATTTTCAAGATGTACGATGTCTTCAAGAAATCATAAAGATTCTTAAAGGCGGCGAATTCGTTAAATCGTCACGTGCAAATAATAGAAATTGTTTTTTTAATATCAAAAAGATTTTTTTTTGTTTTACTGCACTTTAGTTAAACATAAATTGTATATTTTGTATTGGTTGACCATTTAACACTTTTACACAACTATTACCGACAATTAAACGGTGTGTGTTCCAGCTGTCATTTACATGTCAGAATGACAAGTGATGTTGACAGCGAAGCTGTCAAAAAAACAAACACCTCGATATATATATAAAAACAAACACTCGCTCATTTTATGGCATTATTTGATATAAACAATGATTTTTTTTTGGAAATGTTGAGACGTTTATTAAAATAAAATAAAAAATGCGTTATTTTTCAAAATATCAAAGTATTTAATTAAATAATACGTCTGGACGAGTTTAATTAAACAGACAATAGACGATTTTGATAATAACAATTGCACCAATTAAAGAAAAGATATTTTCCAGTTAGAATGTGTCATTATATAGAAGTGGCAAAGTTCACTTCCCTTGCTATAGATAGAGTCTTTGTCCTTCTTAGTGCGAGTGCGGAGGTGGCGACGCCTAGTTGACGCATTTTGAACTAATGAAATTCCCTCCGCAGTCATATACATGTCTTATGAAATGGTTATTATTATGATTATTGTTGTTCGCAGAGCGCTCGGTATACGATTATTATTTTATATAGAATATACAATAATCGTAGCGATAATATTTAAACGGACTTGTGTCAAAAGAACGTAATCGTCGATGAGATTAAGGTCTCAATGATTTGCGCGCATTTATAAACCTCCGCTAAATGTAAAATTTTCAGATGGTAGAAGCGCTTTTATATAGTCGATATTTTTGTTATAAACTATATTGTTAGTTTAAAGAATAAAGGAAGAAAGTATCGAAGTGTCAATTTGCATTTTTTAAATCGACGAAGATTTAAAAAAATTAAAATAACACATCAACCTTAATTGTTTTTGGTGCTTGAGTATATATGGATATTTTTTTAATAGATAAAATTTAAATATTAACAAGAATGTAAATCTTCGATTTCTGAGTTTGATTAATATACCGAGTGTTGATTATTTTGGTACATAGCCATTTCGCATGTAAAATTCGCATTTATTGGTTATTATTTATTTATTTATTATTTATTTACATGTCTATTTATTAAAAGGAAATACGTAAATATAAAGCAATGACTAAAAAAATTCGAAACCCCATCGGAAAAACGTTATTGCAATTTTTAGCTTCTGTATTAGCAAGAAAATAAAGATCTCTGAATAGAGAAAATTTTAGAGAATATTGAAAAATAATTTTCAAAGATCCACTATAAAAAATACGCGTGAACTAATTAATAGACAAAGATTTATTAAATTAGAATATTCGTACAATTATTTATTGTATAAAGTATTTTATTATCCTTGATGGAAAAGAAATCTCTTTTTGCGCAAAATTTACAGTAATATATTACGAAAAAATAAATAAATTACTTCGATTTCTGCGTATGACCAATATACAGGGTTCTTTGTTATAAAGACATTTTATTTTGTAAAATTTTACAAAAAAACTCGATAAATGAAATACTATTTTTGTAAGGATTTTGTTGAACTGAGATTGTTTTGGAGGCCGTTGATTTTTGAAAATGTTGGTGGTAGTTTTTGTTAAGGATTTTGGAATTCAGTGCCAAGAAATTAGGGATTAAAATGGCCGAAAAGTAAGGTTTAAAAATCTTTGACTGAAATGTTTTTGTTTTGTTTTTTTAATTAGTTGATAATTTGATTGAAGCAAAAAAAGATGTTTTTTTGGACTAGAATACGAAATATATTAAATCTGAGGAAAATTGGGAAAAGTAGAATAGCTAGTGAGAAAGTCAAAGGACAATTGACGAAGAATTTGGCAAACATAAATTTTAAAATAAATAAATTTGGCGATAAAGCAAAATAAATTAGAATGACTACCGCATATATTTAGAGATTATATATATATATATATTAAAAAAAAAATTAAATCAACAAAAAATACTGAAAAATCGGAAATATTTTGTAAAGAAAGGAAATGTTATTTTTTAGAAATAGGAAAAAAGTAATAAATATTTGAAGAATAAAAACTTTGATCAAATATAAAGTACCTTTTCATAGCTAAAAAATACAAATATTTGTAAAAAAAAAACAAAAGGCCAATAATTTTATTCTTAAAAATGATAAATTTCGTTAATTATTTCATTAATAATTCAAAGAAATAATGGAAAATCTTATAAATTGTATAATTTTTAACAAACCGCAATGAATTCATATTTTTTATCGTTTTAATAATTGCATTTTTCAAAAGTACATGCATTTTTGAGTTAGATAACCCAATTTTCGAATAAAGATGGAAAAAAATTATTGGGAGATTTTTTAAGTTTCGTAACTAAGAGGCTTCAATTCAAATTTTATCACAATGGTTTGCGAAAAAAATCTAAAAAACCAAGCATAAAAGCTATAGCGGCATTCTGCAAAAAGCTTAAGCACAAAAAAGTGTACACCCGGTATATATAGATGTATCATCTGTGTATCGAAACTAAAGTAACAACTGCAACAACATTGCACTAAACTGGGATACGTAATCAATGCAACAGTGTAAATAAGTAATATATAGCGTAATTAGGAACGGAATGGTATTACATCGGATTCCTTACAATGCTGTATATACCCAAAACAGGGGTGACCAATTCTCTGCTAATTGCCCACATTTCATATGAACATTTAATGAATCCACGAACGAGAATTCAGCTTTTTTATGTTTCGATAAATGTACTATTAGTACAAATAAAAGAACAAATATAGACTAAGAAACTTAATTATAATTACAATGTAATTATAAAATACAATGTAAATGTAAATTAAATAAAATTTGTAATAAATCCTTATACAAAAAAGTCAACGGACGTTAAATCGAAAATCGCAAGGGAATATGATCTTCAAATCGAACTAAAAATTTCTAGCGAAATGAGCGACGTATTTGACCACCCCTTATACCACCGAGACAAATCGAATGGTTGGACGAGTCGTATATACCCGGTGAATGTTGCACGCAAGTAACATAACGTAGTATTTACAGCTCATGAGGTATTGTAATTGCAGGGCATTTTCAACATTTGCTGAATTAGTGTTCAATTAACGCCAGCTACTCGAAGAATGCGTAATCAAAACGATCTGCGCTGGCTGTCGCGTTGATGGTTAGGCTTAAGGTGGTGATGATGATTTCATAATCGGTTGGGACTTGTTATTGGATAACAAAAACAAAAACAAATGTAACAGGAAAATTTTTTGGGGAGAAATTGGTGTTTCGGTACGGTCAAAGAATAGCAAATTCATCTTCAGCGAGTTGTGGGAGGTAGTCGCAGAATTTATGGAGGGCTTCGCACAGATAGTGATTCTAACCCGTGCACAATGCGGGGTGTAAATCATACATTTTGCATCCTAATTGATTAGCAGCCTAATCAGACCAGGTGAAAATTATATGATACATATACACATGTGTGTGTACGGTGGGTAGTATATCTACTTCTATAATTTACTATGTAATTAATGGGCCTCTGTACTATACAGGTACTTATACCGAATCCTGTATTGTAGACGTGTCCTCTATTTACAAGGCGATCCTTATTTTGTGTCTCGAAATTTCCCGTTGCTTCAATTTTTTAGTAAAACTTTAAAATTAATTTTGCAACACCCTTTAACCAATCAGTCGATTTAATTGCTAACGAAATTTAATTCTTCCAATTCCTTATAACCATTTTTTAGTCTTCCTAACCACCTTCCATAATTAGTTGCAAATATCCTAATATTTACTCACAATTTTTCTAATTTCTTAAATCTACATCATTTTTATATAACATCAATTTTAGCGTATCGATTAACAAATTTTCGAACATAATCTCTTCTAAAATATTTTTTTACCGATGTATCTCGAAATTTCCTGCTCCTTCAATTTTTTAGTAAAACTTTAAAATTAATTTTCCAACACCCTTTAACCAATCAATCGATTTAATTGCTAACGAAATTTAATTCTTCCAATTCGTTATAACCATTTTTTAGTCTTCCTAACCACCTTCCATAATTAGTTGCAAATATCCTAATATTTACTCACAATTTTTCTAATTTCTTAAATCTACATCATTTTTATATAACATCAATTTTAGCGTATCGATTAACAAATTTTCGCTTTTGAAACAAACAAAATCTCTTCTGAAATTAAATATTTTGTGTCTCGAAATTTCCCGTTGCTTCAATTTTTTAGTAAAACTTTAAAATTAATTTTGCAACACCCTTTAACCAATCAATCGATTTAATTGCTAACGAAATTTAATTCTTCCAATTCCTTAAAACCATTTTTTAGTCTTCCTAACCACCTTCCATAATTAGTTGCAAATATCCTAATATTTACTCACAATTTTTCTAATTTCTTAAATCTACATCATTTTTATATAACATCAATTTTAGCGTATCGATTAACAAATTTTCGATTTTGAAACAAACAAAATCTCTTCTGAAATTAAATATTTTGTGTCTCGAAATTTCCCGTTGCTTCAATTTTTTAGTAAAACTTTAAAATTAATTTTGCAACACCCTTTAACCAATCAATCGATTTAATTGCTAACGAAATTTAATTCTTCCAATTCCTTAAAACCATTTTTTAGTCTTCCTAACCACCTTCCATAATTAGTTGCAAATATCCTAATATTTACTCACAATTTTTCTAATTTCTTAAATCTACATCATTTTTATATAACATCAATTTTAGCGTATCGATTAATAAATTTTCGAACATAATCTCTTCTAAAATATTTTTTTACCGATGTATCTCGAAATTTCCCGCTCCTTCAATTTTAGTAAAACTTTTAAATTAATTTTCCAACACCCTTTAACCAATCAGTCGATTTAATTGCTAACGAAATTTAATTCTTCCAATTCCTTATAACCATTTTTTAGTCTTCCTAACCACCTTCCATAATTAGTTGCAAATATCCTAATATTTACTCACAATTTTTCTAATTTCTTAAATCTACATCATTTTTATATAACATCAATTTTAGCGTATCGATTAACAAATTTTCGAACACAATCTCTTCTAAAATATTTTTTTACCGATGTATCTCGAAATTTCCCGCTCCTTCAATTTTTTTAGTAAAACTTTAAAATTAATTTTGCAACACCCTTTAACCAATCAGTCGATTTAATTGTTAACGAAATTTAATTCTTCCAATTCCTTATAACCACTTTTTAGTCTTCCTAACCACCTTCCATAATTAGTTGCAAATATCCTAATATTTACTCACAATTTTTTTAATTTCTTAAATCTACATCATTTTTATATAACGTATCGATTAACTTGATAAATTAAATTTTCGATTTTGAAACTCTTCTGAAAATTGTTCGAGCACAACATTGCAATGGATAGAGCCATCGAAGTAGGAGTATGATGAGGACTATTGGCTATATACACATTGTTTATAATAGATATTTTATTGGCAACGTCGTAAAGTCGTCGTGGCCGTTAAAATTTAATCGATTTATTCGGATCCACATAGATATAATGGAGTCTTGGATAGATGGGTGGGAATAATCATGGCTAGATGGATAGATGTGGAGAGATCGGTCTGTAATTTATCATATTATTAGTATGCCAGGATATATTATTAGTTACCTAGAGAAGATGGGTAAATGTCATGTAGTTGTAGCAAAAAAAAATTCAGATAAAAAAAATCAGCGGTTAATTGTGTTGATGTTTTTTTTAAATCACCTGTGGCGCTCCAAAATGATTGATATTGTATTTTAAGAACCTTTTAATTTTTTTCTTTGATTAGTCAAAGTTTGTGCAAAAATAATATGAGAAGAATAAATTTTTGCATTTTGTGTGTGTGCAAAATGAAGAGAAGTATTTGATTTGTTTGAAAAAGTATTTGAAAATATTTAAATTTGAGAGTTTTAAATTACTTTTTAACAATTAGTCAAACTTTGTACAAGGAGAATATTTTTTTTACAATTTTTTTTATGCAAAACGCAGAGAAATGTTGAATTTTATCGGAGAGAGCGATCGAATCTAGTACGGAGTGAGTTTAGTTTAAATGATATTTTGTTGAAAAAAAATTAGTTTGAAAAATTAGTCATATGTATGCAAAAATAGAGCAAGGAGACTAATTTTTTTCAATTTTTTGATGCAAAATGAAGAGAAATATTTGATTTTTTGGAAAATGTATTTGAAATAAATTAAAATTTGCGAGTTTTTAAATTACTTTTTAACAATTAGTCAAACTTTGTACAAGGAACATATTTTGTTTACATTTTTTTTATGCAAAACGCAGAGAAATGTTGAATTTTATCGGAGAGAGCGATCGAATCTAGTACGGAGTGAGTTTAAAATGATATTTTGTTGAAAAAAAAATTAAGTTTTAAAAATTAGTCAGATGTGTGCAAAAGTAGAGCAAGGAGACTAATTTTTTTCAATTTTTTGATGCAAAATGAAGAGAAATATTTGATTTTTTGGAAAATGTATTTGAAATAAATTAAAATTTGCGAGTTTTTAAATTACTTTTTAACAATTAGTCAAACTTTGTACAAGGAACATATTTTGTTTACATTTTTTTTATGCAAAACGCAGAGAAATGTTGAATTTTATCGGAGAGAGCGATCGAATCTAGTACGGAGTGAGTTTAAATGATATTTTGTTGAAAAAAAAATTAAGTTTTAAAAATTAGTCAGATGTGTGCAAAAGTAGAGCAAGGAGACTAATTTTTTTCAATTTTTTGATGCAAAATGAAGAGAAATATTTGATTTTTTGGAAAATGTATTTGAAATAAATTAAAATTTGCGAGTTTTTAAATTACTTTTTAACAATTAGTCAAACTTTGTACAAGGAACATATTTTGTTTACATTTTTTTATGCAAAACGCAGAGAAATGTTGAATTTTATCGGAGAGAGCGATCGAATCTAGTACGGAGTGAGTTTAAATGATATTTTGTTGAAAAAAAAATTAAGTTTTAAAAATTAGTCACATGTGTGCAAAAGTAGAGCAAGGAGACTATTTTTTTTCAATTTTTTGATGCAAAATGAAGAGAAATATTTAATTTTCACGGAGAGAGCGATCTAATCTAGTACGGACTAAGTTAAGAGCTATTATTTAGTTGATAAAAAAATAATTTATTGCATCGATTTAAATGTTTTATTGTAAATATTGGCAAGTTCTGCGAAATATAAACATTCGATTTAATCTAACGTGCAAAATTTTAATAGAACAAAAAGATTAAAGCTTGGCACATTTCTCGATGTACGAAAATTATTTTAAATAATTTTGGCCACTCATCCCAATTCAATTTTCACATATTGTTTAGTACGGAATTTATTTACAACTGAAATGAGCGGCGCTGGAAATTTCAAACAAACATCACCGCTGGCAGATAATTAGAAATGATGGAATCTTTTATATCTTATTGTGCAGACGTTTTACGAATACTACGAGGTAATAGCCCAGCTCGAATTATAAATTTATATTTATGTGCGAGATCAAACTATTGGCTCTAAATCTAAAGAGCATTCTGCGCTGTGCAAACAAAAGTTTATTACACGAAAAACAATAGACGGGAATTAGGTTAGTATTTTATAGATTCGGGCATAGGTGATAAATGTCCAAATATTCTTTTTTTTTAGTTAATCATTTGATTCGCCCTGTATATTTTAGCGTAATTACAGAATGAGGTTATCACAAGTAATTAATCGTGGATATTATTGCATAAGAATTAATGAAATACGTAGATAAAAGAATGCGCAGAAGAAAATGGAGGGCGAACAATGGCCGCCGCAGTTTGATGATTAATATTTAAAGATCGTGGAAAAATGTCCATTAGATATCTAGGCGGTGTATATCTATACGGATGTGGAGGAACTCTAAATATGGAACATTGTGAATAAGTGGGAATAATGAAATTTTAATTCGACTACACAGACTAATTATTTTCAGCATGCAAATAAGTAGTTTTGTAAAAATATATACACATTTCATGTTACATAAAGCAAGTAATGATGCGTCAAAAAAATATAAAGAATATATTTCAGATACATCTTCAATTTTGCCAAAAAAAAAATATTTTTTTTAAAATAAAAATTCATCAATTTTCGATTTATCAAATTTATAACAGGCTCTTTAAATTTCTACCGTTCAAAAAAATCCACTAAAGCTACGGATAATTCGCAAAGTGGAAATCTGCTGTTGAAATTGAAATTTTGAGGCCTACTTGAAATATTTTAGAACCACCGCCACCGCTGAGGGGCGGTGGTAAACCGCCACCACCAATCGTAATTAATTTCTAAAGGGATATAAGCAAGAATTCGAATTGGTATTTAAAAATATGCCACTGGTTTTAGTTATACAGTAATTTTTTTGATTTTATTTTATAATTATTCTCGTTAATTTTGCATTTTTTAATTGTTAGGGGACATTTTTAAAAAATTGACTTGTAGTAGGAATATATATTTTTCCATATTTAATCATTTGCTTTTGTAAAAACGACCTCAACAGGATATAATCTTAATTACACAGAGGATATTAGAAACATATGGAAAAGGTGCGATTTTGAAATGGAAATGTTGTGCGTTGTGAGGAATTTCTTTCCGCTCTTGCTAATTGTATAAATTTCAACCCTTATTTAGCATCAGTTTTTCGCTTCAGCGCAATAAACTACTTCAGATGATATTTTATTTAATCTAATCATAGCTAGAGTAGAATAAAAAAATCATTTAAAAATATCTCACCGCAAAACCTTATAGAAAATGTTTGTATCAAAATTGACATTTGCTTACCACATCCTTAAGGATTTGACATTGCTATTTTTTCTTAGTTTTGGTCAAGCTTACCTGCAACAAACAAAAAAAACACATTCGTTTATTTTATTATATACAAGCAAACTAAAATAAATTAAAAATTCATCAAAAAAATTTCTCTGCACATCTAATTGCACTTAAACCGAAAAATATTCACTTCATCACATTCTTCGAAGGATTTCCCCCGTGTTCTTTCGCATCATATTTTTTAAATTCGCATCATAATTTTATAGCGACTTTTTACATACAGGCGAATGTAGCGTGCAATATTTTCTTCATTAGTTCATTCATAACCCTAATTATCGGACATTAATAAATGTAATTTGCAACGAATGAACTCCGTATTACTATACCGCTTTTATATATACATTTATAATAGAAAATCCGAGAAATGGACGCGAAAAAAGCACAAGAAACTAGAAAAGAAATCCCACAATTGTAATCATTACATTAAATAATCTACTTAATTTTTTTCTACGTGGATTAATTAGTTAAAGAGTCCGCAATCCTAAAGATTGGTTGGAAACAACACGCCATGCCGATCTATCCTGAGCTAATCCCTTCATCTCCCTATAGCTATTCATCTCAACGTCTTCAACTATCTGACTCACATACTACAATCTAGGCCTACCTACTTCTCTCTTTCCCTCCACTCTACCTTCTATGATCAATTGCATAATCCCCCCATGCCTAAGGATATGCCCTACTAAGCTGTCTCTCCTACGCTGTAACACTCTCCAAATACTTCTCTTCTACCCTACTAACTCTAGTACAGCTTCATTTGTTACTTTATCTTCCCAACCAATCCTCATCATCCTCCTATAACACCACATTTCGAATGCTTGTAATCTACGCTTCTCTTCCTTTCCTATAGTCCACGCCTCACACCCGTACAGTGCTACACTTCAAACATATACCTTCAGTAATCTTTTTCTAATACCCAAGTCAATATTTGATCTTAAAATCTGTTCCTTTTCTACGAATGCCTTCTTACCCTGTGCTATCCTACACTTTATATCTACCTTGCTTCGATTATCTTTTGTGATTCTACTGCCTAAATAACAAAAATCTGACACTTCTTCGATTCTATTATCTCCTATTGTGATCCTCATTTTTCTACTGCATTCCTTTTTGTCACACCTCATCACTTTAGTTTTACCTATATTTATTTTCATGTTAAAATCCCTAGTCAATACTGCCTGCATACCATTCAATACCCTTTCTAAATTCTTTTCGCTTTCTTCCAATATAGCTATATCGTCGGCGAATCTCAACATATATATTTTCTCTCCCTGTACATTCACACCTACACTATACTCTTCTTTTACTTTGTTTATTGCATCTTCTATATATAGATTAAATAATAACGGTGAATGTGTACATCCCTGCCGAACTCCCTTCCCTATTTTTGCTACCTCTTCTCCCCCCTCAATTCTAACTAAGGCAGTTTGGTGTTTATATAAATTAAAAATTATTCTACTATCCTTATAATCTATACCCGTTTCTTTTAAAATTCTAAACATTATGTCCCAATCTACATTATCAAATGCCTTTTCTAAATCTACAAAAGCTATGCAAGTTACCTTTCCTACCCTCAATCTTTTTTCTACTACTGTTCTTAGTGCTAAAATCGCCTCCCTCGTCCCTCTGTTTTTCCTAAAACCAAACTGATCTTCTCCTAGCCTTTCCTCTACTTTATTTTCTAATCTCCTATAAATAATCTTTAACAATATCTTCGATGCATGTGATAGTAGACTAATGGTCCTATAGTTCTCACACAAATTAGCTCCTATTTTCTTCGGCATTGTTACTATTCTACTACGCTGAAAATCCTGTGGTACTTCTCCCTTCTCATATATTTTACAAACTAACCTGTATAATCGCTCCTGCATTTTTTCCCCTGCGTGTTTTATTAATTCGGCTGGTATCATATCAATCCCCGCTGCTTTGTTATTCCGTAAATCATTTAATGCTCTATGAAACTCTGACCTAAGTATGCTAGGACCTAAGTCATCCTCATCTATCTGTTCCACACTTTCTAGCTCCTCCATGTCCTGCCTACCTTTATATAAATCTTCAAGATACTCCTTCCATCTTCTAGCTTTTTCCTTATTTTCTGTGAGTTCCTTACCCTGCTTATCACATATAATGTTACCCTTTGGTTTTACTTTAGAAAAATGTGACTTAATTTTCCTGTAGCCCAAATCTACTTTACCTCTTCTCATATCCTCCTCAATATCCTCACAATTTCCTTTTATCCACTCTTCTTTCGCTAGCTTGCATTTCCTATTAATTAAGTTCCTTAGTTCCTTATATTTTGTCTGTCCTGCTTCTGTGTTTCCAATTTTAATTTTCCTTCTTTAATAAATAATTCTTTGGATTAATAAATAAGCCAAAATGATATATGACCTGATTGAAGAACAAATCAATTAAAAAAGTATATGCGTTTTGTATTTACATCCTTCATGTAGTAAAAGAAGTAAAACATTAATATTAACAGTGCATGTAATATTATGACTATTATATCCGTACTAATGCGTCTATAGAGGCCTCTCGTGTTCATATTAGTTTTGTTGCAATTAGATCTAGAACTTTTGCAAAATATACGCGAACTTTACAGTACAGAACCATGCCAAACACATGATTTCGATGCGAAGTAGATACCCACGCACTAACACTGCAACGAACCAGCTGGACGAAGAATTGTATTCATGGTAAAGACGATTGAGTTTGATGGACTCGCGAAATGACTTCGTAGAAGAGCGTAAATCATCAAGACAGTTAATGTTGTGTTGTAAAGAAATAACGTTTCATAGAACAGTCTTTACATGTAAACTTTAACACATACAGATCGGCAAATTGTTCTATATATTTTTTGTTTATTATTAAATATTATAAATCGTATATAACAGGGTGTTAATATATTCAAAATTTGATCAATTTTTCTCTAAATTTGGTATAATAAAAAAAATCGGTGTGTTGAACTTTTGGTGTAGCGAGTGAATGTCGCAATAGGTTTTAGAGAATATTGCACAAAGTGCACTGTTTATTGTTTCTGTGTATATTACAAAGAGAACAAATTGAAAATTTGCTGAAGCGTAGCATATAATGGATATTTGCGCAATTAAATCTGGTATCATTACATTGTATTGTATCATAAACAAGAGCTACAATTAAATGGTAATAAATGCTTTTCTTAGAAGGATTTTTATACGGCTCGATTTATAACGCGTAAAGAGTTCATATTTGCAATATTCGCAAATATTAATTCACCGCTAATAACACAATATTTTTTGTTGTATTTAATTTTGAGGCGCGCATAAATTTACAGAATACATTTTTCCAATTTACTTTGGACAAAGAATCTTGCATATACTACAAAGTAATAAATTCATTCATTTCTATTTTAATTTTAGTACGTTCAAATCAACCAATAACATCTGAAGATATATACCATCTTTATATGGTTATGAAATATCGAAAGGATTCTACCTCCATCTCTTTCGCCGGCAATGGACGTGCTGGCTACCTCGCTCTGAACTACCGAGATATTTATTGCAGATGTAATCTGGTACGCCTTTAAATTTTATAGTCCAACATATTTCGAACGTAACATACAGCCAAGTAGAAATGGCTCTTTAACTTGCTTGATTTCTTCAATGTCTTGTTGCCGGTCTACAAAAATCGAGTTATTAGATCTTACAATTTAATCTACAGGGTGTTCGTTGAACAATAGTCAAAAATGTTTACCAACAAGCACAATACCAAACGTTTTTTTGAAGTGAAACTTGTATAGTGAAAACACGAAAAGTGAAACGCACGCTACGCGCATGCGCCGCGTTTACCGTGTGTATACGTAGCATAAGGCAACCAGTCAGTAGACGCTTGTAGAATCGTCAGTAGACGTCACTAGAATCTTTTAACTAACAATTTGTTTATCAAATTCGCGATGAAATTCGCATGTTGAAACAATGTAAATTTTGTGTATGATGCACTAGTGGGTGCATTTCTATTTGTCGATGGCTCGTTCAGTTATATCAGATTCATTTCGCTGATCTCTAACAGCGCGTGTATCTTCCCGTGTAATGAATCAGTGGCATTCAAATTCTCTATACCACTCATTTAACGACGGTATCGATTCATCCAGTGTATTTGAGGTCGTTGGAAGGTTATGTTGTGCACCGTGTTTCTTTAACGCCCTTTGCCTGGCTCGATACTCTCTACTTCTTTCCAAGGTACTTATTGGCACTTTTCTTGGCAGGTTATTCGCTTTCTTCCGTTCTCTAAAGGCTCGCACTCTGTCTGTACTTGTCTTTTTCTCCATTTCACTTATCACACAATGGAAATTGTGTGAAAAAAAATATATAAATAAATGAAAAATAATAAAATTCGTTAACAAAGAAAGCAATGCGTAAAATCAACTTTTCCTAGGAGCTAAGAAGTTTCACGAAAGTCACACGCATATTTTTTTTGTTAACAACGCCTTTATTTGTGACTCTATTCACTCAATCATCCTATAGCACCACATTTCAACCTGATCAATATTAGATTTTCTAATTTTCCCCATTTTTACGAACACTTTTCTACCATACACGACTTTTTTTTATTTACCCTGTAAAAAAAATTCAATTATTACACAAACACAGTTTAATCTTTTAGCTAACAATTTCCACTGTATGAAAAGTGAAATGGAGAAAAAGACAGGTACAGAGACAATGCGAGCCTTTAGAGAACGGAAGAAAGCCAATAAACCGCCAATAAAAGTGGCAACAAGTACCTTGTGCCAAGAAGTAGAGAGTATCGAGCCAGGCAAAGGGCGCGAAAGAAACACAGTGGACAACATAACCTTCCAACGACCTCAAATACACTAGATGAATCGATACCGTCGTTAAGTGAAGACACAGTGAGTGGTATAGAGAATTTGAATGCCACTGATTCATTACACGTGAAGATACACGCGGTGTGAGAGATCAACGAAATGAATCTGATACAGCTGAGCGAGCCATCGACAAATAGAAATGCACCCACTAGTGCATCATACACACAAAATTTACATTCTTTCAACCTGCTCATTTGACAAACAATTTTTCAATAATCCGCTAGGTACAGTGTGTTCCATATGATCTGAATTAAAAAAATCGCTAACAAATAGAAAAAAAAGCAATGTATAAAAAAAAATCAACTTTTCCTAGGAGCTAAGAAGTTGCACTTCTACCGCGCGAGAGTCTCACGCATTTTTTTAAAATTATTTACCGTTGGTTGTTCAAGATGATGTTTTTATAACGAAGATTGCGCGAGTATGGACCGCCATAATATCTGTCTTGCAACATGTACGAAGAACATATTTAATATAATATTTACGGGCAAACATTATCTTGCATATTAATACCCTATTTCAGTAAATATATAGGACTGTTTGAAATCGCTTACAACGACTGTAATCGCCCGTCTGCGAAGCCATTGGAAAAGTATTTAAGATTCCATTTTTTTTTTCTTTCTCAATGCGGTCGGTGTTGTCATTTCTTACGAGCGGGATTGTAAAAGCACCACAGAGAAGAAGCGGTCGTGTACGTTGGAGAATCGGACAGAGTTTAATTTTGATTTAATCGCGTATGTGTTCTTGTATATAGATTGTTGAATATTGATTTGTGCCACTTGTTATGCGAAGAAATATTGATGCCGTTTTTTTATATAACCGTCGTTAATATCTGGTAAAAGATTGGAGGGGGGGGTTTATACAGTTTGTTACGATATGTCGTGGGAAATCATCAGACATCGCATGCGTGTTGAATTGTGTTATTTTCAGTTTGGAAATCGGTGAAATGGAGTTGTTAATTACTAAAATTCACGTGATCGATTAATTCCTAATATGAAGCAGGCACATGTGTGGATTGTACAGGGTCGGGCTTAATCATTTCCACCGAATCCACGAAACTATTCCACAAAACAACTATCTAAAAATATACAAAACTCTAATCCTGTTAAATAAAGTCCAGTACAGGATTAGGAAGGCGCGAAAGCCGTCCCTGCACGTCGTGCAAACCCTTAAAAGCTCGATTCTAGCAATGCTCGGTTTTGCCATTGCAAAATCTACAACAAGTGAATAATAATATGAAATAACACGTACATTCTTATTACAATATAGTGGAGACTGACTTTACAATTTACTTGCGTTTGAGTTTGTACATGGTGAATTAGTTTGGAATTATAATTTGCAATAGTGGCAGCTTTTGATCGTTCCGTGTCCGTGCCAGGACGTGCCAACGATCTGCAATTAGATTATTCATCTGATGAAAAAATATGCGCTTAATTTAATCGTGTCAAGAGTATATTCAGCCGTATTAATTACATAAAATTGTAATAGCGCCTCGAAATGGATTAATGATTACGTATTTTAAATGCCCCACGATCCAAAATATATTTTTATTTATATCACAATCCTATAACAAAGAACAGATAAATCAAAGTACCTAACACCATGTATATTCGATTTTTTTATACAATCAGTAAGTTGAGAAATCACATAGACAGACACTTTTTTTAACATAAAAAAATTCTACGTGATTTAAAATTAGTTTGTATTAAAAATTGGTAAAAATTAATCAAATCCTCTTAAGAACTGTCAAATCTATAGTACTATCGTGGCCATATTGAATCAGTAAGTTGAGAAATCACATAAACAAACACTTTTTTTAACATAAAAAAATTCTACGTGATTTAAAATTAGTTTGTATTAAAAACTGGTAAAAATTAAACCAATCCTCTTAAGAACTGTCAAATCTATAGTACTATCGTGGCCATATTGAATCAGTAAGTTGAGAAATCACATAGACAAACACTTTTTTTAACATAAAAAAATTCTACGTGATTTAAAATTAGTTTGTATTAAAAACTGGTAAAAATTAATCCAATCCTCTTAAGAACTGTCAAATCTATAGTACTATCGTGGCCATATTGAATCAGTAAGTTGAGAAATCACATAGACAAACACTTTTTTTAACATAAAAAAATTCTACGTGATTTAAAATTAGTTTGTATTAAAAACTGGTAAAAATTAATCAAATCCTCTTAAGAACTGTCAAATCTATAGTACTATCGTGGCCATATTGAATCAGTAAGTTGAGAAATCACATAAACAAACACTTTTTTTAACATAAAAAAATTCTACGTGATTTAAAATTAGTTTGTATTAAAAACTGGTAAAAATTAAACCAATCCTCTTAAGAACTGTCAAATCTATAGTACTATCGTGGCCATATTGAATCAGTAAGTTGAGAAATCACATAAACAAACACTTTTTTTAACATAAAAAAATTCTACGTGATTTAAAATTAGTTTGTATT
Source organism: Leptodirus hochenwartii (assembly GCA_947310635.1). NCBI lineage: Eukaryota > Metazoa > Arthropoda > Insecta > Coleoptera > Leiodidae > Leptodirus > Leptodirus hochenwartii. The sequence goes on along the minus strand of OX371183.1, from coordinate 1,878,091 downwards.
AAAAACTGGTAAAAATTAAACCAATCCTCTTAAGAACTGTCAAATCTATAGTACTATCGTGGCCATATTGAATCAGTAAGTTGAGAAATCACATAGACAAACACTTTTTTTAACATAAACAAATTCTACGTGATTTAAAATTAGTTTGTATTAAAAACTGGTAAAAATTAAACCAATCCTCTTAAGAACTGTCAAATCTATAGTACTATCGTGGCCATATTGAATCAGTAAGTTGAGAAATCACATAAACAAACACTTTTTTTAACATAAAAAAATTCTACGTGATTTAAAATTAGTTTGTATTAAAAACTGGTAAAAATTAAACCAATCCTCTTAAGAACTGTCAAATCTATAGTACTATCGTGGCCATATTGAATCAGTAAGTTGAGAAATCACATAGACAAACACTTTTTTTAACATAAACAAATTCTACGTGATTTAAAATTAGTTTGTATTAAAAACTGGTAAAAATTAAACCAATCCTCTTAAGAACTGTCAAATCTATAGTACTATCGTGGCCATATTGAATCAGTAAGTTGAGAAATCACATAGACAAACACTTTTTTTAACATAAAAAAATTCTACGTGATTTAAAATTAGTTTGTATTAAAAACTGGTAAAAATTAAACCAATCCTCTTAAGAACTGTCAAATCTATAGTACTATCGTGGCCATATTGAATCAGTAAGTTGAGAAATCACATAAACAAACACTTTTTTTAACATAAAAAAATTCTACGTGATTTAAAATTAGTTTGTATTAAAAACTGGTAAAAATTAAACCAATCCTCTTAAGAACTGTCAAATCTATAGTACTATCGTGGCCATATTGAATCAGTAAGTTGAGAAATCACATAGACAAACACTTTTTTTAACATAAACAAATTCTACGTGATTTAAAATTAGTTTGTATTAAAAACTGGTAAAAATTAAACCAATCCTCTTAAGAACTGTCAAATCTATAGTACTATCGTGGCCATATTGAATCAGTAAGTTGAGAAATCACATAAACAAACACTTTTTTTAACATAAAAAAATTCTACGTGATTTAAAATTAGTTTGTATTAAAAATTGGTAAAAATTTATCAAATCCTCTTAAGAACTGTCAAATCTATAGTACTATCGTGGCCATATTGAATCAGTAAGTTGAGAAATCACATAGACAAACACTTTTTTTAACATAAAAAAATTCTACGTGATTTAAAATTAGTTTGTATTAAAAACTGGTAAAAATTAAACCAATCCTCTTAAGAACTGTCAAATCTATAGTACTATCGTGGCCATATTGAATCAGTAAGTTGAGAAATCACATAGACAAACACTTTTTTTAACATAAAAAAATTCTACGTGATTTAAAATTAGTTTGTATTAAAAACTGGTAAAAATTAATCAAATCCTCTTAAGAACTGTCAAATCTATAGTACTATCGTGGCCATATTGAATCAGTAAGTTGAGAAATCACATAGACAAACACTTTTTTTAACATAAACAAATTCTACGTGATTTAAAATTAGTTTGTATTAAAAACTGGTAAAAATTAAACCAATCCTCTTAAGAACTGTCAAATCTATAGTACTATCGTGGCCATATTGAATCAGTAAGTTGAGAAATCACATAGACAAACACTTTTTTTAACATAAAAAAATTCTACGTGATTTAAAATTAGTTTGTATTAAAAACTGGTAAAAATTAATCAAATCCTCTTAAGAACTGTCAAATCTATAGTACTAGCGTGGCCATATTGAATGATATAAAAAATGGCGGAATATACATGACTACATCGAACAAGAATATTCAAAACATTTCGGTACTTTGTATAACAAACCGTGTTCTTGTATTTATAAACGAACACTTTAGCGGAAGAACAATGATGTCTTTCGTCGTTTTAACACCTCGTCAGGTTGAGCCATCAAAATAAACGTGTGCGAACAAGCGAGCGATATAAGCCATTATATTTTAGATATATAACAGGCGAAGACTTATACGAGTCGAAGGAAACCTTAGGGAAAACTCGAGCGAAAAAAATTAACGGCGTAGAATATATCCACATTAAAATACAAGGATTTTTTTTCGCTAAGAATTTTTTTCTTCGTAATATGAAAAACGTTGATTTTTAAACGTTGATTCTTAAAAAAAATATATTTCAAAAAATACAACTCAACGCAACTTTTACAATTTGCACAATTTGGAATGGTTTCGGTGTTTTAAGCGTTTGTAAATTTCATTTTTTCTTGTAAATATGGCAGGATGAAGTTAGCACTTTGGATCATTCGCTCAAATGTGTGCGTTCATTGTAAGTTTAATGCGCACTAATAAACTATAAACTAAAACATGAATTTTTATGTCTGCGCGAGAGCTTCGCCTAGATACAGCGCCGAAGAACTTAGTTCACAGTTGGTCACATTAGTTTTGATACAGTTTTACGAGCTTTACAGTTTGCATACGTAAACGTACATGCTTCAGGGGTGCACAAACCAAAAGCACACGTAACTATCTAAAAGATTCAATTAAATACAATATTTAGAAAACTGGGGTAAATTAATTTTGAACGAAGTGAGATTATTTTGGATAGTTGTGTTATCAATTATTGGAGTCGCAAATTTTGCAAAAACATTTAGATTATAAGCAGTTTAAAATTATGATCAGAAAACTTTTATGTAAGAACGAACACTTTCTACCCCATTGAGGAATTCTTAAATTACAATTGTAATAATATTTTTTAACTGTATTGTAAAAATATTTTTTAACTGTATTTATTCTGTTTGTTTATGCTATGTGTGCAAAAATTTGTAAAAATTTAAAGCATCAATAAGAAATCTATCTATCTATAAATATTCAGGAATAATATTGTAATGCGCAATCCACAATATTTTGTGTTAAGCTTCGAAATTTGGATTTTGGTTCAAAGGATCATTTTTCATTTTGGATATCCTTGAACAATGTAAACGCCATTTTATGACATCACGTAAATAAATAACAGAATCTAATAGCTTTATATACTAAATAATATTTGCTTTATACACATAAGTAAATACCAGATTGGCAAAAATAAGAGAATATGCACAACGAAGCAAAGAAAAAAGATATATAAGAAAATAAATTTGAATGATTTCATTAAAAAAATCTAGTATTAACGAAATATCTTGTTCTAGAATAATTGAAACTAGATTTAAGGAGCGTTTAGCTCATTGCAGATTAAATAGAAAGGATAAAAGTGCTGTATCCGAGCATGTTTTTGATTAACTCAGGCCATTCTATTCAAATTAGTTCACTTAAATTGCTTAAAACTGTTTTGAATGGTTATTCCGAGTTAATAAATAAATGCTTATGAAAGAATATACAGCAAAAATTTTTATATCAAATTAAATGAATTTAGATTCAGGCCCAATTTCATCTTGCCTATTTAATTTATTTAATAAAAATTTAAGAAAATAGTTTATATAAGTTCTTAGATCGATTAAAATTAATTTTGTAAAAAAGATATTTTGAATTTGTGATTGCTATTAGCTAATTCGATTTTTGAATATGTGAAAATAAAAAAATATATATACATGGTGACAAAAGTGTAGGAAAATTTCTAAATAAAAATCACCGTATATAAAACGCGAAATTGTCTATGTGTTGATCATAAGGGTGGCAAAAAAATAATTTCCGAGCTCGTGCAGTGAATGAGTATAGGGAAAAATATTTTTTCCGAAACGCCAGAGAGAGTAGTGCGGCAACAATGGATATATAGGAATAAGTCATTGTTCAGTTCCTGACGATAATTACGGAACAAGGTTGGACATGTCGAATGTCGATAGTATGCTGTTAGCGGATCTCCCATTCGTACCACAAATATAGCCATTCGAAATGTACGGAAGTCGAACTGAAATACCGAGTGAAAGGACTGATTATTTAATAGTTAAGGGTGTTCAGCACATCTAAAGAAAAAAATCATGTTTGTATAGCTAAAATATCACAATAAACAAAACGTTATCAACCAATTTCATCAATTTAAGAATACGATGAAGCTTTCAAAATTCTACGTATCAAAAAAAAATTTAAGTAGTTTAAAATACCCAGTATCAACGAAAAAAATGCACATAACGTATGTTATTTTTTGTTGAAATTGTCAATTTAGTCATACTCAATTTTTTAATCTAAAAATATACGAATTTTTATCCATTATTAACGAAATTTTGACGAGAATACATTTGCGCTAAGTTTCCAATTAACAACTTCGATGTTTTTTTTATTTATTTTTATTGGATATGAGCGTATTTATGCTATTACCACGTTACCACAATCTTTCTATAATTTTTCCATATTTATTTCGAATAAACCAAATTTGTTGAATTTTCTCGCAATACTCATCCAGAGCCAGAACCAAAAGAAAAAGATTTATAAACTGTTTGTGTACTTGCTATGAAAAAGTCGCCAAAAAATATCTGGAATAATTGGAAGTTGGGGGTATTTGGCAATAATTTTTTTAAATACTATATAAATAAATCATCAATAATGCAGAAGTTTACTCAACGAATTTTCGCATTTAATACAATTTTTATTACTTAATACAATCTCTAGTAATATTCCCGATCAAATATGAGAATATATGAAGAGAAATGTCCTCACAAGCGACAGTTAAACTTGAAGGATCTCGCGAGGATTGTCCAATCTGCTGGGGACAATTTAACAACTATTTAATTTAATTTAACAACTATTTATATGTACATCGATATAGTCCATATAGATTGGTGTTAAATAAATAACATTATTTTGTATTTTTTTTTGTATTGAGATTGCTGTTGAAAAAACAGATTTTTTTTTACCAGTTTCTTCATTGCTTGTTTCGCCTGGCATTAATATCTACATCGTACGTATCGATTAAATGATCTAGTTGTGTGAACTGGAGGAATTTCGAGCGTATCCTCCTCATATGATTTAAAATGTATACAATTTGTCAATTTCCGGGGATATGGCACTTAAATGTCATCTCATTTGCATTTATGCTACAAGCGTAGGGGCGATGGCGTTAATGTCCATTCGGGATCAGCGGGATTATTTGTTCGTGATTAGATTAAGAGCTACTAACCAAATCTAAAATAATATATGCAGAATACATAACCGTGTACGATATGACCAAGGCTAAATTAGCAAATAAAACTTTCTATTGCGACGATTGAAAGCTATAGAAGTCCTTTAACGATCGTAATTTTGCGATTGTGATTTTTTTTTATCTACAGTTGATTGATTTCATCAGAGATGTTACCAACGAAACAAATCGTTTCGTGTCTATGTCTTGCTATTTCAGACAATAGTTTATAACAAACACATCTATTCTAAACATAATAGACCATCACAAAGAGACCATTAATTGAATATAACAATATCCCAAACGCTACAAATTACCAGCTACCAACGAACAAAAAACAAAGAGATCCCTATCTCGATAATAGCGTAAATACATCCTCATTTAAAATTGTATTCGTCTCTTACAGCAGCTACAGGTAGTAGTTCTGATACAGCAACATTTTTTTTTTATAAAAAATTTCAAGAAATATTAAAATCGACAACTTATTTTTTATGCACAATACATCGAAATTATTTCAATCGAATTTTTTATTTTAATCGAACATCCTGTATATATTATATCAATCAAATTCGGTATCTAACAACAATTCATTCATTGAGAAAACTACAGTTTCTGTTCCGCATTGGTTGGTAGAAAATAGGACGAATTGAGCTATAATAGGTGATGTTGAACACGAAACGTTTCGTCTGCAAATAAACCCTCTTGTAGATCTGTCTAGATAGTGGCAAATGGTAGTTCAAATGGTACGTAGTTGTATTTGTACCGTTGTTTTGGGGGGGAAGGATAGTGTCTTTCGGTAGAGGACGCTGTGGTAAGTGTTGGAGGAACAAGAAGCTGACAGGTAAATGGTAGAGTTGTCAAATTGCAGAGGTTTCGCTTTGGGGGTCCAAGAATATTTTGCTACGTTTGAAGAAGTGAGTGAGGTATTGATTTGTATAAATTTTTTACCATAGAATAAATTGAATTTTTTTCAAAACTATACAATTTTTTTTATTACCTTTCGCACTAACATGATAAAATTACAAGAATCTTTTTTGTAATTGGAAAATACAGTTGAAACTGCAGTTTTTTTTTTTAATCCAATTTTACTGTCTCATACGATTGTAGTTTTTTATTGGATTTACAAAAATTATTACCATTTTTTTATTACCAGACAAAAAAATATCGTACTAAAATCAAACGGCGAATGAATTAATAAAAATACAATGGTTAGGAATAAAGCCCGAACAAACATCTGGAAGAATTGATTTGCATCAATATTTTCATATATATTTTTTTCAAAACTAAACAATATTTTTATTACCACTCTTACTTTCACACCAATATGCTAAAATTACAAGAATCTTTTTTGTAATTGGAAAATACAGTTGAAACTGCAGTTTTTTTTTAAGCCAATTTTACTTTCTCATACGATTGTAGTTTTTTATTGGATTTACAAAAATTATTACCATTTTTTTATTACCAGACAAAAAAATATCGTACTAAAATCAAACGGCGAATGAATTAATAAAAATACAATGGTTAGGAATAAAGCCCGAACAAACATCTGGAAGAATTGATTTGCATCAATATTTTCATAGAATTTTTCGTCAAAACTAAACAATTTTTTTATTACCACTCTTACTTTCACACCAATATGCTAAAATTACAAGAATCTTTTTTGTAATTGGAAAATACAGTTGAAACTGCAGTTTTTTTTTTTAATCCAATTTTACTTTCCCATACGATTGTAGTTTTTTATTGGATTTACAAAAATTATTACCATTTTTTTATTACCAGACAAAAAAATATCGTACTAAAATCAAACGGCGAATGAATTAATAAAAATACAATGGTGAGGAATAAAGCCCGAACAAACATCTGGAAGAATTGATTTGCATCAATATTTTCATAGAATTTTTCGTCAAAACTAAACAATTTTTTTATTACCACTCTTACTTTCACACCAATATGCTAAAATTACAAGAATCTTTTTTGTAATTGGAAAATACAGTTGAAACTGCAGTTTTTTTTTTTAATCCAATTTTACTTTCCCATACGATTGTAGTTTTTTATTGGATTTACAAAAATTATTACCATTTTTTTATTACCAGACAAAAAAATATCGTACTAAAATCAAACGGCGAATGAATTAATAAAAATACACAATGGTGAGGAATAAAGCCCGAACAAACATCTGGAAGAATTGATTTGCATCAATATTTTCATAGAATTTTTCGTCAAAACTAAACAATTCTTTTATTACCACTCTTACTTTCACACCAATATGCTAAAATTACAAGAATCTTTTTTGTAATTGGAAAATACAGTTGAAACTGCAGTTTTTTTTTTAAATCCAATTTTACTTTCCCATACGATTGTAGTTTTTTATTGGATTTACAAAAATTATTACCATTTTTTTATTACCAGACAAAAAAATATCGTACTAAAATCAAACGGCGAATGAATTAATAAAAATACACAATGGTGAGGAATAAAGCCCGAACAAACATCTGGAAGAATTGATTTACATCAATATTTTCATAGAATTTTTCGTCAAAACTAAACAATTCTTTTATTACCACTCTTACTTTCACACCAATATGCTAAAATTACAAGAATCTTTTTTGTAATTGGAAAATACAGTTGAAACTGCAGTTTTTTTTTTTAATCCAATTTTACTTTCCCATACGATTGTAGTTTTTTATTGGATTTACAAAAATTATTACCATTTTTTTATTACCAGACAAAAAAATATCGTACTAAAATCAAACGGCGAATGAATTAATAAAAATACACAATGGTGAGGAATAAAGCCCGAACAAACATCTGGAAGAATTGATTTACATCAATATTTTCATAGAATTTTTCGTCAAAACTAAACAATTCTTTTATTACCACTCTTACTTTCACACCAATATGCTAAAATTACAAGAATCTTTTTTGTAATTGGAAAATACAGTTGAAACTGCAGTTTTTTTTTTTAATCCAATTTTACTTTCCCATACGATTGTAGTTTTTTATTGGATTTACAAAAATTATTACCATTTTTTTATTACCAGACAAAAAAATATCGTACTAAAATCAAACGGCGAATGAATTAATAAAAATACACAATGGTGAGGAATAAAGCCCGAACAAACATCTGGAAGAATTGATTTACATCAATATTTTCATAGAATTTTTCGTCAAAACTAAACAATTCTTTTATTACCACTCTTACTTTCACACCAATATGCTAAAATTACAAGAATCTTTTTTGTAATTGGAAAATACAGTTGAAACTGCAGTTTTTTTTTTTAATCCAATTTTACTTTCCCATACGATTGTAGTTTTTTATTGGATTTACAAAAATTATTACCATTTTTTTATTACCAGACAAAAAAATATCGTACTAAAATCAAACGGCGAATGAATTAATAAAAATACAATGGTGAGGAATAAAGCCCGAACAAACATCTGGAAGAATTGATTTGCATCAATATTTTCATAGAATTTTTCGTCAAAACTAAACAATTTTTTTATTACCACTCTTACTTTCACACCAATATGCTAAAATTACAAGAATCTTTTTTGTAATTGGAAAATACAGTTGAAACTGCAGTTTTTTTTTTAAATCCAATTTTACTTTCCCATACGATTGTAGTTTTTTATTGGATTTACAAAAATTATTACCATTTTTTTATTACCAGACAAAAAAATATCGTACTAAAATCAAACGGCGAATGAATTAATAAAAATACACAATGGTGAGGAATAAAGCCCGAACAAACATCTGGAAGAATTGATTTGCATCAATATTTTCATAGAATTTTTCGTCAAAACTAAACAATTCTTTTATTACCACTCTTACTTTCACACCAATATGCTAAAATTACAAGAATCTTTTTTGTAATTGGAAAATACAGTTGAAACTGCAGTTTTTTTTTTAAATCCAATTTTACTTTCCCATACGATTGTAGTTTTTTATTGGATTTACAAAAATTATTACCATTTTTTTATTACCAGACAAAAAAATATCGTACTAAAATCAAACGGCGAATGAATTAATAAAAATACACAATGGTGAGGAATAAAGCCCGAACAAACATCTGGAAGAATTGATTTACATCAATATTTTCATAGAATTTTTCGTCAAAACTAAACAATTCTTTTATTACCACTCTTACTTTCACACCAATATGCTAAAATTACAAGAATCTTTTTTGTAATTGGAAAATACAGTTGAAACTGCAGTTTTTTTTTTAAATCCAATTTTACTTTCCCATACGATTGTAGTTTTTTATTGGATTTACAAAAATTATTACCATTTTTTTATTACCAGACAAAAAAATATCGTACTAAAATCAAACGGCGAATGAATTAATAAAAATACACAATGGTGAGGAATAAAGCCCGAACAAACATCTGGAAGAATTGATTTACATCAATATTTTCATAGAATTTTTCGTCAAAACTAAACAATTCTTTTATTACCACTCTTACTTTCACACCAATATGCTAAAATTACAAGAATCTTTTTTGTAATTGGAAAATACAGTTGAAACTGCAGTTTTTTTTTTAAATCCAATTTTACTTTCCCATACGATTGTAGTTTTTTATTGGATTTACAAAAATTATTACCATTTTTTTATTACCAGACAAAAAAATATCGTACTAAAATCAAACGGCGAATGAATTAATAAAAATACACAATGGTGAGGAATAAAGCCCGAACAAACATCTGGAAGAATTGATTTACATCAATATTTTCATAGAATTTTTCTTCAAAACTAAACAATTCTTTTATTACCACTCTTACTTTCACACCAATATGCTAAAATTACAAGAATCTTTTTTGTAATTGGAAAATACAGTTGAAACTGCAGTTTTTTTTTTAAATCCAATTTTACTTTCCCATACGATTGTAGTTTTTTATTGGATTTACAAAAATTATTACCATTTTTTTATTACCAGACAAAAAAATATCGTACTAAAATCAAACGGCGAATGAATTAATAAAAATACACAATGGTGAGGAATAAAGCCCGAACAAACATCTGGAAGAATTGATTTACATCAATATTTTCATAGAATTTTTCGTCAAAACTAAACAATTCTTTTATTACCACTCTTACTTTCACACCAATATGCTAAAATTACAAGAATCTTTTTTGTAATTGGAAAATACAGTTGAAACTGCAGTTTTTTTTTTAAATCCAATTTTACTTTCCCATACGATTGTAGTTTTTTATTGGATTTACAAAAATTATTACCATTTTTTTATTACCAGACAAAAAAATATCGTACTAAAATCAAACGGCGAATGAATTAATAAAAATACACAATGGTGAGGAATAAAGCCCGAACAAACATCTGGAAGAATTGATTTGCATCAATATTTTCATAGAATTTTTCGTCAAAACTAAACAATTTTTTTATTACCACTCTTACTTTCACACCAATATGCTAAAATTACAAGAATCTTTTTTGTAATTGGAAAATACAGTTGAAACTGCAGTTTTTTTTTTTAATCCAATTTTACTTTCCCATACGATTGTAGTTTTTTATTGGATTTACAAAAATTATTACCATTTTTTTATTACCAGACAAAAAAATATCGTACTAAAATCAAACGGCGAATGAATTAATAAAAATACAATGGTGAGGAATAAAGCCCGAACAAACATCTGGAAGAATTGATTTGCATCAATATTTTCATAGAATTTTTCGTCAAAACTAAACAATTTTTTTATTACCACTCTTACTTTCACACCAATATGCTAAAATTACAAGAATCTTTTTTGTAATTGGAAAATACAGTTGAAACTGCAGTTTTTTTTTTTAATCCAATTTTACTTTCCCATACGATTGTAGTTTTTTATTGGATTTACAAAAATTATTACCATTTTTTTATTACCAGACAAAAAAATATCGTACTAAAATCAAACGGCGAATGAATTAATAAAAATACACAATGGTGAGGAATAAAGCCCGAACAAACATCTGGAAGAATTGATTTGCATCAATATTTTCATAGAATTTTTCGTCAAAACTAAACAATTCTTTTATTACCACTCTTACTTTCACACCAATATGCTAAAATTACAAGAATCTTTTTTGTAATTGGAAAATACAGTTGAAACTGCAGTTTTTTTTTTAAATCCAATTTTACTTTCCCATACGATTGTAGTTTTTTATTGGATTTACAAAAATTATTACCATTTTTTTATTACCAGACAAAAAAATATCGTACTAAAATCAAACGGCGAATGAATTAATAAAAATACACAATGGTGAGGAATAAAGCCCGAACAAACATCTGGAAGAATTGATTTACATCAATATTTTCATAGAATTTTTCGTCAAAACTAAACAATTCTTTTATTACCACTCTTACTTTCACACCAATATGCTAAAATTACAAGAATCTTTTTTGTAATTGGAAAATACAGTTGAAACTGCAGTTTTTTTTTTTAATCCAATTTTACTTTCCCATACGATTGTAGTTTTTTATTGGATTTACAAAAATTATTACCATTTTTTTATTACCAGACAAAAAAATATCGTACTAAAATCAAACGGCGAATGAATTAATAAAAATACACAATGGTGAGGAATAAAGCCCGAACAAACATCTGGAAGAATTGATTTACATCAATATTTTCATAGAATTTTTCGTCAAAACTAAACAATTCTTTTATTACCACTCTTACTTTCACACCAATATGCTAAAATTACAAGAATCTTTTTTGTAATTGGAAAATACAGTTGAAACTGCAGTTTTTTTTTTTAATCCAATTTTACTTTCCCATACGATTGTAGTTTTTTATTGGATTTACAAAAATTATTACCATTTTTTTATTACCAGACAAAAAAATATCGTACTAAAATCAAACGGCGAATGAATTAATAAAAATACACAATGGTGAGGAATAAAGCCCGAACAAACATCTGGAAGAATTGATTTACATCAATATTTTCATAGAATTTTTCGTCAAAACTAAACAATTCTTTTATTACCACTCTTACTTTCACACCAATATGCTAAAATTACAAGAATCTTTTTTGTAATTGGAAAATACAGTTGAAACTGCAGTTTTTTTTTTTAATCCAATTTTACTTTCCCATACGATTGTAGTTTTTTATTGGATTTACAAAAATTATTACCATTTTTTTATTACCAGACAAAAAAATATCGTACTAAAATCAAACGGCGAATGAATTAATAAAAATACAATGGTGAGGAATAAAGCCCGAACAAACATCTGGAAGAATTGATTTGCATCAATATTTTCATAGAATTTTTCGTCAAAACTAAACAATTTTTTTATTACCACTCTTACTTTCACACCAATATGCTAAAATTACAAGAATCTTTTTTGTAATTGGAAAATACAGTTGAAACTGCAGTTTTTTTTTTAAATCCAATTTTACTTTCCCATACGATTGTAGTTTTTTATTGGATTTACAAAAATTATTACCATTTTTTTATTACCAGACAAAAAAATATCGTACTAAAATCAAACGGCGAATGAATTAATAAAAATACACAATGGTGAGGAATAAAGCCCGAACAAACATCTGGAAGAATTGATTTGCATCAATATTTTCATAGAATTTTTCGTCAAAACTAAACAATTCTTTTATTACCACTCTTACTTTCACACCAATATGCTAAAATTACAAGAATCTTTTTTGTAATTGGAAAATACAGTTGAAACTGCAGTTTTTTTTTTAAATCCAATTTTACTTTCCCATACGATTGTAGTTTTTTATTGGATTTACAAAAATTATTACCATTTTTTTATTACCAGACAAAAAAATATCGTACTAAAATCAAACGGCGAATGAATTAATAAAAATACACAATGGTGAGGAATAAAGCCCGAACAAACATCTGGAAGAATTGATTTACATCAATATTTTCATAGAATTTTTCGTCAAAACTAAACAATTCTTTTATTACCACTCTTACTTTCACACCAATATGCTAAAATTACAAGAATCTTTTTTGTAATTGGAAAATACAGTTGAAACTGCAGTTTTTTTTTTAAATCCAATTTTACTTTCCCATACGATTGTAGTTTTTTATTGGATTTACAAAAATTATTACCATTTTTTTATTACCAGACAAAAAAATATCGTACTAAAATCAAACGGCGAATGAATTAATAAAAATACACAATGGTGAGGAATAAAGCCCGAACAAACATCTGGAAGAATTGATTTGCATCAATATTTTCATAGAATTTTTCTTCAAAACTAAACAATTCTTTTATTACCACTCTTACTTTCACACCAATATGCTAAAATTACAAGAATCTTTTTTGTAATTGGAAAATACAGTTGAAACTGCAGTTTTTTTTTTTAATCCAATTTTACTTTCCCATACGATTGTAGTTTTTTATTGGATTTACAAAAATTATTACCATTTTTTTATTACCAGACAAAAAAATATCGTACTAAAATCAAACGGCGAATGAATTAATAAAAATACACAATGGTGAGGAATAAAGCCCGAACAAACATCTGGAAGAATTGATTTGCATCAATATTTTCATAGAATTTTTCTTCAAAACTAAACAATTCTTTTATTACCACTCTTACTTTCACACCAATATGCTAAAATTACAAGAATCTTTTTTGTAATTGGAAAATACAGTTGAAACTGCAGTTTTTTTTTTTAATCCAATTTTACTTTCCCATACGATTGTAGTTTTTTATTGGATTTACAAAAATTATTACCATTTTTTTATTACCAGACAAAAAAATATCGTACTAAAATCAAACGGCGAATGAATTAATAAAAATACAATGGTGAGGAATAAAGCCCGAACAAACATCTGGAAGAATTGATTTACATCAATATTTTCATAGAATTTTTCGTCAAAACTAAACAATTCTTTTATTACCACTCTTACTTTCACACCAATATGCTAAAATTACAAGAATCTTTTTTGTAATTGGAAAATACAGTTGAAACTGCAGTTTTTTTTTTAAATCCAATTTTACTTTCCCATACGATTGTAGTTTTTTATTGGATTTACAAAAATTATTACCATTTTTTTATTACCAGACAAAAAAATATCGTACTAAAATCAAACGGCGAATGAATTAATAAAAATACACAATGGTGAGGAATAAAGCCCGAACAAACATCTGGAAGAATTGATTTACATCAATATTTTCATAGAATTTTTCGTCAAAACTAAACAATTCTTTTATTACCACTCTTACTTTCACACCAATATGCTAAAATTACAAGAATCTTTTTTGTAATTGGAAAATACAGTTGAAACTGCAGTTTTTTTTTTAAATCCAATTTTACTTTCCCATACGATTGTAGTTTTTTATTGGATTTACAAAAATTATTACCATTTTTTTATTACCAGACAAAAAAATATCGTACTAAAATCAAACGGCGAATGAATTAATAAAAATACACAATGGTGAGGAATAAAGCCCGAACAAACATCTGGAAGAATTGATTTGCATCAATATTTTCATAGAATTTTTCGTCAAAACTAAACAATTCTTTTATTACCACTCTTACTTTCACACCAATATGCTAAAATTACAAGAATCTTTTTTGTAATTGGAAAATACAGTTGAAACTGCAGTTTTTTTTTTTAATCCAATTTTACTTTCCCATACGATTGTAGTTTTTTATTGGATTTACAAAAATTATTACCATTTTTTTATTACCAGACAAAAAAATATCGTACTAAAATCAAACGGCGAATGAATTAATAAAAATACACAATGGTGAGGAATAAAGCCCGAACAAACATCTGGAAGAATTGATTTACATCAATATTTTCATAGAATTTTTCGTCAAAACTAAACAATTCTTTTATTACCACTCTTACTTTCACACCAATATGCTAAAATTACAAGAATCTTTTTTGTAATTGGAAAATACAGTTGAAACTGCAGTTTTTTTTTTTAATCCAATTTTACTTTCCCATACGATTGTAGTTTTTTATTGGATTTACAAAAATTATTACCATTTTTTTATTACCAGACAAAAAAATATCGTACTAAAATCAAACGGCGAATGAATTAATAAAAATACAATGGTGAGGAATAAAGCCCGAACAAACATCTGGAAGAATTGATTTGCATCAATATTTTCATAGAATTTTTCGTCAAAACTAAACAATTTTTTTATTACCACTCTTACTTTCACACCAATATGCTAAAATTACAAGAATCTTTTTTGTAATTGGAAAATACAGTTGAAACTGCAGTTTTTTTTTTAAATCCAATTTTACTTTCCCATACGATTGTAGTTTTTTATTGGATTTACAAAAATTATTACCATTTTTTTATTACCAGACAAAAAAATATCGTACTAAAATCAAACGGCGAATGAATTAATAAAAATACACAATGGTGAGGAATAAAGCCCGAACAAACATCTGGAAGAATTGATTTACATCAATATTTTCATAGAATTTTTCGTCAAAACTAAACAATTCTTTTATTACCACTCTTACTTTCACACCAATATGCTAAAATTACAAGAATCTTTTTTGTAATTGGAAAATACAGTTGAAACTGCAGTTTTTTTTTTAAATCCAATTTTACTTTCCCATACGATTGTAGTTTTTTATTGGATTTACAAAAATTATTACCATTTTTTTATTACCAGACAAAAAAATATCGTACTAAAATCAAACGGCGAATGAATTAATAAAAATACACAATGGTGAGGAATAAAGCCCGAACAAACATCTGGAAGAATTGATTTACATCAATATTTTCATAGAATTTTTCTTCAAAACTAAACAATTCTTTTATTACCACTCTTACTTTCACACCAATATGCTAAAATTACAAGAATCTTTTTTGTAATTGGAAAATACAGTTGAAACTGCAGTTTTTTTTTTAAATCCAATTTTACTTTCCCATACGATTGTAGTTTTTTATTGGATTTACAAAAATTATTACCATTTTTTTATTACCAGACAAAAAAATATCGTACTAAAATCAAACGGCGAATGAATTAATAAAAATACACAATGGTGAGGAATAAAGCCCGAACAAACATCTGGAAGAATTGATTTACATCAATATTTTCATAGAATTTTTCGTCAAAACTAAACAATTCTTTTATTACCACTCTTACTTTCACACCAATATGCTAAAATTACAAGAATCTTTTTTGTAATTGGAAAATACAGTTGAAACTGCAGTTTTTTTTTTTAATCCAATTTTACTTTCCCATACGATTGTAGTTTTTTATTGGATTTACAAAAATTATTACCATTTTTTTATTACCAGACAAAAAAATATCGTACTAAAATCAAACGGCGAATGAATTAATAAAAATACACAATGGTGAGGAATAAAGCCCGAACAAACATCTGGAAGAATTGATTTACATCAATATTTTCATAGAATTTTTCGTCAAAACTAAACAATTATTTTATTACCACTCTTACTTTCACACCAATATGCTAAAATTACAAGAATCTTTTTTGTAATTGGAAAATACAGTTGAAACTGCAGTTTTTTTTTTTAATCCAATTTTACTTTCCCATACGATTGTAGTTTTTTATTGGATTTACAAAAATTATTACCATTTTTTTATTACCAGACAAAAAAATATCGTACTAAAATCAAACGGCGAATGAATTAATAAAAATACACAATGGTGAGGAATAAAGCCCGAACAAACATCTGGAAGAATTGATTTGCATCAATATTTTCATAGAATTTTTCGTCAAAACTAAACAATTCTTTTATTACCACTCTTACTTTCACACCAATATGCTAAAATTACAAGAATCTTTTTTGTAATTGGAAAATACAGTTGAAACTGCAGTTTTTTTTTTTAATCCAATTTTACTTTCCCATACGATTGTAGTTTTTTATTGGATTTACAAAAATTATTACCATTTTTTTATTACCAGACAAAAAAATATCGTACTAAAATCAAACGGCGAATGAATTAATAAAAATACACAATGGTGAGGAATAAAGCCCGAACAAACATCTGGAAGAATTGATTTACATCAATATTTTCATAGAATTTTTCGTCAAAACTAAACAATTCTTTTATTACCACTCTTACTTTCACACCAATATGCTAAAATTACAAGAATCTTTTTTGTAATTGGAAAATACAGTTGAAACTGCAGTTTTTTTTTTTAATCCAATTTTACTTTCCCATACGATTGTAGTTTTTTATTGGATTTACAAAAATTATTACCATTTTTTTATTACCAGACAAAAAAATATCGTACTAAAATCAAACGGCGAATGAATTAATAAAAATACACAATGGTGAGGAATAAAGCCCGAACAAACATCTGGAAGAATTGATTTGCATCAATATTTTCATAGAATTTTTCGTCAAAACTAAACAATTCTTTTATTACCACTCTTACTTTCACACCAATATGCTAAAATTACAAGAATCTTTTTTGTAATTGGAAAATACAGTTGAAACTGCAGTTTTTTTTTTTAATCCAATTTTACTTTCCCATACGATTGTAGTTTTTTATTGGATTTACAAAAATTATTACCATTTTTTTATTACCAGACAAAAAAATATCGTACTAAAATCAAACGGCGAATGAATTAATAAAAATACACAATGGTGAGGAATAAAGCCCGAACAAACATCTGGAAGAATTGATTTGCATCAATATTTTCATAGAATTTTTCTTCAAAACTAAACAATTCTTTTATTACCACTCTTACTTTCACACCAATATGCTAAAATTACAAGAATCTTTTTTGTAATTGGAAAATACAGTTGAAACTGCAGTTTTTTTTTTTAATCCAATTTTACTTTCCCATACGATTGTAGTTTTTTATTGGATTTACAAAAATTATTACCATTTTTTTATTACCAGACAAAAAAATATCGTACTAAAATCAAACGGCGAATGAATTAATAAAAATACACAATGGTGAGGAATAAAGCCCGAACAAACATCTGGAAGAATTGATTTACATCAATATTTTCATAGAATTTTTCGTCAAAACTAAACAATTCTTTTATTACCACTCTTACTTTCACACCAATATGCTAAAATTACAAGAATCTTTTTTGTAATTGGAAAATACAGTTGAAACTGCAGTTTTTTTTTTAAATCCAATTTTACTTTCCCATACGATTGTAGTTTTTTATTGGATTTACAAAAATTATTACCATTTTTTTATTACCAGACAAAAAAATATCGTACTAAAATCAAACGGCGAATGAATTAATAAAAATACACAATGGTGAGGAATAAAGCCCGAACAAACATCTGGAAGAATTGATTTACATCAATATTTTCATAGAATTTTTCTTCAAAACTAAACAATTCTTTTATTACCACTCTTACTTTCACACCAATATGCTAAAATTACAAGAATCTTTTTTGTAATTGGAAAATACAGTTGAAACTGCAGTTTTTTTTTTAAATCCAATTTTACTTTCCCATACGATTGTAGTTTTTTATTGGATTTACAAAAATTATTACCATTTTTTTATTACCAGACAAAAAAATATCGTACTAAAATCAAACGGCGAATGAATTAATAAAAATACACAATGGTGAGGAATAAAGCCCGAACAAACATCTGGAAGAATTGATTTACATCAATATTTTCATAGAATTTTTCGTCAAAACTAAACAATTCTTTTATTACCACTCTTACTTTCACACCAATATGCTAAAATTACAAGAATCTTTTTTGTAATTGGAAAATACAGTTGAAACTGCAGTTTTTTTTTTTAATCCAATTTTACTTTCCCATACGATTGTAGTTTTTTATTGGATTTACAAAAATTATTACCATTTTTTTATTACCAGACAAAAAAATATCGTACTAAAATCAAACGGCGAATGAATTAATAAAAATACACAATGGTGAGGAATAAAGCCCGAACAAACATCTGGAAGAATTGATTTACATCAATATTTTCATAGAATTTTTCGTCAAAACTAAACAATTATTTTATTACCACTCTTACTTTCACACCAATATGCTAAAATTACAAGAATCTTTTTTGTAATTGGAAAATACAGTTGAAACTGCAGTTTTTTTTTTAAATCCAATTTTACTTTCCCATACGATTGTAGTTTTTTATTGGATTTACAAAAATTATTACCATTTTTTTATTACCAGACAAAAAAATATCGTACTAAAATCAAACGGCGAATGAATTAATAAAAATACACAATGGTGAGGAATAAAGCCCGAACAAACATCTGGAAGAATTGATTTACATCAATATTTTCATAGAATTTTTCGTCAAAACTAAACAATTCTTTTATTACCACTCTTACTTTCACACCAATATGCTAAAATTACAAGAATCTTTTTTGTAATTGGAAAATACAGTTGAAACTGCAGTTTTTTTTTTAAATCCAATTTTACTTTCCCATACGATTGTAGTTTTTTATTGGATTTACAAAAATTATTACCATTTTTTTATTACCAGACAAAAAAATATCGTACTAAAATCAAACGGCGAATGAATTAATAAAAATACACAATGGTGAGGAATAAAGCCCGAACAAACATCTGGAAGAATTGATTTGCATCAATATTTTCATAGAATTTTTCGTCAAAACTAAACAATTCTTTTATTACCACTCTTACTTTCACACCAATATGCTAAAATTACAAGAATCTTTTTTGTAATTGGAAAATACAGTTGAAACTGCAGTTTTTTTTTTAAATCCAATTTTACTTTCCCATACGATTGTAGTTTTTTATTGGATTTACAAAAATTATTACCATTTTTTTATTACCAGACAAAAAAATATCGTACTAAAATCAAACGGCGAATGAATTAATAAAAATACACAATGGTGAGGAATAAAGCCCGAACAAACATCTGGAAGAATTGATTTGCATCAATATTTTCATAGAATTTTTCGTCAAAACTAAACAATTCTTTTATTACCACTCTTACTTTCACACCAATATGCTAAAATTACAAGAATCTTTTTTGTAATTGGAAAATACAGTTGAAACTGCAGTTTTTTTTTTAAATCCAATTTTACTTTCCCATACGATTGTAGTTTTTTATTGGATTTACAAAAATTATTACCATTTTTTTATTACCAGACAAAAAAATATCGTACTAAAATCAAACGGCGAATGAATTAATAAAAATACACAATGGTGAGGAATAAAGCCCGAACAAACATCTGGAAGAATTGATTTACATCAATATTTTCATAGAATTTTTCGTCAAAACTAAACAATTCTTTTATTACCACTCTTACTTTCACACCAATATGCTAAAATTACAAGAATCTTTTTTGTAATTGGAAAATACAGTTGAAACTGCAGTTTTTTTTTTAAATCCAATTTTACTTTCCCATACGATTGTAGTTTTTTATTGGATTTACAAAAATTATTACCATTTTTTTATTACCAGACAAAAAAATATCGTACTAAAATCAAACGGCGAATGAATTAATAAAAATACACAATGGTGAGGAATAAAGCCCGAACAAACATCTGGAAGAATTGATTTGCATCAATATTTTCATAGAATTTTTCTTCAAAACTAAACAATTCTTTTATTACCACTCTTACTTTCACACCAATATGCTAAAATTACAAGAATCTTTTTTGTAATTGGAAAATACAGTTGAAACTGCAGTTTTTTTTTTAAATCCAATTTTACTTTCCCATACGATTGTAGTTTTTTATTGGATTTACAAAAATTATTACCATTTTTTTATTACCAGACAAAAAAATATCGTACTAAAATCAAACGGCGAATGAATTAATAAAAATACACAATGGTGAGGAATAAAGCCCGAACAAACATCTGGAAGAATTGATTTACATCAATATTTTCATAGAATTTTTCGTCAAAACTAAACAATTTTTTTATTACCACTCTTACTTTCACACCAATATGCTAAAATTACAAGAATCTTTTTTGTAATTGGAAAATACAGTTGAAACTGCAGTTTTTTTTTTAAATCCAATTTTACTTTCCCATACGATTGTAGTTTTTTATTGGATTTACAAAAATTATTACCATTTTTTTATTACCAGACAAAAAAATATCGTACTAAAATCAAACGGCGAATGAATTAATAAAAATACACAATGGTGAGGAATAAAGCCCGAACAAACATCTGGAAGAATTGATTTGCATCAATATTTTCATAGAATTTTTCTTCAAAACTAAACAATTCTTTTATTACCACTCTTACTTTCACACCAATATGCTAAAATTACAAGAATCTTTTTTGTAATTGGAAAATACAGTTGAAACTGCAGTTTTTTTTTTAAATCCAATTTTACTTTCCCATACGATTGTAGTTTTTTATTGGATTTACAAAAATTATTACCATTTTTTTATTACCAGACAAAAAAATATCGTACTAAAATCAAACGGCGAATGAATTAATAAAAATACACAATGGTGAGGAATAAAGCCCGAACAAACATCTGGAAGAATTGATTTACATCAATATTTTCATAGAATTTTTCGTCAAAACTAAACAATTTTTTTATTACCACTCTTACTTTCACACCAATATGCTAAAATTACAAGAATCTTTTTTGTAATTGGAAAATACAGTTGAAACTGCAGTTTTTTTTTTAAATCCAATTTTACTTTCCCATACGATTGTAGTTTTTTATTGGATTTACAAAAATTATTACCATTTTTTTATTACCAGACAAAAAAATATCGTACTAAAATCAAACGGCGAATGAATTAATAAAAATACACAATGGTGAGGAATAAAGCCCGAACAAACATCTGGAAGAATTGATTTGCATCAATATTTTCATAGAATTTTTCTTCAAAACTAAACAATTCTTTTATTACCACTCTTACTTTCACACCAATATGCTAAAATTACAAGAATCTTTTTTGTAATTGGAAAATACAGTTGAAACTGCAGTTTTTTTTTTAAATCCAATTTTACTTTCCCATACGATTGTAGTTTTTTATTGGATTTACAAAAATTATTACCATTTTTTTATTACCAGACAAAAAAATATCGTACTAAAATCAAACGGCGAATGAATTAATAAAAATACACAATGGTGAGGAATAAAGCCCGAACAAACATCTGGAAGAATTGATTTGCATCAATATTTTCATAGAATTTTTCTTCAAAACTAAACAATTCTTTTATTACCACTCTTACTTTCACACCAATATGCTAAAATTACAAGAATCTTTTTTGTAATTGGAAAATACAGTTGAAACTGCAGTTTTTTTTTTTAATCCAATTTTACTTTCCCATACGATTGTAGTTTTTTATTGGATTTACAAAAATTATTACCATTTTTTTATTACCAGACAAAAAAATATCGTACTAAAATCAAACGGCGAATGAATTAATAAAAATACACAATGGTGAGGAATAAAGCCCGAACAAACATCTGGAAGAATTGATTTGCATCAATATTTTCATAGAATTTTTCTTCAAAACTAAACAATTCTTTTATTACCACTCTTACTTTCACACCAATATGCTAAAATTACAAGAATCTTTTTTGTAATTGGAAAATACAGTTGAAACTGCAGTTTTTTTTTTTAATCCAATTTTACTTTCCCATACGATTGTAGTTTTTTATTGGATTTACAAAAATTATTACCATTTTTTTATTACCAGACAAAAAAATATCGTACTAAAATCAAACGGCGAATGAATTAATAAAAATACACAATGGTGAGGAATAAAGCCCGAACAAACATCTGGAAGAATTGATTTGCATCAATATTTTCATAGAATTTTTCGTCAAAACTAAACAATTCTTTTATTACCACTCTTACTTTCACACCAATATGCTAAAATTACAAGAATCTTTTTTGTAATTGGAAAATACAGTTGAAACTGCAGTTTTTTTTTTAAATCCAATTTTACTTTCCCATACGATTGTAGTTTTTTATTGGATTTACAAAAATTATTACCATTTTTTTATTACCAGACAAAAAAATATCGTACTAAAATCAAACGGCGAATGAATTAATAAAAATACACAATGGTGAGGAATAAAGCCCGAACAAACATCTGGAAGAATTGATTTGCATCAATATTTTCATAGAATTTTTCGTCAAAACTAAACAATTCTTTTATTACCACTCTTACTTTCACACCAATATGCTAAAATTACAAGAATCTTTTTTGTAATTGGAAAATACAGTTGAAACTGCAGTTTTTTTTTTAAATCCAATTTTACTTTCCCATACGATTGTAGTTTTTTATTGGATTTACAAAAATTATTACCATTTTTTTATTACCAGACAAAAAAATATCGTACTAAAATCAAACGGCGAATGAATTAATAAAAATACACAATGGTGAGGAATAAAGCCCGAACAAACATCTGGAAGAATTGATTTACATCAATATTTTCATAGAATTTTTCGTCAAAACTAAACAATTTTTTTATTACCACTCTTACTTTCACACCAATATGCTAAAATTACAAGAATCTTTTTTGTAATTGGAAAATACAGTTGAAACTGCAGTTTTTTTTTTAAATCCAATTTTACTTTCCCATACGATTGTAGTTTTTTATTGGATTTACAAAAATTATTACCATTTTTTTATTACCAGACAAAAAAATATCGTACTAAAATCAAACGGCGAATGAATTAATAAAAATACACAATGGTGAGGAATAAAGCCCGAACAAACATCTGGAAGAATTGATTTGCATCAATATTTTCATAGAATTTTTCTTCAAAACTAAACAATTCTTTTATTACCACTCTTACTTTCACACCAATATGCTAAAATTACAAGAATCTTTTTTGTAATTGGAAAATACAGTTGAAACTGCAGTTTTTTTTTTAAATCCAATTTTACTTTCCCATACGATTGTAGTTTTTTATTGGATTTACAAAAATTATTACCATTTTTTTATTACCAGACAAAAAAATATCGTACTAAAATCAAACGGCGAATGAATTAATAAAAATACACAATGGTGAGGAATAAAGCCCGAACAAACATCTGGAAGAATTGATTTACATCAATATTTTCATAGAATTTTTCGTCAAAACTAAACAATTTTTTTATTACCACTCTTACTTTCACACCAATATGCTAAAATTACAAGAATCTTTTTTGTAATTGGAAAATACAGTTGAAACTGCAGTTTTTTTTTTAAATCCAATTTTACTTTCCCATACGATTGTAGTTTTTTATTGGATTTACAAAAATTATTACCATTTTTTTATTACCAGACAAAAAAATATCGTACTAAAATCAAACGGCGAATGAATTAATAAAAATACACAATGGTGAGGAATAAAGCCCGAACAAACATCTGGAAGAATTGATTTGCATCAATATTTTCATAGAATTTTTCTTCAAAACTAAACAATTCTTTTATTACCACTCTTACTTTCACACCAATATGCTAAAATTACAAGAATCTTTTTTGTAATTGGAAAATACAGTTGAAACTGCAGTTTTTTTTTTAAATCCAATTTTACTTTCCCATACGATTGTAGTTTTTTATTGGATTTACAAAAATTATTACCATTTTTTTATTACCAGACAAAAAAATATCGTACTAAAATCAAACGGCGAATGAATTAATAAAAATACACAATGGTGAGGAATAAAGCCCGAACAAACATCTGGAAGAATTGATTTACATCAATATTTTCATAGAATTTTTCGTCAAAACTAAACAATTTTTTTATTACCACTCTTACTTTCACACCAATATGCTAAAATTACAAGAATCTTTTTTGTAATTGGAAAATACAGTTGAAACTGCAGTTTTTTTTTTAAATCCAATTTTACTTTCCCATACGATTGTAGTTTTTTATTGGATTTACAAAAATTATTACCATTTTTTTATTACCAGACAAAAAAATATCGTACTAAAATCAAACGGCGAATGAATTAATAAAAATACACAATGGTGAGGAATAAAGCCCGAACAAACATCTGGAAGAATTGATTTGCATCAATATTTTCATAGAATTTTTCTTCAAAACTAAACAATTCTTTTATTACCACTCTTACTTTCACACCAATATGCTAAAATTACAAGAATCTTTTTTGTAATTGGAAAATACAGTTGAAACTGCAGTTTTTTTTTTAAATCCAATTTTACTTTCCCATACGATTGTAGTTTTTTATTGGATTTACAAAAATTATTACCATTTTTTTATTACCAGACAAAAAAATATCGTACTAAAATCAAACGGCGAATGAATTAATAAAAATACACAATGGTGAGGAATAAAGCCCGAACAAACATCTGGAAGAATTGATTTGCATCAATATTTTCATAGAATTTTTCTTCAAAACTAAACAATTCTTTTATTACCACTCTTACTTTCACACCAATATGCTAAAATTACAAGAATCTTTTTTGTAATTGGAAAATACAGTTGAAACTGCAGTTTTTTTTTTTAATCCAATTTTACTTTCCCATACGATTGTAGTTTTTTATTGGATTTACAAAAATTATTACCATTTTTTTATTACCAGACAAAAAAATATCGTACTAAAATCAAACGGCGAATGAATTAATAAAAATACACAATGGTGAGGAATAAAGCCCGAACAAACATCTGGAAGAATTGATTTGCATCAATATTTTCATAGAATTTTTCTTCAAAACTAAACAATTCTTTTATTACCACTCTTACTTTCACACCAATATGCTAAAATTACAAGAATCTTTTTTGTAATTGGAAAATACAGTTGAAACTGCAGTTTTTTTTTTTAATCCAATTTTACTTTCCCATACGATTGTAGTTTTTTATTGGATTTACAAAAATTATTACCATTTTTTTATTACCAGACAAAAAAATATCGTACTAAAATCAAACGGCGAATGAATTAATAAAAATACACAATGGTGAGGAATAAAGCCCGAACAAACATCTGGAAGAATTGATTTGCATCAATATTTTCATAGAATTTTTCGTCAAAACTAAACAATTCTTTTATTACCACTCTTACTTTCACACCAATATGCTAAAATTACAAGAATCTTTTTTGTAATTGGAAAATACAGTTGAAACTGCAGTTTTTTTTTTAAATCCAATTTTACTTTCCCATACGATTGTAGTTTTTTATTGGATTTACAAAAATTATTACCATTTTTTTATTACCAGACAAAAAAATATCGTACTAAAATCAAACGGCGAATGAATTAATAAAAATACACAATGGTGAGGAATAAAGCCCGAACAAACATCTGGAAGAATTGATTTGCATCAATATTTTCATAGAATTTTTCGTCAAAACTAAACAATTCTTTTATTACCACTCTTACTTTCACACCAATATGCTAAAATTACAAGAATCTTTTTTGTAATTGGAAAATACAGTTGAAACTGCAGTTTTTTTTTTAAATCCAATTTTACTTTCCCATACGATTGTAGTTTTTTATTGGATTTACAAAAATTATTACCATTTTTTTATTACCAGACAAAAAAATATCGTACTAAAATCAAACGGCGAATGAATTAATAAAAATACACAATGGTGAGGAATAAAGCCCGAACAAACATCTGGAAGAATTGATTTACATCAATATTTTCATAGAATTTTTCGTCAAAACTAAACAATTCTTTTATTACCACTCTTACTTTCACACCAATATGCTAAAATTACAAGAATCTTTTTTGTAATTGGAAAATACAGTTGAAACTGCAGTTTTTTTTTTAAATCCAATTTTACTTTCCCATACGATTGTAGTTTTTTATTGGATTTACAAAAATTATTACCATTTTTTTATTACCAGACAAAAAAATATCGTACTAAAATCAAACGGCGAATGAATTAATAAAAATACACAATGGTGAGGAATAAAGCCCGAACAAACATCTGGAAGAATTGATTTGCATCAATATTTTCATAGAATTTTTCGTCAAAACTAAACAATTCTTTTATTACCACTCTTACTTTCACACCAATATGCTAAAATTACAAGAATCTTTTTTGTAATTGGAAAATACAGTTGAAACTGCAGTTTTTTTTTTTAATCCAATTTTACTTTCCCATACGATTGTAGTTTTTTATTGGATTTACAAAAATTATTACCATTTTTTTATTACCAGACAAAAAAATATCGTACTAAAATCAAACGGCGAATGAATTAATAAAAATACACAATGGTGAGGAATAAAGCCCGAACAAACATCTGGAAGAATTGATTTACATCAATATTTTCATAGAATTTTTCGTCAAAACTAAACAATTCTTTTATTACCACTCTTACTTTCACACCAATATGCTAAAATTACAAGAATCTTTTTTGTAATTGGAAAATACAGTTGAAACTGCAGTTTTTTTTTTTAATCCAATTTTACTTTCCCATACGATTGTAGTTTTTTATTGGATTTACAAAAATTATTACCATTTTTTTATTACCAGACAAAAAAATATCGTACTAAAATCAAACGGCGAATGAATTAATAAAAATACAATGGTGAGGAATAAAGCCCGAACAAACATCTGGAAGAATTGATTTGCATCAATATTTTCATAGAATTTTTCGTCAAAACTAAACAATTTTTTTATTACCACTCTTACTTTCACACCAATATGCTAAAATTACAAGAATCTTTTTTGTAATTGGAAAATACAGTTGAAACTGCAGTTTTTTTTTTAAATCCAATTTTACTTTCCCATACGATTGTAGTTTTTTATTGGATTTACAAAAATTATTACCATTTTTTTATTACCAGACAAAAAAATATCGTACTAAAATCAAACGGCGAATGAATTAATAAAAATACACAATGGTGAGGAATAAAGCCCGAACAAACATCTGGAAGAATTGATTTGCATCAATATTTTCATAGAATTTTTCTTCAAAACTAAACAATTCTTTTATTACCACTCTTACTTTCACACCAATATGCTAAAATTACAAGAATCTTTTTTGTAATTGGAAAATACAGTTGAAACTGCAGTTTTTTTTTTAAATCCAATTTTACTTTCCCATACGATTGTAGTTTTTTATTGGATTTACAAAAATTATTACCATTTTTTTATTACCAGACAAAAAAATATCGTACTAAAATCAAACGGCGAATGAATTAATAAAAATACACAATGGTGAGGAATAAAGCCCGAACAAACATCTGGAAGAATTGATTTACATCAATATTTTCATAGAATTTTTCGTCAAAACTAAACAATTTTTTTATTACCACTCTTACTTTCACACCAATATGCTAAAATTACAAGAATCTTTTTTGTAATTGGAAAATACAGTTGAAACTGCAGTTTTTTTTTTAAATCCAATTTTACTTTCCCATACGATTGTAGTTTTTTATTGGATTTACAAAAATTATTACCATTTTTTTATTACCAGACAAAAAAATATCGTACTAAAATCAAACGGCGAATGAATTAATAAAAATACACAATGGTGAGGAATAAAGCCCGAACAAACATCTGGAAGAATTGATTTGCATCAATATTTTCATAGAATTTTTCTTCAAAACTAAACAATTCTTTTATTACCACTCTTACTTTCACACCAATATGCTAAAATTACAAGAATCTTTTTTGTAATTGGAAAATACAGTTGAAACTGCAGTTTTTTTTTTAAATCCAATTTTACTTTCCCATACGATTGTAGTTTTTTATTGGATTTACAAAAATTATTACCATTTTTTTATTACCAGACAAAAAAATATCGTACTAAAATCAAACGGCGAATGAATTAATAAAAATACACAATGGTGAGGAATAAAGCCCGAACAAACATCTGGAAGAATTGATTTGCATCAATATTTTCATAGAATTTTTCTTCAAAACTAAACAATTCTTTTATTACCACTCTTACTTTCACACCAATATGCTAAAATTACAAGAATCTTTTTTGTAATTGGAAAATACAGTTGAAACTGCAGTTTTTTTTTTTAATCCAATTTTACTTTCCCATACGATTGTAGTTTTTTATTGGATTTACAAAAATTATTACCATTTTTTTATTACCAGACAAAAAAATATCGTACTAAAATCAAACGGCGAATGAATTAATAAAAATACACAATGGTGAGGAATAAAGCCCGAACAAACATCTGGAAGAATTGATTTGCATCAATATTTTCATAGAATTTTTCTTCAAAACTAAACAATTCTTTTATTACCACTCTTACTTTCACACCAATATGCTAAAATTACAAGAATCTTTTTTGTAATTGGAAAATACAGTTGAAACTGCAGTTTTTTTTTTTAATCCAATTTTACTTTCCCATACGATTGTAGTTTTTTATTGGATTTACAAAAATTATTACCATTTTTTTATTACCAGACAAAAAAATATCGTACTAAAATCAAACGGCGAATGAATTAATAAAAATACACAATGGTGAGGAATAAAGCCCGAACAAACATCTGGAAGAATTGATTTGCATCAATATTTTCATAGAATTTTTCGTCAAAACTAAACAATTCTTTTATTACCACTCTTACTTTCACACCAATATGCTAAAATTACAAGAATCTTTTTTGTAATTGGAAAATACAGTTGAAACTGCAGTTTTTTTTTTAAATCCAATTTTACTTTCCCATACGATTGTAGTTTTTTATTGGATTTACAAAAATTATTACCATTTTTTTATTACCAGACAAAAAAATATCGTACTAAAATCAAACGGCGAATGAATTAATAAAAATACACAATGGTGAGGAATAAAGCCCGAACAAACATCTGGAAGAATTGATTTGCATCAATATTTTCATAGAATTTTTCGTCAAAACTAAACAATTCTTTTATTACCACTCTTACTTTCACACCAATATGCTAAAATTACAAGAATCTTTTTTGTAATTGGAAAATACAGTTGAAACTGCAGTTTTTTTTTTAAATCCAATTTTACTTTCCCATACGATTGTAGTTTTTTATTGGATTTACAAAAATTATTACCATTTTTTTATTACCAGACAAAAAAATATCGTACTAAAATCAAACGGCGAATGAATTAATAAAAATACACAATGGTGAGGAATAAAGCCCGAACAAACATCTGGAAGAATTGATTTGCATCAATATTTTCATAGAATTTTTCGTCAAAACTAAACAATTCTTTTATTACCACTCTTACTTTCACACCAATATGCTAAAATTACAAGAATCTTTTTTGTAATTGGAAAATACAGTTGAAACTGCAGTTTTTTTTTTTAATCCAATTTTACTTTCCCATACGATTGTAGTTTTTTATTGGATTTACAAAAATTATTACCATTTTTTTATTACCAGACAAAAAAATATCGTACTAAAATCAAACGGCGAATGAATTAATAAAAATACACAATGGTGAGGAATAAAGCCCGAACAAACATCTGGAAGAATTGATTTACATCAATATTTTCATAGAATTTTTCGTCAAAACTAAACAATTCTTTTATTACCACTCTTACTTTCACACCAATATGCTAAAATTACAAGAATCTTTTTTGTAATTGGAAAATACAGTTGAAACTGCAGTTTTTTTTTTTAATCCAATTTTACTTTCCCATACGATTGTAGTTTTTTATTGGATTTACAAAAATTATTACCATTTTTTTATTACCAGACAAAAAAATATCGTACTAAAATCAAACGGCGAATGAATTAATAAAAATACAATGGTGAGGAATAAAGCCCGAACAAACATCTGGAAGAATTGATTTGCATCAATATTTTCATAGAATTTTTCGTCAAAACTAAACAATTTTTTTATTACCACTCTTACTTTCACACCAATATGCTAAAATTACAAGAATCTTTTTTGTAATTGGAAAATACAGTTGAAACTGCAGTTTTTTTTTTAAATCCAATTTTACTTTCCCATACGATTGTAGTTTTTTATTGGATTTACAAAAATTATTACCATTTTTTTATTACCAGACAAAAAAATATCGTACTAAAATCAAACGGCGAATGAATTAATAAAAATACACAATGGTGAGGAATAAAGCCCGAACAAACATCTGGAAGAATTGATTTGCATCAATATTTTCATAGAATTTTTCTTCAAAACTAAACAATTCTTTTATTACCACTCTTACTTTCACACCAATATGCTAAAATTACAAGAATCTTTTTTGTAATTGGAAAATACAGTTGAAACTGCAGTTTTTTTTTTTAATCCAATTTTACTTTCCCATACGATTGTAGTTTTTTATTGGATTTACAAAAATTATTACCATTTTTTTATTACCAGACAAAAAAATATCGTACTAAAATCAAACGGCGAATGAATTAATAAAAATACACAATGGTGAGGAATAAAGCCCGAACAAACATCTGGAAGAATTGATTTGCATCAATATTTTCATAGAATTTTTCTTCAAAACTAAACAATTCTTTTATTACCACTCTTACTTTCACACCAATATGCTAAAATTACAAGAATCTTTTTTGTAATTGGAAAATACAGTTGAAACTGCAGTTTTTTTTTTTAATCCAATTTTACTTTCCCATACGATTGTAGTTTTTTATTGGATTTACAAAAATTATTACCATTTTTTTATTACCAGACAAAAAAATATCGTACTAAAATCAAACGGCGAATGAATTAATAAAAATACACAATGGTGAGGAATAAAGCCCGAACAAACATCTGGAAGAATTGATTTGCATCAATATTTTCATAGAATTTTTCGTCAAAACTAAACAATTCTTTTATTACCACTCTTACTTTCACACCAATATGCTAAAATTACAAGAATCTTTTTTGTAATTGGAAAATACAGTTGAAACTGCAGTTTTTTTTTTAAATCCAATTTTACTTTCCCATACGATTGTAGTTTTTTATTGGATTTACAAAAATTATTACCATTTTTTTATTACCAGACAAAAAAATATCGTACTAAAATCAAACGGCGAATGAATTAATAAAAATACACAATGGTGAGGAATAAAGCCCGAACAAACATCTGGAAGAATTGATTTGCATCAATATTTTCATAGAATTTTTCGTCAAAACTAAACAATTCTTTTATTACCACTCTTACTTTCACACCAATATGCTAAAATTACAAGAATCTTTTTTGTAATTGGAAAATACAGTTGAAACTGCAGTTTTTTTTTTAAATCCAATTTTACTTTCCCATACGATTGTAGTTTTTTATTGGATTTACAAAAATTATTACCATTTTTTTATTACCAGACAAAAAAATATCGTACTAAAATCAAACGGCGAATGAATTAATAAAAATACACAATGGTGAGGAATAAAGCCCGAACAAACATCTGGAAGAATTGATTTGCATCAATATTTTCATAGAATTTTTCGTCAAAACTAAACAATTCTTTTATTACCACTCTTACTTTCACACCAATATGCTAAAATTACAAGAATCTTTTTTGTAATTGGAAAATACAGTTGAAACTGCAGTTTTTTTTTTTAATCCAATTTTACTTTCCCATACGATTGTAGTTTTTTATTGGATTTACAAAAATTATTACCATTTTTTTATTACCAGACAAAAAAATATCGTACTAAAATCAAACGGCGAATGAATTAATAAAAATACACAATGGTGAGGAATAAAGCCCGAACAAACATCTGGAAGAATTGATTTACATCAATATTTTCATAGAATTTTTCGTCAAAACTAAACAATTCTTTTATTACCACTCTTACTTTCACACCAATATGCTAAAATTACAAGAATCTTTTTTGTAATTGGAAAATACAGTTGAAACTGCAGTTTTTTTTTTTAATCCAATTTTACTTTCCCATACGATTGTAGTTTTTTATTGGATTTACAAAAATTATTACCATTTTTTTATTACCAGACAAAAAAATATCGTACTAAAATCAAACGGCGAATGAATTAATAAAAATACAATGGTGAGGAATAAAGCCCGAACAAACATCTGGAAGAATTGATTTGCATCAATATTTTCATAGAATTTTTCGTCAAAACTAAACAATTTTTTTATTACCACTCTTACTTTCACACCAATATGCTAAAATTACAAGAATCTTTTTTGTAATTGGAAAATACAGTTGAAACTGCAGTTTTTTTTTTAAATCCAATTTTACTTTCCCATACGATTGTAGTTTTTTATTGGATTTACAAAAATTATTACCATTTTTTTATTACCAGACAAAAAAATATCGTACTAAAATCAAACGGCGAATGAATTAATAAAAATACACAATGGTGAGGAATAAAGCCCGAACAAACATCTGGAAGAATTGATTTGCATCAATATTTTCATAGAATTTTTCTTCAAAACTAAACAATTCTTTTATTACCACTCTTACTTTCACACCAATATGCTAAAATTACAAGAATCTTTTTTGTAATTGGAAAATACAGTTGAAACTGCAGTTTTTTTTTTAAATCCAATTTTACTTTCCCATACGATTGTAGTTTTTTATTGGATTTACAAAAATTATTACCATTTTTTTATTACCAGACAAAAAAATATCGTACTAAAATCAAACGGCGAATGAATTAATAAAAATACACAATGGTGAGGAATAAAGCCCGAACAAACATCTGGAAGAATTGATTTACATCAATATTTTCATAGAATTTTTCGTCAAAACTAAACAATTTTTTTATTACCACTCTTACTTTCACACCAATATGCTAAAATTACAAGAATCTTTTTTGTAATTGGAAAATACAGTTGAAACTGCAGTTTTTTTTTTAAATCCAATTTTACTTTCCCATACGATTGTAGTTTTTTATTGGATTTACAAAAATTATTACCATTTTTTTATTACCAGACAAAAAAATATCGTACTAAAATCAAACGGCGAATGAATTAATAAAAATACACAATGGTGAGGAATAAAGCCCGAACAAACATCTGGAAGAATTGATTTGCATCAATATTTTCATAGAATTTTTCTTCAAAACTAAACAATTCTTTTATTACCACTCTTACTTTCACACCAATATGCTAAAATTACAAGAATCTTTTTTGTAATTGGAAAATACAGTTGAAACTGCAGTTTTTTTTTTAAATCCAATTTTACTTTCCCATACGATTGTAGTTTTTTATTGGATTTACAAAAATTATTACCATTTTTTTATTACCAGACAAAAAAATATCGTACTAAAATCAAACGGCGAATGAATTAATAAAAATACACAATGGTGAGGAATAAAGCCCGAACAAACATCTGGAAGAATTGATTTGCATCAATATTTTCATAGAATTTTTCTTCAAAACTAAACAATTCTTTTATTACCACTCTTACTTTCACACCAATATGCTAAAATTACAAGAATCTTTTTTGTAATTGGAAAATACAGTTGAAACTGCAGTTTTTTTTTTTAATCCAATTTTACTTTCCCATACGATTGTAGTTTTTTATTGGATTTACAAAAATTATTACCATTTTTTTATTACCAGACAAAAAAATATCGTACTAAAATCAAACGGCGAATGAATTAATAAAAATACACAATGGTGAGGAATAAAGCCCGAACAAACATCTGGAAGAATTGATTTGCATCAATATTTTCATAGAATTTTTCTTCAAAACTAAACAATTCTTTTATTACCACTCTTACTTTCACACCAATATGCTAAAATTACAAGAATCTTTTTTGTAATTGGAAAATACAGTTGAAACTGCAGTTTTTTTTTTTAATCCAATTTTACTTTCCCATACGATTGTAGTTTTTTATTGGATTTACAAAAATTATTACCATTTTTTTATTACCAGACAAAAAAATATCGTACTAAAATCAAACGGCGAATGAATTAATAAAAATACACAATGGTGAGGAATAAAGCCCGAACAAACATCTGGAAGAATTGATTTGCATCAATATTTTCATAGAATTTTTCGTCAAAACTAAACAATTCTTTTATTACCACTCTTACTTTCACACCAATATGCTAAAATTACAAGAATCTTTTTTGTAATTGGAAAATACAGTTGAAACTGCAGTTTTTTTTTTAAATCCAATTTTACTTTCCCATACGATTGTAGTTTTTTATTGGATTTACAAAAATTATTACCATTTTTTTATTACCAGACAAAAAAATATCGTACTAAAATCAAACGGCGAATGAATTAATAAAAATACACAATGGTGAGGAATAAAGCCCGAACAAACATCTGGAAGAATTGATTTGCATCAATATTTTCATAGAATTTTTCGTCAAAACTAAACAATTCTTTTATTACCACTCTTACTTTCACACCAATATGCTAAAATTACAAGAATCTTTTTTGTAATTGGAAAATACAGTTGAAACTGCAGTTTTTTTTTTAAATCCAATTTTACTTTCCCATACGATTGTAGTTTTTTATTGGATTTACAAAAATTATTACCATTTTTTTATTACCAGACAAAAAAATATCGTACTAAAATCAAACGGCGAATGAATTAATAAAAATACACAATGGTGAGGAATAAAGCCCGAACAAACATCTGGAAGAATTGATTTACATCAATATTTTCATAGAATTTTTCGTCAAAACTAAACAATTCTTTTATTACCACTCTTACTTTCACACCAATATGCTAAAATTACAAGAATCTTTTTTGTAATTGGAAAATACAGTTGAAACTGCAGTTTTTTTTTTAAATCCAATTTTACTTTCCCATACGATTGTAGTTTTTTATTGGATTTACAAAAATTATTACCATTTTTTTATTACCAGACAAAAAAATATCGTACTAAAATCAAACGGCGAATGAATTAATAAAAATACACAATGGTGAGGAATAAAGCCCGAACAAACATCTGGAAGAATTGATTTGCATCAATATTTTCATAGAATTTTTCGTCAAAACTAAACAATTCTTTTATTACCACTCTTACTTTCACACCAATATGCTAAAATTACAAGAATCTTTTTTGTAATTGGAAAATACAGTTGAAACTGCAGTTTTTTTTTTTAATCCAATTTTACTTTCCCATACGATTGTAGTTTTTTATTGGATTTACAAAAATTATTACCATTTTTTTATTACCAGACAAAAAAATATCGTACTAAAATCAAACGGCGAATGAATTAATAAAAATACACAATGGTGAGGAATAAAGCCCGAACAAACATCTGGAAGAATTGATTTACATCAATATTTTCATAGAATTTTTCGTCAAAACTAAACAATTCTTTTATTACCACTCTTACTTTCACACCAATATGCTAAAATTACAAGAATCTTTTTTGTAATTGGAAAATACAGTTGAAACTGCAGTTTTTTTTTTTAATCCAATTTTACTTTCCCATACGATTGTAGTTTTTTATTGGATTTACAAAAATTATTACCATTTTTTTATTACCAGACAAAAAAATATCGTACTAAAATCAAACGGCGAATGAATTAATAAAAATACAATGGTGAGGAATAAAGCCCGAACAAACATCTGGAAGAATTGATTTGCATCAATATTTTCATAGAATTTTTCGTCAAAACTAAACAATTTTTTTATTACCACTCTTACTTTCACACCAATATGCTAAAATTACAAGAATCTTTTTTGTAATTGGAAAATACAGTTGAAACTGCAGTTTTTTTTTTAAATCCAATTTTACTTTCCCATACGATTGTAGTTTTTTATTGGATTTACAAAAATTATTACCATTTTTTTATTACCAGACAAAAAAATATCGTACTAAAATCAAACGGCGAATGAATTAATAAAAATACACAATGGTGAGGAATAAAGCCCGAACAAACATCTGGAAGAATTGATTTGCATCAATATTTTCATAGAATTTTTCTTCAAAACTAAACAATTCTTTTATTACCACTCTTACTTTCACACCAATATGCTAAAATTACAAGAATCTTTTTTGTAATTGGAAAATACAGTTGAAACTGCAGTTTTTTTTTTAAATCCAATTTTACTTTCCCATACGATTGTAGTTTTTTATTGGATTTACAAAAATTATTACCATTTTTTTATTACCAGACAAAAAAATATCGTACTAAAATCAAACGGCGAATGAATTAATAAAAATACACAATGGTGAGGAATAAAGCCCGAACAAACATCTGGAAGAATTGATTTACATCAATATTTTCATAGAATTTTTCGTCAAAACTAAACAATTTTTTTATTACCACTCTTACTTTCACACCAATATGCTAAAATTACAAGAATCTTTTTTGTAATTGGAAAATACAGTTGAAACTGCAGTTTTTTTTTTAAATCCAATTTTACTTTCCCATACGATTGTAGTTTTTTATTGGATTTACAAAAATTATTACCATTTTTTTATTACCAGACAAAAAAATATCGTACTAAAATCAAACGGCGAATGAATTAATAAAAATACACAATGGTGAGGAATAAAGCCCGAACAAACATCTGGAAGAATTGATTTGCATCAATATTTTCATAGAATTTTTCTTCAAAACTAAACAATTCTTTTATTACCACTCTTACTTTCACACCAATATGCTAAAATTACAAGAATCTTTTTTGTAATTGGAAAATACAGTTGAAACTGCAGTTTTTTTTTTAAATCCAATTTTACTTTCCCATACGATTGTAGTTTTTTATTGGATTTACAAAAATTATTACCATTTTTTTATTACCAGACAAAAAAATATCGTACTAAAATCAAACGGCGAATGAATTAATAAAAATACACAATGGTGAGGAATAAAGCCCGAACAAACATCTGGAAGAATTGATTTGCATCAATATTTTCATAGAATTTTTCTTCAAAACTAAACAATTCTTTTATTACCACTCTTACTTTCACACCAATATGCTAAAATTACAAGAATCTTTTTTGTAATTGGAAAATACAGTTGAAACTGCAGTTTTTTTTTTTAATCCAATTTTACTTTCCCATACGATTGTAGTTTTTTATTGGATTTACAAAAATTATTACCATTTTTTTATTACCAGACAAAAAAATATCGTACTAAAATCAAACGGCGAATGAATTAATAAAAATACACAATGGTGAGGAATAAAGCCCGAACAAACATCTGGAAGAATTGATTTGCATCAATATTTTCATAGAATTTTTCTTCAAAACTAAACAATTCTTTTATTACCACTCTTACTTTCACACCAATATGCTAAAATTACAAGAATCTTTTTTGTAATTGGAAAATACAGTTGAAACTGCAGTTTTTTTTTTTAATCCAATTTTACTTTCCCATACGATTGTAGTTTTTTATTGGATTTACAAAAATTATTACCATTTTTTTATTACCAGACAAAAAAATATCGTACTAAAATCAAACGGCGAATGAATTAATAAAAATACACAATGGTGAGGAATAAAGCCCGAACAAACATCTGGAAGAATTGATTTGCATCAATATTTTCATAGAATTTTTCGTCAAAACTAAACAATTCTTTTATTACCACTCTTACTTTCACACCAATATGCTAAAATTACAAGAATCTTTTTTGTAATTGGAAAATACAGTTGAAACTGCAGTTTTTTTTTTAAATCCAATTTTACTTTCCCATACGATTGTAGTTTTTTATTGGATTTACAAAAATTATTACCATTTTTTTATTACCAGACAAAAAAATATCGTACTAAAATCAAACGGCGAATGAATTAATAAAAATACACAATGGTGAGGAATAAAGCCCGAACAAACATCTGGAAGAATTGATTTGCATCAATATTTTCATAGAATTTTTCGTCAAAACTAAACAATTCTTTTATTACCACTCTTACTTTCACACCAATATGCTAAAATTACAAGAATCTTTTTTGTAATTGGAAAATACAGTTGAAACTGCAGTTTTTTTTTTAAATCCAATTTTACTTTCCCATACGATTGTAGTTTTTTATTGGATTTACAAAAATTATTACCATTTTTTTATTACCAGACAAAAAAATATCGTACTAAAATCAAACGGCGAATGAATTAATAAAAATACACAATGGTGAGGAATAAAGCCCGAACAAACATCTGGAAGAATTGATTTGCATCAATATTTTCATAGAATTTTTCGTCAAAACTAAACAATTCTTTTATTACCACTCTTACTTTCACACCAATATGCTAAAATTACAAGAATCTTTTTTGTAATTGGAAAATACAGTTGAAACTGCAGTTTTTTTTTTTAATCCAATTTTACTTTCCCATACGATTGTAGTTTTTTATTGGATTTACAAAAATTATTACCATTTTTTTATTACCAGACAAAAAAATATCGTACTAAAATCAAACGGCGAATGAATTAATAAAAATACACAATGGTGAGGAATAAAGCCCGAACAAACATCTGGAAGAATTGATTTACATCAATATTTTCATAGAATTTTTCGTCAAAACTAAACAATTCTTTTATTACCACTCTTACTTTCACACCAATATGCTAAAATTACAAGAATCTTTTTTGTAATTGGAAAATACAGTTGAAACTGCAGTTTTTTTTTTTAATCCAATTTTACTTTCCCATACGATTGTAGTTTTTTATTGGATTTACAAAAATTATTACCATTTTTTTATTACCAGACAAAAAAATATCGTACTAAAATCAAACGGCGAATGAATTAATAAAAATACAATGGTGAGGAATAAAGCCCGAACAAACATCTGGAAGAATTGATTTGCATCAATATTTTCATAGAATTTTTCGTCAAAACTAAACAATTTTTTTATTACCACTCTTACTTTCACACCAATATGCTAAAATTACAAGAATCTTTTTTGTAATTGGAAAATACAGTTGAAACTGCAGTTTTTTTTTTAAATCCAATTTTACTTTCCCATACGATTGTAGTTTTTTATTGGATTTACAAAAATTATTACCATTTTTTTATTACCAGACAAAAAAATATCGTACTAAAATCAAACGGCGAATGAATTAATAAAAATACACAATGGTGAGGAATAAAGCCCGAACAAACATCTGGAAGAATTGATTTACATCAATATTTTCATAGAATTTTTCGTCAAAACTAAACAATTCTTTTATTACCACTCTTACTTTCACACCAATATGCTAAAATTACAAGAATCTTTTTTGTAATTGGAAAATACAGTTGAAACTGCAGTTTTTTTTTTAAATCCAATTTTACTTTCCCATACGATTGTAGTTTTTTATTGGATTTACAAAAATTATTACCATTTTTTTATTACCAGACAAAAAAATATCGTACTAAAATCAAACGGCGAATGAATTAATAAAAATACACAATGGTGAGGAATAAAGCCCGAACAAACATCTGGAAGAATTGATTTACATCAATATTTTCATAGAATTTTTCTTCAAAACTAAACAATTCTTTTATTACCACTCTTACTTTCACACCAATATGCTAAAATTACAAGAATCTTTTTTGTAATTGGAAAATACAGTTGAAACTGCAGTTTTTTTTTTAAATCCAATTTTACTTTCCCATACGATTGTAGTTTTTTATTGGATTTACAAAAATTATTACCATTTTTTTATTACCAGACAAAAAAATATCGTACTAAAATCAAACGGCGAATGAATTAATAAAAATACACAATGGTGAGGAATAAAGCCCGAACAAACATCTGGAAGAATTGATTTACATCAATATTTTCATAGAATTTTTCGTCAAAACTAAACAATTCTTTTATTACCACTCTTACTTTCACACCAATATGCTAAAATTACAAGAATCTTTTTTGTAATTGGAAAATACAGTTGAAACTGCAGTTTTTTTTTTTAATCCAATTTTACTTTCCCATACGATTGTAGTTTTTTATTGGATTTACAAAAATTATTACCATTTTTTTATTACCAGACAAAAAAATATCGTACTAAAATCAAACGGCGAATGAATTAATAAAAATACACAATGGTGAGGAATAAAGCCCGAACAAACATCTGGAAGAATTGATTTACATCAATATTTTCATAGAATTTTTCGTCAAAACTAAACAATTATTTTATTACCACTCTTACTTTCACACCAATATGCTAAAATTACAAGAATCTTTTTTGTAATTGGAAAATACAGTTGAAACTGCAGTTTTTTTTTTTAATCCAATTTTACTTTCCCATACGATTGTAGTTTTTTATTGGATTTACAAAAATTATTACCATTTTTTTATTACCAGACAAAAAAATATCGTACTAAAATCAAACGGCGAATGAATTAATAAAAATACACAATGGTGAGGAATAAAGCCCGAACAAACATCTGGAAGAATTGATTTGCATCAATATTTTCATAGAATTTTTCGTCAAAACTAAACAATTCTTTTATTACCACTCTTACTTTCACACCAATATGCTAAAATTACAAGAATCTTTTTTGTAATTGGAAAATACAGTTGAAACTGCAGTTTTTTTTTTTAATCCAATTTTACTTTCCCATACGATTGTAGTTTTTTATTGGATTTACAAAAATTATTACCATTTTTTTATTACCAGACAAAAAAATATCGTACTAAAATCAAACGGCGAATGAATTAATAAAAATACACAATGGTGAGGAATAAAGCCCGAACAAACATCTGGAAGAATTGATTTACATCAATATTTTCATAGAATTTTTCGTCAAAACTAAACAATTCTTTTATTACCACTCTTACTTTCACACCAATATGCTAAAATTACAAGAATCTTTTTTGTAATTGGAAAATACAGTTGAAACTGCAGTTTTTTTTTTTAATCCAATTTTACTTTCCCATACGATTGTAGTTTTTTATTGGATTTACAAAAATTATTACCATTTTTTTATTACCAGACAAAAAAATATCGTACTAAAATCAAACGGCGAATGAATTAATAAAAATACACAATGGTGAGGAATAAAGCCCGAACAAACATCTGGAAGAATTGATTTGCATCAATATTTTCATAGAATTTTTCGTCAAAACTAAACAATTCTTTTATTACCACTCTTACTTTCACACCAATATGCTAAAATTACAAGAATCTTTTTTGTAATTGGAAAATACAGTTGAAACTGCAGTTTTTTTTTTTAATCCAATTTTACTTTCCCATACGATTGTAGTTTTTTATTGGATTTACAAAAATTATTACCATTTTTTTATTACCAGACAAAAAAATATCGTACTAAAATCAAACGGCGAATGAATTAATAAAAATACACAATGGTGAGGAATAAAGCCCGAACAAACATCTGGAAGAATTGATTTGCATCAATATTTTCATAGAATTTTTCTTCAAAACTAAACAATTCTTTTATTACCACTCTTACTTTCACACCAATATGCTAAAATTACAAGAATCTTTTTTGTAATTGGAAAATACAGTTGAAACTGCAGTTTTTTTTTTTAATCCAATTTTACTTTCCCATACGATTGTAGTTTTTTATTGGATTTACAAAAATTATTACCATTTTTTTATTACCAGACAAAAAAATAT
Organism: Leptodirus hochenwartii; assembly: GCA_947310635.1. NCBI lineage: Eukaryota > Metazoa > Arthropoda > Insecta > Coleoptera > Leiodidae > Leptodirus > Leptodirus hochenwartii. The sequence goes on along the minus strand of OX371183.1, from coordinate 1,835,858 downwards.
CGTACTAAAATCAAACGGCGAATGAATTAATAAAAATACACAATGGTGAGGAATAAAGCCCGAACAAACATCTGGAAGAATTGATTTACATCAATATTTTCATAGAATTTTTCGTCAAAACTAAACAATTCTTTTATTACCACTCTTACTTTCACACCAATATGCTAAAATTACAAGAATCTTTTTTGTAATTGGAAAATACAGTTGAAACTGCAGTTTTTTTTTTAAATCCAATTTTACTTTCCCATACGATTGTAGTTTTTTATTGGATTTACAAAAATTATTACCATTTTTTTATTACCAGACAAAAAAATATCGTACTAAAATCAAACGGCGAATGAATTAATAAAAATACACAATGGTGAGGAATAAAGCCCGAACAAACATCTGGAAGAATTGATTTACATCAATATTTTCATAGAATTTTTCTTCAAAACTAAACAATTCTTTTATTACCACTCTTACTTTCACACCAATATGCTAAAATTACAAGAATCTTTTTTGTAATTGGAAAATACAGTTGAAACTGCAGTTTTTTTTTTAAATCCAATTTTACTTTCCCATACGATTGTAGTTTTTTATTGGATTTACAAAAATTATTACCATTTTTTTATTACCAGACAAAAAAATATCGTACTAAAATCAAACGGCGAATGAATTAATAAAAATACACAATGGTGAGGAATAAAGCCCGAACAAACATCTGGAAGAATTGATTTACATCAATATTTTCATAGAATTTTTCGTCAAAACTAAACAATTCTTTTATTACCACTCTTACTTTCACACCAATATGCTAAAATTACAAGAATCTTTTTTGTAATTGGAAAATACAGTTGAAACTGCAGTTTTTTTTTTTAATCCAATTTTACTTTCCCATACGATTGTAGTTTTTTATTGGATTTACAAAAATTATTACCATTTTTTTATTACCAGACAAAAAAATATCGTACTAAAATCAAACGGCGAATGAATTAATAAAAATACACAATGGTGAGGAATAAAGCCCGAACAAACATCTGGAAGAATTGATTTACATCAATATTTTCATAGAATTTTTCGTCAAAACTAAACAATTATTTTATTACCACTCTTACTTTCACACCAATATGCTAAAATTACAAGAATCTTTTTTGTAATTGGAAAATACAGTTGAAACTGCAGTTTTTTTTTTTAATCCAATTTTACTTTCCCATACGATTGTAGTTTTTTATTGGATTTACAAAAATTATTACCATTTTTTTATTACCAGACAAAAAAATATCGTACTAAAATCAAACGGCGAATGAATTAATAAAAATACACAATGGTGAGGAATAAAGCCCGAACAAACATCTGGAAGAATTGATTTGCATCAATATTTTCATAGAATTTTTCTTCAAAACTAAACAATTCTTTTATTACCACTCTTACTTTCACACCAATATGCTAAAATTACAAGAATCTTTTTTGTAATTGGAAAATACAGTTGAAACTGCAGTTTTTTTTTTTAATCCAATTTTACTTTCCCATACGATTGTAGTTTTTTATTGGATTTACAAAAATTATTACCATTTTTTTATTACCAGACAAAAAAATATCGTACTAAAATCAAACGGCGAATGAATTAATAAAAATACACAATGGTGAGGAATAAAGCCCGAACAAACATCTGGAAGAATTGATTTACATCAATATTTTCATAGAATTTTTCGTCAAAACTAAACAATTCTTTTATTACCACTCTTACTTTCACACCAATATGCTAAAATTACAAGAATCTTTTTTGTAATTGGAAAATACAGTTGAAACTGCAGTTTTTTTTTTAAATCCAATTTTACTTTCCCATACGATTGTAGTTTTTTATTGGATTTACAAAAATTATTACCATTTTTTTATTACCAGACAAAAAAATATCGTACTAAAATCAAACGGCGAATGAATTAATAAAAATACACAATGGTGAGGAATAAAGCCCGAACAAACATCTGGAAGAATTGATTTGCATCAATATTTTCATAGAATTTTTCTTCAAAACTAAACAATTCTTTTATTACCACTCTTACTTTCACACCAATATGCTAAAATTACAAGAATCTTTTTTGTAATTGGAAAATACAGTTGAAACTGCAGTTTTTTTTTTAAATCCAATTTTACTTTCCCATACGATTGTAGTTTTTTATTGGATTTACAAAAATTATTACCATTTTTTTATTACCAGACAAAAAAATATCGTACTAAAATCAAACGGCGAATGAATTAATAAAAATACACAATGGTGAGGAATAAAGCCCGAACAAACATCTGGAAGAATTGATTTGCATCAATATTTTCATAGAATTTTTCGTCAAAACTAAACAATTCTTTTATTACCACTCTTACTTTCACACCAATATGCTAAAATTACAAGAATCTTTTTTGTAATTGGAAAATACAGTTGAAACTGCAGTTTTTTTTTTTAATCCAATTTTACTTTCCCATACGATTGTAGTTTTTTATTGGATTTACAAAAATTATTACCATTTTTTTATTACCAGACAAAAAAATATCGTACTAAAATCAAACGGCGAATGAATTAATAAAAATACACAATGGTGAGGAATAAAGCCCGAACAAACATCTGGAAGAATTGATTTGCATCAATATTTTCATAGAATTTTTCGTCAAAACTAAACAATTCTTTTATTACCACTCTTACTTTCACACCAATATGCTAAAATTACAAGAATCTTTTTTGTAATTGGAAAATACAGTTGAAACTGCAGTTTTTTTTTTTAATCCAATTTTACTTTCCCATACGATTGTAGTTTTTTATTGGATTTACAAAAATTATTACCATTTTTTTATTACCAGACAAAAAAATATCGTACTAAAATCAAACGGCGAATGAATTAATAAAAATACAATGGTGAGGAATAAAGCCCGAACAAACATCTGGAAGAATTGATTTGCATCAATATTTTCATAGAATTTTTCGTCAAAACTAAACAATTTTTTTATTACCACTCTTACTTTCACACCAATATGCTAAAATTACAAGAATCTTTTTTGTAATTGGAAAATACAGTTGAAACTGCAGTTTTTTTTTTTAATCCAATTTTACTTTCCCATACGATTGTAGTTTTTTATTGGATTTACAAAAATTATTACCATTTTTTTATTACCAGACAAAAAAATATCGTACTAAAATCAAACGGCGAATGAATTAATAAAAATACACAATGGTGAGGAATAAAGCCCGAACAAACATCTGGAAGAATTGATTTGCATCAATATTTTCATAGAATTTTTCTTCAAAACTAAACAATTCTTTTATTACCACTCTTACTTTCACACCAATATGCTAAAATTACAAGAATCTTTTTTGTAATTGGAAAATACAGTTGAAACTGCAGTTTTTTTTTTAAATCCAATTTTACTTTCCCATACGATTGTAGTTTTTTATTGGATTTACAAAAATTATTACCATTTTTTTATTACCAGACAAAAAAATATCGTACTAAAATCAAACGGCGAATGAATTAATAAAAATACACAATGGTGAGGAATAAAGCCCGAACAAACATCTGGAAGAATTGATTTGCATCAATATTTTCATAGAATTTTTCGTCAAAACTAAACAATTCTTTTATTACCACTCTTACTTTCACACCAATATGCTAAAATTACAAGAATCTTTTTTGTAATTGGAAAATACAGTTGAAACTGCAGTTTTTTTTTTAAATCCAATTTTACTTTCCCATACGATTGTAGTTTTTTATTGGATTTACAAAAATTATTACCATTTTTTTATTACCAGACAAAAAAATATCGTACTAAAATCAAACGGCGAATGAATTAATAAAAATACACAATGGTGAGGAATAAAGCCCGAACAAACATCTGGAAGAATTGATTTGCATCAATATTTTCATAGAATTTTTCGTCAAAACTAAACAATTCTTTTATTACCACTCTTACTTTCACACCAATATGCTAAAATTACAAGAATCTTTTTTGTAATTGGAAAATACAGTTGAAACTGCAGTTTTTTTTTTAAATCCAATTTTACTTTCCCATACGATTGTAGTTTTTTATTGGATTTACAAAAATTATTACCATTTTTTTATTACCAGACAAAAAAATATCGTACTAAAATCAAACGGCGAATGAATTAATAAAAATACACAATGGTGAGGAATAAAGCCCGAACAAACATCTGGAAGAATTGATTTGCATCAATATTTTCATAGAATTTTTCGTCAAAACTAAACAATTCTTTTATTACCACTCTTACTTTCACACCAATATGCTAAAATTACAAGAATCTTTTTTGTAATTGGAAAATACAGTTGAAACTGCAGTTTTTTTTTTTAATCCAATTTTACTTTCCCATACGATTGTAGTTTTTTATTGGATTTACAAAAATTATTACCATTTTTTTATTACCAGACAAAAAAATATCGTACTAAAATCAAACGGCGAATGAATTAATAAAAATACACAATGGTGAGGAATAAAGCCCGAACAAACATCTGGAAGAATTGATTTACATCAATATTTTCATAGAATTTTTCGTCAAAACTAAACAATTCTTTTATTACCACTCTTACTTTCACACCAATATGCTAAAATTACAAGAATCTTTTTTGTAATTGGAAAATACAGTTGAAACTGCAGTTTTTTTTTTTAATCCAATTTTACTTTCCCATACGATTGTAGTTTTTTATTGGATTTACAAAAATTATTACCATTTTTTTATTACCAGACAAAAAAATATCGTACTAAAATCAAACGGCGAATGAATTAATAAAAATACAATGGTGAGGAATAAAGCCCGAACAAACATCTGGAAGAATTGATTTGCATCAATATTTTCATAGAATTTTTCGTCAAAACTAAACAATTTTTTTATTACCACTCTTACTTTCACACCAATATGCTAAAATTACAAGAATCTTTTTTGTAATTGGAAAATACAGTTGAAACTGCAGTTTTTTTTTTAAATCCAATTTTACTTTCCCATACGATTGTAGTTTTTTATTGGATTTACAAAAATTATTACCATTTTTTTATTACCAGACAAAAAAATATCGTACTAAAATCAAACGGCGAATGAATTAATAAAAATACACAATGGTGAGGAATAAAGCCCGAACAAACATCTGGAAGAATTGATTTGCATCAATATTTTCATAGAATTTTTCTTCAAAACTAAACAATTCTTTTATTACCACTCTTACTTTCACACCAATATGCTAAAATTACAAGAATCTTTTTTGTAATTGGAAAATACAGTTGAAACTGCAGTTTTTTTTTTAAATCCAATTTTACTTTCCCATACGATTGTAGTTTTTTATTGGATTTACAAAAATTATTACCATTTTTTTATTACCAGACAAAAAAATATCGTACTAAAATCAAACGGCGAATGAATTAATAAAAATACACAATGGTGAGGAATAAAGCCCGAACAAACATCTGGAAGAATTGATTTACATCAATATTTTCATAGAATTTTTCGTCAAAACTAAACAATTTTTTTATTACCACTCTTACTTTCACACCAATATGCTAAAATTACAAGAATCTTTTTTGTAATTGGAAAATACAGTTGAAACTGCAGTTTTTTTTTTAAATCCAATTTTACTTTCCCATACGATTGTAGTTTTTTATTGGATTTACAAAAATTATTACCATTTTTTTATTACCAGACAAAAAAATATCGTACTAAAATCAAACGGCGAATGAATTAATAAAAATACACAATGGTGAGGAATAAAGCCCGAACAAACATCTGGAAGAATTGATTTGCATCAATATTTTCATAGAATTTTTCTTCAAAACTAAACAATTCTTTTATTACCACTCTTACTTTCACACCAATATGCTAAAATTACAAGAATCTTTTTTGTAATTGGAAAATACAGTTGAAACTGCAGTTTTTTTTTTAAATCCAATTTTACTTTCCCATACGATTGTAGTTTTTTATTGGATTTACAAAAATTATTACCATTTTTTTATTACCAGACAAAAAAATATCGTACTAAAATCAAACGGCGAATGAATTAATAAAAATACACAATGGTGAGGAATAAAGCCCGAACAAACATCTGGAAGAATTGATTTGCATCAATATTTTCATAGAATTTTTCTTCAAAACTAAACAATTCTTTTATTACCACTCTTACTTTCACACCAATATGCTAAAATTACAAGAATCTTTTTTGTAATTGGAAAATACAGTTGAAACTGCAGTTTTTTTTTTTAATCCAATTTTACTTTCCCATACGATTGTAGTTTTTTATTGGATTTACAAAAATTATTACCATTTTTTTATTACCAGACAAAAAAATATCGTACTAAAATCAAACGGCGAATGAATTAATAAAAATACACAATGGTGAGGAATAAAGCCCGAACAAACATCTGGAAGAATTGATTTGCATCAATATTTTCATAGAATTTTTCGTCAAAACTAAACAATTCTTTTATTACCACTCTTACTTTCACACCAATATGCTAAAATTACAAGAATCTTTTTTGTAATTGGAAAATACAGTTGAAACTGCAGTTTTTTTTTTAAATCCAATTTTACTTTCCCATACGATTGTAGTTTTTTATTGGATTTACAAAAATTATTACCATTTTTTTATTACCAGACAAAAAAATATCGTACTAAAATCAAACGGCGAATGAATTAATAAAAATACACAATGGTGAGGAATAAAGCCCGAACAAACATCTGGAAGAATTGATTTGCATCAATATTTTCATAGAATTTTTCGTCAAAACTAAACAATTCTTTTATTACCACTCTTACTTTCACACCAATATGCTAAAATTACAAGAATCTTTTTTGTAATTAGAAAATACAGTTGAAACTGCAGTTTTTTTTTAAATCCAATTTTACTTTCCCATACGATTGTAGTTTTTTATTGGATTTACAAAAATTATTACCATTTTTTTATTACCAGACAAAAAAATATCGTACTAAAATCAAACGGCGAATGAATTAATAAAAATACAATGGTGAGGAATAAAGCCCGAACAAACATCTGGAAGAATTGATTTGCATCAATATTTTCATAGAATTTTTCGTCAAAACTAAACAATTTTTTTATTACCACTCTTACTTTCACACCAATATGCTAAAATTACAAGAATCTTTTTTGTAATTGGAAAATACAGTTGAAACTGCAGTTTTTTTTTTTAATCCAATTTTACTTTCCCATACGATTGTAGTTTTTTATTGGATTTACAAAAATTATTACCATTTTTTTATTACCAGACAAAAAAATATCGTACTAAAATCAAACGGCGAATGAATTAATAAAAATACAATGGTGAGGAATAAAGCCCGAACAAACATCTGGAAGAATTGATTTGCATCAATATTTTCATAGAATTTTTCGTCAAAACTAAACAATTTTTTTATTACCACTCTTACTTTCACACCAATATGCTAAAATTACAAGAATCTTTTTTGTAATTGGAAAATACAGTTGAAACTGCAGTTTTTTTTTTTAATCCAATTTTACTTTCCCATACGATTGTAGTTTTTTATTGGATTTACAAAAATTATTACCATTTTTTTATTACCAGACAAAAAAATATCGTACTAAAATCAAACGGCGAATGAATTAATAAAAATACAATGGTGAGGAATAAAGCCCGAACAAACATCTGGAAGAATTGATTTGCATCAATATTTTCATAGAATTTTTCGTCAAAACTAAACAATTTTTTTATTACCACTCTTACTTTCACACCAATATGCTAAAATTACAAGAATCTTTTTTGTAATTGGAAAATACAGTTGAAACTGCAGTTTTTTTTTTTAATCCAATTGTACTTTCCCATACGATTGTAGTTTTTTATTGGATTTACAAAAATTATTACCATTTTTTTATTACCAGACAAAAAAATATCGTACTAAAATCAAACGGCGAATGAATTAATAAAAATACAATGGTGAGGAATAAAGCCCGAACAAACATCTGGAAGAATTGATTTGCATCAATATTTTCATAGAATTTTTCGTCAAAACTAAACAATTTTTTTATTACCACTCTTACTTTCACACCAATATGCTAAAATTACAAGAATCTTTTTTGTAATTGGAAAATACAGTTGAAACTGCAGTTTTTTTTTTAAATCAAATTTTACTGTCTCATACGATTGTAGTTTTTTATTGGATTTACAAAAATTATTACCATTTTTTGATTACCAGACAAAAAAATATCGTACTAAAATCAAACAGCGAATGAATTAATAAATTAGGTTAAAAATACAATGGTGAGGAATAAAGCCGGAACAAACATCTGTACTCTAAACACATGATAAGATCTCTCTGTAGAAGATTTTTTTTATACAACTGTTACGCTATTACTCTTTGCTTAGATAGCCACGCTATCGTTATTTTAGTTGTAATATAAAATATGTATATTCTTTTTGTAATATAGACTTAGAGATATATTTTATGATTACAGGATCGGTTTCGTTAAAATGTCCATTTCGGAAGAAACACATTCGAATGTCAAATATGAAGTTAAAACTGAAATTTATAATAAAATAAATTTTATTAAAAAAAAAGATATATTTTCCATGTATTTACTTTAACTCATCAGCTGTTATTTATAAAGACAATTGACACACAACGTGAATGTTTTCCGCATTTTTTTGGATCGAAAGAAATTTAATGCAAAATCAAATCTTCTAATATTTGTTAGTTAATCAGTTGATATATTAATTGTTTGTTGAGGAACGCACAGATACTTAAAGCTTGTATTAATTAAGTCAATGCGTTGTCGACAGCGTATGGCCTACTTGTGCAATAATGCCTATTTTGGCGAAAAATGTTACATTGGAAAAAGATGAACAAATCATTGGTTCATCGGACTGCGAAATAACAATTTTCGAAATGTTGTTTGTATTTGGACTGGGGGCTCTGAAGTGTGTCTAGATCCGGTGTTGGATCGGCGAAGGAATGATATTAAAGATAGTATTAGTGTCTTTGCAGCAGTGTGTCTATTATATATTACGTTGCATAAATTAAGCGTTTTGTTATGTGTGTGACTAGAAAAGGATGTAATAAAACAATTTAATAACATATTTAAGTGGCATTGTTGAAAACTAAAACAATAGGCGGCCGTGTACGAATATATTATTGTTTGTTTCTTAGGCTATATACAATTCGAGTGTATATTCAAAGATATAGGACTTATATGAGGGGCAACGAAATAAAACCCCAACCGACCGCGAGGCAATCAATTTCGTCCGTGCACGTTGGAAAGAATCGCACGAAATTTCGTTTATATCGGCGAATGTGGTAATTTGTGAAAGTACCGCAAGAAATTGTATGCGAAAAAGTGGCCGCACCGGACGGCATAATTAAATAAAAATAAATGGTTTATTTTTGTCTATGCGGAAATCTGTTTTTATTGCCACTGTTTTTATTATCCATTGTATTTAAATGTAAAATGAAGACGTTAAATTCAACAGTTATATATACGCGGTGCAATAAAATCATTTCGTTGAATGAATCTTACAATTCATTTTAAAAACTGAATTTTACAATTTCTTCTCCGCGTCTTTATATTCACTCATCTCTTTTTTCACTACATCTACCCTCCCCCTCCCCGATCCGCGTATTAAAATTTGCAACATTTTACGATGATTGCACCCTACCATTACATATGCAAAAGCTACCGAAGGTCCTCGTTCCAGCTAAACTACGCCAAGCATACAAAATTCACTCTTTCAGTTCGCTATTAACTATTCAAGCACTAGCCCCATCTTGTGGCCATATCAATAATTAATTGCCATCCAGATCGTACCATCTTAAACTGTATAATAGTGAGGGTGGTATTTATTATTAAGAATCTATAATAATATGGGATCCAAATTTGGTGCTGTACATTAAGTTGATTTATTTAAGTAATGTATACCCTGTATATTATTGTGTAAGTGAAGAATCTGCGTTTAAAAGATGCTAATTTTTTTTTATAGAAAACAAATAAAGTATAAGTCAAAGGAATCAATTTCATGTAGGAATATATCATTTTTGAGATAATCTTGCGAATTCTTTCGATGCATATCGAATACCACGGAAGGCATATCGATCTTATCGAAAATGAGCTGTATTTTATGTATCTGTCAGTTTGTATCAACATATATACCGCAGTATATTACCGCAGTGGCGCTGCTGTCCAAGCGAGCGTTATAATTAAATTTAATTACGCTGTAGATACTGTAAAGGAAATCAACATCGACCAATGCTGAAGGAGCAAAAGAACTACCCTGAATCAGATGAATCATCAAAGCAGTAACTACAACAGAAGATCGACATATGTTTGTATTTTGTCATTTTTGTTTTGCGTAAATCAAGCAAAGAAATACGCAAGCCTTAATAATTCTTTTTCAAGACGTTGCTTTAGAATTTCGAAAATTCAAGCAAACTTTTTTCTCTGTATGTATTGTTTAAATATATTTTTAGATTAACTGAAGACATAAAAAATACGCAAGCCTTAATAATTCGTTTTCAAGACATTGCTTTGGCATTTCCAAAATTCATACAAACTTTTTTCCCTGTAGGTATTGTTTAAATATATTTTTGTATTAACTGAAGGTATGAAAAATACGCAAGCCTTAATAATTCTTTTTCAAGACGTTGCTTTAGCATTTCCAAAATTCAAACAAACTTTTTTCTCTGTACGTATTGTTTAATTATATTTTTAGATTAACTGAAGACATAAAAAATACGCAAGCTTTAATAATTCGTTTTCAAGACATTGCTTTGGCATTTGCAAAATTCATACAAACTTTTTTCCCTGTAGATATTGTTTAAATATATTTTTGTATTAACTGAAGGAATAAAAAATACGCAAGCTTTAATAATTCTTTTTCAAAACGTTGCTTTAGCATTTCCAAAATTCAAACAAACTGTTTTCCCTGTACGTATTGTTTAAATATATTTTTAGATATATTTTTGTATTAACTGAAGGAATAAAAAATACGCAAGCCTTAATAATTCTTTTTCAAGACGTTGCTTTAGAATTTCCAAAATTCAAGCAAACTTTTTTCTCTGTATGTATTGTTTAAATATATTTTTAGATTAACTGAAGACATAAAAAATACGCAAGCTTTAATAATTCTTTTTCAAAACGTTGCTTTAGCATTTCCAAAATTCAAACAAACTTTTTTCTCTGTATATATTGTTTAAATATATTTTTAGATTAACTGAAGACATAAAAAATACGCAAGTTTTAATAATTCTTTTTCAAGACGTTGCTTTAGAATTTCCAAAATTCAAACAAACTGTTTTCCCTGTACGTATTGTTTAAATATATTTTTAGATTAACTGAAGGAATGAAAAATACGCAAGCCTTAATAATTCTTTTTCAAGACATTGCTTTGGCATTTCCAAAATTCATACAAACTTTTTTCCCTGTAGATATTGTTTAAATATATTTTTGTATTAACTGAAGGAATGAAAAATACGCAAGCCTTAATAATTCTTTTTCAAGACGTTGCTTTAGAATTTCCAAAATTCAAACAAACTGTTTTCCCTGTACGTATTGTTTAAATATATTTTTAGATTAACTGAAGACATAAAAAATACGCAAGCCTTAATAATTCTTTTTCAAGACATTGCTTTGGCATTTCCAAAATTCATACAAACTTTTTTCCCTGTAGGTATTGTTTAAATATATTTTTGTATTAACTGAAGGAATGAAAAATACGCAAGCCTTAATAATTCTTTTTCAAGGCGTTGCTTTAGAATTTCCAAAATTCAAGCAAACTTTTTTCCTTGTATGTATTGTTTAAATATATTTTTGGATTAACTGAAGAAATGGGACATACGCAAGCCTTAATAATTTTTTTTCTAATAATATTGATATTTAATAATATTGATATTTTTAATTTGACGTTATTATCATATAAAAGAAATGTACGTGCGAATTGCTATAAAATACGATTTTACGAATTTGGAAAAGTTTATATAATTTTGTATGGATTTATGCAGATTTATAGATTTATACTTCATATTATTAATGCTTTCCTTAAATATTACTCGGTTAATTATGAAATTGTCATTATATAAGAGTTTAGATATTAATACAATATGTATTATCTTATAAAACAACCAAAAATGTTAAATTCTTGTTTATTAGAGGGGGATACATTGGGTCATATGACCTGTTTTCCCTCGATTTGTAAAACAAAACAAAAACTGAAGAAATGGGACATACGCAAGCAAGCCTTAATAAATAATTTTCAAGTCATTCGTCAATGCTGCAGGATAATCAAAATTCAAGTACAGAATTTGTTTCTGTACGTATTTTTTCCAAATACATTTTTGGATTAACTGCTGTTGAGTGCATTTCTTTCGGAATTAACAATATTGTATTAAACCAAAACGTGCCATTGGAAAAAAAGAAGCGCTATATGAAATAAAACTGGCAAGCTGCTTCGTCAGCCTTAGCGTATAATTAAATTCTACTTATGTTTGTAATTTATTATGTTTCGTATAATTTGTATCTATTATTACGGATCATAAATATACAAGGTGTTCGGGTAAATCTAAACATCTACAACAAACTGTCACAATCGTAAAAGATAATACATTTTCAGTCCGTACGGAAATTTCTTTGCGAGTCCGATGTTTAAATTTGTTAAATTGTAAACTACAATATTTTTATGGACGGCACTCATTCGATATGTAACGGGTGCTTTAAAGGATTACCAATCTCACAACAGTTAATGTCTTGCAATTTGTATCTTCTAGAAAACGTGCGAAGGAAGTTGATTTGCATTAAAAAATAGCTAGCGGGCAAATAGATTTAAATACATAAACTGTAAACGCACGCTATTTTTTATCGCACCAGATTTTTGATTAAACGAGAGAATGTAACATTCGTATCTTTCAAATACTGGTCGTCTTGAAAATGCTTTTATATAATCAATACAATGTTATAAAATGAATGGGGATATATTCAAATTCTAGCGTATTAAACTTGCAAATATTACATTTTTTCTTCTTCGGTGTGCGGTGGTGATTTCGATTTTTCCGGAGTTATGAATACGTAATCACCCGCTGTCTGAAGATATAAATATTTATTATAGAACTCGCTTCTTTTTCCGTCTATATATAAAAAACTAATTGTCCAATCTACAGCTTAACAGTCCTAAAAATGCGCACGAGGAACGTCCGTACAACAAACAATCATCACTCGGAAATTTGACAGGATTAAACTAAAAATTTAATCTTGAACGAGTCAAACGAGTAGAAAACTATTTTGGAATTTTTGACGAGAATTCAAAAAGTCGCCAAAATTGGTTTTATACAATTCGATGGTAGACGGCTTTCGATATATCGACTTTTATCGTTAAAGAAATTTAGATGGGACGATGTATAATGGGAAAATCGTATACATTTGGAATGGTAATTGACGAAGGGTATTTAGAATTGGGGATGGCTTCTTTCTTCCCTGTTACTAGCAAATCGATGTTCGCATGGGTTGACTACTTTCATATGACAACGAAGATGTTGTATCGTACCCTGCGGTTCTCCTTAAGGAGAAAGAAGAGACGCTTTAACAATATGATAATATATCGTTTCTTCCAGACTTAATATATGCTCGTTTTTTTTTATATACAGCGCGTTTGTAAAATAACAAACAATCTATTTATTACAGTTAATAAATAACACATTTTTTTTACATGTATTTTCACTTAAAATTTATAAGTGCTCATTGTAGATTTTTACAATTCAAATAGAAAATGAAATCAATAGCGAATTTTGAAAATAAACACCCTGTGTTATTTGGTATTTCGTTTTCGAATTGTTTTTTGAATTCCAAACTTACAAAAAATATTATGGACATTATAAAAGATTGTGGTGTAAAAAGAAAATATTATATAAATTTTTTAATTTATTTATAAACACGCGGTATACACAGCCTGAATGCTTCTATCTCTTTTCAAGTGTATTATTGGATTCAAAATAAATAAAGAAATTTTGTCCGTGGATTAAAGATTATTAAAGCAAAAATAAACTTTTCTTGAAGCGAAATTTATTGAAATTTTATATGAAAACGTCTGGGCTTAATATTGCAACAATTTTGCCTATATACACAAAAAAAAAACGTTCTTATATTTTAATTTCAGATATAAATATGCCATTCCACATTTCAATTCCAGAATTTTAATATACTATACATGTACATTTAGTACAGCAAAAGTGGGGTAATACTTTTCAGAAAAAATATATGCGAAATTTATATTCAAGAAATGTGTACAAAAATACTTACGTCATTGCTTGAAATAAATTACAAAAATGTACAGATATAATGCGCGATTTTAACATCTATTCTAAAAAAAAATTGTGGCAACAGGCCATGGTTAATTCTAAAAATACAGGCAAGATATAATTTAATTTTTTCATGTTTGAAGAAAAACTTGTTCATTTGTTGATATTTTAGAGTACGTGCAAATTTCACGTAATAATTGAAATAAACAGATTTGCAGAGGATAGCACTAATAATAAATCAATTTCTGGTGTAATTTGTGAGTGGAGAACATCTAGTAATATGCAGGTAATGTATATTAGCAAAGGCAAAGAGCAATAAGAGCGCAAGTTTGGAACGCCCGAACTATCCATTACAGCAGCAATGTTGCCAGTAGTTGCGGGCGTCGCGACGCGCTCTCTTTTTGCTCGCTTTGGACGCGGCGCGCGACGCCTAATTGACGCCTATTTTAAAGTTGCAACCGTAAACCTAAACGTACCACCTAAATCACTTTGGTATATGAATTTAGCTAAAGTTACGGCAGAACTGGAGTTAGCTAAACGAAAACGAAAAACCCGCAAGGACTATTAATAAATAACTAGTTCGGTATGGAATTAAAAAAAGAAAGTCACTACAAAATGGTAATCATGCAATTTTTAACGAAATTTAATTTTAGCAAGCATTTTTAGACCGTATGACCTGGCCTAATCCAACCGCAAGTCAAAGACTTTTTTTTTTCAAATGAACGTACCGTTTTCAACATTTCATTTTGACATTCTCTTGGATTTCGTCTCTGTTTTGGCGGCATTCGAAAGGTGGTTAAACTTTGAGTGTTTATTTCATATACGAGATGACGTACGACCGCTTGTAAATTACCACGCCATTAGTTGGAAGGAACAAGGAGAGCCGAATGGATGTGAACATGAGGTGGCGTCCTTGTCCCACTGTGGCGGAAGGACATACGCGTGTTGGAACATTTCACAAGGAACGCAAGGGACATGGCGACTGAAAGACATTGCGTTGAAAGACAATAAAATTGGCAATGAGGTGCAAAAACGGATGGCTTTTTAGGAAATTTTGAAGTAGGTTTACGATTTGGCGTAATTAAAATTTGTGTGTAGAAATTCGTTTTTTTTTTTTGCAGAAACGTATCTGCAGAATATATAGCTTAGTATATTAGCCGGAATGTATTATATCGCAAATATTATAAATGTCGGCGATATATAGCCATGTTAGAATGTATGCACTAATGAGTAGTTGCATGTAGTAACATGCTGCAATATGGCACTGGACTACAAACTGAAATTAGACTAGATTTCTGCAAGAGATTGCGAGAATCGGACGATTGAAATCGCGCCGCTTAATCGAATAGGACAAGAAGTTGCCCTATGCATATATTAGAACAATTCTTTGAAGTACGCCCAATGATTTCTACTTAATTATATTCAATCTATTAATTTTCAAATCGCCAAGCGAACATAAAATCATCAATACCCTTCTCGTACCAATATATCTTTAAAATTGCACAAAAAGTACTTTTTCATTATAATAATCGTCTTCAAATCAAACAAAGATATACGCACAATCAAGAATAGTTCATACTTAATAGTTTTACTGAAATTCAATAGAAAATCTATTAATTTTTAAATCGCCAAGCGAAAATAAAATCATCAATACCCTTCTCGTACCAATATATCTTTAAAATTGCACAAAAAGTACTTTTTCATTATAATAATCGTCTTCAAATCAAACAAAGATATACGCACAATCAAGAATAGTTCATACTTAATAGTTTTACTGAAATTCAATAGAAAATCTATTAATTTTTAAATCGCCAAGCGAAAATAAAATCATCAATGCCCTTCTCGTACCAATATATCTTTAAAATTGCACAAAAAGTACTTCTTCATTGTAATAATCGTCTTCAAATCAAACAAAGATATACGCACAATCAAGAATAGTCCATACCTAATAGTTCTACTGAAATTCAATAGAAAATCTATTAATTTTTAAATCGCCAAGCGAAAATAAAATCATCAATACCCTTCTCGTACCAATATATCTTTAAAATTGCACAAAAAGTACTTCTTCATTGTAATAATCGTCTTCAAATCAAACAAAGATATACGCACAATCAAGAATAGTTCATACCTAATAGTTCTACTGAAATTCAATAGAAAATCTATTAATTTTCAAATCGCCAAGCGAACATAAAATCATCAATACCCTTCTCGTACCAATATATCTTTAAAATTGCAGAAAAAGGACATTTTCATTCTAAAAATCGTCTTCAAATCAAACAAGGATATACGCACAATCAAGAATAGTCCATACTTAATAGTTCTACTGAAATTCAATAGAAAATCTATTAATTTTTAAATCGCCAAGCGAAAATAAAATCATCAATGCCCCTCTCGTACCAATATATCTTTAAAATTGCACAAAAAGTACTTCTTCATTGTAATAATCGTCTTCAAATCAAACAAAGATATACGCACAATCAAGAATAGTCCATACCTAATAGTTCTACTGAAATTCAATAGAAAATCTATTAATTTTTAAATCGCCAAGCGAAAATAAAATCATCAATGCCCCTCTCGTACCAATATATCTTTAAAATTGCACAAAAAGTACTTCTTCATTGTAATAATCGTCTTCAAATCAAACAAAGATATACGCACAATCAAGAATAGTCCATACCTAATAGTTCTACTGAAATTCAATAGAAAATCTATTAATTTTTAAATCGCCAAGCGAAAATAAAATCATCAATGCCCCTCTCGTACCAATATATCTTTAAAATTGCACAAAAATGGCATTTTCATTCTAATAATTGTCTTCAAATCAAACAAGGATATACGTACGATCAAGAATAGTTCAGGGGCAGGAATGCAGTAATGACGGTGGAAGACGACAGGAGGTCTGAAGGGCCCAGAAGATATGTTCTCTCTGGAGAAATTAATTTCTGTGAAATCCAAGACGGGCAGTAGTAATTAAGCGACATACAGATGAATGGATAAGGACAGAAAATTGGTTGTGTGAGGGGTGGATGTAAACGAGAGAGAATAGGATGTGGGATGAGCATTTGGTATTTGCGTCGCGATCTAACATTCCCTTGTAAATGGGGTGAAGGGTGGTTTGAAAATATAATGCGATTTATAAAAAACATAAGAAGGATCATAGAAATATATATAAATAGATTTTTGTTAAAATTTGTTTGCAAACGATTTTCTTGTTATTGTAATGTTAAGCATGTGGCTACTAGTCACTAGATTATAGTCGATTATACAGTTTTATATTTTATTGAATCACCGGGTATATATTCACTTTGCAAGGGGAAGAATATGCCGCAATTAAAACGCCAGCGCTAATTCTATATTTTAAATTTCGTCGTATATATTTATTACGGCATTCTTTGTTTCCGACATTTATTATGGGCCTCTTCTGATACCGCACCAAATTGTTGCTATACAGACAAAAGTCTTTATGTTACTTAACAGTGATTCAAATTGCTTCAGAGCTATTTGAAATAACCAAAATTGGTTTATTTTTTGCAAGAGAAATTTAAAACGAACAAAAACCGACGAACATCATTTTCGATGTACAGGGGTGGATTTATTGAATTTTCGTTGAACACTCGTGTTGAATATATAGTGTGAGGGTGGTTTTGGGGGTGGAGGTATTTTGAACTGCATCTGGGTATAGTATATACCCTCATTTAAATCGTATATACGCTGAATATAAAAAGTAATGCAAAATATGCACGAAAAAATGATGTAGATATAACAGGGAATTATGCAAAGATTTGTTGTGTGCAAAAAAAATGTATGGTGACTAACTTATAGAGTATTTTTTAAGTAAAATTTATAGCGAAATTTGTTTGGCGAAAAATTGTCATGTTAAGCTAGATTTTTTTTTACGAAACCTATTAAATAATTTTTTTTTGTATATAATTTTAGGTATGCTAAAATGTGTAGTTTAAAAGGGACAGGGATTTAATTTTTTGTGTAAAATACGGCGATAAGAACTAAATAAGAAATTGCGCAAAATCAACGTATCAAATAATCATTACGCTTAACGTAAAAGTCTTTAAATTATATTAACATCAACACTTCCAATGTAGAAACTTCTCACTTTTACCTTTCCCCTAAATTCGCCACAGGGTTCACATCTACATTATATCTATATATTCGGAGTAATTAAAAGATCAGTTTACCGCTGCTTCAGGTTTAGCCACCGTCCGAAGTCCGGAGCGGACCATATATACCGGTTCAGACGCGCTGTGCGAGCTTTCACAGACCGATTAGCCCGACCAAATACAAGCGGAATGGGACACACGCGAGGGATGAAATAACTCGCTGTTGGTGCTGCTGATGATGATACTGTTGCTCTTTGGTGAACCGCATATATGCGGAACAAAACCGTGAAAAGGTGGCGAAAGAGTCGGTCCGAGAATAAGCCGGGGTTCGTTTATATGGCAAAAGGAAGAAGCGACCTCGTAAATGGTTTAACATATGAACGAACTCGGAGATGGAATCGATATACAGGACCAGGGAGTATTTTAATATTATTTAATGAAAAATTGACAAATTTAAAACTTGTAAATATATACGCAAAAAAATAAAATGACCAAATAAATTTTCGGAAAATTTGAAATGAATTAAATCCTTATAACGAACAAATTTGTAGATATATTTTATACAACATAAAAAATTCAAACTAGTCGTAAATATATACTCAAAAAAGGAACACGATCATAAAATGATGGATAAGTCGTGATAAAATAAATTTTTGGAAAATTTGAGATGAACAAATTCATTATAACGAACGAAATTGTAGATATATTTTATACAACATAAAAAATTCAAACTAGTCTTAAATATATCCTCAAAAGAAACACGAAATAAGTCGTGATAAAATATTTTTTCGGATAATTTGAAATGAATAAATTCCTTATAGCGAACAAAATTGTAGATATATTTTATACAACATAAAAAATTCAAACTAGTCGTAAATATATACTCAAAAAAGGAACACGATCATAAAATGATGGATAAGACGTGCTAAAATAAATTTTTGGAAAATTTGAGATGAACAAATTCCTTATAACGAGCGAAATTGTAGATATATTTTATACAACATAAAAAATTCAAACTAGTCTTAAATATATCCTCAAAAGAAACACGAAATAAGTCGTGATAAAATAATTTTTCGGATAATTTGAAATGAATAAATTCCTTATAGCGAACAAATTTGTAGATATATTTTATACAACATAAAAAATTCAAACTAGTCGTAAATATATACTCAAAAAAGGAACACGATCATAAAATGATGGATAAGACGTGCTAAAATAAATTTTTGGAAAATTTGAGATGAACAAATTCCTTATAGCGAACAAATTTGTAGATATATTTTATACAACATAAAAAATTCAAACTAGTCGTAAATATATACTCAAAAAAGGAACACGATCATAAAATGATGGATAAGACGTGCTAAAATAAATTTTTGGAAAATTTGAGATGAACAAATTCCTTATAACGAGCGAAATTGTAGATATATTTTATACAACATAAAAAATTCAAACTAGTCTTAAATATATCCTCAAAAGAAACATGAAATAAGTCGTGTTAAAATAAATTTTCGAAAAATTTGAAATGAATATAACGAGCGAAATAAATATTGTAGATATATTTTATACAATATAAAAACATCCAACTCAAGAAATTGCATATAATCGCCTTTTGCATATATGCAAGTGGCAGGAAGAGGAAGGTCCTGTATAATACCGACGGCTCATTTGACCGTATTCTCAGCACTTGTTATTCAATTTATTATATAAATACGGGAGAATGTGGGAACCGAATGTACGTACAAACACCTTTTATCTTCATTCGTGTGTGCACATTAAAGATAAACGATGAGAAGTACGAGCGGTTAATTGAGTGAACGTAATCATTTAGGGTGCGAAAATGTTTATTACATATAATTTGATTTGGATGTGGATATGTTGCAAAAAAAATGTATAAAAAACTGCGTTTGATTGGGAATTAAAAATCCAGTGACTTTAAAAGTGGTAAATTTAATACATGGCTGTTTGAAACGGGGCGCGTTTTTTTTTGTAAGATAATTTTTAACTTTGTCGAGTGTTAAAAAATATAAACGAGTGATAAATGGCGCGACAAAAATACTTCATCCCCATTTTCAGCAGGCAAAAACATGTAAAATACGTTAGTTATAATTCCAGATGTATTCCAGGCAACATTATTTATACATGCACAGATCATAGAGTATGCATGTTCATAGGGGAAACAAAAGGGAATAGGGAGCAAAAAAACTACGTACGTAGCACATACAACAAACAAGCCAGAATATACGCAAAAAAAATTAATACCGAGAGAGTAGTGTACTATAAATCGAAAATTTGGAATAAGGCCGATTTGTTTGCACGCAAATTTAAGCGTCGCTTATTTTTTCATAAGACGAAACTGAAATTTTTGAGAAATTCGTTTAAAATACCCTTCTAGGACGTACCGTTTTGGATTTAGTGTTACCGACTCAATGGGCAAAAAAAAACAGCAAAACAAACAGAAATATGTAATGGTATTCAAGCTTGATTATCAACGTGTCGAACGGGCGTATTTCAGGGGGGTGATTCATGAGCTCTGGCGCCCATCAGGGTAGCAAAAAAAAAAAAACTGTCATTGCAGTATAAAGTGTAGAATGTATCTGCATAAAGCGAATGACAATCGCAGAATGAATGTTGAAGATTTAAAGAATTTTGTGAAATATGGGAACGGCGCAAATGCAGCAACGAGAAAATAAAAGCGAATTGATGGGACACTGAGTTTTGTTTTTGCAGAAGAAATTATCTGCGTCGACTTGTTTTATTTTCCTACTGGGTTTGGGTATAGGAACATTTGTGGGAAATATTTATGATATGCCGTTTGATGTTCGGAATTGAAGATCACGGGGGATTTTTATTTTATTGATAATATGGCACCCCTGAAGGGGACAAAAGACACACGAAGTACAAGCTCATGAAGACGATTCTTCTTGTGTTGTGTTTTATTGTCAGGTGATATGTTTTCTTAACTAAGTGATCGATTTTTGGAATATAAAGCGAGCAACTATTTAAATTATTTCTAACTCACCAAAAAAAAATGCTGTAAAAATCCCTGGATTTATTTAACAACACTTTTTTCAATTTAACAAACTATTAGGGTTTTTTGCAAACGTAAAAGTGTATTTTTCGCGACGATTTTCACAAATTAAAAACTACCACTGTCAAGGAGATATATTAAATCGCGAATATACAATTTTTCTAAAATGTACGACGCCTTTTACACAAAAGAAATTACGGATTGAAACAAGCGCTTCAAACTAATGTTCACGCTACGAATGTTTGTGCTGCATTAAATTAATAATATAACCAGCCGATATGTAATTAGTGGCCAAATGAAGTGAATCATATGATATCGAGACGATGATTCATACAATTGCAAAGTTATTTATTTTCTATTAAATAGGCGAAAATATATATCTGTATATATATGAAACATATACACGTGTGGTTTAAATCAAGATTACGTTCGCGCGGTAATAAAAAAATTTAATTTTTCTAAAACAAATGAAAAATAAGTTCTTAAAAATTATCTTCGCAACAATTTTTTTTATTCTTAAAATTTAAAAGGCAACAAAAATGCAATTTTATTTTTTATACTCTTATTTTTATGCATCTATTTTATTGCAGTGAAAAAATCGACACCCCAAATTTTTTTGCATAATATATATTTTTCTTCTGATCGAAAATTTATATTTTAATTTAATAATATATATTTTAATTTATTTATGTCGAAGAATATATTTTTAGTTTATTTTTTTTCATCTATATTGATGATATATACGAATAAAATAAATACAAAATTTATGAATGAATTAGTGAATTCTTGAATTTGAAAAAAAAAATTATTATTATTTAAGCTGCAACTGAAATGATAGCAATGAAAAATCCGACTGGATAAACTAAAGTTTAAAAATAACCAAAAAAGAAACAATTCTTGCATTTTCAAAAACAATTAAATTTTAATTTCTAAAGCTGTTAAGAAAAATCCATATGAACTAACTTCCTACACGAAAAATCAAATTGTGTTTGTTTTTATATCTTCTATAAAAAAGACTATATGTATATTTTTTTAGAGCATGTAATGTTTTTTTTTATATGTCTAGAAGAATTCGATTCCTCTATTAATATATAGCTAGCGTCAAGTATCTAAAGCTTTAACTTTGCCGAGCTGAAGATATGAAAGCACGGAAGCATCGTCGGCGTCTGTAACTGACCTGCCTCACCTTCAACGTACGTGTGCTACATATATGGGTATAAACACACAAGAAGCAATTTATTAAAAGCGGCGTAGAGGAGTATTAGAAAAGAAATTAAAAAAAAACTCTTAAGAAGTACAAAATAATAGTTACACTTAATAAATATCTCAAATTTTTTATGGTCTTCGTGTACATATGTTTTTGTTATTTAAGAATTTGTTATACAATTGGGCGAAAATGAATCTGCAAAACTGAAAGACCCGGCTTTCCTAATATATACGTTTATTGCAGGATCGTGCTCAGGAAAAACTCGAAAACGCCAGATTATATCATCGGTGAAAGTAAATTGGGCCTACGAAAAATTCAAATCGTGATTTACCTATTATCAAAAAAAAAAAATCAAAAAAAGTGATTTTTCTGTGTCGATTTCAGTCTTATGCCTGCCCTGCCCAGGCGTCTCGACGCAAGGGGCGGCGAACATCGCAGACCATCAGGCCATTCACACTCGCACACCCGAACACAAAATCAGACAACCAAACACACTTTGATGTTCCGATTACAAGCGACAAACGTGAGAGATTATTTGTTTATACGAGAATTTCATTTTGTTGTTTTGAAAACAAAACAAAAAACCGAATACGCGTCGCTTATTTATTAATTAAAATTGTAAGGCGCGAGTGATTGGAAAAATGTACCAAAAAAAAAAAATTGAAACACGCTGTATAGTGCAAAGGGAAATGTAAAATATCAAGTTGCTAAAATGTTGTATAGTCAAAGCACGTTTTGTAGTTTTTGCACAAATAATAAATCTAACAAGTATATAATATATGGAAGATAATGGCCCGTTTCTCTCTTCGCAAATATTAATATTGCTTACTTGCCAATGAGAGAATAGTTTCGCCGCGGTATTTGCAGAATGTACAAAAAAAAATTGGTTGTACTTTGAATTTGCGAAAACGATTTACCAAGAAGCAAAGCAAATTTAATTTTAGTTACATAGGCTGGTAGAAAGAATGAAAGGAATTACTAAATAGTAATACAATAGATATAAATACAAAATGTCGATTCGATCAAATTTCCGGCACTCGAAGAGTACATATCTGTTAAAAAATACGACTTGCGTTCGTTGTAAAACTATTGTCTTTTGGCAAAAGTTCGAGGAAGCGAACGGTGGCTATTTTCGCGGAGGGATTCTTCTTCGGAGCAATCGGTTACATTTGCAAGTTTCCCCATATTATGTAAATTTATTCGGGGAACCACCGACGCTCTCGCTCCTTCGCTCTTCATCCGTAACGTACA
This sequence comes from Leptodirus hochenwartii, assembly GCA_947310635.1. Taxonomy (NCBI): domain Eukaryota; kingdom Metazoa; phylum Arthropoda; class Insecta; order Coleoptera; family Leiodidae; genus Leptodirus; species Leptodirus hochenwartii. The sequence goes on along the minus strand of OX371183.1, from coordinate 1,811,985 downwards.
ATTTTCAAGATATGTACACATTTTTACATGAAATATGGGACCGAAGAAAATATCTATACTATATATTCTAATTTAGAATATAGAATACAAATTTATATCCCAACTTTTCTACAGTCTTCAAAACCACCGCGGTTTTGTAAAAATGCAGTTTATCCATTTTCGTGTCGTGTATGCTTAGAAGTACTGAATTTTTATCAAAATATATATCCAACGAAAAATGTATATGCAATTTTGAATTTACCAACAAAAAAAAACGCGTGTGTAAAAGATTGATTATTTCGAACTTACTGCTTCTTTGGATTGAGCTTTGTACATTGACCCTCAAGAGATATGTCCAATTTGATAAATGGTAAAAGTACATATTAAGTAGATGTTCAAAAATATATGACCCAAAGCAAAAAAAATTTTAACACTAAAATGAGTACTAAAAATACATCATAAGAGTGAAGATAAAGTAACATTTTCTGCATATCTTGTCGAAATATTGGTAAAATAATTTTCAAATTGGTCTTTCTAGCGAATCGAATTTCTTTTCAAGTAAACGCAAACGTTCCATCGAGGCTTAGTTGATTCAAGCGAAATTTAATGGTAAAATAAAATGTGCAACGCTGCAATTATTCACAATTATCCATTCTTCATTGGCAATTCCTGTTTGATCCAATATACAAAAAACTACCACAGCTTTAGAATCAATTCCAAATCGTTGTACGATATATAAAAGCTTATGAATGAAATAAAGCGCGGTGTGAATGCAAGTTGTCGTTTCACGCCGATGTGGTACCTAATTGTTTATTGTTCGCAGTTCTTTTGCAATTATAAAAAAAACGAGTTTCTATTGCGTACGATTCATGTGTAATTGTAGCCTTTAATAAGGACGCGCTTCAAAAATGTCTTTTGTTGCTTATGTTCACTGAAAAACAACAATATTTTACAATAATTTTTGCTAAAAATTTGGATGAACATTAATTTTTTTTACATTGGTTTAAATTGCGCGCACAAGAAGAAATGGTCTATATTTTAATGAAATAAGGATCACGTTGTATATGCCATTGCATATGAGTTAGTTCTTTATCGTGCTTTTGAAGAGTGAGAAAGGCAATATGTATAAATTATAATATAACAGCGGCCTCGCGTCGCCTATATGGCCAATTTGAATAATAAGGAAATTATATTTACATCGAAAATTATATATCGTACAGTCGTTCCCCGTTCATATACAAAACATTTTATGTAGAACGAAATTTATTAATGAGACCATTATTTATGTCCAGAACACTATAATTACAACATATCTCGTGAATAGGATAACCATGTGCTTTATGTAAAAACGTAGCATGTACCCACAATCGATTTATCTCCATACGATCAAAGGTGAAGAGAAATCCGTTGTAAAAAATCAAAAAAAAAAAATGTAATTTCTACTTCTAAAATAGCTGTATCAATAATATATAAAAAAAAATTACTAAAATTGAACATAATTTAAAAAGTAGCGAACTTTTTGTTGTATGTCTCTTCATTTTACACGCGCAGCTTTTATACACGTCTTTTAAGAGGTATTTCTTTATTTGGACAAGCTGCTTTGTATGTAAATTCTGTTCGATTTCTCTATAGAAAATAGACCGCCTCCTTTTTGTTTTATGTTCTATTTGGTTGGCATTGCTGGTTGGTGCGAGATTTAGTATTGTTGACAGCGACTTCCTTACTAATGGCGTATATAATTACGATAAATTTTAATATCTCTATAATATTACGCCGAGTGGGAAAAGTAGAAACATTATCGTGCCAAACAGAAGAATGTAATTAAAACACAGCCAGCCAACGATGTTAGTTAGTTAGTTAAAGAGTCCGCAATCCTAAAGATTGGTTGGAAACAGCACGCCATGCCGATCTATCCTGAGCTAATCCCTTCATCTCCCTATAGCTATTCATCTCAACGTCTTCAACTATCTGACTCACATACTCCAATCTAGGCCTACCTACCCCTCTCTTTCCCTCCACTCTACCTTCTATGATCAATTGCATAATCCCCCCATGCCTAAGGATATGCCCTACTAATCTGTCTCTCCTACGCTGTAACACTCTCCAAATACTTCTCTTCTCCCCTACTAACTCTAGTACATCTTCATTTGTTACTTTATCTTCCCAACCAATCCTCATCATCCTCCTATAACACCACATTTCGAATCCTTGTAATCTACGCTTCTCTTCCTTTCCTATAGTCCACGCCTCACACCCGTACAGTGCTACACTCCAAACATATACCTTCAGTAATCTTTTTCTAATACCCAAGTCAATATTTGATCTTAAAATCTGTTCCTTTTCTACGAATGCCTTCCTACCCTGTGCTATCCTACACTTTATATCTACCTTGCTTCGATTATCTTTTGTGATTCTACTGCCTAAATAACAAAAATCTGACACTTCTTCGATTCTATTATCTCCTATTGTGATCCTCATTTTTCTACTGCATTCCTTTTTGTCACACCTCATCACTTTAGTTTTACCTATATTTATTTTCATGTTAAAATCCCTAGTCAATACTGCCTGCATACCATTCAATACCCTTTCTAAATTCTTTTCGCTTTCTTCCAATATAGCTATATCGTCGGCGAATCTCAACATATATATTTTCTCTCCCTGTACATTCACACCTACACTATACTCTTCTTTTACATTGTTTATTGCATCTTCTATATATAGATTAAATAATAACGGTGAAAGTGTACATCCCTGCCGAACTCCCTTCCCTATTTTTGCTACCTCTTCTTCCCCCTCAATTCTAACTAAGGCAGTTTGGTGTTTATATAAATTAAAAATTATTCTCCTATCCTTATAATCTATACCCGTTTCTTTTAAAATTCTAAACATTATGTCCCAATCTACATTATCAAATGCCTTTTCTAAATCTACAAAAGCTATGCAAGTTACCTTTCCTACCCTCATTCTTTTTTCTACTACTGTTCTTAGTGCTAAAATCGCCTCCCTCGTCCCTCTGTTTTTCCTAAAACCAAACTGATCTTCTCCTAGCCTTTCCTCTACTTTATTTTCTAATCTCCTATAAATAATCTTTATCAATATCTTCGATGCATGTGATAGTAGACTAATGGTCCTATAGTTCTCACACAAATTAGCTCCTATTTTCTTCGGCATTGTTACTATTCTACTACGCTGAAAATCCTGTGGTACTTCTCCCTTCTCATATATTTTACAAACTAACCTGTATAATCGCTCCTGCATTTTTTCCCCTGCGTGTTTTATTAATTCGGCTGGTATCATATCAATCCCCGCTGCTTTGTTATTCCGTAAATCATTTAATGCTCTATGAAACTCTGACCTAAGTATGCTAGGACCTAAGTCATCCTCATCTATCTGTTCCACACTTTCTAGCTCCTCCATGTCCTGCCTACCTTTATATAAATCTTCAAGATACTCCTTCCATCTTCTAGCTTTTTCCTTATTTTCTGTGAGTTCCTTACCCTGCTTATCACATATAATGTTACCCTTTGGTTTAAATGCCAAAGATGAGGAAATAAAAATAGTCGATTGCTTGAAATTTGTAGGCCAGTTGAAATTTGTTTTTTATTGCAAATTTACACGTTTTAGTGTCCTTTATGTTCATATATATCAAAGGCTGGTTAAAGGAAGTGTTAAAAAAAAAATTGTTTTTTTTGTAACCCTACGATTCTTCCTAACAATGAGATAGTCACATATCACGTAGCTAGATGAGCTTTTAGTGTTCAATAGAACACGTAGATCTGGAGCAAGCTGGAGGAACCACCCTTATATATAAGGGAGGCCTCCCCCTCAACGTGTACACGAAACAACTGAATAATATACATTACATTACTCAAGCAATCCTACCTACATCTTAATACTAAATATTGAATTAGGATCAACGAAATGAATGTTTAAGGAGACCCAACGGGTTTCCTGACGTTTGTATTATAAATACAGGGTATGCGCGATAAAAAGCCACACAATAAGCATCGATAAATCTTGTTATTATTATAAGTTAATTATTGACAAAATATATTTTTTTAAATGTTTAAATAACAATTGAGTAAAGCGAACAATTTAATCGGTTCATTAAAAATATGAATTTTGGAAATATCTTGTGATGTTTTGGATTCGGTTCGTCCCTACCCTGTATCTATGAAGTATTAAGGTGCTTTATAATGTACATATATAATGCATTCTAAATATCTACGCTCCGGTAAATTTGTAATTCAGAAATTTTATATAATATATTCTATTTTGAGCAAATAGAAACTGCTGAAGAGTTTAGGATAGTATAATTAAAGCTCTAAAACGTTTATGTTGTTCAAATATAACGACACGCTTATTTCTTCTGAGTAATTAAACTTAAATCATTTTTAAACAAAAAAAAAGCGGATATTTTCAGGCTCTTAATAAAATATTTGATGTGACAATAAAACAATTTTATTTATTACTCGAAATAATGAAATTATATGTAAAAATATTTTTATTACACCACAAAATTGCTATTTTACAGAAACCACATGAAATTTTAAGGTTTAATAAACGATTATATATAATAAGTAATATTAGTAACTCGATTACAGTTTGGTTGCATTACTGCTTGCATCTTGCACCGATTTAACTCGAGTTGAGACAAAGAATATTGTTTTTTTATAGTAATTGGTTAAATCATCTCAAATAAATACGGATTACTGAGCTGAATATTTTTCAAAACGAAGCAGAAAGGTGTATATTACCGTTCATAGCATCTGAATCGTGATAACGAATTTTTTGTACATATTTATAGGCTTACTATAACTCGATCACGTCTATACTTTTGCACAGAAAAAATATACAGAGTGTTGCGAATGGATATATGCAGTTATTATTATAATCCCCAAGCAGTGGTTGAAATTAACAACCAATTTGATGGCTTCAAACATTGATAATATAGTACAAAATAAATTAATTATGTCTACTACATGTAAAAAAAGTTTTTTTTTTTACCAGTTGCAATTTTTATTAGTCAATTAGATCATTCTATAACTGATAATAGAAGATGTAACAATTGTGAATTTTTTTTACAGGGTACATAAACAAAGGGGTAGAAACGTATTCGTAAAAATGGGGAAAATTCAAAAATCGATTATTGATTCCTGGATTAGGTTGAAATGTGGTGCTATAGATGATTGAGTGAATAGAGTCACAAATAAAGGCGTTGTTAACAAAAAAATATATGCGTGAAACTCTCGCGCGGTAGATGTGAAACTTCCTAGCTCCTAGGAAAAGTTGATTTTTTATACACTGCTTTCTTTGTTAACCAATTTTTTTTTTTCATATATTTATATATATTTTTTCACACAATTTCCATTGTGTGATACGTGAAATGGTACAGACAGAGTGCGAGCCTTTAGAGAACGGAAGAAAGCAAATAACCTGCCAAGAAAAGTGCCAACAAGTACCCTGGAAAGAAGTAGACAGTATCGAGCTAGGCAAAGGGCATTAAATAAACACGGTGGACAACATAACCTTCCAATGACCTCAAATACACTGGATGAATCAGTGTGAGAGATCAACGAAATGAATCTGATACAGCTGAGCGAACCATCGACAAATAGAAATGCACCCACTAGTGCATCATACACAAAATTTACATTCTTTCAACCTGCTCATCGCGAATTTGATAAACAAAGTGTTAGCTAAAAGATTAAGCTGTGTTTGTGTAATATATAATAAAATATACGCACAGTACACGTGGCGCATGCGCGTAGCGTGCGTTTACTTTTCATGACGTTCAGGTCAATTTGCCCTACCGCGCCTATAGAAGTTTCACTTCAAAAAAGGAAGCAAATATTGTGCGGAAAAAAATGTTGCACGTTGAATTGAACATTCAGTATTGTAGTTTGCATTATAACCGTGTAGTGGTTGAGTTTCGATACAAATGAAAATTGTTGTAAAATCCAATAAATCATGATTCGATGTGGTGATTATACAGTTTAAAAGCGGAACGATTTATCAAATAAACGCGTGTATGCCGAACTCTTTGCCGAAGAGAATATCGGCAAACAAAGAGTCCTCTGTAAGCGAATACTGCCATCTTACTTAGCGTATCCGAATCATATTTTATAATCAACTAATAGGCCGGGAAAATATTATTAATAAGACTTAAACGACGAAACGATTAATTAAAAATCAACATTTTTCTAAATTGAATCGATTAATTTAAACGTTAAAATTTGGAATAAATTGCAACAAAAAATTGCCTGTTTAAAAGGTTATTCTGTAACACGCCGTATATATTAGTTTTATTAATAATTCTTCGGCGGTAAAATATTTTATAACATTACGTGGAAATCTAGAACGACACACTGAGAGCGCAATTAAAATTAGCAAGCCGTTTCTTGGGCGTAATTAATTATTTTTATTTTTCACGGAGTTCGCGAAAATCTCTCGCTGAAACACACACAACATGCTATGTATCTCTCTCTAACACAGGCTGCATCCTTGTCCAAAGTCGTAACGCATTTAATTGTTTTCACATCGATTTTTACGGCTATATTTTCTCCTAGATATACATTTCATTTTCTTATTATTGACGTAATATCATATATTATTGCAAATATAGTCCCAACTGAAGAACTATATTACAAAATCATGTTTACTTAAAAAAAATTTGGTATTTACAAAAATTATCGATTTATTCCTACACATATTGAAAGGCAGTACCCTTTTTTTTGTGTATGTTTAATGGGAAAGTTTCATCGTAAAATAAAATTTTATTGCTATATTTTACAGATATGTAATTTTTATTAAATTTGGATATATGAGTTAAATTTAGATATACAGGGTTGTCAATAATTCCAATAAAAAATTGATGCTCAATGGATGTATAATAAAAATAATAATAATAATAAACTATCTTTGTTGGGTTTATATACATATATAAATATATATAATTGATAAAAGAAAATGTCATATTATACCCGAGCGCGATATTCAGCGTTATTAGTAATAGATAAGTTATAAAAATAATATAGTAATAATAATAAAAGAGCAGTTCCTCGATATAACCCATCTTTAATAATAGACCTAAAGAAATTATACATAACTTTTATACTTAATAATTAATGAATTTAATTTTTATTGACAATAAATTGATCGGTCAAAAAAATGGTTTCATACAAAATTAATAATAGCAACATTTCAAGACCAATATGACCCAAATTAAGGCAAGAAAATCATTAAAAGAATATAGATATAGTAGAATTAATGATTGGATTTGCTGGTACGATCGGTTGGAAAAGTTTGTATATATCCGAGTAAATGGACGCTTCAATATTTTTATAGAGCAAGACGTTTGGTTATACATTCCTCATAGATATATACGGTTTTTAATATAGAGAATGTGCAATAAAAGGTTGCGAAACGGCCCTCTAAAATGTAGCTATTTTTCATTATACCCCGGCAATAGCAAACACCAACGTTTCTCCTCGTACCTTATACAACCCGCCGTACATTCGATATTATGTGTGTTATTTCTTTTCTTTTTTTGCGCATATATCCAGACCAAATATAAATGCGTCTCTGGGATATTGCCCATATATAAACATGCCGCGAGTATTAGATATAGCTGCCCACATTTTCCAACCTATAAAAGTTACATTTTAATGGGTTCGTATATACCCACTATATGCATCTGAACGTACACCACCACGCGGTGGTGCCCTGAAGATGGCCGAAACGGTGCCGTGGATCTAATACAGTCGCAGCATCGAAATAGACGTATTTGCGTACTTTTACACGATCGTAGCCGTTTTTATTTCTTCAAAATGTTTCAATAAATTGAAAAGAAACAATTACTTTGCTGGACAAGATATTGTGAATCGTTTTAAATGACTGCAATGACTTGAGATTAAAAAATAATTAAAGTGTGATTGTAAAAAGTGTGGATAAAACGATGTCGGTTTGTATACGATGAGATCATCACGCAAGGATAAAGGAACTATACGTGCCGTAAAAATGCATCAAGTGTCGTCAATACATTTAGGACTATTTACGGTAATAATATGAAAAATATGCCGTTGGATCACCATACGATTATGCGTACGAATGGCACATATGATGGGGCCATCGTAAACATTTTTATTTGCGGGATATTTCAATATTTTGCGACCGATATACAAAGTAACTATTTAATCAAGAATATTGTGCGCGAAATGTATAAATACGAATGGTGCGTCGAAATTTAATTATTTAACGTTCTCAAATATTATATTAAGCGAGCCTTTTTAATATCGAAATTTAATCAACTTCTTGCGATGTTACGTGCAATAAACACACATACCAATCTAGCGGTCATTTGGACATGCGTGCCGCTTTTTTATATCGACCGTGACAAGTGACTAAATAGCGCACTAAAGAGGTACTTCTTGTTACAAGGCACATGGCTACTACATATCGTATAATTTATGGACTTCTTGACGAGATACATCGTCGCGGAAGAATTCTTCTGCCACAGTACAAGAAGGCTTACGTTGTTTTCGGTTGGGATTCTGCGATGGTACGTTGACGTGCGATGCGATAACAGTTCGAAAAATTGAAGAGCTATTTGTACTTGTATTTGGCAAAAGATGCACGCTACAAAAAAAACATGCGTCAAAGTCTCGCATGTTTTTTAGAAGTGAAACTTCTTAGCTCCTAGGAAAAGTTGATTTTATGCATTGCTTTTTTTCCATTTGTTAACGATTTGATTTTGATTGATTTTGATTGACACTTTGATCATCAAAGAAAGCATTATTAACTGTAATATCGTACAGTCTATAAAGAGGAGTTTCGATTAAATTTTGTGTATGATGCACTAGTGGGTGCATTTCTATTTGTCGATGGCTCACTCAGCTGTATCAGATTCATTTCGTTGATCTCTCGCACCGCGTGTATCTTCACGTGTAATGAATCAGTGGCATTCAAATTCTCTATACCACTCACTGTGTCCTCACTTAACGACGGTATCGATTCATCCAGTGTATTTGAGGTCGTTGGAAGGTTATATTGTCCACCGTGTTTCTTTAATGCCCTTCGCCTGGCTCGATACTCTCTACTTCTTGCAAAGGTACTTCTTGGCACATTTCTTGGCGGGTTTATTCGCATTTTTCCGTTCTCTAAAGGTTCGCACTCTATCTGTACTTTCTCCATTTCACTTTTCACATAATGGAAATTGTTAGCTAAAAGAATGAATGTGATACAGCTGAGCCATCGACAAATAGAAATGCACCTACTAGTGCATCAAACACAAAATTTACATTCTTTCAACCTGCTCATTGTGAATTTGACAAACAAATTGTTAGGTAAAAGATTAAGCTGTGTTTGTGTACTATATAATAAAATGCGCAAGCGTCTACTGGTTGCCTTTTCATGACGGAAGCCCTACCGCGCCTATAGAAGTTTCACTTCAAAAAGAATTCTCTTAGATTTGGCCCATTTGTAGAGTGTTCGAAGTAAAACGTTTTCTACGTTGTACAGGAAGCTGGCGAAAGAAACTGAACCTTGAATCTCATCTAACTACATACGTCCTTCAGCGTGTTCTTCGCGGTGTTAATCGTTTCGCACTATAGGCTTCTGTTGCAGCAGTTGTCAGTGTCGTATATATAAAAAGAAACGTTAAGACACCGATCGCATCGTTTCTGATTGTTCGGTTGCAGACAAGTGTGGGGCCGGTGAAGAACTCGTTAAACCTGGCAGTTACGGCCTCGTTAGCGTGGTAATTGTTCCCTCCCACCACCCCAAATTGCCTATAGACATCGCTGTCACGTACTAAGCTAAGAAGTACTTACTAGGATGGTAACATTTAGATTTTATAAATTTTGGCGAAATAATTTAAACCGTGTCTATTCGCAGTTACGTGTTTTCTGAAATGTTGTAAGCGTGTCACGTGCGCAAATTAACGATAAATCGTAAATTTTATAATATGTCAGAATGTACGATATACAAGGGCAAAGTTAAAAGGACACTTAAAGTAAGGACACGTTTTTTTTTATCGTGCGGAATTCCAACAATTGATACTAGAAATATTAAATCAAGATAATCAAATTTTTTTTTTCGAAACATCGCACTAATGAGCCGTGTCGAATTTGTAGTGAAAAAATATACCAAAAAAATCATTTTACACTATATTTTTTGATACATCTATTTGATTTTTTTAAATATATACTCTTCAGATTACCCATCCTCAATTTTTATATAAACCTACATTAATCATCTGCTTCATAGTGTTTCAATTCCGTTTTTTTTAGAAACGCACTGTATGCATCTCTCCGAATTTGTTCTATGATATAAATAATGCATGACAGATGGCCCTATGGTCGTGCATGATTCATTAGAAGGCAGATGGGGTGGCAGGGGGGCGGCTGTGTGTGTGCAGAGCCAAGGCACTCCGGCATCAATTATACATTGACCATACTATGTAAGGATAGAAGGAAGTCTTAGAATCTGCTGAGGGATTGAAGCCAAGAAACCAGAACCAGACAGGCTGCGATAGATAAGGCCATAGAAGATAAAGGTATAGCTGCAGAATGTCGAGTCATGGAGGAAGAGAAGGATTCTAAATACCAATCAATTCGCGATATATAAAAGATGTTTAATTACAGACATTATTTGAAAAAAATTATCACTACGGTGTTAAATAATAGTATGGAATATCACCCAAATACCGTAACTTTGTGCATTTCGAAGGGTATGCCCCCATCTTCAGTAGCACATCCTTTATATCTTTAAAATCGATTTTACGAATTCGTTTTCTTACTACTATTTATATTCGTGGCTAGTAAAAGAAGAGTCTAACGCGATGAAGAGTCTTGATTTGTATCACCTTCGCAACTACTAATTACATATTTACAAAGACTTATAAGGTATGTATACATACTTAAATCATCGACGTATCCGCACTTGCAAACCTTACTCTTGGAAGCTTCTTAAATATTCCTATAAAGGTATGAAAGGTACAAATGGTTGGTAATTATCTTGTACGCATGTTATAATGCAAATCTTCATCCTTTAGAAGTTGCTGTTGATGTTTCTTTCCCCTTTCGGGTGGAAAATGAGCCTATTCCTTTAACTTTTAGTGTGCAGATAAAATTATAATGTATTCGAGCAGCGGTAGAGATTTTTTTAATTGTAAGTGCCAAAAATGTTTGAAAGCACAATTTTTAATAAGAGATTACTTAAATATGCCAAAATTTTATACAGAAAGTACAATGGCATTAAAGTTCTCATTATTTCCTCGTCTGCATTTTTTATTTTTTTTTAAATTACACGCAATGTTTTTCAAATGAACAACCTTTTCTTGCACTACGAGCAAACAAAATTTCTAAATGGATTAATAGCATTTATCTATCTTTAAAAATCAGCCACCTATTTATATCCAAAATGAGTTTTTTTTTTGCTGATGCTGAAGTTTAAATTTTCAGCAAATTGGCAGAATTTTTCAAAATTCGTTGACTATCGCCAACACCAATAATTTTTATTTATACTTACGACGATTTAAAATTGGAAGAATTAAAGAAATCATTGACGAGGATTGACAAAAACTATAATTGCGCATATCTTGACAATGAAAAGTATAAATAAATTATGAGCGTATAAAAAATCGTGCGCGTGCCAACTAAATTTCTTGCAAGTTCCTTCCGTGGTACGCGTGCCATGGGTTCACCATGTGGACTATACTTGGAAATTATTTTGTTCGGGCTTTAAATTTCTGTAAGCAATAAGCTCGAGTACTATTTACACTTCGATTTATTTTATATGTACCTTCAGCTACAATCTGTTGACAGTTGAATGTAGACACGTGCATAATGGCGGCGGTTAATAATGTCGGATTTGTTGTCAGTCGTATCGTAAATTGGCATGTATAATATGTAGAATTATAAGACCATTTTTTTTTTTTTACAAGAAAAATGTGTGTACAGACGCTAACGTGTAATTTACATTTCAAATAAGGACTAGTTCAAATGAAAAATTGTTACGTCGATAAGAACGAACTGGGAATCAAAATCCATCTAAAATGTAGCTAGCGATGAGGATAGTTAAGATATTAAGCGAAATTCCATAAAATGGTGAACCAAAAAAAAATTAAAGCTAAAAAAAATGCGTTTAAAAAATCCAGGCGAATACGAAAATAAAAGACATCCTTTCGCATCTAACACCTTCATATAGATATCCCACTATAGTTTACAATACGATATTCTATAGTCGACGTATCGCTTCTGTAGCAAAGGTAATAACTTTTCCACATTGTAATTGCAGATATTAAATTACATGACTTGAGCTGCAGCGCTACTGCTACGGTTTGTTAGTACAGAGTCAAGATTTGCTCAACAGTAGCCTGTGCGCTGAAGACATGGAAGAAGTGGCTCCGAACATTTTTGCGAATCTAACAAAAGATATGATGTGTGTGCATATATATATATATGCATATGAAGACGAGAAGACATGTTGTATCAACTGTGGAAGAAGAAAGAGTTGGTACTCCAACAAGATCGAACGGTAGCAGTTTCAAGCAAATTACAAATCACTATTATAACTGCAAATATATGAGATGTAATAAAGAAATGATACAGCATGTTCCACAACTTTGCGTAACAGCTTTTTTTTTTTTTATAGATCAGAGTTTTGGTAGATGCTAGAAATTTTTGTTCAAGTAAAATTATCCTCTAAAATCATAATTGCGTCCTCCAGTTTTTTTTGATGAATCATATTATCGAGTTTAACAACAATATATCTTACATCTATTAATTTAATTGAAAAAAAATCATATGGTAAAATGAAAAATTATAAGATCAGGCTGTGGATGGTATAAGAAGTTTTACATGCGCTATTGCATATTATTACAAGTGTATATTGTCAAATACAAACGGAAGAAATGTCTGCAATGTATACTATGTGAGTAGTAAAATGAGTAGAGCCAACAAAGAGGCAGAAGTGTCCATCTTCAAGAAGCATTTGCATATGATGAGATTGCGAATGTAAAAGAATAAAGAAGAGAACGCACGAAGAAATTATATGGATGGTAGTTGTTGCATAGAAGAAGAACAGACAGAAGCAGACAAAAATATTTACTAAATTACAGTGCCAAAATAAATAAATTAAGGAACGAGTAGTCGTTTTTCTTAAAATAGTTGAAAATGCAACCATTTCTTGTTCAATATTTATTTGTTTTATATTTTTAATACTCCTTAGGTAATTTATAATACGCTCATAAACTCAAAAAGACTAGGATATACTAAACACATTTTTACATATGAAAAAACCAGTTGATTAAATTTTTTTAAGTATTTAAAATAAGACGGGAAATACTTTCACATAAACAATCCGTCAATTGGTCGCAATATATATTTTTAACAACATTTCCAATCAATTTAATCTCAGCCATTCTTTCTGCACGTTACAATTGCATTGTTACTATTCTTTCTTCAGCATAATACAGACTTACAAGTGCATGGACTCAACATTCAACGCGTTTTCGATCATATAACACTACCAGCCAAGAGGAAAATCAATCACATACGCAATAAGAAACAAATATATAATACAGGGCGATTAACAAAAGAAAATACTTCAACAAGACGATGTTAAATTCGGGATTGAATAAAGGATCAAAATTAAAATCCATCACACAGGCAATAAGAAACAAATACATAATACAGAGCGATTAACAAAAGAACAAAACTTCAACAAAACGATGTTAAATTCGGGATTGAATAAATGATCAAAATTGCTATCTTCATCTGCTCAGGAATAAATTCCTACAATTTTTCAAGTCGACGCTCGTTAAGAAACTGCTGGTTTAATGTGGATACATCCTGTGTGTCTTTCGCTGCATGTGTTTGTGAGTAATGTTGATATTGCGGTGGTAAAGGCATGAAGGTGTTATTTACTTTGCCAGTACGACCTACAGGAACGTTGTATTGTCTGGATATTTCGACGAACAGATCGTTTTTTTTTTTTTAATGCTTATGCAACTGAAATTAACAACTTAAGAGAAATTTGTTGGCGTATTAAAAAAATTAATTAGCGCAAATGCACGTGTGCGCATAGAAGCTGAAAAAAGCACAGAATAAAGAAAAACGTTTTGTTAAATTTTATTCAAATTAATTATATCAAGCACAACGAATTTATTTCTGATTAAAGAGGCTGTAGATTTTATTGTGTCTGCAAGATTTTAAGACGTCATAATTGTACAATTGATCGTCCGAAGAGTACCGTATGTGTTCCTGTCTATATTTAACATTAACTTCCACGTATTATTATTATACAGGTGTATTGTTGATTTTCTAAGCAGAGCGAAGCTCTGGAGAGGCTATAATATGTTTCTAAGACTGCAATGGTTTTCTATATGAACCGAATCGGGTCCAAAGACCACCTACAACGTGCATCAGTTTTCGCTGAGTGCAAAACTATAACATATATAGAATTGCAAGTTGAAAGTCCTTCTGTACGAGTAGTTGAGCTAAAAGGCTTCGATGGTACACTGAAAAAATCCGACAAAAAATATGCGCGCGCGAAGAAGTTTTCGCCTTTGGTTCGAATTTGAATTTTTTCTGAACGAAGACTTTGTAAAAAAATATGTTAGCTTATATCATGAGAAATACAAACTTATGATAATGTTTTTTTGTCAGTGTATTTTCTGCATTTGTACATATGTTACAGTTCTTGTTGCGCACTGAAGAGCAATATCAACGATTTTACGATGGTATTTAACATTACGGACTATTGCCTAACAATAGCTTCAGTATAGTCTTCAGCAACCACGCAACAAGCAAAAAAAAAACGTCGATACATTTTCTGATTGCAGATTTTGTCAACGAATAGTCAACTTAAATGATTGAACAGAAAATTATATGATTTTGAATGATATTTAGTTGACTTCTTCTTAAGCGTATAGGTGCTGCAGAAGTTGAGACCAAGAACTTGTGCTTAGGGAATATTTAGGTAATGTAAGAGCAATGTTGTTAAACTGGCGTGGACATGTCTGAGCGATTGTGGAAATTGGTAACATAATAGGGAAGACTGATTGGTTCATTTTATTATGCTGCTCAAGCATTTTACACCTGTTAAGTTGGCTTCTTTCAATACAAGTCTGAAATGCAAATGCAAATGTCCTTGACTATTCGAGAAATAAATTACGCACGTACCTGTTTGTTTGTTCTACTGTATTCAAGAAGTTGAGGAATCAACATTATATTAAAAATAATTTGAACAAGGCTAACTTTAGTATATAGTTCTTCAGCTGAGTTAATTCAAGTGCGACAATTGATCGCTTTCATGTTACATCTTTTATGGTCCCAGCAAACACAAGAAGTACTTAAATCGGAATATCGAACCGACTACTAACGTATCTTTCTTTAAAATTCACGTTGAACTATTATTTTTACTGCGCATATATAATAAGGGTGAATGGTAAAATATAAGCCGCTGTTTGGTGGTTGGTAGTCGATAAAATGTAAAATATACACAAAGTAGTTTCATCTGTTCCGATGAATACCAAATCATATCACCATATGAAGAAGTAACCAGCAAAATATCCCAATTTCAAAAGTTTTAGAAATGTACTTTTTGTACGGGTCAACATTTTGTTAATTAATCGGCAGATAAAATGACACGATTTTAAAATATATTTTTACGAAGCGTACAATTTTTTAATTTTGGCAATATTTTCCTTTAAAATATTGCGGATGTTTCTATGTTCGAAACGAACGTCCTCTTATTGGAATAGGAGTTCAAATACCAACTGGCAACGGTCGAAGTTTCCGTTCTTGATTAAATGAATAACGTTGCGATTTTATGATGATATGGCAACGCTGGGCGAAAAATAATGACGCGAACATGTCCCGAGAGAGCAATATCGATGTAATAAAATGCAATTCTTAACAAAGTAATCGCTAAGAGAGGTGCGAAATTGCTTTTTGAGTTAAAATATAAAAATCTGCAAAAATACAATTCGACACGGCTTATATATAAATAGATCGATATAAGTTAATTATACATTACGCAATCGGCCCTTTTGTTTGATTAAAACAAAAGCCAGAACACCAACGGCAAAAACTTTGGAAATATCAAGTCTGTTGGTATATTTTACATGACGGGCAATTAACCTATACATTGAAGGTGTTACTTTTACGCGAGCGAGCGAAAACCTGCCCCGAGTTAAACGCAAGCATCCGTATAGAAGAGTTGGCCAATGCGTTCGCGAATTACCCGGCCAATTTTACTCTCGATTTCAACCCGAAGAGATGATCCGAGATTCATGCCAGGAAAAGCATGTACTCGCCAAAAAAAAAAATTATTTGCTTAAATCTATGCAAAAAATTGGGGATATTTTTACAGATTTTAAATGAGTTGGTTACATACAACAAAAAATCGGTATTATAATTTTTTATTGGTCAAAAAAAATTTGAAACAACTCAATATTCGTGCTTTTTTCTTCTTACACTAGCTTTGATTCGGTTTCTATCACCGAACAATACGTGAGGATCCACAGTATTTAGGAAGGGCATTATGTAGTTCGCTGAAGTGATGGCATGGTGGCGCTAGAAGCGCTGGTGAAAAGTTGATGTGTAGCAGACACGGAGGAACACCAGTACTATACAAAATACACGTGCACTTTTACAAGGTGGCTGGGGATGAGTGGAAGAAAGATGGAGATATTCGAATATGAGCTTGAATGAAGAAATAGGTAGCCAAATATCAACTTTTTTTGCAACCATCTTTTTAGAAGAAGACATAGAAACGTTACGTATGTTGTAAAGGAATGTGGGCAAGATAAAAACTACCAATTTGCGAAAATAGTTTTAAATCGATTAGAAGATCTTTTGGACAACCTTATTATATAATTCAGCTTGCACATCCTCAACAATATTGTGCCGCTTCTTGTGGAAATTCGGAGCTTCGTTCCCGAACACATAATCGTAGACAACGATGTCGACATCGTTGTCTGTAGTAAGTAAAAATATCTCTTCTATGCACACTACATCTAGGCATGTGTTCAACTCGTGAAGATATACAAGAATCGGAAGATTTAACAGTACTAAGAGTAGTAATAATTACTTTGCAGCGAAATGATTTTATTGAACAAATTTTGTTTCGTATATAATTGGGCAGGTTTTTTTTTTGATAGTTTAAAAAGGATTTTCAAGGATGTCTTTACTGCAAGTAGTTTTTAGACGTGGAGAGATAATATTTGGATATATATAGCAATTAAATTCCAGCCTATTTGATGATTTTCTACAAATTAATTCTCGGATGTAATATAAAGGAATGATGGCGATCGTTAAACTGGCGTTCAAATTTAATTAAAACTAGCGAAAATTATATTTAGATTGAAGATAGCGCGCGACTGCTGCATTGAAGATTTTAACAAAATGGCAAAATGTTATTTTGATCTAATAAAATATAGATCAGCGTTCATTTTTTACTATTTCCCGGCAATGTGTAATTTAAAACCTATTTGTTTGCGTATAGATATTGAAAAAAACTAGTCATTTTTTATATCCGTCTATTCAAAATATCAATCATTTACATTTGCAGATACGTGCACAACGAAACGATAGCTCATTCCAATTATTTTTTCATATACATTTTTTATATATCAAACTAGCAATTTTTTTTCACAAAAAAAAATATATATACAGAGCTTTCTCTACCCTATTCATTTCCAATATCATACACATTTGTACCCCTAACAAAAATATACATTTTTCCGAAAATATATGTATATAATGTAAAATAGACACATTATTGCTATTTGTGGAGCTCCAATGGATTCGTTGTAAAAAAAAAACAGGATATCTACTCTGCACAAAGTTTCATATTTAATAATGTTTCACGTATCAATAGCAATAACAATAAATTAAAGGATCGGGAATAATATATGAGACGAGGGAATGGGTTGTGGAGATAACAAAAAATATTTTTGAAATTGCCATCGAATTATGATAACTATGCGAAAGTTTTATATATGAAATACATGAACAGATACTGTCAAATAAATTGGCAGAAAATATTTCTAAAAGAAATATTTAAAATCCAAGTTTAAACACCATTTTTGTTCAATAAATAATCACATTAACAAAAATACATATTTTGTTTGTTTTAATAAATCTACAATGTGTTGTATAGTTCTATAGAATTTAGGGACCATTGAATCCTCAATTGCATTTTTTTAAATATATTTTTAGATTTTTGCAAATTGTTATTTGAAGCAACTTTCGATTTATGCGCAATTTATTACAACTGTGTGTTTACGATACAACGTTTCGAACATCATGGCATATTCATGCAGTTTTAGTTGGTACACGTCATGATTTCAATGACGTGGCTTTTAACATCACGACGCGATTGTTTCCCGAAGAACTAGCAAATTGAAGACATTATTATTTCATATTATCGTACGAAATACAAAGTCCCAGCGAATAACGCACGATGGCCTTCTTTTATTTATTATAATGAAAAAACACTTTGTGACGTTGCCGAGCATTTTAAAATTGTATTATTTAATTATCCGATACGTATGTCTTGGATTCTGTTATTTAGTACAAGTCGCTTTTATCCGAAACAATGCAGCTGAAATCGTTTACGTTCATAACTAATTCATCGCTACCAACGTTAGAAGGATTATATATTTTATTTCTAGTAAAATTGCAATGCACTACTGTAATTTGGAACTACATATTTGATAGGAGTTTGTCATATAGTTTTCTCAGTTTGTTTGCCGAGATATTTAGATCGGGTCTTGAATTTTTAATTTGGGTAATGTAATGCCAGGGCCAGATCGAATCGTACGAAAATAAGTCCGATTAAAATTAAAAGTAATGTCGTTGATTTGAATTAATCAAGAATATTACGTTGTAAATATATTTTATTTTATTTTATTGAATAACTTGGTATTTTTTGGGGAACAATTTGAGTGAAAAATTAACTGTTGAGTCTACCTGATATTATAAAATTTGGTCGCTAAAAACTTTACGTGAAATTTATTACGTAATCAAGAGAAAAATACACTTGAAAATGATGCGAATTTAACAGACGTGAAGATTTGACATTTTTTTTTATCTTCGCACGAATTAAATGAAAATGTCAAATTTTGTGGAACATACAAAATAAATTGATTTTTCAAATGTACGATTTCGCGATATCAATTAGCCAATTTTTGATGATTTATTATACCAGCGATGAAACCAATAAAAATTATTATTTTTGAATTGGTGGCAGACCAATATAAATTCAAAGCAGAGGTCCTCAACACCAACAAATCTTGATACTATTCCATCTAATTTTTGTCAAAATTTATCTTGCGACTATTTTAAAAAACTGTACGTTTGATGTCCTAATCTCTCTTCAGATAGAGGACCACCACTTGATTGTTTTTATAAAACAGTGGTTAAATTAAAAAAAAAATGAATAAGTAAAATTTGCAACGTTTATTTCAAGGTTGTGTAAAAACAATGGTCCGTATCAAAAAAAAAGTTGGGGTGGCTCATGTAATGGGGGGATCCATACGTGGTTATGGCTAGCGCACTAGATCATATAAAACACGGCGTTAATTATTAGTTTTATTAATTATATTTATCCGAGCGATCAACAGAGTGGTTGTATGTCGCTGGCGCGATATCACCGCAACACACAGTCAACGTATTTACCAGAGCTTTTGGTTTATTGGAATTTATTTACACCTGTTGCACGGTTTATATACTTTACTATAAAATCTGCGAGATTTATTTATATTAAATAGTGCTTGCGCGAGTATACAGGTCCCTCCAAAAATTACCACAGAAAAATCAAATCTCGTCAACGAATTATTTAGGCACAAAACGCTAAAATTAATTTTAGCCATTTCTAGATATTTACCCTCAACCGTTCATTTTCAGATATATGCCTCGCTAAAAAGCTTGTCAAAAACTAAATCCCGTTGTAAAAATAACACATGTTTTAGGAGCAGGATTTTGAGGTTTTTTTTTTAATGCATTAAAATTTTCTAGTACCTTGTGCAACGATATCAATGATGGAAATATATTATACGATTTGGATAATTTTTTTGCAACAATTTGTAGTTTAATTTTAGACGGTAGACCAACTTGAAATTTCACCACTAAAAAAGCAAACTGGTGAAATTTATTCGACAAAATCTTCCATGTTGATACATGTCAATTTTGTGTTACACTATTCTCTAATGAAGCATTAAATAGTTCACAAATTGATTTTTAGCAATGACGTTGAAATAATTTTGACTCGATATTTATTAAACAAAAATTACCCTATAATATTTTTAGGTAATTCTGTATATGGGTAAACTCTTCCTGCAATATATGCAGATACTATATACAATTTATTGTGGAATTATACTAGAAATTTGCAATCATTTATTATGTTTATACAAAATTGAAATTTGTACAAGAAACTTTCCATGAGAAAATTATATTTTTTTAGCACGAGTATGTGTGTGTCTTCGTCTTCGTCACGATCATCAAAGAACTAACAACATAATTTTTCGTTTAGTTTTTAGATTAATTTAAAAATACGTTCAAACACTTCTTTTTCTTCAACGATTCCTATACGTCAATTTAACAATAATCCACCAGTATGCCAAAAATATATGTCATACTTCCCCGTGCGCCTAAATTATTCTTTTTCATATCAAAGTGGAGCGCAGCGGTCTGAACAACAGCCGCGAATTATTCTTCAATTTAGCATTTTTATTCTTGCGTTGGGTGGAAAAGTTGAGAGTTACCGTGGTATTGTATTGTCTTCATAGCACGGCCAGACCCCTAAGATGCCCTACCTAACCATCCCCTTCAAAAATCAACCCTCGCCTTCATGATGGACAAATGATGGGAGGGTGCAATTGTTCGAAAAATTGAATTGTTCGTTGCAAACTATAAAATAGGTAGTTATAATATGCATTATTGTAATTACAAGAGGGAACATTTTTTATTTGAATATATGGTTGGTTTAATAAATTCTTTCCCAGTCAAGTCGAGCAAAATTCCATAAATCTTATCAATCTAGTTGATGTAACTTTTGATTAATTGTGCAGATGAAAGAAGTGTTTGATTAGTAGAAGAGAAACTAAAGTTTTATGCCGAATTGTGAGTTGAGGTATTACTATTTTAAAGGGTGGAAGGAATGATTCTCATCTTTAGCGTGGCGGCAGAGAACTTTATTCCTTCAATTAATTTTTAAAATTCAATATTAAAACAAGGACTATATAATTATATTGTTTCAATTCAAACCGGCTAGCTCGGCAAATGCGATTATACACCCAGACGTCCAAAAATTTTATAAATTTTCAATAGGGCCTTCCACATTAACAACAATTTGTTTTTGGTAGATATACATTCATGTATACACTTATTTAAAAAAATATTAGTTGCATATAAAAATGTTTTCAATCAAAATGAATTTCTTTTTAGAATTTGAAAAAAACTATTAGTTGACATCGAATAAATCGACCAGCGATCAAAATATCTGCTTCAGCGTTTAAAGAAAAAAAACGTGTAAAAAGAAGTGTATTTGTAATTTGTGTAATTAGTTCAGAACTAATTATATGTAAATAAATTTTATTTTATTTTGGTATGCAGTCACAAATAAAATGAGAGAATAGGGAAGGGAGTCAGGCAGGGATGTACACTTGCGCCATTGCTATTTAACCTGTATAATATGCATGAGCATCAAGGTGTTTGACTAACTTCGTTTATGGTGTATTATAAAAGCGTTTTTGATATTATTCTTGAGAATAATTGATTACAATATCGTGGTTTATATTTAAAGCTTCGCGCATTAATTTTTTATATTTATTTCTGAACATAACACAATTTTTAAACATCTGAGTTCCATTCCCCTCTTATATGAGTGTTGGGATAATACGGGAAGAAAAACGACAATTCATAACGAAAATAAAGTAGATAACACAATGGCAATATTAATTATAAAAATGTGATTAATCAACTAGTTTACATGTTGCTTAGAATTGATTATAGTGTTATTATAAAAGAGTCCTTTAACACTCTGTTTGGAGGTTTTTTGTTTTGTCATATTGACATTGGTGGCTTAATGTAATAAGAATTGTTAGAAAGCATCAAATGTCTCAATACATTGGACATAGTTTTGGCTTATTCTTCTTTTCTTGCAAATATAAATATACAAAATAAAATCAAGAGTACAGAAAAAATTAAAATACACGCCATTTCAAATTTATAAAATATAATACACCGCCTCAGGACAATTTTTTTAAATTTAAGACGGGCACGTTTATAAATCACCGTGTATTTTTCTCGTACTTTCTGCATAATATAAAATCGAAATATACGTTCGTCTCTTTTAATATTTAAATGGATTTTTTTGTTGCCGCGACGGTATATCTATATCTGCTGATTGTATTTATTCAAGGCGGCAGACATTTTTGTAATTAATTTCTATAGTGAAACGCGAAAGCTGAAATCTAATAACGAATGCGAATCTATATAGATATTCCCATCTATAGAGTCATGCACGAAAGCAGCTCCGACATTTTATTTAAATGACCCAATTCCAATGGAAAAAATATAACGGCACTAACTTGATTAAAATGGAATTCACTTAAAAAATCAATTGTCTTTTACATAGTAAGCTCCGTCTACTTATTGTCTTAAAAATTCAAGCTACGCGTATTAGATATAAGTACGATTCTATATTTACAAAGAAAAAATTAAGCACTCACTTTTCACTCTACTTTTTTCAGTCCTCGCCAGATACGCGCAAATTATTTTAGTTAAAAATACCATTTCGTCGAGGACGTATACTTCTTCATACATACCATCTACGCCACGAAAAAAATCGAGTTGAGGAAGTATACTTCTTCATATAAACCACCTGCGCCACGAAAAATCTACGCCACGAAAAAATCGATTTGAGGAAGTATACTTCTTCATATATACCACCTGCGCCACGAAAAATCTACGCCACGAAAAAATCGATTTGAGGAAGTATACTTCTTCATATAAACCATCTGCGCCACGAAAAAATCGATTTGAAAAGGTATACTTCTTCATATAAACCACCTGCGCCACGAAAAATCTACGCCACGAAAAAAATCGAGTTGAGGAAGTATACTTCTTCATATAAACCACCTGCGCCACGAAAAAATCGATTTGAGAAAGTATACTTCTTCATATAAACCACCTGCGCCACGAAAAATCTACGCCACGAAAAAAATCGAGTTGAGGAAGTATACTTCTTCATATAAACCACCTGCGCCACGAAAAATCTACGCCACGACAAAATCGATTTGAGGAAGTATACTTCTTCATATAAACCACCTGCGCCACGAAAAAATCGAGTTGAGGAAGTATACTTCTTCATATAAACCACCTGCGCCACGAAAAAATCGATTTGAGTAAGTATACTTCTTCACATAAACCACCTGCGCCACGAAAAATCTACGCCACGAAAAAAATCGAGTTGAGGAAGTATACTTCTTCATATAAACCACCTGCGCCACGAAAAATCTACGCCACGACAAAATCGATTTGAGGAAGTATACTTCTTCATATAAACCACCTGCGCCACGAAAAAATCGAGTTGAGGAAGTATACTTCTTCATATAAACCACCTGCGCCACGAAAAAATCGATTTGAGTAAGTATACTTCTTCATATATACCACCTGCGCCACGAAAAATCTACGCCACGAAAAAATCGATTTGAGGAAGTATACTTCTTCATATAAACCACCTGCGCCACGAAAAAATCGATTTGAGGAAGTATACCTCTTCATATATACCATCTGCGCCACGAAAAATCTACGCCACGAAAAAATCGATTTGAGGAAATATACCTCTTCATATAAACCACCTGCGCCACGAAAAAAATCGATTTAACTAACTCCTCAACAATTCCAATTTAAATCGATTTTTTCTTAATAATCCGCTGTTCAAAAAAAATACCTTTTTTATGACAATTAATTGCGATAGAAAACCTTGTAATTTTATTAAAAAATTAGTCAATAAATCGCACACATCCGAATGTATAGAACGGCCAAAATTCAATAGCGTAACTTCGATTCATCAATTATATTGTAAGACAAACACGGTGGTCCGTGTCTAGCAAATAACCATATAATTACATCGGAGGGTACCCCTTAAGGTGATATTTGTCCGAAGGACCAGACGGTGTGCCATTGCAAATGTAATGTTGGTGTATCATCACGAGCACTGATCCAAATAAACACTTGTTTATTTAGTGTGTGTGTGTGTGTGTGTGTGTGTGTGCGCGCGTATGTGTGTGTGTGTTGGTGGTAATCTCCGGACATAGCTTGCTTGATTGGTACAGGTGTAAAATCAGTAAACACTATTGCAATGTTGCGCCGAGATTGGCGATTATCGTACTATGATTTATACAAATAACTACGCTGTATAGTACAGTTTGCACTGATCGTTTGTATTGGTGGGTTGTATTTACTTAAGGAAATATTTTTTTTTATAGAAAACTATGTGCCGTTTTTTTTTTAATTTAGTTTATCCCATGCAAACAAGGTGATGTATTTTTAAGGACAAAATGTTGAACAATATTTTTTTATACGAAAACTACGCTGTATAGTATAGTTTGCACTGATCGTTTGTATTGGTGGGTTGTATTTACTTAAGGAAATTATTTTTTTAATAGAAAACTGTGTGCAGTTCTTTTTTTATGCGAAAATGCAGACAAGGTGATGTATTTTTATGTACAAAATTTTGAACAATTTTTTTAATACAAAAACTACGCTGTATAGTATGGTTTGCACTGATTGTTTGTATTGATGGGTATTATTTACTTAAGAAAATTATTTTTTTAATAGAAAACTATGTGCAGTTTTTTTTAAATTTAGTTTATCCCATGCAAACAAGGTGATGTATTTTTAAGGACCAAATTTTGAATAATATTTTTTTATACAAAAACTACGCTGTATAGTATAATTTGGACTGATCGTTTATATTGGTGGTTTCTATTTACTTAAGAAAATATTTTTTCTAATAGAAAACTGTGTGCAGTTTTTTTTTTATTCAAAAATGCAGACAAGGTGATGTATTTTTAATTACAAAATTTTGAACAATTTTTTTTTTCAAAAACTACGCTGTATAGTATAGTTTGCACCGATCGTTTGTATTGTTGGTTTCTATTTACTTAAGAAAATATTTTTTTAATAGAAAACTGTGTGCCGTTTTTTTTTTTTTTTAGATTATCCCATGCAGACAGGGTGATGTATTTTTAACTACAAAATTTTGAACAATTTTTTGTTGGGACACTTTCAAGAATTTTTTTAATTAACACGAACGAATTAATTGAAGAGCACGAAAATTTTCACAAGAAAAGTCCCTTAACAAAACAAATTTCCAATTTTGTTAAGAATATATATGTAAAAGAAACTGGAAGTTATGTCATTTGTTTCATCAAATATATCTGCTGTAAGTTTAAAAAAAATGTTAACTATTTAATCCTAAGTGATGAACAAATTAATTAATTGTTCTATCGAAAAAAATATTGAATTTAATCGTTAATATCTAAATAATGACGATGTACTAAAATTTTAGGGATTTTTTTTTTCTATTTTTAGGCAATTTATATTTTCATAATTTCTTACCAAATGTCGCTAATTCATTCAAGAAGGTTTTCAATATCGTAACTCACCTGAAATAAAGAATATATTTAATTATTAATATCAGGAATAATAAAGAAATACAAAGGGAAGGTTTATTTTGAGTCAAGAATTTTTTCTACAGAAAGACTTTTAGCCTTTATTAATTAAGACAGTATCAATAAAAAAATTGTTGTTCTATTTTGATAAAAATTGTAAAAACTTAATAATAAAGATAAAAATTTCAGAACTGAGTGCCAAATTTACGCCACTGCGTTATGTTTATAAAAAAAAAACTCTTGGCTTAAAATTACAGAACACAATTGAAGTTGATTGAAAATGAAAATTTTATAATTTTGACATACATGTGTCGTTAAAAATCGTAAATTCCTTAAAAATAACGCTAAATTCAGAAATAAATTTGTTATAAAAGCTTTTTAATAAATATATTTAATTAACTGTTCGGACGATTTTTTTTATTGTCCACAATAAAACAAAAAACAATTCAACATAGCATTGAAAAAGATATCATTTTTAACTGGCCGATTTAATATTATTATTACTAGTTAGTCCACAAAGTTACTACTAGTTAGGAAGCGATAATAGTGCCGAAATCGGTGTATATGTGTGTGCACTGCCAATAATGACACTAATCGGCCTGCGGCCACGGTGCGATCAATCGCAACAAATACAATCACCGTGTGATGTTAATTATAAAATATATGTCGAATTTCCGCTATATAGAAATGCGATAGGCAGATAGATGCAGTGCATACATAATGAAGAACAAATTGTCTACACACTTCAAAAAAAAAAATTACATATATTTTTTAAATCACCTGTAAAGAAGCATTTTTGTGCTGTACTTTAATGATAGTTTATTATAGCTTGAAAAAAAAATTCCTCTAAAAGATATTGAGATTCTAAAGAAATCTCTCGTATTTTTTACTAATAATATTTTTTCGAGACTTCAAGAAAGCAACAAGTTGCTCCTTATTTTATAGGAATAAATTTTAGATAAACCCCCAGGAAAGGAACTCAACATTAAAAAAAAAAAAGATTAAAATGAACATACATTGATAAATTCTTTGGTTATCAACTAATATGTCAACTAAAATATCAACTATATTTTATTATTTATTAAATATTTCAATTAAAACTAGACATACTTTCAACGAAGCAAACTAAATCTGCATTCTTAAAATTAATGCCAATTTTTTAGTGGAAAACCGAATCACGTACATTCGTGTATAAAGTAAAGTTTCCCAATATTTTTGAACTGCAATTGCAATTGAATCGTTTATTTTGAAAAGAGGATAGTTAAAAAATTAAAAGTTTTCAGGAACTTGTCTAGATCTAACCTATTAACGAGAATATACTTAAACAACTTGTGCAAATGCATTAATAAAATGATATATGGTGTGAAGATTTGTGTCCTTATGATATAAAAATGTAGTATTTAGGGATGTACAACAAATAATATATATAACTAAAATTTAACTTGACTTAATGCTGCTTTTATCGATTTGAATTTTAAACCGTATTTTTAAAACCGTAAGTTTTATTTTAAATTTTAACATGTTTATGTAATTCGTAGCACTTATGGCGAGTTAGATATATCCATATTATTTGTTAAATATTTCGGTTTGGACTCTAGTAAAAATCATTTCGCCCGCACCCTGTATTCCGCTATATTTTCCAGTATCGAAAGTGTTGGCTTGATCAGCATCAGCAGACCGATCCTCCACTATACGCCAATTCGATTTTCACACCCCGCTTACAGCAACAACACGTTTGTACAAGCCTACAGTGCCGCTGAGGTCTATTTTAATATGATGGGCAGGTTCCAACTAGTTTCGGCACGTTTGGTGAGCGTGCGGTTAGTGCCACCACCCCCACCCCCGCGCACCCACACCCCCAAAATCCGCACACCATCCCTCCGTAATTTACTTGCAGCATTCAACTGCACTGTAAAGTTGTATCATTTAATTTTGGAAAATAAAAGTTAGATGGACTTTTCTGGTGCGACAGAAAATGTTAAAGAAGAGAATTGGTGCCGATTGAAGGTATAGAAATTGATTTGAAGTGCGGTGATGGAAAAATGAAAGAAGCTAGTTTGATTTTTCTGGTGCGACAGAAAATGTTAAAGAAGAGAATGGTGCCGATTGAAAGTATAGAAATTGATTTGAAAGGCGGTGATGGTAAATGAAAGAAGCTAGTTTGATTTTTCTGGTGCGACAGAAAATGTTAAAGAAGAAAATTGGTGCCGATTGGAGGTATAGAAATTGATTTGAAAGGCGGCGATGGAAAAATGAAAGAAGATTGTTTGATTTTTCGGGTGCGACAGAAAATGTTAAAGAAGAGAATGGTGCCGATTGAAGGAATAGAAATTGATTTGAAAGGCGGCGATGGAAAAATGAAAGAAGATAGTTTGATTTTTCGGGTGCGACAGAAAATGTTAAAGAAGAGAATTGGTGCCAATTGAAGGAATAGAAATTGATTTGAAGTGCGGTGATGGAAAAATGAAAGAAGCTAGTTTGATTTTTCTGGTGCGACAGAAAATGTTAAAGAAGAGAATTGGTGCCGATTGAAGGTATAGAAATTGATTTGAAGTGCGGTGATGGAAAAATGAAAGAAGCTAGTTTGATTTTTCTGGTGCGACAGAAAATGTTAAAGAAGAGAATGGTGCCGATTGAAAGTATAGAAATTGATTTGAAAGGCAGTGATGGTAAATGAAAGAAGCTAGTTTGATTTTTCTGGTGCGACAGAAAATGTTAAAGAAGAAAATTGGTGCCGATTGGAGGTATAGAAATTGATTTGAAAGGCGGCGATGGAAAAATGAAAGAAGATAGTTTAATTTTTCGGGTGTGACAGAAAATGTTAAAGAAGAGAATTGGTGCCGATTGAGGGTATAGAAATTGATTTGAAGTGCGGTGATGGAAAAATGAAAGAAGATTGTTTGATTTTTCGGGTGCGACAGAAAATGTTAAAGAAGAGAATGGTGCCGATTGAAGGAATAGAAATTGATTTGAAAGGCGGCGATGGAAAAATGAAAGAAGATAGTTTGATTTTTCGGGTGCGACAGAAAATGTTAAAGAAGAGAATTAGTGCCGATTGAAGGAATAGAAATTGATTTGAAAAGCGGTGATGGAAAAATGAAAGAAGCTAGTTTGATTTTTCTGGTGCGACAGAAAATGTTAAAGAAGAGAATTGGTGCGGCAGAAAATGTTAAAGAAGAGAATTGGTGCCGATTGAAGATATAGAAATTGATTTCAAGTGCGGTGATGGAAAAATGAAAGAAGCTAGTTTGATTTTTCTGGTGCGACAGAAAATGTTAAAGAAGAGAATTGGTGCTGATTGAAGGTATAGAAATTGATTTGAAGTGCGGTGATGGAAAAATGAGAGAAGATGGTTTGATTTTTCGGGTGTGACAGAAAATGTTAAAGAAGAGAATTGGTGCGGCAGAAAATGTTAAAGAAGAGAATTGGTGCCGATTGAAGGTATAGAAATTGATTTGAGAGGTGGTGCTGAGAGAAGATAGTTTGAGGTGTCTTGTAGCGTTGTTTGAATATGTTTAACACAGTTAATTGTTGCATTTGGCCACCCAGTGGCCATACAATAGCCGTCGGCAGTTTATAATGTGATTATTTATTATAACGGGTCATTTTCCATGGATGCTTCCATCGATGATGTGAACTAATTAACGGATTGGTTTTCTATCGCAGCCGATCGGACATTATACATGCACGTCGCTTTATATGTGTCAATAATTATCGAACTTTCCATCGAAATTTGTTGATGCAATGTGCAAATCGAAGTTTCACTGTTATATATTAAATTTCACTATGGTTGGTACCACTGTAAATGCGATGTCGAGGATTGTGTAGAAATTGCCGCACAAGTTGTGTTTTTGTGCCAAAGTATTTTGGTTGTATATTGAGGAGCGTTTCTATTTATGAAAATGTTCGAATGTGCGAATAAAATGGCAAGAGAAAGAAAAGTCGGAATATCGCCCAGAAATATATGACATTTCTGCGCGATATTCATCGTTTAACATAAAAGTTACGCTATTAAATATACAAGTTTATAATCTTCCACATTTTATATTGCCTCTAATAGCTTTAAATATTCGACTGGTTCATAACAACCACATAGTCTGCATAGTCTGCATAGTCTGCGCGTTATGTCCTCTTACAGGATAAGAAAAAAATCGAAAAATATATACCAAAATTCTACATGGCATTCTACAAATTATATATAATTCCAAATATTTTTCGAATGTAGCGCTTTAAGGTTTATATGTAAATCCATTTTGTTCAAATATCTATAGAAATCGTAACAAAGAAAAAGGTTACGTAAAAAGACACGAATTTATTTTAAAAACTTTTTTGAATAAGAAAAATGGAAGTAAATTTTTAAATGTGCTTTGGAGATTTTTTTTTGAATTTAGATAGATTTTTTATGATAGTATTAAAATTTATAAAAAAAATAAATCTGTTGCGAAAATATATTGATCTTAGATGTCTTAAGCAAAAAGATAAGCTTGTTGAAGATAATTTTTCAGATAGTGGAGGCGCGTTGAAGATTTTTTTTTTAATTTAAGCAGGCTTTTTAACGATAGTATTTAATAAATATCTTAAAAAAATAAATCTGTTGCGAAAATATATTGATCTTTTAGACGTCTTAGGCAAAAAAATAAGCTTGTTGAAGATAAATTTTCAGATAGTGGACACGCGTTGAAGAATTTTTTTTAAATTTAAACAAGTTTTTTAAAAAACGATAGTATTTAAATATCTTAAAAAAATTAATCTGTTGCGAAAATATATTGATCTTAGATGTCTTAGGCAAAAAAATAAGCTTGTTGAAGATAAATTTTCAGATAGTGGACACGCGTTGAAGAATTTTTTTAAAATTTAAACAGGCTTTTTAAAAAACCATAGTATTTAAATATCTTAAAAAAATTAATCTGTTGCGAAAATATATTGATCTTAGATGTCTTGGGCAAAAAAATAAACTTGTTGAAGCTAAATTTTCAGATAGTGGACACGCGTTGAAGAATTTTTTTTAAATTTAAACAGGCTTTTTAAAAAAACATAGTATTTAAATATCTTAAAAAAATTAATCTGTTGAGAAAATATATTGATCTTAGATGTCTTAGGCAAAAAAATAAACTTGTTGAAGCTAAATTTTCAGATATTGGAGGAGCGCTGAAGAATTTTTTTTTAATTTTAAGTAGGCTTCTTCAGGATAGTATTAAAATTTCTTGTACAATTAACTGCTGTAGAAGCATACGTATCTAATCTGAATTCTGGCATAAAATAAATTGTTTTTAAGGTGCAACGAAATTTTTAGATGCTGGAAGAGCCTTGGAACGTAAAAAAAAAAATCAAGTAGATTTTTCATACTAAAATATCTTTAAAAAAAACCAATAATCAAGTTTGTTGCTGAAAAATTCTTAGCACCATGTAATTTAATATATATAGTAGGTTGCGCGTTGGGGCCATTACATTCTTTTATTACACTAATTTTACTAATATAAAAACTTTTCTTGCGATGGTACGATGGGAATACTATATACGCGTATAGTAGACGGGACCATAACATACAAATTTATAGCCAGCTTTAAGGAAATCAACAAAATATCAAAATATATTTGTGCATGTGCGCTATTTGTACGGTACAAAATAAGCGAATAGAGATTTTGTTGGATTCGAAATCTTTCAGCTTAAATTGCCGAAGTTACACTTTGCCACATAAAAATTGAACTTGCCGAAATTGATAGAACGAAAGGGGGAAGAAGAACATTTTTGATCGGAGATGAGCCATAAATCAAATCGTATATATAAATCAACGTGCGCAATTTTTATTAGTCGCAAAGTTTAAATCACAAATAGCTCCAAAACGAATTTTATGTTGCAGATATACCCGACAAAAAAAAATGGTATAGCAATTCTGCAGTTTAATTAAAAAAATAGAATCGGACGAGCAAAAGGAAAAATATAATTTCGATTCGTAAGTTGCCATTCACATAGCATGCATCGTGTAGATAAATCCCAAATCGAGAAACGGTTATTACAGATTAACATCCTCGTTGTACGCATTGTATTAATACCTCGTGGAAAATTATAAATCCGTGCCTACCGTGCCGTTCCTACATAACGACATGCGCATATATATATCGTGGCACGATAGCAGAAAATTTGATTTTAAAACTGTATATCCATGTATCTGTAATGCCGATTGGAACGGCGCCTCGTCGATATTGGAACGATATAGTCGAACCGATTTGTTGTTGCATTGCTCGCAACCCTATCTAGCGGTTATTATTGCAAATACATACATGGATTCGTAATTTAACATATATACAAGGGATGAACAATTTGCGATCAGAGGATGGCATATAAAGGCGGCAACCAACAAATTTGACTTAGCGAAAGTACATCCTTTGATTTGAAAAGATTTTTTTCACGAGCTTCAATGAAGATTTTTTTTGTATCTCTTATAGGAAGTTGCGGTATACATTTTGAACGTACTTAAAAAAATGGTGTGTTAAAAAATTGTTAAAAAATCATTATACTGGCGTTAATAAACTTATCACGTACAAATAAAATTCGATTATACGGATATTTGGTCACTCTTTGATGGCACACCGGAATATCTTCGCCCTTAGCTTACCCTCGCAACAACCCACCCCCTCAATAAATACCGTCATACAGGCAACCTTTATACATATGCATAGAATCATTGATTGGCAATTTGCAGGTCTAATATATTAGCCGAAAACTGATTGAGCGCCACCATCACATATAGTGCTAAAATCTAAATTTACAACACTAAAATGGTAAACGGATATGTCGTCGATTGAGTGCGTACGTTCCCTTATACTAGTTACAGCGCCATTGGCATTATCGAGGATCATCATTATTGAGAAGCAGGATTAGTTTAGAAATTGATGGAGAAATGGTTTTGTGTTAATCTAGAGCGTTTATCTTGCTTTGGGGTGTTTTTATTGGATTTGTGGAGGAATTGGTAATGATTGCGATTTTTGTTATTTTCGATTTTTAGATTTGCTCGTGCCTACGAAATTTGAAAAGATTTTGACGTTTCGAAGGTGAGATATTTTGAAATATCGAAGTGTACTTTAAAAATCGACTGATGATTTGGCATTACAAACTCGGGTGTTACTTTGATGGTCTAAAATATTCGTAAAAAATCTAATACTTCGTGGTTTTTAAAGGGAAAACGTTTTGTTTTTTGTATAAGCCGATTGAGAGGAAAATGGCCATGTTCAAATTTGATTTTTGCAACTTAGTGTTTGGTGGGGTGTTTTTATTGGATTTGTGGAGGAATTGTCAATGCTTACGCTTTTTGTTATTTTCGATTTTTAGATTTGCTCGTGCCTACGAAATTTGAAGAGATTTTGACGTTTTGAAGGTGAGATATTTTGAAATATCGATGTGTACTTTAAAAATCGACTGATGATTTGGCATTACAAACTCGGGTGTTACTTTGATGGTCTAAAATGTTCGTAAAAAATCTAATACTTCGTGGTTTTTAAAGGGAAAACGTATTTTTTTTGTATAAGCCGATTGAGAGGAAAATGGCCATGTTCAAATTTGATTTTTGCAACTTAGTGTTTGGTGGGATGCTTTTATTGGATTTGTGGAGGAATTGTTAATGCTTGCTCTTTTTGTTATTTTCGATTTTTAGATTTGCTCGTGCCTACGAAATTTGAAGAGATTTTGACGTTTTGAAGGTGAGATATTTTGAAATATCGATGTGTACTTTAAAAATCGACTGATGATTTGGCATTACAAACTCGGGTGTTACTTTGATGGTCTAAAATGTTCGTAAAAAATCTAATATTTCGTGGTTTTTGAAGGGAAAACGTATTTTTTTTGTATAAACCGATTGAGAGGAAAATGGCCATGTTCAAATTTGATTTTTGCAACTTTAGTGTTTGGTGGGGTGTTTTTATTGGATTTGTGGGGAAATTTTTGATGCATGCGTTTTTTTGTTTTTTGTAATCGATTTTTGCATCTAAAAAAATTTGAAGAGATTTTGAAGCTTCGAAGGTTTATAAAATTTGTTGAGAAATATCGACATGTATTTTAAAAATCGACTAATGATTTGACATCACAAACTCGGGTATTACTTTGATGGTCTAAAATGATCTTAAAAAATCAAATATTTCATGGTATTTAAAGGGAAAGCGTGTTTTCTTTTGTATGAGTAGATTGGGAGGAAAATAGAAATTCCTTAAACATGGTTCTTTGCAAATTTAGATTTTATAAACCCGTATGTTTTGGCGATTTTTTTTTATTGGATTTATGGGGAAAAGTTTGATGCCTGCGTTTTTTTGTTAATTTTGATTTTTGGTAAACGATTTTAGCATTTACTCGTGCCGAAAAAAATTGAAGAGATTTTGAAGCTTCGAAGGTTAATGAAATTTTGAAATATCGACGTGCACTTTAAAAAAAATTTGATTCTGGGTTTTACGTATTTTGGGTATAACGTTGATAGTCTGAAATGTTAAAAAAAATCCATTTTGAATCTGGGTATTACGTATTTTGTGTATAACGTTGATGGTTTGAAATGTTAAAAAAAAATCCAACGATTCATGGATTTTTAAAAGGAAAACGTATTTTCTTTTGTATGAGCCGATTGGGAGGAAAATATAAATTCCTTAAACATGGTCATTTGCAAATTTACATTTTACAAACCCGAATGTTTGGCGTTCCAAGACACACACGAGTATAAGGTGAGTGTTAAAACAAAATTCGTCACAATAAAAACAAATGAAAGCCGACTACCTTGCGGAACTCGCGCTAATGAATTGTTCCACCATGTATGCTCATTACGTTTCGGCATGTAAAAAGCGGCGATCGTAAATCAGTTTCAATTGGTTTTCGGTAATAGTGGCCAATCTATTTATTGTGCCTAAAAATTGTGCTCCAGCATACGCGGCACGTCAATATCCAATATTACGGCCTATTAATACGAATCATTCGTTTCGTTAATTTTCATATCACTATTTAATCTGTCGCCCTCTCTGTCGCACTGGCAACAACGCCGACACTACATCACACCAACACTGTCGGATATAATAAAAACACACCGACGGAAAATAACAAACCGAAGTCATCCACAAC
Source organism: Leptodirus hochenwartii (assembly GCA_947310635.1). Lineage (NCBI taxonomy): Eukaryota > Metazoa > Arthropoda > Insecta > Coleoptera > Leiodidae > Leptodirus > Leptodirus hochenwartii. The sequence goes on along the minus strand of OX371183.1, from coordinate 1,777,220 downwards.
ACATACGTGATAACGAAATCCCCGAATTTGTATTTTCAATACGTAAATCCAAACATTTCGTCACGAGAAATTAACTGCCGCAAAAAAAAAACGGTCGTAAGAACGTTGTTTTTTTTCCCTAAGCTGAAGAAGCTCAGGGTTAAAAATTACGTTCCTTTGGTGCGTGAGTTAAGATTTCTAAAAAATTTGATGATGTTGTTTCGATGATCCAAACATGCTAAATATTGTTGTCTGGTAAATCAGTAGAGAAATGAAAATTTGAATTCAATGCATTTTTCGGTACACATTGGTACTACTATATTTTAGATTTTTTGAACAAAAAAAATTATTGGTCTAGATACATGACTGCAATAATATTTAAACATGTTTTACGCACAAATAGTGGTGGAAATATCCAAATATCATATGAGCGTTATCCGATCGGTGTGAGATATTAAACCGCTGTATATGTGTAAAATAAATGTATCTATTGGTCAGGGATCAGAATAATTTGAAAATAGGTAAAACCCATCATCGATACGGACGTGGTATTGTAATGATTGCCTATGGTAACTATGGATGATTGGGAAAAATTGCTATTGGTGAAAGTTGTTGATTTTTGTTGCTTGAAATAAAGGTACATTTTTACATGGTCAAAATTATTCAAAAATTTCGTAAATCAAAAGAGGATTTTTCTGGATACTGTGTGAGAATATTTCTGTGATATATATTGTCGTTAATTTTATTATTTTTGATTATCTAATTAGATACGTTTTAAAAATTATCACTACGGTGTTAAATAATGGTATAGAATATCACCCAAATACGGTAACTTAAAGTAGCATTAAGTAGCTAGATTTATAAATAATGTTTTTAATTTTCTAATTTTCTAGGAAGATTTTATTGATTTCAATAAAAAATCTGGTATTTATGAAATATCTTGTTCTATGAAATATTTAATCTGCGAAGCAAGAAAATGTCTAAAAACGCTTGTATTCGTTGACACTGATCGTTTTTAGACGTTTCCAGCTTTCCAACGTTAATAAATAAATTTTCAGAGGTAAAAAATGTTTTTTTTTGTCGTGAAAAATACAGTTTTAATCTGCAAAGTACAAAAATGTCTAAAAACGCTTGTATTCGTTGAAAGTGGTTATTTCTAGACGTTTCCAGATCTCTGACGTTAATAAATTTATTTTCACAGATAGAAAATGTTTTTTTGTCGAGAAAAATACAGTTTTAATCTGCGAAGCACGAAATTGTCTAAAAACGCTTGTATTGGTTGAAAGTGGTCGTTTTTAGACGCTTCCAGCTTTCTGATGTTAATAAATTTATTTTCACACAGATAAAAAATATTTTTTGTCGAGAAAAATACAGTTTTATCCGCGAAAATGTCTAAAACCGCTTGTTTTCTTTGCAAGTGATCGTTTTTAGTCATTTCCAGCTCTCTGACATTAATAAATTAATTTTCAGATGTAAAAAATGTTTTTTTTGTCGTGAAAAATACAGTTTTAATCTGCCAAGTACAAAAATGTCTAAAAACGCTTGTATTCGTTGAAAGTGGTTATTTCTAGACGTTTCCAGATCTCTGACGTTAATAAATTTATTTTCACAGATAGAAAATGTTTTTTTGTCGAGAAAAATGCAGTTTTAATCTGCGAAGCACGAAAATGTCTAAAAACGCTTGTAATTCGTTGAAAGTGGTCGTTTTTAGACGCTTCCAGCTTTCTGATGTTAATAAATTTATTTTCACACAGATAAAAAATATTTTTTGTCGAGAAAAATACAGTTTTATCCGCGAAAATGTCTAAAACCGCTTGTTTTCTTTGCAAGTGATCGTTTTTAGTCATTTCCAGCTCTCTGACATTAATAAATTAATTTTCAGATGTAAAAAATGTTTTTTTTTGTTGTGAAAAATACAGTTTTAATCTGCCAAGTACAAAAATGTCTAAAAACGCTTGTATTCGTTGAAAGTGGTTATTTCTAGACGTTTCCAGATCTCTGACGTTAATAAATTTATTTTCACAGATAGAAAATGTTTTTTTGTCGAGAAAAATACAGTTTTAATCTGCGAAGCACGAAAATGTCTAAAAACGCTTGTATTCGTTGAAAGTGGTCGTTTTTAGACGCATCCAGCTTTCTGATATTAATAAATTAATTTTCACAGATAAAAAATATTTTTTGTCGAGAAAAATACAGTTTTATCCGCGAAAATGTCTAAAACCGCTTGTTTTCTTTGCAAGTGATCGTTTTTAGTCATTTCCAGCTCTCTGACATTAATAAATTAATTTTCAGATGTAAAAAATGTTTTTTTTGTCGTGAAAAATACAGTTTTAATCTGCCAAGTACAAAAATGTCTAAAAACGCTTGTATTCGTTGAAAGTGGTTATTTCTAGACGTTTCCAGATCTCTGACGTTAAGAAATTTATTTTCACAGATAGAAAATGTTTTTTTGTCGTGAAAAATACAGTTTCAATCTGCGAAGCACGAAAATGTCTAAAAACGCTTGTATTCGTTGAAAGTGGTCGTTTTTAGACGCATCCAGCTTTCTGATATTAATAAATTAATTTTCACAGATAAAAAATATTTTTTGTCGAGAAAAATACAGTTTTATCCGCGAAAATGTCTAAAACCGCTTGTTTTCTTTGCAAGTGATCGTTTTTAGTCATTTCCAGCTCTCTGACATTAATAAATTAATTTTCAGATGTAAAAAATGTTTTTTTTTGTCGTGCAAAATACAGTTTTAATCTCCCAAGTACAAAAATGTCTAAAAACGCTTGTATTCGTTGAAAGTGGTTATTTCTAGACGTTTCCAGATCTCTGACGTTAATAAATTTATTTTCACAGATAGAAAATGTTTTTTTTGTCGAGAAAAATGCAGTTTTAATCTGCGAAGCACGAAAATGTCTAAAAACGCTTGTATTCGTTGAAAGTGGTCGTTTTTAGACGCATCCAGCTTTCTGATATTAATAAATTAATTTTCACAGATAAAAAATATTTTTTGTCGAGAAAAATACAGTTTTATCCGCGAAAATGTCTAAAACCGCTTGTTTTCTTTGCAAGTGATCGTTTTTAGTCATTTCCAGCTCTCTGACATTAATAAATTAATTTTCAGATATAAAAAATGTTTTTTTTGTCGTGAAAAATACAGTTTTAATCTGCCAAGTACAAAAATGTCTAAAAACGCTTGTATTCGTTGAAAGTGGTTATTTCTAGACGTTTCCAGATCTCTGACGTTAATAAATTTATTTTCACAGATAGAAAATGTTTTTTTGTCGTGAAAAATACAGTTTCAATCTGCGAAGCACGAAAATGTCTAAAAACGCTTGTATTCGTTGAAAGTGGTCGTTTATAGACATTTCCAGCTCTCTGACGTTAATAAATGAATTTTTCAGAGATAAAAATATCTTGTCCTAGAAAAGATAAAAAGTGCTGTAGCCGAGCATATTTTTGACTAACTCAGGTCATATGTGTACTATGGTGAATGAATAAAGAATTATTATTATTATAATACAACAGTTGCTTCAAATCCTTGACAATGTCCTTTATTTCTATCCGATAAAAAAATTGACGTAATTTATTTTATTTGCTCAAATTTAACAAATAATTTTACATGCCGAATAAAATACCTATAGAATTCGTCGATTTATTTTTTGATATTTTAAAAATACCACTGCAAAAATTCATTACATTACAATTAAAGTCCGTAAAATAATAGCTAACGAACATCGGCCACTCCCTCGAGTCTATATTATTAATATGATACCAATCTTTCGTATTAAATATAGCCCATATATATATATATATCACATTTTATAAAATAATATTTAGTCCTATACAAAGCATAGATGAACACACAGGATGACAAAGAAAAAATGACATATTCAATAATATAAAGTTTCAACTTTACCAATTTATTTTTTAGAAAAACTAATTTTTCAACGACATCCAATTTAGTATATTATAAAAAAAAAAATTTAATATAGTCGATGATACGGAAATTTGTATCCCTGTGTTAAGTTATAGCTGAGAGACTCATATCTAATTCGAAAGTAATTACTTTGATATAATAAAAGAACATATAGGAGTCCCCCCCAAACATACCGCGACCCCCTGCCGCCCCTTTGACACCCATCTGCTAGGCGCTAACCGCCAACTTACAGATATTGCACAGATAACTACGCAAACGCAGTATGTACAATAAAAAAACATTTCAGGACTGTATTTGACATTTTTTGCACAATCTTCAAATGTAAAAGCAGATAATCTGAAGCAATTGTACAGCGAGGCCGGTGAGTGACACGACAGGTATCTTTATTTGTTCTATTATTGTGCTACTGAAGATGTGGGCATAGCCTCCGAAATGCGCATTTAGTAAATGAATGTTACGTTTTTTTCGGTGACGTTTTATACAATTCTTTATGTGTTGATATTTTTGAGGAGCTTCAATCAAATTTTTTATCGATGAAAAAAATGGTTGGTGAAATTAGTTTTGTATGGGTAGCGGAAAATTGGATAAACTGCTTTCATAAATGTTGCCAACAATCGACACATGTATATTGTTGGCCCCCCACTGAGGCGTCTGACGCCATTATAAAATCGAACCTAATGAAATTTAATTCAACAAAGAGCTAAAATATATATATATATATACACGTTGGTGTATATATATTAGAATTGCGATTATTAATGAATTTGGGTGTGGGGGCTCTAGAATAAGCTTCATATATATTCGATGCTATGCACGCGATATTAAATTCATATATATATTCGCGAGCGGTTGCCTATAGTTCTATTCCACACGAATGCTATATATGTAGATATATTAATAACATATATATATACAAACCATCGTATAAGGAGCATGATAAAGCGTACTATTATTCTAATTCCAAGTCCCTGCCATTAGAATTAATGCTGTATTCTATACGAAACTAAATATTAAAACCAGACGCTTACAGTAAAGCAAATAAACGATTACTTTTCAAAAAATCTTCTTGCACAAACGCTGTAAATAAGACACAATTTACCGTTCAATCTAACAAATATTTGTCCTAGAATTTATCATTTTCGAATCCTCTAAAAATTACTACTTTTTGATTGATTCAAAATATTCGTTATTTCAAGAATCTTTCAGTTTTATTATATGATTTTTTCAGTCCTCTTCTTGTTGCGTGCAAAAAAAACGATCCACAATACAAATTTTTAACACATTTTTAATCCTGTTAGTTAAAGAGTCCGCAATCCTAAAGATTGGTTGGAAACAGCACGCCATGCCGATCTATCCTGAGCTAATCCCTTCATCTCCCTATAGCTATTCATCTCAACGTCTTCAACTATCTGACTCACATACTCCAATCTAGGCCTACCTACCCCTCTCTTCCCCTCCACTCTACCTTCTATGATCAATTGCATAATCCCCTCATGCCTAAGAATATGCCCTACTAATCTGTCTCTCCTACGCTGTAACACTCTCCAAATACTTCTCTTCTCCCCTACTAACTCTAGTACAGCTTCATTTGTTACTTTATCTTCCCAACCAATCCTCATCATCCTCCTATAACACCACATTTCGAATGCTTGTAATCTACGCTTCTCTTCCTTTCCTATAGTCCACGCCTCACACCCGTACAGTGCTACACTCCAAACATATACCTTCAGTAATCTTTTTCTAATACCCAACTCAATATTTGATCTTAAAATCTGTTCCTTTTCTACGAATGCCTTCCTACCCTGTGCTATCCTACACTTTATATCTACCTTGCTTCGATTATCTTTTGTGATTCTACTGCCTAAATAACAAAAATCTGACACTTCTTCGATTCTATTATCTCCTATTGAGATCCTCATTTTTCTACTGCATTCCTTTTTGTCACACCTCATCACTTTAGTTTTACCTATATTTATTTTCATGTTAAAATCCCTAGTCAATACTGCCTGCATACCATTCAATACCCTTTCTAAATTCTTTTCGCTTTCTTCCAATATAGCTATATCGTCGGCGAATCTCAACATATATATTTTCTCTCCCTGTACATTCACACCTACACTATACTCTTCTTTTACTTTGTTTATTACATCTTCTATATATAGATTAAATAATAACGGTGAAAGTGTACATCCCTGCCGAACTCCCTTCCCTATTTTTGCTACCTCTTCTTCTTCTAATCAAAATCATTTTTCTTAAGTTTCAACCAGTAGATTGTGCATGTTAGTGGTCCAGGACGAAATGGGGCACCGCTCGACTATCTGCGGAGGAATCCGTCGGTATATCTATACAGCCATTTAAGCTTAACATGTTGTACATGTGTGGAAATGTTGTGGAAGCGGTTCAACTGGCAGCGAAGCACAAGAAGTGCCGGATCAAAAGCAATAGGTGATAAATATACACGGGCAACCAGATACTTTACGCAGTGAAAGAGCGTGTGTTGTGCGATTTGCGGGGCTTTAGATATACCCGCGCGTACGGAAAGCTGTGAAAAAGGGGCAACAAGAACGCGTTACAAGAGGTGGAGGAGCGATGATGACGCGGCGCGTGTGTGCCGTGTCGAGAAGTGATCTGTACACAGTGATCCACGCTCTGTACCATTTTATTGTAAATAATATAACATATTTTACAAATATCTATATAAAAGATTATAATAACATAAAATCATTCACTTTGTAGATAAACATGACTTATAAAAGACTCGATAATGTTTATTACGGTTTAAAAATTCATCGAGGCATTTTGTATGAAAAAAGATTTATTTAATGACTTTATTCGTGCGTAATTTCAGTAAAAAAAAAGAAGAAAAAAAAATCTAGGTCCACTCAACCTTCAATTTGTTATGAGAAAATATGAAAAACTCGTGGATAGAACATTGCTCTGGCATATGCCGTACAATAAATAAATTGCATCGTAATTTGCCTAAAATTCACAAAGGTAATATGGGCAAAATATTACAATTCGTTTACTAAAAGGTTATATATACATTGGCACGAAAAGGCGAAGTTTGGACGTAAGTCAGAAACGTTCATCCACTCCTCCACTTAACATTGAAATTTTAAGTACATGTATCAAATTATCCCTTGGAAGATTTCGGATATTAAACAGGCAACTTATTAGTATAGAATATTTATATTCTAATTTTTTAGGAAATCCCAAAGATTCGATTGATTTCAATAAAAAATCTGGTATTTATCAAATATCTTGCTCTAGTTGTCCTAGAAAGGATAAAAGTGCTGTAGCCGAGCATATTTTTGACTAACTCAGGTCATCCTATGCAAATTAGTTGACTTAAATTGCTTAAAAGTGTTTCGAATTATTTTTGTATTTTTATTATTTTTATTATTTTTATTTGTAGTTATTTTAGGTTTGAAAAACCAATGTTTATTGTTGTTACTTGTTAGTTTCGTTAATTATTAATTTATATTGTTTTAAAAGATTTATATGTCATATTATATACCTTTTTTCAAATACTTCTGACTTCTGTTGACTTATTTATTTAATAGTACGATTCGTGACAGAGGTATTTTATTTAGTTTTTATCTTATGCTACTGAAGATGGGGGGAATAGCCTTAGAAATGCGCATCTAGCTACTAAATGCTTTAAGTTACGGTATTTGGGTGATATTCTATACTAATATTGACTTTATTTAACGTTATAATCGTGTTTACTTTCATTTAAGCGAAGTTCATTTGTTCATAATGCAAATTTTGTTCCCTTCCTCAATCATCAGTAGACCCAAATTTATTTGCACTCGCGAAATCGTCGTAATTTACTAATCATTCAAAATTTCAACACTAACAGTTTCGATCAAATTGTCAGGCGTAAATTTGGTTTTGTTTGAATCACCTTGTATAAAATCTGGCGCGGTTCTTGAGTGATTTAGCACGCACTGAACGTTCGGTGGCAAGTACAAGCGACAACAAGTGTCTCGGGGCCCAGACGCGCGCCGCGACGCCGACCCGACGTCGACATCTGTATCAGGACGACGGACCGGCACCGAGCCGTGTCCTGGATGCACGCATTTACGAAAAAAAAAGAACGCAGCTACTCCATAACATGACACCGACAAATTTGCACATAGATTTTGCGTACGTTCGTTCAGAAATTTGAAGAAAATAAGCACGAACATTTTTATTGTTAATTTAAAGTAATAAAATTATTAATTAAGAACGTTTTTTGAATATACTGTTATTTTAATGTTTGATAGAAAAGGGAATGGACAATTTGCAAAAATTGGATTGATTATTTTAGAAATTATTATAACAGACGATTTTCTAAAGTTTTTTTTTTTTATATATAAACAATAAACCAAAAAAAAATGGAATAAAAAATATATACTCGTATAAATGAGTCTAGTAAATTTATGGGTTGTTTAAAAGTTCCTTTATATTTGTTGTCAGGATTAAAAATATTTTTAATTGTTAATTTAAGGTGATAAAATTATTAATTAAGAGCTATTTTTGAATATACTGTTATTTTAATGTTTAATAGGAAAGGGAATGGACAATTTGCAAAAATTGCATTGATTATTTTAGAAATTACTAGAACAGACGATTTTCTAAAATTTATTTTTTGAATATAAGCAATAAACCAAAAAAAATGGAATAAAAAATATATACTCGTATAAATGAGTCTAGTAAATTTATGGGATGTTTAAATGTTCCTTTATATTTGTTATCAGGATTAAAAATATTTTTAATTGTTAATTTAAGGTGAAAAAATTATTAATTAAGAGCTATTTTTGAATATACTGTTATTTTAATGTTTAATAGGAAAGGGAATGGACAATTTGCAAAAATTGCATTGATTATTTTAGAAATTACTAGAACAGACGATTTTCTAAAATTTATTTTTTTAATATAAGCAATAAACCAAAAAAAAAATGGAATAAAAAATATATACTCGTATAAATGAGTCTAGTAAATTTATGGGATGTTTAAATGTTCCTTTATATTTGTTATCAGGATTAAAAATATTTTTAATTGTTAATTTAAGGTGATAAAATTATTAATTAAGAGCTATTTTTGAATATACTGTTATTTTAATGTTTGATAGGAAAGGGAATGGACAATTTGCAAAAATTGGATTGATTATTTTAGAAATTACTAGAACAGACGATTTTCTAAAATTTATTTTTTTAATATAAGCAATAAACCAAAAAAAAAATGGAATAAAAAATATATACTCGTATAAATGAGTCTAGTAATTTTATGGGATGTTTAAATGTTCCTTTATATTTGTTATCAGGATTAAAAATATTTTTAATTGTTAATTTAAGGTGATAAAATTATTAATTAAGAGCTATTTTTGAATATACTGTTATTTTAATGTTTGATAGGAAAGGGAATGGACAATTTGCAAAAATTGGATTGATTATTTTAGAAATTACTAGAACAGACGATTTTCTAAAATGTTTTTTTTATATATAAGCAATAAACCAAACATTTTTGAAATAAAAAAATATATAAATGAGTCTAGTAAATTTATAGGATGTTTAAATGTTCCTTTATGTTTGTTCTGCGGATTAAAAGTCTACGCTCAGATTTCGATGTTTTATTGAGAAGTTAATCTTGAAAAGGTGAAATTCCTTTTTTCCCGGCGTTTGCTGGGGAATATATATTGCGTGGGAGATAAGGAATTCAGCCAGCTAAGGGCAATTTAGGTCCAGATAAAATATTTCGGAATAGAAATAATTTATTTATGAAAAGTCAATAGAGTCCTTTTGATACGCTAGTATATGGCAGATACGGCCAGGAAACGGGAAACGGCCAGATGAAGAGCAAAAAAAAAGGTATAAGGATGTTCAATGCTGGAGCGGTAGATGGAAAAAGATTTGGGGGGGAAACGATGAAAGAGATCTTCTTGGAAAAACTGATTATATTTGTACTGTGCAGTAAGCCATAGAAAGCAAATATATAAAGGAAAATTCAATACTTGTACAGATCGTAGCAATATTATATAATAAAATATATAATACTGTATTGGAAAATATACAGCAAGGCCTCTATATACGCCAGGATTAAAGCGCGAAGAATATCTAATCGAAACATTTTTTAATTTTATTTTAAAGTCAAAATTTTCAAAATAGGCAAAGATTTAAATTAAATGTTTCTCAGTCAATTTTCATTCGGGATTTAAAAAATCAAAATAAATTAGCGATAGAAGTGTTTTTAGAAAAAAAAAATGGTTTAACATGAGATATGGATTTAAATCAACGACTAAAAAAATATTTATAAATTCGATCATTTGAACTTACGAAAACGTTTTTTTATGGATTAGTTTTCTTTGGCTATATAAATAGGTGAATTATTGATATATAGGGAATTATGCGCGCTCTCCTTTCGTCGTATTGAGTTATGATTATATTTATGGTCTCTTCGGTATACAAAAGCAATTTATCGTCTGCGGCAAAAAGAATAAAAGCAATAAGTTAATAATACAGCCGTATTTCAATTTAGTTTAATTTGTTGGGTTCGGGTATAGTAGTGGTAGTGTGGGATGGAAGAGACGGTAAAGGGATGAAACGGGGAGGAAGAAGTATTTACGTAGCTACGTTCTCGGTGCGCTATATTGTATTAAAAATTACAGACGTTGGGAGAATTTCTGGAAAACGCGCTGCTCGAACATAGCATATTACAGTAATTGAGAATTGTCAAAAAAAAATTGGTCAAATGAACAGAAAATTGTATTTTGTTCGTGACCATTAGCCCACTGAAGATGGCGGAGTAATCCACGAAATGCGCATCGAAATTGTCAAAATAAGCTTAGTACAACTATCGATCTCGAAATATTTTTGTTTGTTTTTTATAATTTACGAAAGTATAGCAGAAAATTTTATCAAATAATATCTTTTTCTATATATTTTGGTATTGGTTATGGATGTGGTCTTTTGCTGGGAGTATCTTTACGATTTTTCAATACAAACTTTGATGTAAAAAAGCAATAGCTCAGATAGTTTTATTTTCCAATAAAATACGACTTATATCAGTTAAATCGAATGTATTATGAAAGGTATTTGACCAAAAAAAGATATAATTTCGACAAAGTAAAAAAGTAGCCATACTTTGTAAAAAAAAAATCGTAAAAATATATCTGAAACGTTTTAATGTATTTCTGTCATTAGATAAATCGAAGGATAAATATTCTTATTTAAAAAAAAATTGTATATATTTTTTCTGTAGCGAAACCATGTGATGAGATGTATAAGATTTCTATGGGACTATAGAAAAATAAAAATAAAAAATTTTAACGAGTGTATAGAATTGGTAGATTGAAAAAAAGAGATTAAAGCGAACAGTTTATTTGTTTGGAATTTTTGTGCGATTTATTAATAATTATATTAATCGTTCGTGTCGATATTTTAAATTGGTTGCATTGAAAATTAGTAATAAATAAATGAAATACTTCGCTTACGGAGGCGTGATATTTATATTTTAATTTCACTGGAAATTTTCCAATTTGGCCGGTAATATTGTTGGTGGTAAAATGCCAATAAATTTGAAAATCATTTCCTGACCGAACCAATTTTATATGAAAAGCGTCGAAAATTATTATAAATAATCGCTGTTTGCCCGGATCAAACAATATTTTCCACAAAATGCACCTTTAAACGCCGTTTTATTATTAGTTATATGTATAATAAAATATGTTTTTATAATACCAAATCGGTAAATACATATACAGGGTGGCTACGTTAAAAAAAAAATCGCAAACTTCACATAATTTATTTCCGCAATATCTGGTAAGCGATTTATAATCGTTTTTCGCAAAAACAATGATATTTGATAAAATTTTATAGTTCCTCTAGAACAGTACTTTAATGTAAATCATCAACACGACTGCGCCATCATCATATAAATACTAGTAAGAATTTAAACAGTATTATGTAATTTCAGGAATAGATTTAAAGGAAACGTAAAATTTTGGAGTAAAATAAAATAATTGCGAGTTGGTGTACCCTGTATATGGTACAAATGTGATTTATTGAGCCGATAATATAATACAATATAAAATTTGAAGCGAACTGAATGCTACTATGAGTTTATTCGCTTCACATTTTATGCCATTTTTATATTTTTAATCAGAGAAGTTATAAATCGTTGAACGTTTAAAATATATATATAAAAAAAAGTATATAAAAATCATACACCGAGTGCTACAAATCCAATACAAAAAAATCGTAAAATTTTGAAGAGCTGCTGGCTTTTTTAAGCGCATCGACTTACAAAACACCATTTGGAGATATAACAACTATTGTTAGCAAATTTAAGACATAAAATCGCGAATTACGTTTTACACTTTACATATTGTATATTAGATGCGATCAAAAATATGATTTCGCAGTACGTTTGTTTTATTATTATTAAATTTGGAACATATGAACATACGCGAATTATAAACCCGAAATTTATTGTAAATTGAATTCAAATTTTATTCGAAATATAATTTAGTGTAAACTTAATCAAATAAAGCTTGTTTTGAATATTGACAAATTTGCACAATTATCGTTCTTGTACATAACTGATTTTTACTATTTGAAATATTTTCCACAAATCTGTTCATTTTTTTTTTAATATATATTGCAGAATCTACATGTAACTAATTTTATTAAAACACAGTACGGTATTTGAATTGTCACTGTAACTATATCTATACATATATTTAATGTAGTTTCATTTAATTTTGTCGAGAGGAAATAAATATAAAATAGCGATGGGTTGGAAAATGGCTGGAACGCGAATGCGGATATAATAAATTGAGTTAAAAATTCGCACGTTGAGCGGAATAATTAAATCAAACTAAAGCAATTAATATTATTGTCCAAATGGATTGGATAAATTCGTTATATGGGACGAGGCGTTAAGGCACATGTGCATAAATCATGGAAAAATTGCCACACGTCCTACCGCGGAAATTAAATTTGACACTTACGCAATTATTCCGCGAAATGTCTTTTTCGATCGTCCAATTTATCATATTAAAAGAAATTTAAGGTGATGGCACTACTTACGAATTACGAAAAAATATTTTTTTTATTATAACACGACTAGTTTCGCGCAAGGCGCATTATCAGTGCGAGTTTGTTACAAAATTTGTACAACAGACAAAATATGATTAGAAGAATATAGATTGTAGTCGTTTTTTTGGTTTTTTTAAAACTATATCAATTGTTTACACAATCGCAATGAAGATTCATGAATTAGACAAGCAATTGTAGAGCGTGATTTTTTATTAAGAAAAATTTAAGGGTACAAATTTTTTTCTTGCTACTGTCTGATATTTTATTATGTTATATTTCGTGTTGTTTGATAAAAATGATTTTATTTTTTTAATGATGTTTCGTCTTTATACGGCCGTTAAAAATTGGTACGTTACTTTATAAAAAAAAATTAATTTTAAGTTAAAAAAGTTTGTCTTTTAAAAAATAGTTTTAACATAACAAATAATTGACAAATGAGTGACAATATCAAAAAATCAATTGACAATATCACGAATTTTTTTTTTAATATAACACGACTAAATGCTAGTTGATCGTTGAGAACAATCTAATCTGGGCTCTTCGTATATTTAAATATTTTTAGCCAAGTTTTATTATTGGAGTTACGAAGAATTTTCGTATTGTTAATATGTCGCCAATTTCTTTTCCATTTTTTTCTATTATTGTCCAGCGAAACTGGAGTACGCAAAATTGCTTTAAATTGCACGAAAAAGCTTTAAATTAAAAATTGATAAGTTAATTTGTTAAAATATATATATTTTAAGATTGATTGTGTCTTTTGAAAAATAGTTTTAATATAACAAATAATTTACAAACCAGTGACTATATCAAAAAATCAATTGACAATACCACGAATTTTTTTTTTTATATAACACGACTAAATGCTAGTTGTTCGTTGAGAACAATCTAATCTGGGCTCTTCGTATATTTAAATATTTCTTTTGCGGATTCCAGATAGCCAACTTTAACACTTTTATCGGAATCACGAAGAATTGTTAATATCTTGCAATTTTTTAATATATCCAGCGAAACTGGAGTTGTCTTTATTTAACCATTTAAAATCCCTGTAGTGTCCTGAATATCTAGTTTTAAAATTTCTACCCCTTTGACCTATATATAAAATTCTTTTAAGGACATTTTAAACAATACACCCCACTATTATCATATTTAGAACCACGTCAGTCTTTATTATTAAAAATTAACTGAGGCAGCTGTAATGTTGGACTGGAATGTTGTGCTTATAAAAAATATGGGAAGCACATTGTGGATGAAATTCCGATGGAATGTATATAAATATTATTTTTTGTATCCGGGATTTTTAGATTTATTTTTATTTTTTAGATATATTTTTATTTGAAAAGATATGGCCATGAATTATTATTATTTATTATATTAAAATAAAGTAGTTTTATTACCTATTTCAATAAATTTATCATATCAATATAAAATGACTTCTCAAATAATGTAGCATAAAATTTGTTTTTTTAAATTTTTTGGTAGGAATACGGATTTTAAATTATAAGGATTTTCTCTTCAATCTCGCAACTGGAAAACTCATAAAAATCTCCAAGTATTATACATTCTAATAAAATTTGTAAATACAGTATACGAAGATATTTCGATGGTGCGTCACAGAGAAGGCAGTGGTGGCTTGGGGGCGGGGGGGGGCAGGGGGTGGAATACTAACGATATTAAAATGCAAATTATAATTTATTATGTAAAATGTATGCTTTCTTTTTGTCTAAACGACCGCATTATACGCGGTGCTTAACATAGTCTGTCCTTGTCTAACGCCGGTGCTTGTTTTATATCTTCTTTCAATTCTGCAATGAGGTCCTCAAGAGTTGAGAATAAAAAAAAGATGGGAACATGTATTTATACAGCAAGAAAGATAGGTTCAAATAGAAATCACGACTTTCACAATAACATTTTATTGCAAAGAACTTCACCAAAAAAATCGAAAACCTAAACTGTAAATCTAGAAGAACTATTTGATGAAATGGTAATGTCAATTTGCAAAAATTCTCAGCTTCAACGCACGCCTTTACTCTGTCTTTAAAAAAAGGCAAATCTATTCTCATTATACTTTTCTAGATGTTTTTCGGTGGAAAGTTACCGAGGGGTTGGTGAAGAAGAAAACTTTTGCATTGAGCGAGACGGCGATATAACAAACCGAGGCAGACAGAGAGAATCGCGAAGAGAGCGGACCATAAGAAATAACGATATACTTGAGAATTATTGATTTGCACTTTAAAATATGGAAATTTCAACTGGAAGGACCGCGTATAAAATAAATTATTAATTTTTCCACTTGAAGTAACTCCTTGCGCAACGGAAAAAAAATCGTTGATGAAAAAACTGGTCGGTTTTCTCTGATTTCGATGCAAATATTGCGATTAAAATGTTTTATATGATTATCTCCTCGACTGTAAATCCTTCGATAAAATATAATGTTTAAGGATATGCCTTAAAAAAAATTATTCTTGAGCAAATATTCGTTGTAATTTCAGTGAAGATTTTTATATTAGAAAATGATGCGTCACCCGGTATATGTTTTATATATAGGAACGTCCTTGAATCCTTAAAATGGAAACTATAATAGAAATGTAAGTAATCGATAAAATGCATTCAAGTATCTTGAAATATATTTTATTAAATGAATATTCCAGATAATTTATTCAAATTTGATGTAAAATTGCAGTAAATCAAAAATAAACTATAAAATAATGTCGAAATTAGTTCATATATAACGAGAAGTTCACTTTTTGCATAATTCATTTTAGTTGTTTTTTTTTGCTAAAGTGAAAATTGTTAACGATATTTGACAAAATAAATTGAAAAGTCGAAAAAAAAATTCATGTAAATTGTAAAACTAATAGTTTTTTAGGTGCAATTATTTTATTTTATTTGTTCAATTGTTGTACGATTGATGGTGGCAGCTCAACTTACGAAACGCGCATTTTAAATATATTTTTAAGGAGTGTAAGAAGAAGTATACATTGAGGCATTAATATATCGCTCGTTATAATATAATTCAAGCCTAACGGAATATTTGAAGTTGCAGTGTTTTAACTTTTTATGGGGAAATTTTTTATTTCGCCATTTGTATTCAACCTGGGCCCATTTTTTTCGTTTAATTTCAACTTGACCGAGGGCAGATTAAAAACGCAACTTCTATACAAGCGATCAGTCCCCACTGGCAACGTGGCAACGTCATCCCCATCCGAAAACAAACGGCAACGTACAATAGAAATAATCCCCCCCAACTCAATTTAGTCTTCAACATTTATTACATTTTTCGCACTGAATTCATAACACAAGTGATTACTTGATGTTCATTTATTTTTCTCGCGTTGGCAACTTTTTTTCTCATTTCGCCCATGCGATTGTAAATCAGGATTATTATCCTAGCAGCTACAGCGGCAGGATAACTGTGCCGTGCCCCCCCCCCCCCCCCGCTTCACACAACCACCCCCACCGCGACACCGAGATCAGGATCAAACTATACAGGGCGTGAATGAATGCTGTCGAAAAGTAAACAACTGCAATTTTTGCTTTGGCGCAATATCGACGTTAATAATTGATAAAAGTAATCAAGATTTTTTTTGGATGTATAGAACAGGTGGGAAATTGGGTAGAAATTTTTTTTTACATTAAAATTAGAAAACAGAGTCGAACGCGAGATTCAAGAACGAAGCGATTTATTTTTGGAAATTTTAGGTGTCGAAATAAAAATCGACGAAATTAACTGTTAAATTTATTTTCAGCGGAGGTCCTGTATAGTGTCCCTGTTCAGTCTTTTAATGGTTGTTTTTTTTCTCTGTACATGGGGCGTTATCAGTAATCCATATCGAAATGTTTAATTATTCCTAGTCGCCATTAATCAAATTTTATATGTTCTATGTGAAAAAGTGTGTATGTATATAGTATATAAAATGTGTATATGTAGCCAGCCTACCTTTACTCACCATAATATTTAAAAAATATATATTATATCTATGGTCAAAAGTATAAAATTTATATCTGTTTTAGATTTTACTGAAAACTCACTTTAAAATGGGCCATTTAAATAAATATACCGAGCTGTTAAAAATTGTAGCGCTAATTTCTTACCTAAATTAAAAATTGATCATTTTATATATCCAAGTTTTGAGCTTACCGATTTTTCATTTTTAATTTCGTAAATTTTCGACTCACCTGCAACAAAAGAACTTAGTATTAGTAAATTAGTTTTTACAAAACCATTTACGAATATCTACAGAAAACAGATTAACATTAAATCACATTATTTTTTATTAAAAAAAAATGCGTGAGAAGTGAAACTTCTTCGCTCCTAGGAAAAGTTGATTTTATGCACTGCTTTTTTTCCATTTGTTAACGATTTGATTTTGATTGACACTTTGATCATCAAAGGAAGCATTATTAACTGTAATGTCGTACAGTCTATAAAGTGGAGTTTGGATTAAATTTTGTGCATGGTGCACTAGTGGGTGCATTTCTAATTGTCGATGCACCCACTAGTGCATCATACACAAAATTTACATTCTTTCAATCTGCCCATCGCGAATTTGTTAAAGAAATTGTTAGCTAAAAGATTACAAACAGTACACGCGGCGCATGCGCGTAGCATGTTTCACTTTTCGTGATGTTCAGGCCAATTTGCCCTACCGCGCCTATAGAATTCACTTCAAATTTTTTTATAAATTAGATTAAAATGATATTTGAACGAGACCAACGAGAATCCTTCAAGATGACTAATTTAATTTTATAGTTCTGCAGAAACATTTTCCGTTTATGTTCAAATAAAAATATACCTTGTTGATCAATGTAATAAAATTATATAGAGCGTAAAATATGACATAAGCGTAGCATAATAAAATGTTGAAATTATTCATGATTTTATTACACTTTTTCTAAGTATTGACAAAAACACTCGTGTCTTCGAATTCGATGATTATTTCTATATTTTTTATAGGCGATAATAAATATAATTATGATTAATTTTGTATTTTGATGTTACAAATTTAAATCAAATAATTGTAACAAATTATTTATATTTGATATTTATAGATTAAACAGAAAATAAGACTCGTTCAAGATTAAACAAACAGTGCTTAGTAAATATTCTTTTAAGCTTAATAAACTAATGATAAATATAAAAAAAAAACTATACAATAAGTAATAAAACACAAATATTGTTTTGACAATTTTTTTTTTTAAATAAAAATCATAAACTATTTATTTACATTCCATATAGATCAAAATAATTGAAATATGAACCGAATCCGATATAATCTAAATATCTGCCTTTTTTTTCGCTGTTGTAATATTTATTTTTATGGCAGCGGTATTTGTGACAGATCACCTACCCTCATGACAAAACCCCCACAAAAACCATCCACTTGGCCACCCCACAGGAACCAGAACCGCCACTCTACTTTCAACCCCTTCGGTGTATATGCGGTATATATTTTTAACCCAAATATAATACCGTCGATGTACAAAATTAATGTCGTTCAACCAAATGGGTGTATGTGTGTACCCCTTTCCGTTTGAAATAACATAGAGAATTAAGCTCCAGGGCCGCATTAAACGAAAACAACAATTTTTTTTTTTTTATATGAAACTATAAGATTTAATTTTTAAGATGTCCAATTTTTTGCGCCTATTTTTGAAACAATCGATTTGTACATAAATGTTTTGATTTTTGAAATTTGTGAAATATTTTTAATAATTGATAGTTACTCAGTTTCTATTTAAATGAAAATATAAAGAATATTCAAATGATTTATCGTGAAAATTGGGGGGGGGGGGGGGGTGTAAAATCCGGTTCTGAAAATTTATATTGAAAAAAAAAAAAAAAAACGTTGTCAGCGGGACAGCTTTATGCGAGGGTGAATATACAAAAATAATAATTTTAATTAACAATTTATATGAGCTCAATAGCGAATACAAAGGATTAAAAAATGTATAGAATGGAGGGTGGAAAAAAATCAATACAATCGCAATGTAAGCAAGTCCTGCAGAAATACACCACCGCAAAATATTTTTAAAAAAATTTTCAATACCAAAAAGTTTGTACTGTAATAAGTAATTTTATTATTTTACCATTGACTTTTTTGACGCGTTGAAAGAGCCGTCGCAAGGTTCGTTCGGACATGATTAATTTCGCCATTAATTTAAATCACCGACGAAGGCTTCGAAAGCAACACATCCTGCATAATTTTCACTTTTATCTATCGCAAAATAGAGCAAAACTTTCACACCTCAACGAAGTACGGCGCTACTAATAATTAATATCTTCAGATATAATCTATGCAAAAATTAATAATGCAGCGCTGGCTGAATGATGAACCGTTTTGTTGGAGGAAATACATTTTTAGTTTCAATAATTTGATATACTACCAATTCTGGGACGGTATACAAAAATATAAATCCATGAAATGAAAAAAATTAATACAAAAAGGTTCTTTCGATAACAAAAAATCGAGATTTAATAAAATGGTAGTTCTGAAGAACTGGCGAATCTCGTGCAGCAACCCCATTTTTTTTTGTGGATGCGTTTACGAGTTGAAGGGCCTCTTAAAAGCCTCTAATACCCACCCAAAGAATTATGGTAATTTTAAGCGTATGGAACAGGAAGATATAGGTTGGCGCACTCATGGAGTTGCAATCGTGCGAAACTGCAACTCGTCTTCTGTATAATCTTCAACACCAACAACAATTTAACTCCTCTCTTGTATCTACCAGAGGTGGAAATTATTATTGCATTTATGTAATTACTGGGCGATGGGCATCGAGACGTACATTTGCGCGCGAAGAACGTTCGGAAAGAAGAATTTAATGCACAAGTCGGTAGTTGAAGTGTAAAATGAAAATGGTCTAGTCGAAAAAATGATAATTTAATTTAGGTGTGTGCAATATAGAAGCTGAAAGATGTGTTTCAAGCGAGCGAGGATTCGTTTTTAAATAAAAAATTGTGGTTTTGGCTTACCTAGTCCTTGCACCGGTTGCGAAACAAAATAATGTTTTTTTTTGATTTTTGCTTTGATAAAAAAATTATATTAAAATACTATCAGAAAAAATGTATATTAGACTTGGCTAAATAGAATTGAAGATTCTGATTATAATTATTTTTTTAAATAATTTTATTTCAAATTTTGATTCGTGTCCTGAATTCTCTACAACAAATTACGAAAAAAAAATTTTCTCTTCTTCAATTATATTACGCTCTTTAAACCTTAATTATTTTGCAATTTGCTTACGATTTATAAAAAAGTTGAACAACGAAAATTGAGGTACATATTTTTTAAATCAGATCAATGTATAATTTCTTTAGTAGGTTCTCTATTAATCGAAGAAATGGAGATTTAGAACAAGTTGAATTTGTGTACATCAAAATTTATATTAAAATTATGCATATGAAGAGTCTTTCATATTTAAGAAAAACGGTGGTGTTTTTTTATTTAGCTTCTTGAAGTGAATTCAAATGAAATATAAAAAATTTGGATTATAGTTTCAATATTTTTTTTTTTGTGTAAGTCAGATTTTCTACTCGGGAAATTATGAAATTTCAATTTCATTATAGCCCTTTTAAAAACGAAATCAAGAAGTATCTAAAAATTGCTTATTTTCTATAAGCTGATTTTTACAATCTTCTATAATGTAAAAAATATATTTAGGCACTATAAAGAATTTTTCAAAAGATTTTATTGCATTTTTGCATCTTTGACGAGTTCTTTTCTAATATGAATTGTATTTTATTTTTATAAAATAAACCTGCATCAATTTTTTAAAACATTAATTATGCCTTTCATATTTCAGAAACGGTGGTGTTAATTAATTAGCTTCTTGAACTGGAATCAAATGAAATATAAAAAAAAGGGATTATAGTTAAAAAAAAAAATTTCGTGTAATTCAGATTTTCTTCTCGAGAAATTATGAAATTTCAATTTCATTATAGCCCTTTTAAAATCGAAATCAAGAAGTATCTAAAAATTGCCTATTTTCTATAAGCTGATTTTTACAATCTTCTAAAATGTAAAAAATATATTTAGGCACCATAAAGAATTTTTCAAAAGATTTTATTGCATTTTTGCATCTTTGACGAGTTCTTTTCTAATATGAAGCTTGCATTGTATTTTATTTTTATATAATAAACCTGCATCAATTTTTTAAAACATTAATTATGCCTTTCATATTTCAGAAACGGTGGTGTTAATTAATTAGCTTCTTGAACTAGAATCAAATGAAATAAAAAAAAAATGGATTATAGTTAAAAAAAATTTTTCGTGTAATTCAGATTTTCTTCTCGAGAAATTATGAAATTTCAATTTCATTATAGCCCTTTTAAAATCGAAATCAAGAAGTATCTAAAAATTGCTTATTTTCTATAAGCTGATTTTTACAATCTTCTAAAATGTAAAAAATATATTTAGGCACCATAAAGAAGTCTTCAAAGGATTTTAAATACACAAACGCAATAAAAATTCATTGCTTCCTTGACGAGTTCTTTTCTAATTTGAATTGTATTTTATTTTTATAAAATAAACCAGCATCCATTTTTTAAAACATTAATTATGACTTTGTTAAATCTTCTAGTTTCGAAATAATTCGCTTCAAATAAAAATTATTGATATTATTATCAAATTTAATCAAAAGGCAGTTGATCAACAAATCTTCATCACCAAATAAAACCAACAAAACATTTTGTTCCAGAAAAATATATACCATTAAATTTTAAATCCGAGATCCGTTTCTTTGAAGCCAATCAAAAATATTAAAAAAAAAACCAACATATTCCACGCAAGCTTCTTTTAATTCCCTCACTTTATTTAAGCTGAACTAAAATTCTCAGATCCCAATCCTTTGTGTTCTTGCACAAGCATTCCCATCTTTGCACACGCATCCATTATTCCTTCCCATCTTCATCCCTGGCTGCACAAGACTTTTCATTCAGATGGGGACGTTCACGTTAACTTGTTCTTGCAACAACATACAGGATCTCGTCACCCACCTGTTGCTCGCTCCATTTCCCATATTATACAACTCCTGTTGTCGCTGCTCTTCGTGTTAGATTCTTCTTGGGACACGTATATACGTGTTTTATATCCTCTGACGCGCGTGTACGTTTCAATATGCAACATGAGAATATTTAGCGCTCGGTTTAATGAACGCGCACGTATGATGGATGAGGATTGCGCAGATTTTAGTTTATTTTTAAGAAGAAATTGTGGTTTCCATTAAACGTTGTTGCTTTTAATTCGATCATTGTACCGAAATATTTAGCATATTTCACCATTGCAAAAATCTATTTCTTATTCAAAATATACCGCATGTGTAATTTTGCACGTGTAATTTTACGAGCGAATTTCACAAGCCCGACATAAACTGTATGTAAATTCGATACGATTTAAAGCAGTACTTCTTGGGCATGCGAAAGACTAATTTATACATTGGAAATTGACCGAACGGCGTAATTTTCCACAATTACAACTTTATTATGCCGAATGGTTTGGGATAAATAAATGTAAAATATCGGCGGGATGAAGTCGCGTTTCGCAGACTAATAATAAGGGCGAAATAAAATTGCAGGTACTCCACAAGACATTGAATCTTAAGAAGGCACTAATTTCGTAACAAAAACAACAATTTGTATTGATTAGTTAAAGAATTCCGCGATTCGCAGGAGCGGTTATTTTAGCGCGATCAAATGTGGATTTAAATCGGTGGATATACTGCAATTTAACAATCGAAAAGGGGCTTACAATGATACGTCACGACGTATGATTCCAGAACAAATCTAATATGCAAATAACATACAACTATAAGTCTTATAGTTTTACCGAATATATTATTCCGGCATGTGTATTTCTCTTTATTCCAACTGATATATACAGAGTGATTCGCTGTGTAATGCACCAAATATTTTGCCATCTTCATCGCACAAGACAAACGAAACTTGACCAACAACTTTTTTTCGCCAGCAATTTTTTTAATCCTTCAAAATTGCCAATTTTCTAGAATAATTGTTATTTGTTGGATCAATAGTTTACAAGAGCGATTTTGGCTATGCTCCGGTCGAAAAAGTAAATAATTTTTTTTTTATCATTCAGGATATTTAATCCAATATGAAATAAAAATCTTTAAAAAAAAAAAGTGTTATTTTTTGCATTAGGAGGGTAAATTGTTTCTCAAGTTATTATCATTTTGAAAAGGTTGAGAGATGGACGAGGATTACGAATCACCGTGTATGTGTATATTTGCGAATGTATAATATAAAATTTATAGTTGGGGTGTAGTATTTACTTTGGTTGATTATTTTCTAGTGAAAGATGCATTGTGGAATGGTTGGCTGGCACGGAAGGCTCAAAGAAACGGGCATCAACAATGTGCAACAAAATAGTAGGTTAAAACAATGTAATTGTAATCATGTTTGATTCAGTACTAATGTAAATGCAGTCGTTACTTTATAAAGAAGTTGCGGGTCCACGTTTACTATAAACATATTCTAACGTATAGGTTCCGTATATCCATTTCTAACCAAGATTTTTATCAAGCTAAAAATATACCATACCAGAAGACGTTCGATAAATTTAATTTTTTTAAATTACCTCCGTAAAAGAATAATTTCGACTATTGGTGAGTATTTAATTTTTTTTGTTAGTTAAAGAGTCCGCAATCCTAAAGATTGGTTGGAAACAGCACGCCATGCCGATCTATCCTGAGCTAATCCCTTCATCTCCCTATAGCTATTCATCTCAACGTCTTCAACTATCTGACTCACATACTCCAATCTAGGCCTACCTACCCCTCTCTTTCCCTCCACTCTACCTTCTATGATCAATTGCATAATCCCCCCATACCTAAGAATATGCCCTACTAATCTGTCTCTCCTACGCTGTAACACTCTCCAAATACTTCTCTTCTCCCCTACTAACTCTAGTACAGCTTCATTTGTTACTTTATCTTCCCAACCAATCCTCATCATCCTCCTATAACACCACATTTCGAATGCTTGTAATCTACGCTTCTCTTCCTTTCCTAAAGTCCACGCCTCACACCCGTACAGTGCTACACTCCAAACATATACCTTCAGTAATCTTTTTCTAATACCCAAGTCAATATTTGATCTTAAAATCTGTTCCTTTTCTACGAATGCCTTCCTACCCTGTGCTATCCTACACTTTATATCTACCTTGCTTCGATTATCTTTTGTGATTCTACTGCCTAAATAACAAAAATCTGACACTTCTTCGATTCTATTATCTCCTATTGTGATCCTCATTTTTCTACTGCATTCCTTTTTGTCACACCTCATCACTTTAGTTTTACCTATATTTATTTTCATGTTAAAATCCCTAGTCAATACTGCCTGCATACCATTCAATACCCTTTCTAAATTCTTTTCGCTTTCTTCCAATATAGCTATATCGTCGGCGAATCTCAACATATATATTTTCTCTCCCTGTACATTCACACCTACACTGTACTCTTCTTTTACTTTGTTTATTGCATCTTCTATATATAGATTAAATAATAACGGTGAAAGTGTACATCCCTGCCGAACTCCCTTCCCTATTTTTGCTACCTCTTCTTCCCCCTCAATGCTAACTAAGGCAGTTTGGTGTTTATATAAATTAAAAATTATTCTCCTATCCTTATAATCTATACCCGTTTCTTTTAAAATTCTAAACATTATGTCCCAATCTACATTATCAAATGCCTTTTCTAAATCTACAAAAGCTATGCAAGTTACCTTTCCTACCCTCATTCTTTTTTCTACTACCGTTCTTAGTGCTAAAATCGCCTCTCTCGTCCCTCTGTTTTTCCTAAAACCAAACTGATCTTCTCCTAGCCTTTCCTCTACTTTATTTTCTAATCTCCTATAAATAATCTTTAACAATATCTTCGATGCATGTGATAGTAGACTAATGGTCCTATAGTTCTCACACAAATTAGCTCCTATTTTCTTCGGCATTGTTACTATTCTACTACGCTGAAAATCCTGTGGTACTTTTCCCTTCTCATATATTTTACAAACTAACCTGTATAATCGCTCCTGCATTTTTTTCTCTGCGTGTTTTATTAATTCGGCTGGTATCATATCAATCCCCGCTGCTTTGTTATTCCGTAAATCATTTAATGCTCTATGAAACTCTGACCTAAGTATGCTATGACCTAAGTCATCCTCATCTATCTGTTCCACATTTTCTAGCTCCTCCATGTCCTGCCTACCTTTATATAAATCTTCAAGATACTCCTTCCATCTTCTAGCTTTTTCCTTATTTTCTGTGAGTTCCTTACCCTGCTTATCACATATAATGTTACCCTTTGGTTTTACTTTAGAAAAATGTGACTTAATTTTCCTGTAGCCCAAATCTACTTTACCTCTTCTCATATCCTCCTCAATATCCTCACAATTTCCTTTTATCCACTCTTCTTTTTTTGTATACAATTTTAATTTTCTTAAAAGGATTTTTGACGTTAACTTATCAGAAATGTTCATCGTTAGGGTGGAATAAGGCAGAAGATAATATATGGACGAGTACCAGGAAAACTATGAATGATGTGACAAGGTAAAAAAATATCGGCATTCGTAAAAAAAAATATATATAAATTTCGCTTGGCGAAAGTAATTGTTCGTATCACGTTCAGTATTGGTCAATTTGACTGATGACTGCGAGTCCATGTAAGGTAGTACTTTATTACAAGTTCCGCACATAACAAAATCGCTGTAATAATATGACTGATGTACCATAATAAGTACCCTTCTGAAAAATTATATAAAAGCATTTGTTCAGCGGAGTACCAACAAAACGCCGCTCGGTCGCTGCAGATGCAGATGAAGAGTATTTTATATCAATTAGTACTAGCTAGGTATAATCAAGACGACTGTACAGAGCTTCTTTGAATGTTATATTGGCCACAAACGAACATGCTGAGTATAATATGCAATTAGTGGCCTTTAGAAGGCGGGTACGATCTCGCCGGGTATATACGTTGGTCTTGGGTACTTTGTCGTGGTAAGAAGCCACACTGGAAATTCGATGGAAATATTTCTTCGTACGTCCATTGGGTAGTACGTGAAATGGTATCTAGACACGAAACGGGGCAGTAAAAGTGCCAATAGACGGTACTTCTGGCAGTAGAATCGAGAAAATATTGCATATAAAAACGGCGATGGCTTCCAGCTTCTTCACATGACCATTACCACTTGTATTGTGATATTAATTGCAGGCCGTGTAATATAATAGCCTAATTTTTTACTGACTGTAAACATGAACTCAATCAAATTGTACCTACCATATAATAATATAAGCTAAAGGAGATTGCTACAATCCTATTCCTCGGCCATTTACTCAATACCTAATCGAACCATTCAGCTCGGTAACGTGAGAAATCGATACTACATCATCTTCTGAATGCCCGAACCAATAACTCATGGTACTATTACCGCGATTTACATACCCACACAGAAGCGCTATGGTCGCCTCGCACTAAACGACTTCCTAACTTCCTTAAAAACTCCATTAACTCAATCACCCGACAAAATTGACTTGTTCGAGAGCGCTGCTCTGTTGCCGCCCGCGGGTCTTCTATACAAGTAGCTGCTCGCTTGCCTTCTTGAGATGTACCTTAAATCTCTGCGTCTCTTCCAGCAACTGTAGGTACTGCCTCTTCCACAACAGAGATCCTATCGCACCTGAATGCGTATAGTATTCTTATATGCCCACTTAACTTCTACAGATCTAAGCCAGTCTTACAAGTTCATTCTGATCAAGTTGATTCTTTTGGTTAAATCGCAATAGGAATATTTGCAGGTACATTTCTTTTTTTACCGATTGATGGAAACCCGTAGAGGATGTGATAAAACCACAAATCTTTTATCAACGTAGCCAGTGTGGAGTACTATTTTGCAACAAGCAGACAGAAAGAAAATCTCGCGAGTTCAAGTCTTATAGGCTTAAATAAGCAGTACTGCTGCGCGTATTGTATATGCCTAGAACGAGGCATAAATCGTGGCAATTTAGTATTGTGCATTGTGTGCTGGATAAGTACCATCTATTAACAGGTACTACTGGTACCAGATCCAAGAGATTGTATGACGTATTGTCACGCTGCGTACTGTTCAATTCGAGCGAGGCAATTTTGATTAAAGTAACGCGTTATGGGAATAACATAAGTGCAAATTATTAGTAAGTAACAGGATTTAAATGGATTTTCATTAAACGTTGGGTATTAATTAAAATTGTTACTAATTCTCATCGGATTTAGAATTTTCGAACGTCCAATTTTTTTAAGTACCTTAACAATTTCAGTAGTACCTTATGGAAGTTGCTGTGGGAGTAACGTTATAATACTATAAGCCATAATTATACATTAGCGCGTACAAGCAGATAAAATATTATATTATACGCCAGACTGGAGGCTATCGAGATTCACCATCAACATTTTAAAGGAAGACATAAACGTCTTGGTTGAATTTGAAAATAATTACGTGCATAGATAAGGAAGGTTTACATTCATTCAACCGAAGGTTCGAATGAGTCGTGCTTTTGCAAAAGCATTTTTCACTCATCGTCGTGCTGTAGCACCACATTTCATTTTTTTTTTATCCAACTTAAAACATATATATTTTTCGTGATACAAAATTAATCGCAATTACATATCACGTTCATATAAATAAAGAACAAATGATCGTCTATCAATAACTGGGACAAAATAGAAGCCAGCGTATTCAATTAATTAATTGAAACAACGGAGCTGGGCTATATGTGACAAAATGCAACCTGACTGCATTGATATATAGCCTATATACAGGTGGCGTTGGTGTAGCTATCCTCGAAACCAATAATGTAAAACAATTTACACAATAAAATCGAAAGTATATTTTCCAGCGGCTTTTTGACGGCCGTTTGTTACAACGACCAAAAGTACTGTGAAAAAGCGACGATGCATTTTATTTAATATATATTTCATGTTAGAGGACCTTCCCCAGGACCCTTCGCAATATATCTCTTTCAAATCGCCTTTCCATCTACGATACAGTTAAAAATACTAAATACGAAATTTATGAAAAAGAAAAAAATTAGTACTTTTTCAAATCATGTTCTCACACTGACATATTTTTCTTTTTACAATAAATAAAATAAAAATGAAAACCCACATAAAAAATCTCAAGAAAAATTCTTACAACGCAAATTAATCGTGAATTTTTGGCTCATTAGTTGATATTGTAAACCAATAATATAAAACAATTTACACAATAAAATCGAAAGTATATTTTCCAGCGGCTTTTTGACGGCCGTTTGTTACAACGACCAAAAGTGCTGTGAAAAAGCGACGATGCATTTTATTTATTATATATTTCATGTTAGAGGACCCTCCCCAGGACCCTTCGCAATATATCTCTTTCAAATCGCCTTTCCATCTACGATACAGTTAAAAATACTAAATACGAAATTTATGAAGAAGAAAATAATTAGTACTTTTTCAAATCGTGTTCTCACACTGACATATTTTTCTTTTTACAATAAATAAAATAAAAATGAAAACCCACATAAAAAATCTCAAGAAAAATTCTTACAACGCAAATTAATCGTGAATTTTTGGCTCATTAGTTGATATTGTAAACCAATAATGTAATACAATTTACACAATAAAATCGAAAGTGTATTTTCCATCGGCTTTTTGACGGCCGTTTGTTACAACGACCAAAAGTACTGTGAAAAAGCGACGATGCATTTTATTTAATATATATTTCATGTTAGAGGACCTTCCCCAGGACCCTTCGCAATATATCTCTTTCAAATCGACTTTCCATCTACGATACAGTTAAAAATACTAAATACGAAATTTATGACGAAGAAAAAAATTAGTACTTTTTCAAATCGTGTTCTCACACTGACATATTTTTCTTTTTACAATAAATAAAATAAAAATGAAAACCCACATAAAAAATCTCAAGAAAAATTCTTACAACGCAAATTAATCGTGAATTTTTGGCTCATTAGTTGATATTGTAAACCAATAATGTAATACAATTTACACAATAAAATCGAAAGTGTATTTTCCATCGGCTTTTTGACGGCCGTTTGTTACAACGACCAAAAGTACTGTGAAAAAGCGACGATGCATTTTATTTAATATATATTTCATGTTAGAGGACCTTCCCCAGGACCCTTCGCAATATATCTCTTTCAAATCGGCTTTCCATCTACGATACAGTTAAAAATACTAAATACGAAATTTATGACGAAGAAAAAAATTAGTACTTTTTCAAATCGTGTTCTCACACTGACATATTTTTCTTTTTACAATAAATAAAATAAAAATGAAAACCCTCATAAAAAATCTCAAGAAAAATCTTACAACGCAAATTAATCGTGAATTTTTGGCTCATTAGTTGATATTGTAAACCAATAATGTAATACAATTTACACAATAAAATCGAAAGTGTATTTTCCAGCGGCTTTTTGACGGCCGTTTGTTACAACGACCAAAAGTACTGTGAAAAAGCGACGATGCATTTTATTTAATATATATTTCATGTTAGAGGACCTTCCCCAGGACCCTTCGCAATATATCTCTTTCAAATCGACTTTCCATCTACGATACAGTTAAAAATACTAAATACGAAATTTATGAAGAAGAAAAAAATTAGTACTTTTTCAAATCGTGTTCTCACACTGACATATTTTTCTTTTTACAATAAATAAAATAAAAATGAAAACCCACATAAAAAATCTCAAGAAAAATTCTTACAACGCAAATTAATCGTGAATTTTTGGCTCATTAGTTGATATTGTAAACCAATAATGTAATACAATTTACACAATAAAATCGAAAGTGTATTTTCCAGCGGCTTTTTGACGGCCGTTTGTTACAACGACCAAAAGTACTGTGAAAAAGCGACGATGCATTTTATTTAATATATATTTCATGTTAGAGGACCTTCCCCAGGACCCTTCGCAATATATCTCTTTCAAATCGACTTTCCATCTACGATACAGTTAAAAATACTAAATACGAAATTTATGACGAAGAAAAAAATTAGTACTTTTTCAAATCGTGTTCTCACACTGACATATTTTTCTTTTTACAATAAATAAAATAAAAATGAAAACCCACATAAAAAATCTCAAGAAAAATTCTTACAACGCAAATTAATCGTGAATTTTTGGCTCATTAGTTGATATTGTAAACCAATAATGTAATACAATTTACACAATAAAATCGAAAGTGTATTTTCCATCGGCTTTTTGACGGCCGTTTGTTACAACGACCAAAAGTACTGTGAAAAAGCGACGATGCATTTTATTTAATATATATTTCATGTTAGAGGACCTTCCCCAGGACCCTTCGCAATATATCTCTTTCAAATCGGCTTTCCATCTACGATACAGTTAAAAATACTAAATACGAAATTTATAAAGAAGAAAAAAATTAGTACTTTTTCAAATCGTGTTCTCACACTGACATATTTTTCTTTTTACAATAAATAAAATAAAAATGAAAACCCTCATAAAAAATCTCAAGAAAAATCTTACAACGCAAATTAATCGTGAATTTTTGGCTCATTAGTTGATATTGTAAACCAATAATGTAATACAATTTACACAATAAAATCGAAAGTGTATTTTCCATCGGCTTTTTGACGGCCGTTTGTTACAACGACCAAAAGTACTGTGAAAAAGCGACGATGCATTTTATTTAATATATATTTCATGTTAGAGGACCTTCCCCAGGACCCTTCGCAATATATCTCTTTCAAATCGACTTTCCATCTACGATACAGTTAAAAATACTAAATACGAAATTTATGACGAAGAAAAAAATTAGTACTTTTTCAAATCGTGTTCTCACACTGACATATTTTTCTTTTTACAATAAATAAAATAAAAATGAAAACCCACATAAAAAATCTCAAGAAAAATTCTTACAACGCAAATTAATCGTGAATTTTTGGCTCATTAGTTGATATTGTAAACCAATAATGTAAAACAATTTACACAATAAAATCGAAAGTGTATTTTCCATCGGCTTTTTGACGGCCGTTTGTTACAACGACCAAAAGTGCTGTGAAAAAGCGACGATGCATTTTATTTAATATATATTTCATGTTAGAGGACCTTCCCCAGGACCCTTCGCAATATATCTCTTTCAAATCGGCTTTCCATCTACGATACAGTTAAAAATACTAAATACGAAATTTATGACGAAGAAAAAAATTAGTACTTTTTCAAATCGTGTTCTCACACTGACATATTTTTCTTTTTACAATAAATAAAATAAAAATGAAAACCCTCATAAAAAATCTCAAGAAAAATCTTACAACGCAAATTAATCGTGAATTTTTGGCTCATTAGTTGATATTGTAAACCAATAATGTAATACAATTTACACAATAAAATCGAAAGTGTATTTTCCAGCGGCTTTTTGACGGCCGTTTGTTACAACGACCAAAAGTACTGTGAAAAAGCGACGATGCATTTTATTTAATATATATTTCATGTTAGAGGACCTTCCCCAGGACCCTTCGCAATATATCTCTTTCAAATCGACTTTCCATCTACGATACAGTTAAAAATACTAAATACGAAATTTATGAAGAAGAAAAAAATTAGTACTTTTTCAAATCGTGTTCTCACACTGACATATTTTTCTTTTTACAATAAATAAAATAAAAATGAAAACCCTCATAAAAAATCTCAAGAAAAATCTTACAACGCAAATTAATCGTGAATTTTTGGCTCATTAGTTGATATTGTAAACCAATAATGTAATACAATTTACACAATAAAATCGAAAGTGTATTTTCCATCGGCTTTTTGACGGCCGTTTGTTACAACGACCAAAAGTGCTGTGAAAAAGCGACGATGCATTTTATTTATTATATATTTCATGTTAGAGGACCTTCCCCAGGACCCTTCGCAATATATCTCTTTCAAATCGGCTTTCCATCTACGATACAGTTAAAAATACTAAATACGAAATTTATGACGAAGAAAAAAATTAGTACTTTTTCAAATCGTGTTCTCACACTGACATATTTTTCTTTTTACAATAAATAAAATAAAAATGAAAACCCTCATAAAAAATCTCAAGAAAAATCTTACAACGCAAATTAATCGTGAATTTTTGGCTCATTAGTTGATATTGTAAACCAATAATGTAATACAATTTACACAATAAAATCGAAAGTGTATTTTCCAGCGGCTTTTTGACGGCCGTTTGTTACAACGACCAAAAGTGCTGTGAAAAAGCGACGATGCATTTTATTTAATATATATTTCATGTTAGAGGACCTTCCCCAGGACCCTTCGCAATATATCTCTTTCAAATCGGCTTTCCATCTACGATACAGTTAAAAATACTAAATACGAAATTTATGACGAAGAAAAAAATTAGTACTTTTTCAAATCGTGTTCTCACACTGACATATTTTTCTTTTTACAATAAATAAAATAAAAATGAAAACCCTCATAAAAAATCTCAAGAAAAATCTTACAACGCAAATTAATCGTGAATTTTTGGCTCATTAGTTGATATTGTAAACCAATAATGTAATACAATTTACACAATAAAATCGAAAGTGTATTTTCCAGCGGCTTTTTGACGGCCGTTTGTTACAACGACCAAAAGTACTGTGAAAAAGCGACGATGCATTTTATTTAATATATATTTCATGTTAGAGGACCTTCCCCAGGACCCTTCGCAATATATCTCTTTCAAATCGACTTTCCATCTACGATACAGTTAAAAATACTAAATACGAAATTTATGAAGAAGAAAAAAATTAGTACTTTTTCAAATCGTGTTCTCACACTGACATATTTTTCTTTTTACAATAAATAAAATAAAAATGAAAACCCTCATAAAAAATCTCAAGAAAAATCTTACAACGCAAATTAATCGTGAATTTTTGGCTCATTTGTTGATATTGTAAACCAATAATGTAAAACAATTTAAACAATAAAATCGAAAGTGTATTTTCCAGCGGCTTTTTGACGGCCGTTTGTTACAACGACCAAAAGTACTGTGAAAAAGCGACGATGCATTTTATTTAATATATATTTCATGTTAGAGGACCTTCCCCAGGACCCTTCGCAATATATCTCTTTCAAATCGACTTTCCATCTACGATACAGTTAAAAATACTAAATACGAAATTTATGAAGAAGAAAAAAATTAGTACTTTTTCAAATCGTGTTCTCACACTGACATATTTTTCTTTTTACAATAAATAAAATAAAAATGAAAACCCTCATAAAAAATCTCAAGAAAAATCTTACAACGCAAATTAATCGTGAATTTTTGGCTCATTAGTTGATATTGTAAACCAATAATGTAATACAATTTACACAATAAAATCGAAAGTGTATTTTCCAGCGGCTTTTTGACGGCCGTTTGTTACAACGACCAAAAGTGCTGTGAAAAAGCGACGATGCATTTTATTTAATATATATTTCATGTTAGAGGACCTTCCCCAGGACCCTTCGCAATATATCTCTTTCAAATCGGCTTTCCATCTACGATACAGTTAAAAATACTAAATACGAAATTTATGACGAAGAAAAAAATCAGTACTTTTTCAAATCGTGTTCTCACACTGACATATTTTTCTTTTTACAATAAATAAAATAAAAATGAAAACCCTCATAAAAAATCTCAAGAAAAATCTTACAACGCAAATTAATCGTGAATTTTTGGCTCATTAGTTGATATTGTAAACCAATAATGTAATACAATTTACACAATAAAATCGAAAGTGTATTTTCCAGCGGCTTTTTGACGGCCGTTTGTTACAACGACCAAAAGTACTGTGAAAAAGCGACGATGCATTTTATTTAATATATATTTCATGTTAGAGGACCTTCCCCAGGACCCTTCGCAATATATCTCTTTCAAATCGACTTTCCATCTACGATACAGTTAAAAATACTAAATACGAAATTTATGAAGAAGAAAAAAATTAGTACTTTTTCAAATCGTGTTCTCACACTGACATATTTTTCTTTTTACAATAAATAAAATAAAAATGAAAACCCTCATAAAAAATCTCAAGAAAAATCTTACAACGCAAATTAATCGTGAATTTTTGGCTCATTTGTTGATATTGTAAACCAATAATGTAAAACAATTTAAACAATAAAATCGAAAGTGTATTTTCCAGCGGCTTTTTGACGGCCGTTTGTTACAACGACCAAAAGTACTGTGAAAAAGCGACGATGCATTTTATTTAATATATATTTCATGTTAGAGGACCTTCCCCAGGACCCTTCGCAATATATCTCTTTCAAATCGACTTTCCATCTACGATACAGTTAAAAATACTAAATACGAAATTTATGAAGAAGAAAAAAATTAGTACTTTTTCAAATCGTGTTCTCACACTGACATATTTTTCTTTTTACAATAAATAAAATAAAAATGAAAACCCTCATAAAAAATCTCAAGAAAAATCTTACAACGCAAATTAATCGTGAATTTTTGGCTCATTAGTTGATATTGTAAACCAATAATGTAATACAATTTACACAATAAAATCGAAAGTGTATTTTCCATCGGCTTTTTGACGGCCGTTTGTTACAACGACCAAAAGTGCTGTGAAAAAGCGACGATGCATTTTATTTATTATATATTTCATGTTAGAGGACCTTCCCCAGGACCCTTCGCAATATATCTCTTTCAAATCGACTTTCCATCTACGATACAGTTAAAAATACTAAATACGAAATTTATGAAGAAGAAAAAAATTAGTACTTTTTCAAATCGTGTTCTCACACTGACATATTTTTCTTTTTACAATAAATAAAATAAAAATGAAAACCCTCATAAAAAATCTCAAGAAAAATCTTACAACGCAAATTAATCATGAATTTTTGGCTCATTTGTTGATATTGTAAACCAATAATGTAAAACAATTTAAACAATAAAATCGAAAGTGTATTTTCCAGCGGCTTTTTGACGGCCGTTTGTTACAACGACCAAAAGTACTGTGAAAAAGCGACGATGCATTTTATTTAATATATATTTCATGTTAGAGGACCTTCCCCAGGACCCTTCGCAATATATCTCTTTCAAATCGACTTTCCATCTACGATACAGTTAAAAATACTAAATACGAAATTTATGAAGAAGAAAAAAATTAGTACTTTTTCAAATCGTGTTCTCACACTGACATATTTTTCTTTTTACAATAAATAAAATAAAAATGAAAACCCTCATAAAAAATCTCAAGAAAAATCTTACAACGCAAATTAATCGTGAATTTTTGGCTCATTAGTTGATATTGTAAACCAATAATGTAATACAATTTACACAATAAAATCGAAAGTGTATTTTCCATCGGCTTTTTGACGGCCGTTTGTTACAACGACCAAAAGTGCTGTGAAAAAGCGACGATGCATTTTATTTATTATATATTTCATGTTAGAGGACCTTCCCCAGGACCCTTCGCAATATATCTCTTTCAAATCGACTTTCCATCTACGATACAGTTAAAAATACTAAATACGAAATTTATGAAGAAGAAAAAAATTAGTACTTTTTCAAATCGTGTTCTCACACTGACATATTTTTCTTTTTACAATAAATAAAATAAAAATGAAAACCCTCATAAAAAATCTCAAGAAAAATCTTACAACGCAAATTAATCGTGAATTTTTGGCTCATTTGTTGATATTGTAAACCAATAATGTAATACAATTTACACAATAAAATCGAAAGTGTATTTTCCATCGGCTTTTTGACGGCCGTTTGTTACAACGACCAAAAGTACTGTGAAAAAGCGACGATGCATTTTATTTATTATATATTTCATGTTAAAGGACCTTCCCCAGGACCCTTCGCAATATATCTCTTTCAAATCGGCTTTCCATCTACGATACAGTTAAAAATACTAAATACGAAATTTATGAAGAAGAAAAAAATTAGTACTTTTTCAAATCGTGTTCTCACACTGACATATTTTTCTTTTTACAATAAATAAAACAAAAATGAAAACCCACATAAAAAATCTCAAGAAAAATTCTTACAACACAAATTAATCGTGAATTTTTGGCTTATTAGTTGATATTGTAATGGATTTATTGTGAACGGGACTGACAATTACGTTATACACATACGGCACTTTTCACCGTCCGTTTTATATATATTCCAAATGACTGGAAAATATATAAAATCTGTTCTACGGTTTTGTATAATGAAACTGGTCCCGTCATAACTCTTTTTATTTATATATATGCAAATGAAAATAATTTACCGAGGTGCAATGTATAATATTTACACAGGACATGTAAAGAATCAAAATATTTCGCAATTTTCGCAAATTGTTTGATTGTGTACAGTTTTCGCAATAATTCGCAAAAATTTAACTATTTAAGGATAATATAGCATATCACCCAATTTTTATAATAAGGATATTGTAATATATGTTTATTTTCAATGTAAATGCAATATTATTTAAATTGACGTATTAAAAAATTTAATTAAACACAAATGCAAAATTTGATTTTCCACAAGAACGTATTTCCTATTAAATCGAGCGCATTTCTGATTTTAATTTTTCTTTCGAGGCGTTTCGATGATTGTTCCTCATATATAAAAATACAACACACATTGTATTAAATTGTACAGAAAATTTGAATTAAATATTATGCCGTAATTAAAATACAAAGCATTCATCAAATATGCAAATTGCATTGAAATTTTCAACGCTTAAGTTTTTTAATATTCATAATACGGTGTCACGTTCACCAGCCTGAACTGTTAAAATTTAAATACTCACACGTGTTTCTATTTACTCGACAAAAATATTCACACAGAAAAATTAACAGATTATATTAAAATAAGTTTAAAGACGAATAATTAATATAATAGATGGAAACATGTAAAAAAATATTTTTAATATAAAATTTTATAAATTAAATTTCTCGTGTTGCCGAAGAAATTTTTTTTTGTATACCTACAAAGTCAAGATTCAAAATTAAGAGCCAAGAATAAAATTTAAAAAAAAAATACTCATTTCTTTTTGTATATTCTCTTAAATTAAAAATTTTGTATCCATTAAGCGATAGCTAAAAAATCATTTTGCCTTTGTTGTCT
Organism: Leptodirus hochenwartii; assembly: GCA_947310635.1. Classification (NCBI taxonomy): domain Eukaryota; kingdom Metazoa; phylum Arthropoda; class Insecta; order Coleoptera; family Leiodidae; genus Leptodirus; species Leptodirus hochenwartii. Next base: position 1,740,143 of record OX371183.1, on the reverse strand, counting down.
ATACAATTTTTTAAGGTGAAACTTTTTTAGAAGGTTTAATTTTTTTTTATAGACTAGAGCCTCCCACGCAATAAGTTTATCTTTATTCCACATCGATATTTTTGTTATAATTTACATTAGCTAAGCCAAATCGTAGGACATAAAACAAAAGCAGTTATTTGCAAAATATTGGAAAATTTGGAAAATTGACAAAGTTTTAGTAATGTTAAGACAATATCATTTTGGTAGTCGTATTGATCTGGAAGGATCAAAATCATGGCTAAAAAAATGATGCCAGGATGAAACGTCCTGTTTTTTATTTTTTTATTTTAAACGGGCTACGATGAGAAGTTTTAATTAAGAAATATGGCATATATTAGAGAAGGAAACCCGCTATTACCACTTAACAATGTAATCTATTGCAATAACAGCGAAGTTATATAATGTCATTATTATTGGAGTTCCGTTGCATTGTTGGTCGGCTAAATTTAATTCGCGTACATTTTTTTTTCCATGTTGCAGTTTTTTCCATTAATACAAATGCACATTTAGCCTGCAATTATTTTACAAATATTATGGGAAAAGGCATACAAATTATTATCCGATGTTAATTGGCCAATTTTATTGTCGGTGCATTATGTTGTTTACGATATAATATATTATATACAAAAAAAAAAATACTAGCGTTTATTTTCCAAACGTCATTAGTATGCTCTCATTCAATCTAGATCTTATTACGTAATTTTATAAAACAATGCTTTGTATAAGCTAAAAATTTTTTTATTACCAACGATAATTAAATATACAGATTATTCATTCAGAAACAAACAAACCGCAACTAACAATACGCGTGTAATTAAAAAAGTAATTCTAAATAATTTATTTAAAAAAAATTTCAACGCCTAATCGAAAGATAATTTTAATTGTATATACCGGGAGGGTTGGATTAAAAAAATAGCGGAGGAAAAAAAACCGTCGGCACATTTAAAGGGGGTAGTTGTCAAACAATAAGCGTAAATGAGTGACAAGAGTATGTCTGGTGGTGGTGGAGGGACGATGATGGGGTTGATCATTGAAGGGTTGATGATGAAGGGAGGAGCGGGTGTGTGTGTTGGTTCGCACAAAGGGGTGAGGAATTATTCACAGCCCCAGCCCCCTAGATCAATACGACACTTGCACTGCTGCTGTGCTGATGTTGTTGATACGAAACAGCGAATGCAAATTCCTATGCGTCATCACTAAATGAAAACAAGAGAGTATCGAAGGAGTGATGCTGGAATAATAGAAGAATATATGATGGAGAAGTAATATCAGCCGTGGGTTAAAAATTTTTAATCGCTGCGATAGTTTTCATCTTTGGGCTTTTTGCAATGTCTAGAAAACTGTTACGCTAAAAACAATTTGAAAATTTGAAACTGCTAAAATATTCATGCATCAAAATTACTTGCATATTCTAAATCCTTACATCAAATAGTATTAGAAAATATCCTAAACAGATGTTCCATAATGCGAAATTTTTATAAAAAAAAATAAAAGGGGGTATTATATCCTTTGAATTATTCAATTTTCAGTTTTTTAGCGATATCTTTCAAACTGTTAATCGTAGCAATATTTATAAACCTGAGAACATTTCTTATTATGAAATGTTTGTATTCCCTCTATGACGAAAATTGGAAAATGTGAAAATTTTACCAGAAAAATCAACCCTTTGAATTTTTCGATTTTCAGTGTTTTAACGATATCTTTCCAATTGTTAGTCCTAACAATATTTACAATTCTGAGAACATTTCTTGTTATGAAATGTTTGTATTTCCTCCATGACGAAAATTGGAAATTGTGAAAATTTTACCAGAAAAATCAACCCTTTGAATTTTTCGATTTTCAGTGTTTTAACGATATCTTTCCAATTGTTAGTCCTAACAATATTTACAATTCTGAGAACATTTCTTGTTATGAAATGTTTGTATTTCCTCCATGACGAAAATTGGAAATTGTGAAAATTTTACCAGAAAAATCAACCCTTTGAATTTTTCGATTTTCAGTGTTTTAACGATATCTTTCCAATTGTTAGTCCTAACAATATTTACAATTCTGAGAACATTTCTTGTTATGAAATGTTTGTATTTCCTCTATGACGAAAATTGGAAAATGTGAAAATTTTACCAAAAAAATCAACCCTTTGAATTTTTCGATTTTCAGTGTTTTAACGATATCTTTCCAATTGTTAGTCCTAACAATATTTACAATTCTGAGAACATTTCTTGTTATGAAATGTTTGTATTTCCTCCATGACGAAAATTGGAAAATGTGAAAATTTTACGAAAAAAAAAATCCCTTTGAATTTTTCGATTTTCAGTTTTTTAACGATATCTTTCAAATTGTTAGTCCTAGCAATATTTACAATCCTAAGAACATTTCTTATTATGAAATGTTTGTATTCCCTCTATGACGAAAATAGGAAAATGTGAAAATTTTACGAGAAAAAAAATCAACCCTTTGAATTTTCGATTTTCAGTTTTTTAACGATATCTTTCAAACTGTTAGTCCTAGCAATATTTACAATGTTGAGAACATTTCTTATTATGAAATGTTTGTATTCCCTCTATCACGAAAATTGGAAATTGTGAAAATTTTACCAGAAAAATCAACCCTTTGAATTTTTCGATTTTCAGTTTTTTAACGATATCTTTCCAATTGTTAGTCCTAGCAATATTTACAATCCTAAGAACATTTCTTATTATGAAATGTTTGTATTCCCTCTATGACGAAAATAGGAAAATGTGAAAATTTTACGAGAAAAAAAATCAACCCTTTGAATTTTCGATTTTCAGTTTTTTAACGATATCTTTCAAACTGTTAGTCCTAGCAATATTTACAATCTTGAGAACATTTCTTATTATGAAATGTTTGTATTCCCTCTATAACGAAAATTGGTAAATGTGAAAATTTTACGAGAAAAAAAATCAACCCTTTGAATTTTCGATTTTCAGGTTTTTAACGATATCTTTCAAACTGTTAGTCCTATCAATATTTACAATCCTAAGAACATTTCTTATTATGAAATGTTTGTATTCCCTCTATGACGAAAATTGGTAAATGTGAAAATTTTACGAGAAAAAAAATCAAAGGGGGCATCATATCCTTTGAATTTTCAATTTTCAGTTTTTTAACGATATCTTCCAAACTGTTAGTCCTAGCAATATTTACAATCTTGAGAACATTTTTTATTATGAAATGTTTGTATTCCCTCTATAACGAAAATTGGAAAATGTGAAAATTTTAAATTTCCATTTATAATTTTTTATTTTCTTGCATATATAGAAAACTATAAATCCTATACAAACAATGCTTGCAGATTTCGAATTCTCAATATATCACACAATCTAAAAAATATTTTCAACAAAATAAAATCTCACGAGGAAAATATCGTCTAGAAATAAATTTCTTATGTTTAAGCCTTAATAATTCCAGCTTGAAACATTCATTATTCACGATGCATTACACTGCAGAAATACCTCGAATATTTTTATGTTTCGCGTACAGTAAATATATTCTAATTAATTCAGATAACATATTCCATAAATTCCAGCGTGAGGGCAATGTTGAATAACAATTTGTTCCTTCCGTATATCCTGGCAGAATGTCCAAGACACCGCCGCCAAGGACTCAAGGTGAGCAACATACGAAACACGAATAATATAAAGCGAACCATGCATCGTGTAAAAACATATTTTTGGGAAGGTTAGAAAATATACATAAATTTACAATGTGTAAAAAAAAAGTACACGAGCGGATCTTGAACGTATCTATTAATCAAATGTATTTTCGTCCTGAAATTACAAGACATATTTTTATAACTGAGTACTTCGCGCAAAGATTTTTCTTTTCGGCTCAAGATGATTTATTCTTTATACGATTTAACACGTGTATATTTCGCAGATCATGTCCACTTCTTCGATCACGATTTTTCCCCGTTTAACGTCCACATTAAGCCGATTTAACATGTCAACACCTGTCATATTACGGAAAACATTGTTACGTTGGTATTAATATGTACGATATAGACTATATATGCTAAACCCTGCTGGTAAAACGTGAGTGGCTACAAACAAGGCAAATTTTGTATTAACATGCGTTTCGGACCCTGATAACCATCTTCAGTATTGTACACGTTGTGTATATGCAACCGCTGTAACGTAATTAACATCTAAAAAATGTACCGCGATGTATTCTTTTACAGTAAATACATTTGTAATTGTACAACAGTTCCAAGAGCAATTTGTAAAAATATTTCAAAAAAAATGTGTCGATTGTAAATTTTGTACATAAAACAAATGCGATTTGATCTTGTAATAAACATTTATTTATGTAAAAATTCATCTTCTTTCTGAAGATATTTTTTCTGAAGTTTGGACGATTCTTTCTTTATGGTTTTCAGCCGGTTATCTTCGGCTTAATTTTTTTTATTTCTTTTCAGTATAATTATGTAATTATATTATACAATATTTTAGCGCTCGCGTTGATAAATAACGCACAATTTGTTGGGCTTGCGGTATCTTTTACCAGAGATAGATCCCCGGCCCCGACAGTGTTGCCAGATGTACTTTAGTATGTGTTCTGGGTATCTCGCGAGGCGCTTTCGAATAATAAGCGCATTTCTTCTCGCCGTTCGCGAAATTACATCTAATTAACTCAATTAGGCGTGATTTATGGGAAATGGTCCGATAAAAAATATTAAATTAAATTAAAGACAACCCCCCTCCCCCTGCTCCGTATCCCGCCTATAAACTGAATGTTGCTTATGTATATATATGTAAGAGTGCTGCTGCAAGAGATGGAGGATGAGGAGGAGGTGGTGATGGTAGCGGTGGTGGCTATGGTGGTGGAAAACAAAAAAAAAAAAAACTGCTGGCCGTTCATCATTTAAATTGGATTACTCCAACATTCGTTCGTTGTGTAAAGTGGAAGAGGTGCGACGTAAAAAGCATTCGATCCGAAATTTTGTAGTGTGAAGAAATCGCGAATTGATTCGAAATCCCGAAAGGAATTTGTATTTTTTTAAGTGACATCGAATTATTTGAACTGGTAAAAAGAAAATTGGAAATTTTAACATGAGATGTCCATATAAATAATATGCATCAAATCCTATTGGAAATTTTCCTTAACCAACTTTTGAAAATGTGAAAAATGTATACAAAAAATCGAAAGGGAAGGTTACAAAAGGGACGTTTTAAAAATCGGTTATTGACCAAATATGTAAAATTCGAAAACCGGTTTTTAAACTTTAAAAGTGCGTTCTACCTCCAGTCTATAAAAAAAAAAAAAACGTATTACCGATCTGCGCTTTATACACAGTTTGTATTTTGTAAGAATTTTTGTCATTGTCTTTTACGTGTTAATTTTTGATTTATTTGGAATTTTATGTCATTTTCATATTTTTCTACGATCAAAAAAATATTTTGATATAAATTTTATAACTTTTTAACTATATATTTTTGTAAATATTTAAAAACCGCTTTAATCGGTTGTGTGGAAATGCTGGAATTCGAAAACAGGTTTTTCAAAAGTAGGTTTTTGTATAAATCCTAAAGGCCATCCTACGCATTTTTCAATTTACAGTTTTTTGACGATTTCTTCAAAACGATTAGTCATAGAGCAAAACCACTTGCAGATTTACATCCTGTTTTTATCACATTAGATGAAGTATTTATCTTACATTGCAAATTCCACACTAAGATTCAAAATCCTAGAAAGGAGCGATATAAAACAGACGTTCGAAAACAAAAACAGCATCATAACAATTTTACCACTACACCCCCCAAAACTAAAACGTCACAATAACAATTCCGTCCCTTCGCCGATAACATCCCCCAGAGGACCCGAAGCATTTCGCATCGCGCCCCCCTTTACAGCGAGTCTCTTCTCTTTCTGACACGCCGGCCACGGTGGTAATTATAAAAATTGGACGCCGAGGCTATAGATTCATATTCGGAAAGCTCGCTGGGGCTCTCTCGGTCTTTTTTTTGCCATAGTCACCCCCCGCGCCCGACTATACGACTCGCCAGTCCACCACCGAGGGGGGGGGGGGGGGGCTGAACATCCAACGCGCATTTCGCTGCGTAACGTTTTTTTCGTCCCTTCGATGTCTACGTATAGGTACGTGTCTGTGTCAGTGGTATATTTCGGCCATTTCCGATTCGACGGGGATATCGATATCATCGCACCGAAATCTACGATCAAACCCCACCGAAGTGACACAGGGGGGGCGGTTTTTGGAACGTTTCGCTGATGGGGTGGCACGATCCCCAATTGTATTGTAGTTGCACAACTTACCATCGATTGTCTTTTAAAGTTACTTTTTTTTTAAGTTCTAATAAACCGCAATCCGATATATTTCAGATTAAAATTCGATTTTTAAATTTCTTTGTTGTTTCGAAAAAGATATACACGTACTATTACATTCATGCACTAATGATATTAACTTTAGACACAATGCGTCATCAATATAATACTTATCAATACAAGAAACGATTAAAAATTAAAATTAAAATTTGCAAAAACATTATAAATATTTCACACGTTAAGCGTGAATAAAATATGTCGTTAAAATCAACTAATAATAATCACTAAAAACGGGTGTATACATATTCCTATAATTTTCAGGTAGTCGATGTAATGATGGTCAAATTCCTACAAAGGTACGTGTAAATTCCTATAAGGTTCGGTCTCCAAGAAAATAAACTCCTCAATCCCTCGCTACTGATATTCAAAAGAAATATTTCCAATTGAAATCATTGAGACATTGGAGAAGAAGACATAGATGTAGGTTCCCATATATTTAACGATCGTGACAATTACCCAATTAACAATGACCCAGTTGGTGAAAGTACAGAAATTCAGAATGCAGAAGCCTGCATTTTATTGCATGAGCACTCCATGAGGAAACAAAGTTACATGTGCAAGAAATAAGTGCTTCGTGCAAGAGGAAGGCGATGGACAACAGGCGTTTGTAGGAATTTGACCATACACATTTTGGGTTTCTTCTACCTGACCCCATATTTATAGGAATTTACCATCCTCGCTAAAAACAGTTTTGAGCACCCATAAGACGACATTCGTTTAAAGGAACAGAGATTCAAAAATGCACTAAAGTAATTTTTAAAATATTAAATATATATAATAAATGTTACTTCAAAAGGTATTCTTCAATCGAATACAAACTCATGTCAGTTAATATGCGTTTAATCTTTTATTTTATTGCTCAATTGGTAGTTTATTTGTTCTAAAAAAAATATATATATTACAATATATATTACACACACACAGCTTAATCTTTTAGTTAACAATTTCCATTGTGTGAAAAGTGAAATGGAAAAAAAGACAAGTACAGAGTGCGAGCCTTCAGAGAACGGAAGAAAGCGAATAAACCGCCAAGAAAAGTGCCAACAAGTACCTTGGCAAGAAGTAGAGAGTATCAAGCCACGCAAAGGGCGTTAAAGAAACATGGTGGACAACATAACCTTCCAACGACCTCAAATACACTGGATGAATCGATACCGTCGTTAAGTGAGGACACAGTGAGTGGTATAAAGAATTCGAATGCCACTGATCAGGCACGTGAAGATGCAACACGCGTTGTGAGAGATCAATGAAATGAATCTGATACAGCTGAGCGAGCCATCGACAAATAGAAATACACCCACTAGTGCATCATACACAAAATTTAATCCAAACTCCTCTTTATAGACTGTACGACATTACAGTTAATAATGCTTTCTTTGATGATCAGAGTGTCAATCAAAATCAATCAAAATCAAAATCAAATCGTTAACAAATGAAAAAAAGCAATGTATAAAATCAACTTTTCCTAGGAGCTAAGAAGTTTCACTTCTGCCGCGCGAGAGTCTCACGCATGTTTTTTTTTATAGTTTATCGCAATTTGTTGTAGAATTTTGTACCATTAAAGGATTTGGTATAACGAGAGCTTTTGTCTAAAAACTGTTTTTTTTTTATATCGGATTTATGTGTGTTAAAACGACCGTAAAATTTATGAACGAAACATAATACTTCGTAAATATAGGCGCTGCGCTGTATATTTACATTTTTAAAGACTTCTTTACAAGAGGGATCTTCTAGAAAGATTCAACTTTTTTTTATTACAAATATACGTTATATCTTTATTTATACACGTCACATATTGTGGTAATTTGACCAAATTGAAGCAACATTTTGAGACGCTCGAAATATTCTTTAAAAAAAAATCTTAAGAGATTCATCGATTTGATTTGGCTCCATCTGGTGCCGGTCCCATTACGGCATTCGTTTTGCTCGTATGATTTTGCAGCTAGAAACTTTTGATCAATATAACAACAGTATATGTATGTATAGATATAATATAGTTATGTGGACGAGTTAGCTAAGGGTTGGCAAGTTTAGCCCAAGTTTGAATGTTTGTTATATAAACAAAACTATGTATAATTATATATCGCGGGATGTAGGAGTGAAGTATATGTAATAATATTATGTAATCCTATTCATTGGATATATAAATAAAGCTGGTTTGTTGGATATGGTCGATCGGAGAACTAGAAATGTAGAAAAGATGCTCGGGAAATAATTATAAATCGAATAAATGTTATACTACGTAAATTCGATACTACAAATGATTTTTTGAAGTGAAACTTCTATAGGCGCGGTAGAGCAAATTGGCCTGAACGTCACGAAAAGTGACACATGCTACGCGCATGCGCCGCGTGTACCGTGTGTATACGTAGCAAAATGCAACCAGTAGACGCTTGCGTATTTTATTATATATCACACAAACACAGCTTAATCTTTTAGCTAACAATTTGTTTATCAAATTCGCGATGGGCAGGTTGAAAGAATGTAAATTGTGTGTATGATGCACTAGTGGGTGCATTTCTATATGTCGATGGCTCAGCTGTATCAGATTCATTCTTTTAGCTAACAATTTCCATTGTGTGAAAAGTGAAATGGAGAAAGTACAGATAGAGTGCGAGCCTTTAGAGAACGGAAGAAAGCGAATAAACCCGCCAAGAAAAGTGCCAATAAGTACTTTGACAAGAAGTAGAGAGTATCGAGCCAGGCAAAGGGCGTTAAAGAAACACGGTGGACAACATAACCTTCCAACGACCTCAAATACGCTGGATGAATGGATACCGTCGTTAAGTGAGGACACAGTGAGTGGTATAGAGAATTTGAATGCCACTGATTCATTACACGCGGTGTGAGAGATCGACGAAATGAATCTGATACAGCTGAGCGAGCCATCGACAAATAGAAATGCACCCACTAGTGCATCATACACAATATTTAATCTAAACTCCTCTTTATAGACTGTACGACATTACAGTTAATAATGCTTTCTTTGATGATCAGAGTGTCAATCGAAATCAATCAAAATCAAATCGTTAACAACTGGAAAAAAAGCAAAGCATAAAATCTACTTTTCCTAGGAGCTAAGAAGTTTCACTTCTACCGCGCAAGAGTCTCACGCAATTTTTTTTTTATATATCGCAGATGTTTAATTAAAAAAATCATTATGTGGTGATTTTTTGAACATAGTACAAAAACAGTGAATTTCGAATTTTTATAAACAAAATAAATAGTAAACTCTATTCTGAATAATAAATATACTTTGATTCTTGGCGTTGAATATATCTACCTAAAGTTTCTCTGTTATTATTTTAATTGCTGGAAATACAAAATAGCCCCGGAATTAAATTTATTGCAGTTTGAATGTTGTTTATAAAATTTACGTTAATTACAAGCCATGGATAAAACAAATTGCCGTAATACAATTATTAATTATTACACATATACACTTCCAAATAAAAACGACATTTTCCAAATATTATTAATTATATACAATTTTTTAAATGATTACTTCAACAGATTGGAATAAAAAGAATGCTCCTCCTACTCGTATTAATCAAGAATATTTTGCCACTATAAAATCTTAATGTTTTGTTTTTTTGAATCAAAATCAATTAGAAAAATATTTTTTATTCTCAATCGATATTTGTATTAATAAATAAATAATTGACAACATTTACTAAAATTATCCAACAATTTGTTATATAATTATGCATTTACAAAACCAATTGGAAAACAGGACTTCATTAATTCAAGCAGTTAAATACATACATCCTTTAAAATGCTACTTATTAATTACCAATTTTCCCTATGAAAATAACTACCACCCAGTCGTGATATTAACTTTGATTGTACTATAATTAAAACTGTTTCAAATAATACAAAACTACTTGCAGTAGAGAAACAAAAGGATATATATTATTTAATTCTCGATATTACCGTCCTTAGCACAAGCGATTAATCATTTAATTAACTGGATAAAGAAATATTTAATTTGGATACGGTAAAGTATCGCAAATAAATTGTTTTGAAGAAGTTTCTTGTAGAAAAGTGTTAATCAAATTGTAACAGGTGCTAAAAAAATTGCAGTAGTGAAAGCCAATCAAATTGAGATGAAGAACGGAAAATAAATTTAAAATTATATAAGAAATCTTAGAACGGATTTCTAACTGCCGAAAATGAAATAGTATAGCATTTAAAATCAAATATTGTCGTCGACAGATTAAAAAATTTTTTTTGTCAAGTAAGTTAGTAAAATTTCTATAGTTTTGAGTTTTCAAATAATAATTATCGCCTATTAGGTATAAATAACGGCAACACTGTACGAGGTAGCCTGTCATTAAATACAGCGAGTAAAGTTTTCTGGAAAAGTTTCTAAAATTTATAGCAGCGCCCCCTATATTATACGTTAAATATAAGAGGTGCTTCAGAAATTTCTCTGCCAAGAAAATTGCGAATTTTTGACGAGTACAGTTTTTTTTAAGACAATTTGGAGATAGACTAAACATGTATAATCTATATATAAATTGATTAATAAAATAGTAAATATATTTGAAAAAAATCAATTTTTTTTGTGGACTACCCTATGTATATATACAATATATATATCCCACTTTGGAGTCGTAATTCAAATGTTTTCTGTATAATTTTTGCATATTTAAATTATACTTTGCATAATGCGATAGTATATACTTATTTGCAGTTACATTTTGCTATCTAAATAAACAGAATGATTGCAAAAAAAAAAATGGTTTGTATAAATTTTTTTTTTGCGAATCATGATTGTGATACCACAAGTATAAAAATGAAACAATTTACCCGTTTTTCAATATTTTTGTTGATTGCGCCGCAATTTTGTTAAAATTAATAAATATATGGATACAATGGACACTCTGTATATAAGGCGCAGATCAATAAAACTGTTTGCTTGCTGGAAATTGAAGCTATAATTATAACTATGTACTTAATTAAAAATACAAGAACGATTGTAAAGCTCCGCATTTCGTAAATAATTTATTAAAATTCGTATCGTTTTATTCTAGTCATAATAGTTACATATGACGTGAGGGACAAAAATAAAAATAGAAAATAGTCTGTTCAACTTAACAGTAGACTTAAAAAGAAGGGAAATGTTATTAATCGATATCGCGGAATAAAAAATCACAAAAATGTAGAGATTATTGAGAAACAAGTCTTTCGAATTCTTAAGTGGTCCATCAGATTTTCTACTCCTATTCTGAACAGATTATATTTGCATCTGAAAAAAATTAATAATCACAAAACGTACATAATTGTACATTTACAGCAAAAAAAAAGTACTTTGAAAATGATAGGCTGAATGGTAGTTAAGCGTTTAATTGTTTAGTTGATTATTGATTAAGTAAAGGTAGAAAAAGAAGTTTGGAGGGTCCAAAAAAAATACATTCACAACGAAAATGAAACAAAAAAATATATCCTAAGGGTTGTCCAAACTACACTTAAGTACAAACAAATGTAGAGTAATTGATAAATCTACATCTATAATTCAACTCGGAAATCGAATTTCTACAATTTTTTTGTAGAAACGTTTATTCAACTGCAAAAACTGCAAAACTGCAAAGACATTAGCATTTTTTTAGATACGTCTTCAAAACTATTCAACAAATTAATTTTTTATAGCGAAATTTTAACAAGTTTAAAAAATTCTTGTACTTCTATAAATATTTCCTAAATACGAAAAGTCTGACTGACACTTCTTCTATCCTATTCTAAGCTTCCTTCTTGTCACATCTCATCACTTACATATTTTTTCGTACCATAATCCCTAGAGCCATTACTTCCTACATACCACTTAATACCCGTCCTAAATTCCGCTCCCTTTTTTCCAAGATAGCTATATCATCAGCAAACCTCAACACATCCATTTTCTCTGCCGCAAGTATTTTTTACATCTACACTATACTTTTCTTTAGTCTTGTTTATTGCATCTTCTATATATATATAGATTGAATAAGAGTGGCGAAATGGTACATCCCTGCCCGACTCCCTTTCCCATTCTTGCTGCCACTTCTGGGGGACTAAAAAAATCGATGCTTGCAGCAATTTTTTTTGGGTAAATACAAATATTTTTTCTGTATAAATAAATTTCTTATTCCTAAATTCCGCTCCCTTTTTCTTCCAAGATAGCTATATCATCAGCAACAAATTTGCACTATACTCTTCGTCATTGCATCTTGTACCTCTTCTGCGCCGTCACTTCGAACTAAAGCAATATGATGTGTGCAAAATGCGGTATCGTCAAACAATGGCCATTTGGCAACACTGTATACAATGAGTATGGCGTCGATATCGACAGCGAAATGTCTTTTTCGCTCAATTAATGTATTCTAAATCGACGTTTCGGATAGCGTGGTCAGTGTACGTACAGTAATCGTGAGTTATCATCTGTATGTTCCAGTTGTCGTAAATCCAGGGTTGCTGCTGCAGAATCATTCCCAATAGTCCCCAACATTATCTCCCCCCAACATATATATGTATTTATATGAGTGCACAGAGAACGGACATAATAATATTGCTGGGCAGTAAATTAGGTTTGCCATTACCGTGATTATCTATTTTGTTTATTATATAAATTATAAACGATTGTTTGTTATAAATGCGTTTTGGTAATATATATTACCCACATTAAGAAAAAGGGACACAACACCAATAAAAAACCGCACCAGTGTATTTATTTTCATATTAAAATTCAGTCATTACTTCCCTAAACATTAAAATTCAGTCATTACTTCCCTAAACATTAAAATCCTTAGTCATTACTTCCCGCATACCATTTAGTACCTGTCCTAAATTCAGCTCGATTATTTACGCGATTTTCTTGCTTCTACAATTTTTTGTTGTTGATATATTAAATTAGTCCTTAAAAATGGATTCTAGAATAAGTTTACTTGCGTCCCTAATACGTACTTTAGTGATCCGACTATACGATATATATACACGCAATTTCGGATTATTATATTACATAATCTGGCAACACTGGTATCGGGTAATTAAGCCAATGTATCGAGCGCGCTAATTATAATTTAATATCGATTTTTCGAACAACGGGTTATATAAAATATGATCATGGCAAATCGATGGACTTAATTAGATTGAAATTATCCTATAACAAAAAATGCAATCGTTGGAAATAAATTATTTATTCTACGAATAAATAATTAATTGTTTTTCTACAAATTAATTTTTGCATATAATCAAATGGACAAGAAAAATGTACGTAACAAAATTGAGGAAATTAGTTAAAGAGTCCGCAATCCTAAAGATTGGTTGGAAACAGCACGCCATGCCAATCTATCCTGAGCTAATCCCTTCATCTCCCTATAGCTATTCATCTCAACGTCTTCAACTATCTGACTCACATACTCCAATTTAGGCCTACCTACCCCTCTCTTTCCCTCCACTCTACCTTCTATGATCAATTGCATAATCCCCCCATGCCTAAGGATATGCCCTACTAATCTGTCTCTCCTACGCTGTAACACTCTCCAAATACTTCTCTTCTCCCCTACTAACTCTAGTACAGCTTCATTTGTTACTTTATCTTCCCAACCAATCCTCATCATCCTCCTATAACACCACATTTCGAATGCTTGTAATCTACGCTTCTCTTCCTTTCCTATAGTCCACGCCTCACACCCGTACAGTGCTACACTCCAAACATATACCTTCAGTAATCTTTTTCTAATACCCAAGTCAATATTTGATCTTAAAAACTGTTCCTTTTCTACGAATGCCTTCCTACCCTGTGCTATCCTACACTTTATATCTACCTTGCTTCGATTATCTTTTGTGATTCTACTGCCTAAATAACAAAAATCTGACACTTCTTCGATTCTATTATCTTCTATTGTGATCCTCATTTTTCTACTGCATTCCTTTTTGTCACACCTCATCACTTTAGTTTTACCTATATTTATTTTCATGTTAAAATCCCTAGTCAATACTGCCTGCATACCATTCAATACCCTTTCTAAATTCTTTTCACTTTCTTCCAATATAGCTATATCGTCGGCGAATCTCAACATATATATTTTCTCTCCCTGTACATTCACACCTACACTATACTCTTCTTTTACTTTGTTTATTGCATCTTCTATATATAGATTAAATAATAACGGTGAAAGTGTACATCCCTGCCGAACTCCCTTCCCTATTTTTGCTACCTCTTCTTCCCCCTCAATTCTAACTAAGGCAGTTTGGTGTTTATATAAATTAAAAATTATTCTCCTATCCTTATAATCTATACCCGTTTCTTTTAAAATTCTAAACATTATGTCCCAATCTACATTATCAAATGCCTTTTCTAAATCTACAAAAGCTATGCAAGTTACCTTTCCTACCCTCATTCTTTTTTCTACTACCGTTCTTAGTGCTAGAATCGCCTCCCTCGTCCCTCTGTTTTTCCTAAAACCAAACTGATCTTCTCCTAGCCTTTCCTCTACTTTATTTTCTAATCTCCTATAAATAATCTTTAACAATATCTTCGATGCATGTGATAGTAGACTAATGGTCCTATAGTTCTCACACAAATTAGCTCCTATTTTCTTCGGCATTGTTACTATTCTACTACGCTGAAAATCCTGTGGTACTTCTCCCTTCTCATATATTTTACAAACTAACCTGTATAATCGCTCCTGCATTTTTTCCCCTGCGTGTTTTATTAATTCGGCTGGTATCATATCAATCCCCGCTGCTTTGTTATTCCGTAAATCATTTAATGCTCTATGAAACTCTGACCTAAGTATGCTAGGACCTAAGTCATCCTCATCTATCTGTTCCACATTTTCTAGCTCCTCCATGTCCTGCCTACCTTTATATAAATCTTCAAGATACTCCTTCCATCTTCTAGCTTTTTCCTTATTTTCTGTGAGTTCCTTACCCTGCTTATCACATATAATGTTACCCTTTGGTTTTACTTTAGAAAAATGTGACTTAATTTTCCTGTAGCCCAAATCTACTTTACCTCTTCTCATATCCTCCTCAATATCCTCACAATTTCCTTTTATCCACTCTTCTTTCGCTAGCTTGCATTTCCTATTAATTAAGTTCCTTAGTTCCTTATATTTTTTCTGTCCTGCTTCTGTGTTTCCAATTTTAATTTTCCTTCTTGCTTCTATCATTTAACTATTTGCGGAAATAATTTATATTAAAAAAAAATATTGATGCAAGAGTTTATAAAAAAAAATTAACCCTCTGTTCGAATATCAAAGGAATATATTTTTCTTATTTGAGCCACGTGCAAAATCACCGATGATATCCGACAGTGTTGTCAATTTGCCAAAATATGTTCTAGACTTCAAGTCAAAAACCACGTCGAAATTTGATCAAACACCATGGACACAATTGGACGATTATCAGTAAAGAAGGCATTAATTATGCAAGTAGATGGGTAAACCCACTGCAGAGGAAATCGTGTAAATCGTGGCACCGATTAATAAAAACAACACGTCATCTACGTGTTGTAGATTGTGGAATATCTATCTAACAACGTTTCATTTCATCGTATAAAGAGCACGGTGTGATGATGGAATAGGGCAATTTTTCATGGCGATAATACATATTCCATTTCTACTCCATGAATAATAACTCGCCTACATTCCAACGTGCAAATAATTTATTCACCATCCAGAAACAAAATGCTTTCTAATTCTACACGTGAGAAAGACAATGTTGAAAATTAATCGTTGGTGGTGTTGATTTGTTATTAAGTATCTTTTTGTTTGGCTATATAAAATCAAAAATTTCTTAAGTAGCAAAAAAAAAAGGCTTACCAGTCGATGTATGCTTTCATGTGATTTAGAAAATTTGCAGAAAAACTCACCTGAAACAAAACAAAAAGAAATTAGTATGAAATATCACATAGTTGATAGTTGGTAGCTTTTTTATATAAAATCATACAAGACATTAACAACTAGTATGTTAAAAATTATTAAAGAACCTAAATTTTAATAATATTCAAAAGAAAGCTTGTGAAACGAGATATTTATAGACCAAGCAGGTCTACCAACTGCAGAGATAATAGATGCAGATAACATCTATTTTAAATGGTAATTATATTCTGGTAGCTACAGAATCGTTTTGTATTCTTTTCAACACTTTATAAACACATGTATGGTGAAGTTACACGTATACAAGAGATAAATTGGTCTTTTAACACTTTCACGCGAGGAATAAAAATTGATTATACAAACAAAATGAAATTTCATTGTACGGTGATTAAAAAAAATTCAAGTTGTAGCAACAAATATTCTTTAGCTTGCCGGAAAGAAATAATTAACATTGAGTTCGGTTGTGAACGAGCCTTAATATCTGCTACAATCCAACAAATGATTGATTATAAAATTTCCAGGTTCCGGTTTTTGTTTTTTATCTACTGGAATATTAATAATGTTACCCCCCGCATATGAAATATATTTTTATTATTAGTTTACAACTCCGAATATAATTAATTCTGTCCGTAAAGAAACAGCTGTTGGCGAATGAATAATTGTCTGTGTTTTTTTTTAATTAACAATACTATAAATGAACTTTATAATTAAAGAAAAATATATCGTAGCAATAAAGTTTCGTTAATAAATGCTGGAGCTAGATAAAAGTGATTAAAATTATATACGGGAAGTCACATTCACGTTTTTTAATAAATTCAAACAAGGATTGAAGGAGTGGTGTAGAAAAAATATTAATTTGAAAGATTGCGAAGATAAATTTGAACAAACAATGGCCGAAAATATTTAATAAACGCTTCGCGGTTCGTACAATCTCATCCAGCACACCTTTCATCTAAGAATACTAAATCTTCGTAAGTGCATGCAATATCGGAAGTGATTTTAGAATATCCTACAGGCCGGAACTGTCTTCAGCCGCCATATTTGTATGATGGACGGCGATCATATGATAATAGGCCTACATTCCTATACTTGTATAATCAAACGTAGAATGCAGCAACTTCAGTTACGTCAACGAAAAATGCGGAAGATTAATTTGTAATATTTTAAGTTGGTTTTTTTTGGTGAATAAATTAAAAAAAAAAATTGTTGGTGCAGTAAATTGGTGGCAGTAAATAGGCCTACTTGAATAATCAAATGTAGAATGCAGCAACTTCAGTTACGGCAACGAAAAATGCAGAAAATTAATTTGTAAAATTTCAAGTTGCCTTTTTGGAGAATAAATTTTAAAAAAAATTTTTTGGTGAAGTAAATAAGTGGCAGTAAATAGGCCTACTTGAATAATCAAACGTAGAATGCAGCAACTTCAGTTACGGCAACGAAAAATGCAGAAAATTAATTTGTAAAATTTCAAGTTGCTTTTTTGGTGAATAAATTAAAAAAAAAAATGTTGGTGAGGTAAATAGGCCTACATACTATACTTGAATAATCAAACGTAGAATGCAGCAACTTCTGTTACGTCAACGAAAAATGCAAAAAAAAAATGGTAAAATTTTAAGTTACTTTTTTTGGTGTATAAATAAATAAATAAACAATATTGGTGAAGTAAATAGGTGGCAGTAAATAGTCGTACATTCCTATACTTGTATAATCAAACGTAGAATGCAGCAACTTCAGTTAGTCAACGAAAAATGAAGAAAATTAATTTGTAGAATTTTAAGTTGGTTTTTTGGCGAATAAATTAAAAAAAAAAATTGTTGGTGAGGTAAATAGGTGGTAGTAAATAGGCCTACATTCTTATACTTGAATAATCAAACGTAGAATGCAGCAACTACAGTTAGTCAACGAAAAATGCAAAAACAAAAATGGTAAAATTTTAAGTTTGGCGAATAAATTAAAAAAAAAAATGTTGGTGGAGTAAATAGGTGGTAGTAAATAGGCCTACATTCCTATACTTGAATAATCAAACGTAGAATGCAGCAACTACAGTTAGTCAACGAAAAATGCAAAAACAAAAATGGTAAAATTTTAAGTTGATTTGTTTGGCGAATAAATTAAAAAAAAAAATGTTGGTGGAGTAAATAGGTGGTAGTAAATAGGACTACATTCCTATACTTGATTAATCAAACGTAGAATGCAGCAACTACAGTTACGTCAACGAAAAATGCAAAAGAATAATTGGTACAAATTGAAGTTGGTTTTTTTGGCGAATAAATAAATAAAAAAAAATTGTATATGGCAGTATAAGAAGCGAATGGTCATTATTTATTTAGTGGTTAAAAATTAAACGATTTTTTTTAAGGATGTGAGGTGAGGCGTTGAGTATTTAGTTCAAAGGACAATGAGGGATGGGGACATTTCTTGGGATTGTGAGATGTTACTGCACTGCTGTTTAGGTGCTGCGAGGAGGGATTGTAGCTGCATTTTAAGCAGTCGGAAAGCCGGTACTTACATTGTGATAAATCACGCGGTAATTAGTGTTTTACCTCCGCTCATGTATGTACTTATGCGATGTGTGTGCGAAGACACCGGCGTTATTTATGGTGCTCTTATTATACAGCCGATATATTTCTCACACACCTTATATTATATCATATCTGCGAGTGGAACGACGGCACAGACGCGATAATATACCAGCGAACACCATGTATATATACATATTTAATATCTAGATGTTTAATCTTACTGTCAAGATTGTCGGGGGTAATAGTATATATTCGATATGTTGTGTGCTTGGACTATAAAGCTATTATTTCCATATCTAGTCTCCGAACGATTAAAATGAATTTATATTTACTAGCTGCGTGGAGAAGGAGGAAAATGGTACCGGCACAAATCTGCCGGTAAACATGCTTTGTGCGTAGTATTTTATTTTCCGTATATAAAAATTTGTTAAAAAATACAAATCGTTCCCGTTATCAAACGGTGTTTAAGTATTGAAATTTTGTACGGATATTCTATTTCAATTTTCATTATTAACCTCACTAGTGTGCTAATTAGAAATTTTTTAGTCAGGAAATTTTATAGGGTGGTGATGTAAATTTGACACTCAGCTATTCATAATATTCCAAGTTAATTATTAAGGCCTTGGTAAACATCTATTCATGGTGTGTTAATTTTTGGCAAAGCTTCATTTAAAAATGTTTTTTTGAATAATATAATAATAATAAATTCGAAATTTTCGTCGACAAAATAATTGTATATTTAGAAATAATTAGGTTTGTACCTTTATATTATATTGCGCATGTAATAAGTTGGCGTGTTTTTTTATAGATATACACTTTTTTCTATTAACTAAACAATTCGCATAAAATCAGCATTAAAAAAAAAATCCTACCGCCGCCCATGTAAAAGCCACTTTCATAATACATACCCCAAAACGTTTTGAATTTTTGTATCTTCAAATTGGTTCAAGTCTCGATCGGATCACAAAAGTTTTTTTTTTGAAATGAAAATATTCGAATGTCTTTAGCACCACTTGGTGGTGGTAAGCCGCCGCCACCACGATACGAAACATATGCTAAAATGACGGCTGAATTACCCCCTTCAATTTGGTATATCACTCGATGGGGTGCACCAACTAGTTCTTTATTGGGAATTTTTTTTTAACGAAATTGCAGCGGCAGTTAACAGCACGACGTAATTCGAAGGCGTAATAGCTCACACTGACACCGCCACAAGAACACCTGCAGCAGTTTTCTCGAATATTCGTTATCTACTAATTCCTCAACGTGTTTATGTTAACAGAATTTTATGTAAACATTGTCGGCTATATAGTTTGTTTTGATTATTTTAAACAATTTCTACTATTTCTTATTACAAAATGTAATAATTTTGCAAAAGTAATTATTTCCTTTTTCAACGCTCAAATATTTCTTTCAATAATATTTTTTTACATATAATTTTGTGTACATATTTTTGTTTATTCGTATTTTTTGAGTCAAGATTTTTTTTTTAAACACAAAATATATTTTTCATCAAACTGTTTGAAATATTCCTACTTAAGTATTAAGGCTTCGGTAATTTTTTTTGGGGACACGTTAACTTTTAGAAGACTCTCAAAATGCAACAAAAATTCACGAAAAAGGAGTATCAACTTCGTAATTTTTTTTTTATTTAACTAACATAGCGCATACCTCCAAAATAGGTCATTATTTAATCTAAACTTTTCTTAGCGTGTGTTAAAAATATTACGTCCTTACGTCCGACTTTTCTGAAGAAAAAAAAACTCCAAATATTCCCACTTAAATATTAAAGGTACGGCAAATTTTTTAGTGATTAGTTTTTGGCAGAGCCTCTCAAAAAAAATTGACAAAAAAAGAAGCTCAACATTCGTCAAAAAAAAATTGATGTGTTAGTTTTTTTCATAAAAAAAAGCTCTATTTTGAGATTAAAAAAATAAATAAACAATATAGTCAATAACGTCAGAATATGGCATTATCTAATCTAACCCTTTCTTAGCGTGTGTTTAAAATATTACGTCCTTATGTCCGACTTTTCTGAAGAAAAAAAAACTTCAAATATTCCCACTTAGGTATTAAAGGTACGGCAAATTTTTTAGTGATTAGTTCTTGGCAGAGCCTCTCCAAAAAAAATTTACAAAAAAAGAAGCTCAACATTCGTAAAAAAAAATTGATGTGTTAGTTTTTTCATAAAAAAGCTACATTTTGAGATTTAAAAAATAAATAAACAATATAGTCAATAACGTCAGAATATGGCATTATCTAATCTAACCCTTTCTTAGCGTGTGTTAAAAATATTACGTCCTTACGTCCGACTTTTCTGAAGAAAAAAAAACTCCAAATATTCCCATTTAGGTATTAAAGGTACGGCAAATTTTTTAGTGATTAGTTTTTGGCAGAGCCTCTCAAAAAAAATTGACAAAAAAGGAAGCTCAACATTCGCCAAAAAAAAATTGATGTGTAGTTTTTTTCATAAAAAAAAAGCTCTATTTTGAGATTTAAAAAATAAATAAACAATATAGTCAATAACGTCAGAATATGGCATTATCTAATCTAAACCTTTCTTAGCGTGTGTTTAAAATATTACGTCCTCACGTCCGACTTTTCTGAAGAAAAAAAAACTCCAAATATTCCCACTTAAATATTAAAGGTACGGCAAATTTTTTAGTGATTAGTTCTTGGCAGAGCCTCTCAAAAAAAAATTGACAAAAAAAGAAGCTCAACATTCGTCAAAAAAAAATTGATGTGTTAGTTTTTTTCATAAAAAAAGCTTTATTTTGAGATTTAAAATATAAATAAACAATATAGTCAATAACGTCAGAATATGGCATTATCTAATCTAAACCTTTCTTAGCGTGTGTTTAAAATATTACGTCCTCACGTCCGACTTTTCTGAAGAAAAAAAAACTCCAAATATTCCCACTTAAATATTAAAGGTACGGCAAATTTTTTAGTGATTAGTTCTTGGCAGAGCCTCTCAAAAAAAAATTGACAAAAAAAGAAGCTCAACATTCGTCAAAAAAAAAATGATGTGTTAGTTTTTTTCATAAAAAAAGCTTTATTTTGAGATTTAAAATATAAATAAACAATATAGTCAATAACGTCAGAATATGGCATTATCTAATCTAACCCTTTCTTAGCGTGTGTTAAAAATATTACGTCCTTACGTCCGACTTTTCTGAAGAAAAAAAAACTCCAAATATTCCCACTTAGGTATTAAAGGTACGGCAAATTTTTTAGTGATTAGTTTTTGGCAGAGCCTCTCAAAAAAAAATTGACAAAAAAGAAGCTCAACATTCGTCAAAAAAAAATTGATGTGTTAGTTTTTTTCATAAAAAAAAGCTCTATTTTGAGATTTAAAAAATAAATAAACAATATAGTCAATAACGTCAGAATATTCCATTATCTGATCTAAACCTTTCTTAAGGTGTGTTAACAATATTACGTCTTTACCGACTCTTCAATAAAAAAAATTCTCGGTTCAAAATTCACCATTCATTTTAGAGAAAAATGAACATAGCAAATATTTACAATTTCATTATATTATTAAATAATTTATTAGAAAATACGCTACTGTTTTTTTAAATCCTAATTAATAGCTTGCAGCGAAACATTGCCATTATCGTTCTCTAAATTGTCATCATTAGCAATAATGATTTACAATCAACGCCGAAATTTTCATCTAAACACAAACCAATAACAAATACCTTTCCAGGCCACAATTTCATATCTATCCCATTTCCGGGGACACCATTGTTTAAAATAACCAGCTCCGTCCAGGACGATCCCACAGTACCATCCACCCCACCCATCAAATGCACCCGCAATCCGAACAGCGCATGCAATAAATGCATACTGCGAGCAATGGCTGATCTGCGGCAGTATTCAATTGGCCTCAGATTAATTGTCGTGGAATCTCATATAATATAATTTATGCAAACGCGAAGAGAAATACTGCAACCAGAATCGTTTGTATGGGACGAGGATGGAGGATGCTACAGGGGGCAGTGGGATAGAGGATGGATGTGTGGGGCAGCTTTTAAAGCGTACTAGAGCGATATATTCTTATTTTGGCGATTTGTGGGCAATTTGTCAAATCGGACGTTGGAATATATTTCGCCGCCGTCGTTTGTTATTATAGTTTTGAGTTGGGACCGATAGTGGGCTACATAGTTTAGTTTATTCTGGATGTATTCAGTGAAACTTACGTGCTAACAAACAACAATTATTAATCCCAAATTTTATTTTAAAAAAAAAATTGTATGCAGCGAAATTTACCTCCCGAAGATACCTTGAAAATTTTGTTGTGAATTCATCAACTTTTATATGCCATATGACTTTTTTGTAACAATTCTTTTGAACGATATATGAAGATGAATTGACGCAGAACATTTATAATTTAAGAATTTTTTTGTAAAAATACTTCAAGAGTATTTAAGAGGGTGATATGTGAAATGATATACGCAACGTTATGTGAAAAACGAACAACTCTATCTAAGATTAATTCACAATGGCAAGAGTAATTTTTGCAATTGTCCGGCGATAAAGTGGCGATATGAAAAATGGCGACAGATGGAGGTGGAGGTACATTTTGGAGAAGGAGATATTAAGTAGATATTAGCGGGTAAATTGGTCGTGTAATTCGAGCCGTATCTGCAGCTGACCAATACTAACATAATACATTATGTTTAGAAGCGTGGTATCCGTGAACAATATATCTAAATTGGCCGGTCATAATTAAATTTCACATTAGTGGTGTTCTGTATTGCCTTTGCACATTGCCTTGATGCTATACACCGAAACAGTAGCGGACTTAGCCCATAGAACAAAAACATACGTATTTTCAGGTGATGATATTTTGTCACTCTTTCTATCGTACAATTATCGATTTTGATATGACAAATGGAAATGTTCGCTCTTGATTTTTTTGTTTAAATCATCCAGATGAAAGATTCCGTGGAATGGGTCCATAAAAAAAAACAATTCTCCAACGGTGGTTTCAGCAGAAATAAAAGAAATCACATAACCGTTTGTTTAATTAGAACTAAAATTTGTTCCTGTACTGTGTAGATTCCTGTATTCCTATTGCAGTAGTTCATATATACAATATATAATACATAAACAACAACGAATATAACACGGCTATCGCGTTGTCCATAATAGAATTATTGTCTTTGAACGGTTATATCAAAATTCCTAGTTTCACATCAATAACGCTTATTGTACTAATTATAACAATCGGTCTCTCACTCGGTGTGATACATAGAGTCCTGTGTCGTGCTTTGGAACATTATCCTGGATAGCACAGGATATACAGGACCCTTTGGTTTGCATCCTCTTTTTTTTAACAATATAATTTGTACAGAACATGCTTAAGCTAAATTCTCATTTTTGTTATATCATACAATGTTCAAAAAAATAAAAAATGTCGTATAAAACATCGCATATTCAGATACGCTGTATATGACGGAGTAGTTCGAATGCACCATTCGTAAATGTCACGACTCAATGTTCAAAAATATAAAATATCGTATAAAACATCGCATATTCAGATACGCTGTATATGACGGAGTAGTTCGAATGCACCATTCGTAAATGTCACGACTCAATGTTCAAAAATATAAAATATCGTATAAAACATCGCATATTCAGATACGCTGTATATGACGGAGTAGTTCGAATGCACCATTCGTAAATGTCACGACTCAAAATGTTTGAACATTGTTTGATATTGGAAATATATTTATTATTGTGTCTTTTGTGTTAATAAATATATTTCGAATATCAAACAATATTCAAAAATATAAAAAATGTCATCTAATAAAACATCGAATATTCAGACACGCTGTATATGACGGAGTAGTTCGAATGCACCATTCGTAAATGTCATGACTCAAAATTTTTGAACATTGTTTGATATTGGAAATATATGTATTATTGTGCCTTTTCTGTTAATAAATATTTAATAATATAAAAAATGTCATCTAATAAAACATCGAATATTCAGATACGTTGTATATGACGGAGTAGTTCGAATGCACCATTCGTAAATATCAGACTCAATATTTTTGAACATTGTTGATATTGGAAATATATTTATTATTGTGCCTTTTGTGTTAATAAATATATTTCCAATACCAAACAATGTTCGAAATATAAAAAATGTTGTATAAAACATCGGATATTCAGATACGCTGTGTATGACGGAGTAGTTCGAACGCACCTTCGTAAATGTCACGACTCGATGATTTTGGACATTGTTTGATATTGGAAATATATTTATTATTGTGCCTTTTATGTTAATAAATATATTTCGAATATCAAACAATATTCAAAAATGTCATCTAATAAAACATCGAATATTCAGACACGCTGTATATGACGGAGTAGTTCGAATGTACCATTCGTAAATATCAGACTCAATATTTTTGAACATTGTTTGATATTGGAAATATATTTATTATTGTGCCTTTTGTGTTAATAAATATATTTCCAATACCAAACAATGTTCGAAATATAAAAAATGTTGTATAAAACATCGGATATTCAGATACGTTGTATATGACGGAGTAGTTCGAATGTACCATTCGTAAATATCAGACTCAATATTTTTGAACATTGTTTGATATTGGAAATATATTTATTATTGTGCCTTTTGTGTTAATAAATATATTTCCAATACCAAACAATGTTCGAAATATAAAAAATGTTGTATAAAACATCGGATATTCAGATACGCTGTGTATGACGGAGTAGTTCGAACGCACCTTCGTAAATGTCACGACTCGATGATTTTGGACATTGTTTGATATTGGAAATATATTTATTATTGTGCCTTTTATGTTAATAAATATATTTCGAATATCAAACAATATTCAAAAATGTCATCTAATAAAACATCGAATATTCAGACACGCTGTATATGACGGAGTAGTTCGAATGTACCATTCGTAAATATCAGACTCAATATTTTTGAACATTGTTTGATATTGGAAATATATTTATTATTGTGCCTTTTGTGTTAATAAATATATTTCCAATACCAAACAATGTTCGAAATATAAAAAATGTTGTATAAAACATCGGATATTCAGATACGTTGTATATGACGGAGTAGTTCGAATGTACCATTCGTAAATATCAGACTCAATATTTTTGAACATTGTTTGATATTGGAAATATATTTATTATTGTGCCTTTTGTGTTAATAAATATATTTCCAATACCAAACAATGTTCGAAATATAAAAAATGTTGTATAAAACATCGGATATTCAGATACGCTGTGTATGACGGAGTAGTTCGAACGCACCTTCGTAAATGTCACGACTCGATGATTTTGGACATTGTTTGATATTGGAAATATATTTATTATTGTGCCTTTTATGTTAATAAATATATTTCGAATATCAAACAATATTCAAAAATGTCATCTAATAAAACATCGAATATTCAGACACGCTGTATATGACGGAGTAGTTCGAATGTACCATTCGTAAATATCAGACTCAATATTTTTGAACATTGTTTGATATTGGAAATATATTTATTATTGTGCCTTTTGTGTTAATAAATATATTTCCAATACCAAACAATGTTCGAAATATAAAAAATGTTGTATAAAACATCGGATATTCAGATACGTTGTATATGACGGAGTAGTTCGAACGCACCTTCGTAAATGTCACGACTCGATGATTTTGGACATTGTTTGATATTGGAAATATATTTATTATTGTGCCTTTTATGTTAATAAATATATTTCGAATATCAAACAATATTCAAAAATGTCATCTAATAAAACATCGAATATTCAGACACGCTGTATATGACGGAGTAGTTCGAATGTACCATTCGTAAATGTCATGACTCAAAATTTTTGGACATTGTTTGATATTGGAAATATATGTATTATTGTGCCTTTTCTGTTAATAAATATTTAATAATATAAAAAATGTCATCTAATAAAACATCGAATATTCAGATACGTTGTATATGACGGAGTAGTTCGAATGCACCATTCGTAAATATCAGACTCAATATTTTTGAACATTGTTTGATATTGGAAATATATTTATTATTGTGCCTTTTGTGTTAATAAATATATTTCCAATACCAAACAATGTTCGAAATATAAAAAATGTTGTATAAAACATCGGATATTCAGATACGTTGTATATGACGGAGTAGTTCGAATGCACCATTCGTAAATGTCAGACTCAAAATGTTTGAACATTGTTTGATATTGGAAATGTATTTATTATTGTGCCTTTTGTATTAATAAATATATTTCCAATACCAAACAATCTTCGAAATATAAAAAATGTTGTATAAAACATCGGATATTCATATACGCTGTATAAGTCCGAGTAGTTCGAACGCACCTTCGTAAATGTCAGATTCACACAGGGACAGAGAGGAGAGAGCGGCGAGTGAGAGACATATTGTTGTTATTTGTCGCGCGAATATAATTTGTATTTAATGGCTCAACTACCTTTAATAATCCCAATATAATTGCATAGAAATTTACGAGTGCAATGGAGCTTTTGTTCGCTGCTTAATACCTATAATAATTAACGTCGGCATGAATAGAAAATGGAATGATTAAAACGACACCTTCACAAAATGTTTTCGAAATAATATCACAAGCGCAATAGAACTAATATGATCTGTTTTCCTTTCTATATTTTATATAAAAAACAGAAGCAGTTTATATATAACCTGTCAAATTGACATAAGTCACTTATGAGTAGTTCAAACGTCGTATACCTACACCCCGCTATTTTTAAATTGAATTAACCGTCGGTTGAAATAATACAAACGTCATTGAATAAATTATTTTTATATACGTGGACTATTCGCCCATTTATCGTTAATATTTAATGCGGACGGGAGGAACGAATAAAAATCCTTCCATTATTATTATGTGTATACGAACATCGCACAGTCGTTAAAAATTGACGAAGTCAATTTAAAAGACAATTTCTTTTCTTTATACGTTATTATATTGACTAACATGTCACGATATACAAAATAAATACACGTGTCTCCATTAATATATTTATTTATATCGATTTAGGCGATGTATAAACACATGGCGCAGACCCCGTTTCGTGTCTTGAATCCAAAACTCATCATCAACCAGCTTTTCTCATCAAATTAAGATTTGTCGTTGTAAAACTGCATTTTGTTGATTGCTAAAGAGATATCAAATTATCATTTTTTTAGTACGATGCAGTTTTTGTATTTATGATCAAAATCCTTCGAAGGATGTGGTGAAACAGGCTGCGTTTGTTCTTCGTCTGTGTATTGAACAAGAGAATAGGCAACGTCTTCTATGCACATACAGGCGCGTTAAATAATAAATGAAAATTCCATATACGAAAATTAACCGTTAATAATTGAAGGGTACGTTTACATTAATAATGGATACGAGACGAATGTATTATTTAGAGTTAACCTTAAAATATTACAATCCGCAGAGACTGTGCCAGAGTAAATGCAAGGCTGCATGTAAATTATATATGTGAAACAGTTGTCATAATAATGGTAACAGAGGTAAATGGGGAATAATTAAAGAGTGTGGTAAATATTACACTTTGATATATTTAATAGGAATAATAGATTTTGTAATAACAGGAACGCTCGTCTCGTGATATAGAAAAATGTAACAAAACGCATGGTGAAATAAACCACCGGTCAAGTAGAATTGAAAAAGAATGTTGATGGTTGAAAAAAAAAATATTATGTTACTTTATAAGAATCGATAAAGAATTGAATAATCAAATAAAAAAAAAAATTGACAACCAACATCAAATAGATACCGAAAAAACTGAACATTCTTAAAAATTGGTTTTTTTATTTGTCACCGTTTTTTTATTCCTCACATATAAAAAATGAATATATACGAAAAAGCGGGGCATTTATTTCCTCCTATCGAAAAAAATGCCACGTACTTTTCAATTTTTAATATTGCAATATACTCACGGATGTTTTGTTCCTATTTTGTATATGCTCCTGTTTTTGTCCGTTTATACGTATGTATTTACGCCCGCCGTTTTTTGTTTTTTTTTCGTCAATAGAGTATCGAAAAAAATGTATTAAAAAAAATGTGCTGTTCCACTATCTACTGAGTGATTCAAAATTTATTTAGAAAATTAAAATATGAAAGATTGATAGTCTTAAGGACTATTCTTCGATGTTTAGTGTTTTCACAAATAAATTTAACTAACCTTTTAATTTTTTTTTTAATAAACTTATTTTTAGGATTATATAGTTCAGCGTTCAACAAAAAAAAAACTATAATACGGCTTGAAAAGTGATCAATTTGCAAATTACAAAAATTCTTCCGACTATAGCATAAAAATCCTCTAGCCAAAAAAAACCACATTTATGAACATTTGGCCGATTTATAAATTGTTCGTTTTCCAAATAATTCTGGCGTAATATTAACTATAAAAAATCATCCTTTGAAATTGATAGTCTTATCATGTTTAGTGTCTTCACAAATACATTTAACTAAAATTCCAACACCTCTTCATTATTTTTAAAAATAAACTTACTTTTAGGATTATATAGTTCAGTTTTCAACAAAAAATTCTTTAATCCAAGTTGATAAATGATAATTTTGCAAAAATATTTCGAAAATTACAAAATGATATAGCAAAAAAAAATACTTTTCCTTACGGCAATTTATCAACATTTAACCGATTTATAAAATGTTCTAGTTCCAAATAATTCTGGCGTCCCTATACATCAGATATTATTAATACATTTCAATGTGCAAAATGAGCATGCATATTTATTAAAAACTTTTCTCTATTTCCACCGAAACCATTCGGGATATACAGTAAAATAATTGCAGATATTGATTTTGTATTGGGTGGGGACCAAAGGGGGGCCGTAAGGAGATGGGGGGCGCTTCTCAGCCCCGGTGAAAAAAATATCATATACAGAAGTAGATATAGTTTGCCGATATAAAATATCAGATATATACAGGGAGAGGTTCAACAGATGAACTTAAAAACAAATATTCTTGAAATGAAGGAGATTGTTAAAAAAAATTGAAATGACGAAATAAGCGAAAAGCTTTCGTTTTGCAAAAAAATAATAATGAACAAATAAGAAATCAAATATGTTAAATTGATTTTTATTCGATTTGCAGCGAATGAATATTGATCCTGTAGACTTGATTGAACAAAATCGTATAATCGAAAAACAACAGGCGGAACGGTGCAGAGTGAATTTGTTCTTGTTGTTTTTTTTATGATGCGTAGAGCAACAGCCCCCTATAACTTGCTTCCTCTGTTTTCATTCGTTTTCTATAAATTCACAACCAGAACTGTATAGTGGCACATATGTTAGGTTTACTACCTATTCTACAGCATTTGTAACTTTTTTTGAACAATTTTTTATTAAAAATATGTATGCTTCTTTTTGCATCAGTTAATCGAAATATGCTTTGGAATAAGGCCAGATGTGAAGACAGCTAAAGCACTTGATGGTAAACCTATCCTATCTCACGAATATGTGAGTGTTTTTCATATGGAAAGATGACGAACCAACGATGGAAAATCAATTTAAACAAATCGTCTTCGACGATCACGAAGCATATGTGCTCTAGAGCAGGTGTGGCCAACTTTGGTGCACATAAGATCTCCTTTTTATTTTAAAATTGTGTCGCGATCGACCTATTTTTTAGGTAAGAAGGGGATGTTTTTGCAATGTGCTTTTATACCGACGTGCACTTTGGCGAGCTCCATGATTAAGGTGTAAATAATCTACATACATGAGTATTTATTTAATGGGTTAAAAAACTTATGTCCAGAGGAATTAAAACAACATGAGCACTTATTAATAACATTTATTCATTCAAACTTTTTAAATTAATGAGAAACCTGAGTCTGCATTTCCTTTACTAGTGCATCATAATTTGGAGTATATCCTGACAAAGACAATAACAATGAGTCCTCAGTATGAGAATCGGTCAGGACGGAACGAAGTTTAGTTTTAGTCAATTGTAAATATGAAAATGCCGATTCGCACAGATACGTAGATCCAAAGCAAGAATAAATATATTCGCTACATTTGATAATATTGGGATACTTTTCTCGGTTAACATATTTCCAAAAATTTTCTTCAAATTTTCTGGCTTGTAAGATTAAATCAGATTGTAAAATTATAATTTCATTTTCCAAGGCGTTTTGCTCCATATCAAATAAGTCTGCAATTTTTTTGCTAATTTCCTTCACAATTAAATCTTTTTTGAAAGGAAAAGATGTAAATTCCACAATTTCTTTAATTTTTTTAAAATCTTGGAATCGCTTCTCAAAATCTTCCATTACATTTTGTATTTCGGCCACGTACTTGTCAATCTCATAAATAATATTTTTATTTTTTTGTAAGTTGTCTGCCATATTTGGAAAATGGTTCATATTATTTTGTTGTAAATCTTCTATCAACAAAATAAATTTGGTTTTATATGCATCTATGCTGCTAATCATATCAATTATTGTTTTATTTTTACCTTGTAATTCTAAATTTAAATGGCTTAATATGGAAGTAAAATCTGTAAGGAATGCTAAGTCACTAAGCCAGGTTTTGTCATTTAAATATGCATATTTTTTCTCTTGTTCATTAAGAAATTCTATTATTTCAGGCAATAAATCACGAAATCGTTGCAGAAATTTACCTCTACTTAGCCATCTTACATCAGTATGCAATAATAAATCAGGCTGACCTTCATCGAGTTTTAGTTGAAAAAGACGACGTTTGAGAGAACTTCCACGAATTGAATTAACAATTTCAAACGCGATGTCCATTACTTCTTTTGTATTTAGTCTCTTGCTGGATAATACTTGCTGGTGAATTATACAGTGGTAACTCAAAAAATCTGGGAATTCATCGTCATTTCGACATAGGGCTATAAATCCATTTTTGCGGCCTATCATTGCAGCTGCGCCATCCGTTGTTATTGAAACTAATTTAAAAAGAGGTACTTTCTTATCATTAAGCAGACTTTTAAACCCGTTGAATATATTTACACCTCTAGTCCTTTCTTTCAAAGAAATCATACCCAACAATTCTTCTTTAGATGTAAAATCTTCAAAAACTAAACGAATGAAAACAAGTAACTGTGCAGTATCACTTATATCTGTCGATTCATCACATTGAAGAGAAAAACAAGAGCATCTGTTAATATCATTTTGTAACTGTTCCTTTAAATTTACACCCATCTTTTCGATTCGTCGCATCACTGTGTTTCGGGACAGTTGTAGATCTTGAATTGCAGCAGTAATTTCGCTCTTGTTCTTAAAATCATTAAAAAGGGAATCCGAGATTTCCAAGAACATTTCCTTTACAAATTCACCATCAGAAAATGGTTTACATTTTTTAGCTAATAGATAGCTTACTTTGAAGGATGCAGTTGTTACTGCTTGTGACTTCAATATTGGCTTTTTGAAAATATTTTGTTGATTTGTTAATTGAGTTTTAAGATCCCGAACTTTACGTTTTCGTAATTCGGAATTTGGTGGATAATCTGTTTGATACTTGTTATGTAAAGATAAGAAATGTCTCTCCAAATTACCCTTTTTAGCAATGGCTATCGAGCTAAGACATATTAAGCAGCAACATTTATCATTCACCATCGTAAAAAAATAGTTAATTTCCCATTCTTCATTGAAATGATATGTTTTCGATTTTTTTGGTTTGCTATCCATGTTCACAAATAGGTATACTAAAATGCAAAAAATATACGACTTAATAATAGGGCATGTAATAAAAGTAGTGGATCAAATTTGGAGGATTACCCCCCGGGTTCGAACCCGATATAATAACTTTTTTTTATTTTTTTTAATATATAAACTAAAAGTAATATATACCCTATGATTCCTTTGCGTAAAGACTTAGAAAAGTTTTTCAATGACGAGCAACTTGCAATTAAATATTTTTACGACAAAAATATTTTATGCTACATTCCTTGTTGCCCTGTTGATGGTTCTTCAATGAAACAAATCTCTTCTTTAAGGTATAAATGCAGAAAAAAAACACATAGAAAGATATATTCTGCTCTTACGCAAACTATATAACCTCAAAATAGAGTTAGGGGTAGAATGCAGGGCTACTTATTTGAATTTATTTATCATAAGCCGAAGTATTATGCTGATTTTGTAATATCCCAATTCAAATAAATTTTATATAGATAGCAAAAAGTAGCAGCAGCAAAAAAGTTATCTACCGACAAAAGCTTTAAATAGAAAAAAAAATTGCAAAAGTGCAAAGAAAAAGAACTTAATAAAACCATTTCAAATGTCAAAACAAACTAATAAAAATAATGATAATATAAAAATTATATCCTTTCTATGAGCTAATCACAGAAAACATTTGAATAAAAAGTATTTGTACTTTTTAAGTTAAAAGTTTTTATGAGATACTTTTCGCAAACCCCGAACTTGCGAGTGATCGACCAAAATTGGTCTCGCGATCGACCGGTCGATCGCGATCGACTTGTTGGCCTCCCCTGCTCTAGAGGATACGAAATATAATATTACAGCTCAATACGAAAAAAAAAAATCGAACGTTGATGTTAAATATATCTGGAAGAACGATGTAAACAAGAAAAATACAAATGTGGATTTTTTTTTCGTTATAATAAGGGTTTTTATTAGAAATTTCAATAGATGTATATTTTCTTTTTGGAAAAATTTGGTGATTGTGCATCAACAATTAAAAAAAAATCTCTATTACATATGAAGAGGAAAGCTAACGTTGGATAATCGCAGGTCTGCTCTAAATAAAGATGTTCTTTTTCTATCCGAATAAAAATTACAAAATAATTACGTGGCATTTATTTCTGCTACTAATTGTATTCAATTAGTTAATTACGTATATGGAAATAAATTTTCTACACTGAATAATCCCCCGAGGAAAAGCTTAATGGAGAAAAATTGAGGAAGAACGTGCTGACAAACAGAAATTTTTGTTGGAAAATACATTTGATTGTAAATACGAGTTTCAGAAGATATCAGTTTATATAAATTTGTCGAGTTTTAAAACAATATCTAAGAAAAATAAATTTGCGAAAATATTTTTAATTTAATCATTGATTAGGCCATTGATAAGCGACAGTTTGTATTAAAAGTATATATTTTCTAATATTTATTGAACTAGCGAAACTTGACGATTATTTTTCTGAATCATGATCAAATAACTTTTAAGCAAAGATTTTTTATTTTATTTTAAATGTACATCGCATCCGAAGGACTCAAAACACTAAAAACAGAAATGTATTTTATTATTAAAAATTGAATTTCACGATTTAAAATGCAAGCTACTAAAGATGTTAGTCATTATATTACGAGTTATTATAATATATATTATAAAATGAAGAGTTGCGAGTTTTAATTATGAAAGAATTTTTGTGTACGAGCCAATGAAAATGTTGGCAAATATTATTGCTATATTGCGAACAAAGTTACACCTGAAAAATATTCTTTTATTAACCAAAGCATGTACTAAAATCTGGCCAAAAAGTTTCTATCTTCAAATTTTATAATAAAAAAATATATTTCTTACCATTGAATGACAATTTGATGCTAAAAGCACATACAAAAACAGTTTTTTAAAAATCTATTTAATTTATTTATACAATACATCTGTATAATGAACATGACGTGTGAGAGACGTTTCTTAAGCGAGCAATAACAGTTTTCTTCTTCAGGATGTATGACAACAGATTAAATGAGGGTGCACAGAGGACATTCCTTGATTCTGTAATGTTCTATATACCAATGTAACTAACAACTAACTACTGGATATAGTTATAGAGGGGCCTTGATTGTTCTAAACAAACAGCGTTCGCTTTAACTACTTCTACAACACTGTAAAACCGAACCTAAAGGCAAGTCTGAGTCATAAATGAACGACGAACGTTGCCGTAATTACTTGGAAACCATATGTACAAATATATACACACAGTGAACCCAAAAAGACCAAAAATTTTTTTTTTATTATCTCTTAATCCACGTCTTATTACCATCATCTTGCTATAGCACGACATTTCAAAATCTTCAGCGTTATATCTGTCGTTTTTTACTATTGTCCACACCTAACCACCGTATAAAGCTACACACAATATATAAAAGCAGCCGCTGGACGGTTTAAAAAAAATATATTTGCATTAACGTAAAAAAATATATATATTGGTTATTTTTTATGCGGTATATGTTTGGTCACTAGGTATATGCTGACCAATGCGTGGGCAGGTGTTTATTACAAATTCATAATTAAATACGTTGATAAACTAACGAATTATTGACAACGCTTCACATAGTATTGCATTGCTCTTAAAACCACGCGTGAAAAGAATGAATTAAATATTTAAAAAATAAAATATATTTTATTTGAAATTTGAAATAATCCTGAGGTTACGAGTTCGTATCCCGAACAGTTTTGTTGATTGTGTTCTTGTAAATGTTTGAATAAAAAAAAATATATTATTTCCAATGGTCAGAGGAATTTTTTTTAAAAGACACAAGGCGAAAATAAAAAAAAAATTCAATAATTATTTAAGATGCAAATATGGGTTGTTGAAAAAAATTATTAAAATATTTCTCATTCGTACAAATTAATTTTCTATATTATTCCGTGTACGTGCTTTTGTTACAAAAAAGTATTCTGTACTTTTAAATATCTCGTACAATAATCGGGGTGTTTAAAATTTTTTTTTCACGTTCATAATAAAAAAAAAATCCCGTACGAGGCATTATAAATTTATATTCGGTTTTCTGCAACATTTTAACTGAATGAGCAGCAGTTAAAGCGTATCTTAAGCTGAGCTAACCCCACTATGGGCAATACCTGCGCGCACTATTATACAATGTGTACTGAAAACGACACTTTTTATAGCCGAAACCGGTATAAAACTTGTGTTTAATTAAATTCCAACTAGAGTACTGGTGCTCTCGGTAATTTAAAGTATATAACACATTTGTGCATTCGATGTAACATACAAGAAAGCGTATTTTCATTATTTGATGTCATAATGTTTACGTGGAATTTTTATAAAAAAATTATTTTATCACGCCAAATTATACTGTACCATAAAGATGTTGGTAAAATATATTTTACGCCTTTAAAAAAGACTTATTATAAAATTTAAAAAAAATTTCGTTTGGCTAATTCAGTTCGATTTTTAATAAAAAAGAATTTCATTTTGCTTTTAGGCAATTCATCATACCTCATCGTAAGAAAGGTACAAATTTATTATAAACGAAAAATATATACATATATATTTTACGCCTTTAAAAACGACTTATTATAAAATTTTAAAAAAAAGTTTCGTTTGGCTAATTCAGTTCGATTTTCAATAAAACAGAATTTCATTTTGCTTTTAGGCAATTCTTCATACTTCATCGCTGTATTTTTAGGTACAAATTTATTATAAACGAAAAATATATACATATATATTTTACGCAATAAAAACGACTTATTATAAAATTTTAAAAAAGTTTCGTTTGGCTAATTCAGTTCGATTTTCAATAAAAAAGAATTTCATTTTGCTTTTAGGCAATTCATCATACCTCATCGTAAGAAAGGTACAAATTTATTATAAACGAAAAATATATACATATATATTTTACGCCTTTAAAAACGACTTATTATAAAATTTAAAAAAAAAGTTTCGTTTGGCTAATTCAGTTCGATTTTCAATAAAACAGAATTTCATTTTGCTTTTAGGCAATTCTTCATACTTCATCGCTGTATTTTTAGGTACAAATTTATTATAAACGAAAAATATATACATATATATTTTACGCAATAAAAACGACTTATTATAAAATTTTAAAAAAGTTTCGTTTGGCTAATTCAGTTCGATTTTTAATAAAACAGAATTTCATTTTGCTTTTAGGCAATTCTTCATACTTCATCGCTGTGTTTTTAGGTACAAATTTATTATAAACGAAAAAAATATACATATATATTTTACGCAATAAAAACGACTTATTATAAAATTTAAAAAAAAAGTTTCGTTTGGCTAATTCAGTTCGATTTTCAATAAAACAGAATTTCATTTTGCTTTTAGGCAATTCTTCATACTTCATCGCTGTATTTTTAGGTACAAATTTATTATAAACGAAAAATATATACATATATATTTTACGCAATAAAAACGACTTATTATAAAATTTTAAAAAAGTTTCGTTTGGCTAATTCAGTTCGATTTTTAATAAAACAGAATTTCATTTTGCTTTTAGGCAATTCTTCATACTTCATCGCTGTGTTTTTAGGTACAAATTTATTATAAACGAAAAAAATATACATATATATTTTACGCAATAAAAACGACTTATTATAAAATTTTAAAAAAATTTTGTTTGGCTAATTCAGTTCAATTTTCAATAAAAAAGAATTTCATTTTGCTTTTAGGCAATTCTTCATACCTCATCGTAGGAAAGGTACAAATTTATTATAAACGAAAAATATATACATATATATTTTACGCCTTTAAAAACGACTTATTATAAAATTTAAAAAAAAGTTTCGTTTGGCTAATTCAGTTCGATTTTCAATAAAACAGAATTTCATTTTGCTTTTAGGCAATTCTTCATACTTCATCGCTGTATTTTTAGGTACAAATTTATTATAAACGAAAAAAATATACATATATATTTTACGCAATAAAAACGACTTATTATAAAATTTTAAAAAAATTTTGTTTGGCTAATTCAGTTCAATTTTCAATAAAAAAGAATTTCATTTTGCTTTTAGGCAATTCTTCATACCTCATCGTAGGAAAGGTACAAATTTATTATAAACGAAAAAAAAAATCTTTTTGTATAAATTATTTATCCACAATTCATTAAGGATACAAGACATGCACCGTTAAATTGTCTATATACTTAAATAAATAAATATGATTAGTGTGATCCAACTTTCTAGGAATTTTGTCATTAAAATCTTCATTTGGAATAATAAATAACAATTTGCAATTTGCGTAATGAACGGTTATTATTAATATTATTTGCAGTCAAGGGCAAGAAGTATGTTGTTTAATCATATTTCTTACGGTTATAGAAATAATTGAAAGTATTATTATACTTTAAATAAGTTTTATTCTAGATTGTGATGTAGAGGCTAACAATTTGGAACGCATCGTTCCATTGAATCGTAATTTAAATTTTCTTTGTCGTAAATTATACGTACATTGTTGTCGATGAAGATGTTGTGTATCAAATAATTAAATTATTTTTTTTTAGCCAATTTGTAAAGAAAAAATATTAATAATTATGTTTCAAAAATAATTTTTGACTCTAGTGGGGCAAATGCGAAACTTTAATGGACAGATTTTTTAAAATTAAGGATAATTAATTTTTTTAGTTAAATCATCTGCCTACAAACTAACGTTGTATGCTTTTGAAAAATTATTGGTCCGTGTGCACGCGTTATTTCCAAAGACAAAAATCGAATGTGTATAAATTACGAATCTTTTTGATGTAATATTAATAATATTTACATGAATTTGAATATACAATAGAAGCACATCCCGTTCGAATTCATATATCCATATGGCACAATAAAACTGGTGTTTGCTTACTCAAACTAATTTCTTATTATAATTTACAATTTTCACTTGGAACGCAATTGAGGACGAGGATCTTTGAAGATTTGATTATTATTTCCACGAAGCAACGTTTCGAACAGAACAATACTTGCATAAATAGCGATCGAACACAATCAATTGATTATGAAAATATTTAGAAAATTTAGCGCAAACAAACTAGTTTTATAACATATCGAAATTTAAATTGGCTCATTGAAAATGGCAGCGAAAAATTAAACGAATCTTCATCTTCGAATGTCTGTATATTTAATAGAAATTAAAAAAATTGAATTGATCAAAGGTGTAAAAAACAATTGAAATGTTGCAAAATCGTAGATAAATTTCATTTTTGCAAGACATTAAAAATTCTTTTTAAATCGTGTGACTGACCAATCAAGTAAAGTCTTAATGAGGGAATTTTGTAAGCCATATGTTAAATTCAATAAAGACAGTTGAGTTGTAAAACCAAACATGAGCAGCAGAAGCTTACCATCGATTTAGAGAGGATGTTGTTAAGGATGAGACAGCGTAACGTGCGTCTAAAGTAAATAATCTAGGAATATTCTGCGGTTTACTCAAACTGCCATGTTTATTTTAAATGGCGTCTACGAAGTAGTTTGCAGCGGAATTTAATGTATTCCATAAACGAGTTGTTTATTAATTGTTGTTTATTTCAAAATAGAGACATCAGACTTATACAAGACGCAAACGAGAGCATCTCACAGATATACGATTTGTCTTCGGCAGATCCGGACTTTTAAACAAATATTATGAACGTATTTTTCAAAACGTAAACACGAAACGTTGTATTTTTAACCGATACATGTTTCAAAGCGATAGTTTCATTTTATAAATCGATTGTATATTTAAAACGAAGAAGTATGTATTGTCCGGTCCTGGTTTATGGAAATAAAATTACTCCTTGCTTTGGAATGAGACATGCGCGTCATTTTTATTGCAGATGATCCAATAAATACTAAAGGAAAAACACGTGTTGAAACATTTAACACAAATTGTAGCAATTACAACCGCAACTATTTTCGTTAAGTGAAAATAATCTACAGAAAGAAACACTTTGCCAGGATATGTGCTAAGAAAACTTGTATTGAACGAAAATAAAAGTACAAGGCGTTTATATATCGCACAACGATTTT
Organism: Leptodirus hochenwartii; assembly: GCA_947310635.1. NCBI lineage: Eukaryota > Metazoa > Arthropoda > Insecta > Coleoptera > Leiodidae > Leptodirus > Leptodirus hochenwartii. The sequence continues at coordinate 1,700,627 of OX371183.1, read as the reverse complement.
TTTTTTCGCGCGCAAAACAAACTTTCGAAGCAAAATTATTTGCTGCAACAAGCAGAATTTTTTTTTTAGGATATTGATTAGATTAAAAAAAAATACAATAGTGGCATTTAATTTTTCAAATGGTTAAGCTGAAACGTTTAGCTGAAACTTGTATTGAACAAAAGTAAAATTATGTAGTAAAAAAATAACAAGGCCTTTGCACGATTTCGGAAAAGTTCGCTTTATAATTTTGCACAACGATTTTTTTTTCGCGCGCAGAACAAACTTTCGAAGCAATATTATTTGCTGTTAGTTAAAGAGTCCGCAATCCTAAAGATTGGTTGGAAACAGCACGCCATGCCGATCTATCCTGAGCTAATCCCTTCATCTCCCTATAGCTATTCATCTCAACGTCTTCAACTATCTGACTCACATACTCCAATCTAGGCCTACCTACCCCTCTCTTTCCCTCCACTCTACCTTCTATGATCAATTGCATAATCCCCCCATGCCTAAGAATATGCCCTACTAATCTGTCTCTCCTACGCTGTAACACTCTCCAGATACTTCTCTTCTCCCCTACTAACTCTAGTACAGCTTCATTTGTTACTTTATCTTCCCAACCAATCCTCATCACTCTCCTATAACACCACATTTCGAATGCTTGTAATCTACGCTTCTCTTCCTTTCCTATAGTCCACGCCTCACACCCGTACAGTGCTACACTCCAAACATATACCTTCAGTAATCTTTTTCTAATACCCAAGTCAATATTTGATCTTAAAATCTGTTCCTTTTCTACGAATGCCTTCCTACCCTGTGCTATCCTACACTTTATATCTACCTTGCTTCGATTATCTTTTGTGATTCTACTGCCTAAATAACAAAAATCTGACACTTCTTCGATTCTATTATCTCCTATTGAGATCCTCATTTTTCTACTGCATTCGTTTTTGTCACACCTCATCACTTTAGTTTTACCTATATTTATTTTCATGTTAAAATCCCTAGTCAATACTGCCTGCATACCATTCAATACCCTTTCTAAATTCTTTTCGCTTTCTTCCAATATAGCTATATCGTCGGCGAATCTCAACATATATATTTTCTCTCCCTGTACATTCACACCTACACTATACTCTTCTTTTACTTTGTTTATTGCATCTTCTATATAGATTAAATAATAACGGTGAGAGTGTACATCCCTGCCGAAATCCCTTCCCTATTTTTGCTACCTCTTCTTCCCCCTCAATTCTAACTAAGGCAGTTTGGTGTTTATATAAATTAAAAATTATTCTCCTATCCTTATAATCTATACCCGTTTCTTTTAAAATTCTAAACATTATGTCCCAATCTACATTATCAAATGCCTTTTCTAAGTCTACAAAAGTTATGCAAGTTACCTTTCCTACCCTCTTTCTTTTTTCTACTACCGTTCTTAGTGCTAGAATCGCCTCTCTCGTCCCTCTGTTTTTCCTAAAACCAAACTGATCTTCTCCTAGCCTTTCCTCTACTTTATTTTCTAATCTCCTATAAATAATCTTTAACAATATCTTCGATGCATGTGATAGTAGGCTAATGGTCCTATAGTTCTCACACAAATTAGCTCCTATTTTCTTCGGCATTGTTACTATTCTACTACGCTGAAAATCCTGTGGTACTTCTCCCTTCTCATATATTTTACAAACTAACCTGTATAATCGCTCCTGCATTTTTCCCCTGCGTGTTTTATTAATTCGGCTGGTATCATATCAATCCCCGCTGCTTTGTTATTCCGTAAATCATTTAATGCTCTATGAAACTCTGACCTAAGTATGCTAGGACCTAAGTCATCCTCATCTATCTGTTCCACACTTTCTAGCTCCTCCATGTCCTGCCTACCTTTATATAAATCTTCAAGATACTCCTTCCATCTTCTAGCTTTTTCCTTATTTTCTGTGAGTTCCTTACCCTGCTTATCACATATAATGTTACCCTTTGGTTTTACTTTAGAAAAATGTGACTTAATTTTCCTGTAGCCCAAATCTACTTTACCTCTTCTCATATCCTCCTCAATATCCTCACAGTTTCCTTTTATCCACTCTTCTTTATTTGCTGTAATAAATAGAATTTTTTTAAAGGATATTGATTAGATTAAAAAAAAATACAATAGTGGCATTTAATTTTTCAAATGGTTAGCTGAAACGTTTAGCTGAAACTTGTTAGTTAGTTAGTTAAAGAGTCCGCAATCCTAAAGATTGGTTGGAAACAGCACGCCATGCCGATCTATCCTGAGCTAATCCCTTCATCTCCCTATAGCTATTCATCTCAACGTCTTCAACTATCTGACTCACATACTCCAATTTAGGCCTACCTACCCCTCTCTTTCCCTCCACTCTACCTTCTATGATCAATTGCATAATCCCCCCATGCCTAAGAATATGCCCTACTAATCTGTCTCTCCTACGCTGTAACACTCTCCAAATACTTCTCTTCTCCCCTACTAACTCTAGTACAGCTTCATTTGTTCCTTTATCTTCCCAACCAATCCTCATCATCCTCCTATAACACCACATTTCGAATGCTTGTAATCTACGCTTCTCTTCCTTTCCTATAGTCCACGCCTCACACCCGTACAGTGCTACACTCCAAACATATACCTTCAGTAATCTTTTTCTAATACCCAAGTCAATATTTGATCTTAAAATTTGTTCTTTTTCTACGAATGCCTTCCTACCCTGTGCTATCCTACACTTTATATCTACCTTGCTTCGATTATCTTTTGTGATTCTACTGCCTAAATAACAAAAATCTGACACTTCTTCGATTCTATTATCACCTATTGTGATCCTCATTTTTCTACTGCATTCCTTTTTGTCACACCTCATCACTTTAGTTTTACCTATATTTATTTTCATGTTAAAATCCCTAGTCAATACTGCCTGCATACCATTCAATACCCTTTCTAAATTCTTTTCGCTTTCTTCCAATATAGCTATATCGTCGGCGAATCTCAGCATATATATTTTCTCTCCCTGTACATTCACACCTACACTATACTCTTCTTTTACTTTGTTTATTGCATCTTCTATATATAGATTAAATAATAACGGTGAAAGTGTACATCCCTGCCGAACTCCCTTCCCTATTTTTGCTACCTCTTCTTCCCCCTCAATTCTAACTAAGGCAGTTTGGTGTTTATATAAATTAAAAATTATTCTCCTATCCTTATAATCTATACCCGTTTCTTTTAAAATTCTAAACATTATGTCCCAATCTACATTGTCAAATGCCTTTTCTAAGTCTACAAAAGCTATGCAAGTTACCTTTCCTACCTTGTATTGAACAAAAATAAAATTATGTAGTAAAAAAATAACAAGGCCTTTGCACGATTTCGGAAAAGTTCGCTTTATAATTTTGCACAACGATTTTTTTTTCGCGCGCAAAACAAACTTTCGAAGCAAAATTATTTACTGTAATAAACAGAATTTTTTTTTGAGGATATTGATTAAGATTTAAAAAAAAAATACAATAGTGGGATTTTATTTTTCAAATGGTTAATACGTTTAGTTGAAACATCGACTGTGGAAGAGAAGGCGAGCTTCCGTTGGAAATCTTGCAAAAGTCAATTTGACGACAATGGCTTAATTGAGTTTATAAGCGTCAGAGGGCGTAGTTTGTGTGCCCTGTTTGTCCTGTAAACAAGCGAAAAATACAAAACGGGAAAAATAAATTATAAATGCCCGTTTACTTTCAACTGGGCAGGTTTGCCATGTCCTAGTCGCTGGTTCATTCGAAAAATGTGTTTTATAAAACTCGTTTATTTTCACCGGGGGTTGTTTTACTCTCAATAAAGCTTCTCATCTTCGGTAATAATGAAAAAAAAATTAATTTGTTTTTTCAATACCTCATCACATATTTGGTAACAAATATATAAATTTAACTTCTTGTTAAGGGCACAAATTAATTGAGTAACTTAAATTCCAAATTTGGTTATACTACACTTTTTCGCGAAAACAATTGTTTTCGATGTAATTTCGATATACAATTTTTGCAAAAAAAAAAATATCAAATGCGCTCAAATTTTCCAAACTACCAGCCAAAACAGAGAGCATTTAGACTGGATATGGCTGCATTTCCGCCCTGGCTAAGGGCTGCGCAATTATGTCCCCCCATAACCCGATTATTATCATTATTATCGTAATGCGCAAATATTCTCACATAAAATTGGAAACGCAAACTCACTTACCGAAGAGGCAAATTCAAATTCGCAACGGCCATTATTGGCTGAATCAAAATTATCGCAATTTCCCCACATTACCCGAACGCAACACAGCCAAATGGAAATACAAAATAAAAGCGTAATTAAAAAAAAACACAACTTCAGATTTGTAAATTGTAAATGACATCGATTCAATCAATTTCTTCATACAAATATCGCGTTGAGAGATCAAATTGGTAACGTTGAGTTGAGTTTAGAGTATCTCTCAATGTATCATTCAAGATGGTGGCATGGTTTATATAAGAATCCTCCACCCCTAAATGCGCGGCGCCGATGATTTTTCAATCTGCAAAGTATTTCTGGTAGAGCTTGATAGGGTAACTGCAGTCAAGCACAGAATATTGCAAAAACTGACGGCGGAAGATGGTGAGGAACCACCCTTTAGATTGGTGCGTTATGCGCCCTTATATAGTATCGGCACCTTCGGGGTGTCAGGTGGTGCGATATGTATTATCGATTCGATTAGTGATATTTGAAGATTGGGTTTGGAAGTGCGTTAAAAAAAATGATGTAGATATTTTCGGGAATGAAGAATATTTCATTTTCGACGAGTATTTTGGTTGTAAAAAATTCTGATAAAAATGAAAAACTAGTGAGAATTGCAGAAAAATTTTTGTCGAAGAAAATAATTGTTTTAGAAATGTACGTTGTGGGTTGTTTACTTTAAGGGTGGTAGGGAATAATATATAGTTGTGATAAGGGTGAATTTGGGGTGGGTTTGAATTTCTAGCCGTACAATAGTAGTTAGTTTGCTCAGGATGAATAATTAAAGTATACATCCTAATTACTGAGGGTTAATAATTTAACAGGACGAAATTGTATAGTGCCTTTGCTAAGTTATTATTCGCCTGCAGGATAATTGGACTGAGTAAGGATAATTTTAAATTTTGGATGTTGGTAGCACTGCTATAATATACAACAGCAAATATATTCACGTTGTATAAGTTTACCGAAGTTATCTATAACTTTTTCGGCGAAAAATGTACGCTGGATATTGTAATAGTAATTAAAATAATTACACCGCGTGGATGTACAAATCAATGTTATGTTTTCGAGAGAGCAATTATTTTCTGTGATATATTAAACATGTAATGGCATTTCAGAAATTTTGAAATTTTGACATATAAAATCGGTAGCGGCCAAAAATCGCAGCAACGTTTTATTTTCTTCAACGAACTTAATTATCGTCTTTTGTCATTTAAAAAAAATTCATCCTAATTAAATATTATTGCTGGTCGAAATATATTGTGTTTTCAAGAAAGCAATTATTTTCTGTAATATATTAAACATGTAATCAGAAAGCTTTAAAAATATAAAATCGGTGGCGTTGTAAAATCGCAGCATAGAATTGACATTTAGAAAGTTTTATTTTCTTCAACTGACATAATTATCATAATTTTCCATTTAAAAAAATTTGCTTCAAATTAAAAATTATAATATATTGTCTTTTGCGCAAAATAAAAATTTCCATTTCTCTTAAATGACACGAATATACTCAACTAGAATAAATTAAAAGAAATAAATGTGTTCTAACATTGCAATTGCGTTTAGCAGAAACCGAAGAGTATATAGCGAGTTCAAATGGCTACTTGGAGATATCTAAAGGATAAAATCGATATCATAACCAGAGCGTTGACTCCGAAGGAAATCCCAGAAAACCACAAATTATATCTAGACGAACACACATGTATAGGGGCTATTATTATAGCGACGCCAATTTTCTTATAAATTCCGAAGTAATTACTGCACATCGTTCGCACAAATGAGCTGAGCAATGGACGCAAATATTCAAAAAGATTATTTAAAACAACCAGAGCACAGATAATTGAATGAAACATCAACTAGTACAAAACTATTTTAGTTTTTATTAGAAATCTTCAATCGCGACAATTTTTTAACAACGGATTACAAGCTTCATCGTTTTTTAAACTCGTAGAAGAAAGTTGCATCGGTTTTCTGTCGCCTACGCAACCGCCATCTACTGGGGGCGGCGGCGGCGGCGGCGGCGTTTGTATATAAGCGTCTGTTGTCTGCAGAAAGCGCTGACCTTGAAGAGGAGCTGCAGTGGCTGCAGATAATGCATGCAGCGGCAAGCAGAAAATACCATTTTTTAGCACTTTAGCACCGATTCAAAATGCGAACTTTTTTTTATTTGTAAAATCTTTGCAGGTAAAAAAGATGGCATTGGAATTTTTTTACGATTGTTTTTTTTTCCAAATTCTTTTAGACGAACGATTCAAACGATAAGAAATCGAGAGTTTTGATTTGCACACTTTATTTTCAATATAAAAGCTGCCGTTTCAAAAATATCTTCCTGTCTGTTGAAAGAAAACGAATCAAAAGATTTTTGAGGGCACAAGTTGCCCTACAAAATGAGGTCTTTTTGTTATATTACAAAACGGTTCAAATGTTAAGAGAACATTGAATATACACGGTGGACTATATAAAATATAAAACCATGCAATATTATAAATTGTCAATATTAAATATATAGAAAAAATTGTCGTTTAATATAAAATTATTTGAAAAAATATATAAAATTCTAGTCTTTTATTATTAAATTTCTTTGCCTGTTATTTGTTGGTTTTTAGCATATATATTTAGCTTCTTTTTTTTTACACTGTGTAAATTGACAGAAACGTAGCTTTGAGGATAAAAAGTAAGTATCCCAATCGATAACAATTGAACAACCTCAAGGAGCGCTTATTAAAGAGCGTCAGCTACAGAAGAACGATGGTGTCCTTAATGATGACGTCAAGGGCAACCGTAAAGGACAGGATATGTAAAAGGACACAAAGAAAAAGAGCGTTTTTCAGAGTGCATTTAAAAATTCGCAAAATATGAAATATTTAATGTAAGAGTGATATTTAGAATATTTTCAAAATATATTTAGAAAATTTGGAAACGACAAAAATTATTATATATAATAATTTGAAACCAGCAAGGGCGAAGAACATAAATTTCGACGTGTAAACAAAATAATTTGCCCGATTTTTTACACGGCACTTGAATATTGTCCACCAGTAATTTCTCGGTTAAAATTCTTTCTAAATTAAGAGCGGACGTTATCAACAACATGTTAAACGTTCGTTATATGCAAGGTGGTTTACATTTCACGCCAATGAAAAACGGGACAATGCAAAAGAAAATAACAATTAATCCCCGTTTCAATGGGCAGAGCTGCACAATTTTTAATCTGCAATTACGATCGCACGAAGCGTTTAAAGAAACGAATTTAAACTGTCGAATCGAAACCAGCAATCGAGTAGAAATGAATTATTCAATTAAGATTTGTAAAAGTGTTAGGTGCCATTTTGCTGTTGCACTAGAAATGGAAATGCGGTTTAAAAAAATGTGCGTTCTTCATGGAGTGTGCATATTAATTTATTCTGGACCAAGCGTGGTGGATCGTATGATGATCACCACGCACTCTATACGCCACTTCGTGTAAGAGGAGAAGAATCGGTCCAGCTACATCAATTATAAAACAATGCACGGCATTGGCCACCCATCATGTACATTATTTTCTGTATAAGTTACAAATTATTTACTTATTTGTAAAGGCTGTTCGTCATTTCAAATCGACGTCAAATTAAAAGAACAATCGTCCTTATAAAAAAAATATATATCCAAAGTACAAGACACTCTTCATATCATTATAAACTAAAAATAGCGTTTATGTAGCAGAATTTTGTATACAATTTTTGTATTAATTTTTTTAAATGATGATTTAAGAATCTATTAATTATTGACTAAAGTGTTTTAATCAAATTTACCTATCCTTTTCAAAAAAAAAAAAAAACCAAAGAACAAGACACTCTTCATATCATTATAAATTAAGAACAGCGTTTATGTAGCACAATTTTTTATAAAAAAATTGTATTCATTTTTTTAAATGATGATTAAAGAATCTATTAATTAATGACTAAAGTTTTTTAATCAAATTTACCTATCCTTTTCAAAAAAAAAAAAACCAAAGAACAAGACACTCTTCATATTATAAATTAAGAACAGCCTTTATATAGCAGATTTTTCATATAATTTTTGCATTAATTTTTTTAAATGATGATTAAAGAATTTATTAATTAATGAATACATTTTTTTTCAAATTTACCCATCCTTTTCAAAAAAAAATAAAAAAAATCCAAAGTACAAGACACTCTTCATATCCTTATAAACTAAAAATAGCGTTTATGTAGCAGAATTTTGTATACAATTTTTGTATTAATTTTTTTAAATGATGATTAAAGAATCTATTAATTAATGACTACATTTTTTTTTCAAATTTACCCATCCTTTTCAAAAAAAAACAAAAAAACCAAAGAACAAGACACTTTTCATATCATTATAAATTAAGAACAGTGTTTATGTAGCAGATTTTTTATATAATTTTTGTATTAATTTTTTAAAATGATGATTAAAGAATCTATTAATTAATGACTAGATTTTTTTTCAAATTTACGCATCCTTTTCAAAAAAAAATTTAAAAAATCCAAAGTACAAGACACTCTTCATATCCTTATAAACTAAAAACAGCGTTATGTAGCAGAATTTTGTATACAATTTTTGTATTAATTTTTTTAAATGATGATTAAAGAATCTATTAATTAATGACTAGATTTTTTTTCAAATTTACGCATCCTTTTCAAAAAAAAATTTTAAAAATCCAAAGTACAAGACACTCTTCATATCCTTATAAACTAAGAACAGCGTTATGTAGCAGAATTTTGTATACAATTTTTGTATTAATTTTTTTAAATGATGATTAAAGAATCTATTAATTAATGACTAGATTTTTTTCAAATTTACGCATCCTTTTCCAAAAAAAAAAAAAAGAAAACCAAAGAACAAGACACTCTTCATATCCTTATAAACTAAAAATAGCGTTTATGTAGCAGAATTTTCTATACAATTTTTGTATTAATTTTTTTAAATGATGATTAAAGAATCTATTAATTAATGACTAGATCTTTTTTCAAATTTACCCATCCTTTTCCAAAAAAAAAAGAAAACCAAAGAACAAGACACTCTTCATATCCTTATAAACTAAAAATAGCGTTTATGTAGCAGAATTTTGTATACAATTTTTGTATTAATTTTTTTAAATGATGATTAAAGAATCTATTAATTAATGACTAGATTTTTTTCAAATTTACGCATCCTTTTCCAAAAAAAAAAAAAAGAAAACCAAAGAACAAGACACTCTTCATATCCTTATAAACTAAAAATAGCGTTTATGTAGCAGAATTTTCTATACAATTTTTGTATTAATTTTTTTAAATGATGATTAAAGAATCTATTAATTAATGACTAGATCTTTTTTCAAATTTACCCATCCTTTTCCAAAAAAAAAAGAAAACCAAAGAACAAGACACTCTTCATATCCTTATAAACTAAAAATAGCGTTTATGTAGCAGAATTTTGTATACAATTTTTGTATTAATTTTTTTAAATGATGATTAAAGAATCTATTAATTAATGACTAGATTTTTTTCAAATTTACGCATCCTTTTCCAAAAAAAAAAAAAAGAAAACCAAAGAACAAGACACTCTTCATATCCTTATAAACTAAAAATAGCGTTTATGTAGCAGAATTTTCTATACAATTTTTGTATTAATTTTTTTAAATGATGATTAAAGAATCTATTAATTAATGACTAGATTTTTTTCAAATTTACGCATCCTTTTCCAAAAAAAAAAAAAAGAAAACCAAAGAACAAGACACTCTTCATATCCTTATAAACTAAAAATAGCGTTTATGTAGCAGAATTTTCTATACAATTTTTGTATTAATTTTTTTAAATGATGATTAAAGAATCTATTAATTAATGACTAGATTTTTTTCAAATTTACGCATCCTTTTCCAAAAAAAAAAAAAAGAAAACCAAAGAACAAGACACTCTTCATATCCTTATAAACTAAAAATAGCGTTTATGTAGCAGAATTTTCTATACAATTTTTGTATTAATTTTTTTAAATGATGATTAAAGAATCTATTAATTAATGACTAGATTTTTTTCAAATTTACGCATCCTTTTCCAAAAAAAAAAAAAAGAAAACCAAAGAACAAGACACTCTTCATATCCTTATAAACTAAAAATAGCGTTTATGTAGCAGAATTTTCTATACAATTTTTGTATTAATTTTTTTAAATGATGATTAAAGAATCTATTAATTAATGACTAGATTTTTTTCAAATTTACGCATCCTTTTCCAAAAAAAAAAAAAAGAAAACCAAAGAACAAGACACTCTTCATATCCTTATAAACTAAAAATAGCGTTTATGTAGCAGAATTTTCTATACAATTTTTGTATTAATTTTTTTAAATGATGATTAAAGAATCTATTAATTAATGACTAGATTTTTTTCAAATTTACGCATCCTTTTCCAAAAAAAAAAAAAAGAAAACCAAAGAACAAGACACTCTTCATATCCTTATAAACTAAAAATAGCGTTTATGTAGCAGAATTTTCTATACAATTTTTGTATTAATTTTTTTAAATGATGATTAAAGAATCTATTAATTAATGACTAGATTTTTTTTCAAATTTACCCATCCTTTTCCAAAAAAAAAAGAAAACCAAAGAACAAGACACTCTTCATATCCTTATAAACTAAAAATAGCGTTTATGTAGCAGAATTTTGTATACAATTTTTGTATTAATTTTTTTAAATGATGATTAAAGAATCTATTAATTAATGACTAGATCTTTTTTCAAATTTACCCATCCTTTTCCAAAAAAAAAAGAAAACCAAAGAACAAGACACTCTTCATATCCTTATAAACTAAAAATAGCGTTTATGTAGCAGAATTTTGTATACAATTTTTGTATTAATTTTTTTAAATGATGATTAAAGAATCTATTAATTAATGACTAGATCTTTTTTCAAATTTACCCATCCTTTTCCAAAAAAAAAAGAAAACCAAAGAACAAGACACTCTTCATATCCTTATAAACTAAAAATAGCGTTTATGTAGCAGAATTTTCTATACAATTTTTGTATTAATTTTTTTAAATGATGATTAAAGAATCTATTAATTAATGACTAGATTTTTTTCAAATTTACGCATCCTTTTCCAAAAAAAAAAAAAGAAAACCAAAGAACAAGACACTCTTCATATCCTTATAAACTAAAAATAGCGTTTATGTAGCAGAATTTTCTATACAATTTTTGTATTAATTTTTTTAAATGATGATTAAAGAATCTATTAATTAATGACTAGATTTTTTTTCAAATTTACCCATCCTTTTCCAAAAAAAAAAGAAAACCAAAGAACAAGACACTCTTCATATCCTTATAAACTAAAAATAGCGTTTATGTAGCAGAATTTTCTATACAATTTTTGTATTAATTTTTTTAAATGATGATTAAAGAATCTATTAATTAATGACTAGATCTTTTTTCAAATTTACCCATCCTTTTCCAAAAAAAAAAGAAAACCAAAGAACAAGACACTCTTCATATCCTTATAAACTAAAAATAGCGTTTATGTAGCAGAATTTTGTATACAATTTTTGTATTAATTTTTTTAAATGATGATTAAAGAATCTATTAATTAATGACTAGATTTTTTTCAAATTTACGCATCCTTTTCCAAAAAAAAAAAAAAGAAAACCAAAGAACAAGACACTCTTCATATCCTTATAAACTAAAAATAGCGTTTATGTAGCAGAATTTTCTATACAATTTTTGTATTAATTTTTTTAAATGATGATTAAAGAATCTATTAATTAATGACTAGATCTTTTTTCAAATTTACCCATCCTTTTCCAAAAAAAAAAGAAAACCAAAGAACAAGACACTCTTCATATCCTTATAAACTAAAAATAGCGTTTATGTAGCAGAATTTTGTATACAATTTTTGTATTAATTTTTTTAAATGATGATTAAAGAATCTATTAATTAATGACTAGATCTTTTTTCAAATTTACCCATCCTTTTCCAAAAAAAAAAGAAAACCAAAGAACAAGACACTCTTCATATCCTTATAAACTAAAAATAGCGTTTATGTAGCAGAATTTTGTATACAATTTTTGTATTAATTTTTTTAAATGATGATTAAAGAATCTATTAATTAATGACTAGATTTTTTTCAAATTTACGCATCCTTTTCCAAAAAAAAAAAAAAGAAAACCAAAGAACAAGACACTCTTCATATCCTTATAAACTAAAAATAGCGTTTATGTAGCAGAATTTTCTATACAATTTTTGTATTAATTTTTTTAAATGATGATTAAAGAATCTATTAATTAATGACTAGATCTTTTTTCAAATTTACCCATCCTTTTCCAAAAAAAAAAGAAAACCAAAGAACAAGACACTCTTCATATCCTTATAAACTAAAAATAGCGTTTATGTAGCAGAATTTTGTATACAATTTTTGTATTAATTTTTTTAAATGATGATTAAAGAATCTATTAATTAATGACTAGATTTTTTTCAAATTTACGCATCCTTTTCCAAAAAAAAAAGAAAGAAAACCAAAGAACAAGACACTCTTCATATCCTTATAAACTAAAAATAGCGTTTATGTAGCAGAATTTTCTATACAATTTTTGTATTAATTTTTTTAAATGATGATTAAAGAATCTATTAATTAATGACTAGATTTTTTTCAAATTTACGCATCCTTTTCCAAAAAAAAAAAAAAGAAAACCAAAGAACAAGACACTCTTCATATCCTTATAAACTAAAAATAGCGTTTATGTAGCAGAATTTTCTATACAATTTTTGTATTAATTTTTTTAAATGATGATTAAAGAATCTATTAATTAATGACTAGATTTTTTTCAAATTTACGCATCCTTTTCCAAAAAAAAAAAAAAGAAAACCAAAGAACAAGACACTCTTCATATCCTTATAAACTAAAAATAGCGTTTATGTAGCAGAATTTTCTATACAATTTTTGTATTAATTTTTTTAAATGATGATTAAAGAATCTATTAATTAATGACTAGATTTTTTTCAAATTTACGCATCCTTTTCCAAAAAAAAAAAAAAGAAAACCAAAGAACAAGACACTCTTCATATCCTTATAAACTAAAAATAGCGTTTATGTAGCAGAATTTTCTATACAATTTTTGTATTAATTTTTTTAAATGATGATTAAAGAATCTATTAATTAATGACTAGATTTTTTTCAAATTTACGCATCCTTTTCCAAAAAAAAAAAAAAGAAAACCAAAGAACAAGACACTCTTCATATCCTTATAAACTAAAAATAGCGTTTATGTAGCAGAATTTTCTATACAATTTTTGTATTAATTTTTTTAAATGATGATTAAAGAATCTATTAATTAATGACTAGATTTTTTTCAAATTTACGCATCCTTTTCCAAAAAAAAAAAAAAGAAAACCAAAGAACAAGACACTCTTCATATCCTTATAAACTAAAAATAGCGTTTATGTAGCAGAATTTTCTATACAATTTTTGTATTAATTTTTTTAAATGATGATTAAAGAATCTATTAATTAATGACTAGATTTTTTTTCAAATTTACCCATCCTTTTCCAAAAAAAAAAGAAAACCAAAGAACAAGACACTCTTCATATCCTTATAAACTAAAAATAGCGTTTATGTAGCAGAATTTTGTATACAATTTTTGTATTAATTTTTTTAAATGATGATTAAAGAATCTATTAATTAATGACTAGATTTTTTCAAATTTACGCATCCTTTTCCAAAAAAAAAAAAAGAAAACCAAAGAACAAGACACTCTTCATATCCTTATAAACTAAAAATAGCGTTTATGTAGCAGAATTTTCTATACAATTTTTGTATTAATTTTTTTAAATGATGATTAAAGAATCTATTAATTAATGACTAGATTTTTTTCAAATTTACGCATCCTTTTCCAAAAAAAAAAAAAAAACCAAAGAACAAGACACTCTTCATATCATTATAAATTAAGAACAGCGTTTATGTAGCAGATTTTTTATATAATTTTTGTATTAATTTTTTTGAATCATGCTTAAAGAATTTATTAATTAATGACTAGATTTTTTTTCAAATTTACCCATCCTTTTCAAAAAAAAATAAAAAAAATCCCAAGTACAAGAAGACACTCTTCATATCCTTATAAACAAAAACAGCTTTTATGTAGCAGAATTTTGTATACAATTTTTGTATTAATTTTTTTAAATGGTGATTAAAGAATCTATTAAGTAATTACTAGAGTTTTTTTTCAAACGTACCCATCCTTTTCAACAAAAAAAAAAAAACCAAAGAACAAGACACTCTTCATATCTTTATAAATTAAGAATAGCGTTTATGTAGCACATTTTTTATAAAAAAAAATGTATTAATTTTTTTAAATCATGATTAAAGAATCTATTAATTAATGACTAGATTTTTTTTTCAAATTTACCCATCCTTTTCCAAAAAAACAAAACCAAAGAACAAGACACTCTTCATATCATTATAAATTAAGAACAGCGTTTATGTAGCACAATTTTTTATACAATTTTTGTATTAATTTTTTTAAATGATGATTAAAGAATCTATTAATTAATGAATAGCGTTTTTTTTTTCAAATGTACCCAAACAGCTTTTTTTAATTGACCCACCATATTATTTCTTAAATCAAACTAAGTCCCGAAAACTAAAAATAGAGAAACTCGTCCAGAATGTATATAATTTAATGTAGGAAGGCCATTGTCGATTATTCATTAAGACTTTCGGTTTGTCATAATTATTCTTATGAAGCTCTGCCATGTGGTTCGTGGCTCTTGTAACGTGTATATTTATATAATGTAGTATAAAGAGGAGGAAAGTAAAGTTGTAAGGCTATGGCTGAGGCTTGAGAAGAGAACTTTATAGTATGCGTACCGAGAGCGTGAAATTAAAATATTGGGCCACCCGTGCGTGCTCCGTCTGAAAGCAAACTCTTCTTGTATATGTAAATACAAGCAACCAACATTTATTAATATCGCTCCAAGACTAAAATCACCTATATTAATAAACGTACACTTTGCTCTATACAGTGGAAATCGTAATAAAATTAATATTACGCATTATGAACAGAAAAGGACCTAGAACGCTTCCTTGAGGATGTACCTCTTCTACTATAGTGTAGATTATTTTTTGGCACAATTTAACAGTTATATAAAATACGATTAAATACTATTTTTGTTCACAAATAACTAATTTTGATTATAATTACTATATATCTTTGTATATATAAATTTATCAACTTTTCTTAAGGGTATACCGTGCTATATAACAGAAATTTAATTTGCAAGTTAATGAAAAATTGAGGTAAATTTGATTATATAAGAAACTATCTCATAAAAGTTGAGCAAATTTTAATTTATGGATTTTTTTTTAAAGATTTAGTGCTGGATCACTTTTACAGTTTGGAAGTTTGGAAGCAAAAACTGTATTTCGTTAACATTGCCAACAATTATATAATATACGGTTATAAAATGTGTGGTATCAATATTAAATAAATACATTGAACGATAAATATATATTGCAAAAAGTAACTTTTTTTGATGTTTATTACAAGACAAAAACCAACGTGTAAAAACATTTTTTTACGCTTGTATCGAGTGTTTTATATATGGCGTTTCGATAAATGAGGACGTTTTTTTTTGGGTCACCGGGTGCACGATCGTGTGGAGTGTGGCATTATATGCAACGTCTCGTATGTGTGTGAGATATATGAAGATTATGCATGGTAAACAGCATTAATCCGAGATGTGTAATATAATATTATTATTAATTAATATTTGAGAGGCGCACAGATCGTGGGCGAACCCGTTTAGAATTTCTTAGATCACAGATATATACAGGAAGACCCACAAAAAACAATCGTGAAAATTTGATAAATCATTGTCGAATGAATCGTTTAAAATATCAACAGAAAAAAATTGTTAAAAAAAGTTAGGTAATTGTAGAAGTTAAATAGGCAATAAAATACTTGGGTCTTCTTAAATAAATACATCTAATATATTTTACGAAAGCTCGATTGTTTCTTTAAACTTAATAAACAGTGAAGAATTTTAAACATTCCTTTGTATTAAAACAGACTTTGATAGAAGTACCATCTTAACAGTAACAAAAATAATTATTCCATCTATCTATATCATGTGCAAGGTAAAATTCTGAGCAAACTTTTAGTTAGAAAAGAAGTGCGAGTCTTTGCGGCGTAAGTATTTAACCCTTTTAATGGTAAGCTTTGAATCCTTGCGCTGGTATATTACACAAATTTCCGTTTAGATAGCATACTGTATGGTAAAATAAATAATCAAAGTAGAATAATTTGTAAACATTTTATAAAAAACGAAATGAGAGGGGTTAAAATTTTTTTATGAGGAATTAGACGATTGTATTTAATCGGTGGATTGTGGAATAAATTCGTAAATTTTTTGTTGTTGCAATAAATCGTACGGTATATGGAAAAAGTGGCAACTAGAGAAGCGACAAAAATCGCTTCGTTCAAAACGTTTTGCATTCCGAACGTGTATATTCTGTGGCATATATATAGTGGGGTAAGCGACTGCGAAAAACTTTTATGGAATTTACATATTTTCATATTTAATTCGCTTGTTTAAAGGCTTAAACTTTTCACAAACGACTTAGTTTGTGTGTGTATACGCGTATTTACATATCTAGTTTACATATCTAGTATAAGAACTTTATATACAATCACATAGAAAAAAATGTATGATAATTTATATCAACTCTATAAAATGCAACAAAAAGTTATGCAATATTGTTGCCTTTGTACGAAAACAAATATTTCGTGCGTAAATAAATTTTTATAAATAGAATAAATATTTATTTGTCAAGATTGAAATAGAGGACGCGTTATTAAATATTGAAAAAATTAAAGTATCATTTTTTTTGCATATATAAAACTGTCCTCCGTTGTGCGAAACTGAAAAATCTACCACCGATGAAAGTAATTTTAAAAATTTCGACGGAATTTGCACGTTATATACAGCGTGTTATAAAAATCTCCAAACGAAAAATTAAAATACATATATTAAATCAAACATAATACTACATTAGAATTTTGGAATAGAAAATACAATTTTTTGTTCGAAATAAGTAAGACCATATTTTATTGTTGTTTTTATTTGGACTTGAAAAATTATTGAACAATAATAACACGACTAATTGTCCTTTTAATGCACTATTTAATAATTCGAGCAATCGCTATAAAGAAAAGACAATCTTTATTATGTGGACTGAAAATAATATCGCAGAAAAATGCAGTTATAAAATAATCAGTGTGCAAAATTCTGGCTTTGTATGTAGAGAAGAAATGTAGAGAAGAATATAAACCAATTTCGTGTATATAAAGTAGGCTATATTCTCTTACAGAGCAGTTTTCTCGATTTTGGAGCGTTGGCAATAATTCATAGCGACGTAATTACATATTGACGGTTATTATTAATAAATTGGACATAAATTTGACGTTGACAGATATAAAGTTTCGCGTGTCAATATAATAGTAGTACATGATTCGGACACGGAATTGGCAGCACCGGAGAGGACGATTTCCATGTTTCCACTGAGTCAGTCAGTATTACATGCACTGGCTGAATAATGTGAGCAAATGAATTGAATTTAGTCTAATTTAGAGACACATTCGATACGAACTATGGATAGATGGCTATATATACCATATAGGCAACCAGTCTAACAAACGGGTTGAAACCCGATCTTACCAAACGCCTCGAAACCCAACAAATTGACAAAAATATTTGTTCAATACGGAAATTTTTGCAGGTTTTTATTAATCGAATAATAATTCTATTTTTAATAATCCTACAGTTTTTTTTTAACTGGGCTTTTAATAAAAGTTTAATAAAATTAATAAAAGCTTTTTTGTTTTTTTTTAAGATTTTATTAATTTATTTATCACTCATAAAGTGCTATACCATTTTCTCGCATTTTATCTTCCAAGCTACGTTCAAATTAAAGCTCATAAAATACGAAATTTTGCAAGACGACACAAAAAAATTACAAAAATCGAAATATAAACCCTTATTCATTTTTTTGATATATAAATACGACATATATTCATTTAAATTACTTTCAATTTCACCAATAAGTCGAAGATGATTAAAAAAAGTCGTGAAAAAAAGTCTTTTTTTCTATCAACATGTGGAATTTCTGGACACGTAGTATGGATTAAAAAAATATGATGAAAAATAAATTAAAAACATCGTCGAATTGTCGAAAAATTTACGTCTAGAGGATAATTAAGTGTAAAAATATATGGTGCAAATCAAATAATGAAAAATAAATTAAAAACATCATCGAATTTTCGAAAAATGTAGGATAATTCAGTGTAAAAATATATGGTGTAAATCAAATAATTGAAAATGAATTAAAAAATCATCGAATTGTCGAAAAATGTACGTCTAGAAGATAATTAAATGTAAAAATATATGGTGTAAATCAAATAATGAAAAATAATTAAAAACATCCTCGAATTTTCGAAAAATGTAGGATAAATAAGTGTAAAAATGTATGTGTAAATCAAATAATTGAAAATGAATTAAAAAATCATCGAATTGTCGAAAAATGTACGTCTAGAAGATAATTAAATGTAAAAATATATGGTGTAAATCAAATAATGAAAAATAATTAAAAACATCCTCGAATTTTCGAAAAATGTAGGATAAATAAGTGTAAAAATGTATGTGTAAATCAAATAATTGAAAATGAATTAAAAAATCATCGAATTGTCGAAAAATGTACGTCTAGAAGATAATTAAATGTAAAAATATATGGTGTAAATCAAATAATGAAAAATAATTAAAAACATCCTCGAATTTTCGAAAAATGTAGGATAAATAAGTGTAAAAATGTATGGTGTAAATCAAATAATTGAAAATGAATTAAAAAATCGTCGAATTGTCGAAAAATGTACGTCTAGAAGATAATTAATGTAAAAATATATGGTGTAAATCAAATAATGAAAAATAATTAAAAACATCCTCGAATTTTCGAAAAATGTAGGATAAATAAGTGTAAAAATGTATGTGTAAATCAAATAATTGAAAATGAATTAAAAAATCATCGAATTGTCGAAAAATGTACGTCTAGAAGATAATTAAATGTAAAAATATATGGTGTAAATCAAATAATTAAAAATTAATTAAAAAATCATCGAATTGTCGAAAAATGTAGGATAAATAAGTGTAAAAATGTATGGTGTAAATCAAATAATTGAAAATGAATTAAAAAATCATCGAATTGTCGAAAAATGTACGTCTAGAAGATAATTAAATGTAAAAATATATGGTGCAAATCAAATAATTAAAAATTAATTAAAAAATCATCGAATTGTCGAAAAATGTAGGATAAATAAGTGTAAAAATGTATGGTGTAAATCAAATAATTGAAAATGAATTAAAAAATCGTCGAATTGTCGAAAAATGTACGTCTAGAAGATAATTAATGTAAAAATATATGGTGTAAATCAAATAATGAAAAATAATTAAAAACATCCTCGAATTTTCGAAAAATGTAGGATAAATAAGTGTAAAAATGTATGTGTAAATCAAATAATTGAAAATGAATTAAAAAATCATCGAATTGTCGAAAAATGTACGTCTAGAAGATAATTAATGTAAAAATATATGGTGCAAATCAAATAATTAAAAATTAATTAAAAAATCATCGAATTGTCGAAAAATGTAGGATAAATAAGTGTAAAAATGTATGGTGTAAATCAAATAATTGAAAATGAATTAAAAAATCGTCGAATTGTCGAAAAATGTACGTTTAGAAGATAATTAATGTAAAAATATATGGTGTAAATCAAATAATGAAAAATAATTAAAAACATCCTCGAATTTTCGAAAAATGTAGGATAAATAAGTGTAAAAATGTATGTGTAAATCAAATAATTGAAAATGAATTAAAAAATCATCGAATTGTCGAAAAATGTACGTCTAGAAGATAATTAAATGTAAAAATATATGGTGTAAATCAAATAATGAAAAATAATTAAAAACATCCTCGAATTTTCGAAAAATGTAGGATAAATAAGTGTAAAAATGTATGGTGTAAATCAAATAATTGAAAATGAATTAAAAAATCATCGAATTGTCGAAAAATGTAGGATAAATAAGTGTAAAAATGTATGGTGTAAATCAAATAATTGAAAATGAATTAAAAAATCGTCGAATTGTCGAAAAATGTACGTTTAGAAGATAATTAATGTAAAAATATATGGTGTAAATCAAATAATGAAAAATAATTAAAAACATCCTCGAATTTTCGAAAAATGTAGGATAAATAAGTGTAAAAATGTATGTGTAAATCAAATAATTGAAAATGAATTAAAAAATCATCGAATTGTCGAAAAATGTACGTCTAGAAGATAATTAAATGTAAAAATATATGGTGTAAATCAAATAATGAAAAATAATTAAAAACATCCTCGAATTTTCGAAAAATGTAGGATAAATAAGTGTAAAAATGTATGGTGTAAATCAAATAATTGAAAATGAATTAAAAAATCGTCGAATTGTCGAAAAATGTACGTCTAGAAGATAATTAATGTAAAAATATATGGTGTAAATCAAATAATGAAAAATAATTAAAAACATCCTCGAATTTTCGAAAAATGTAGGATAAATAAGTGTAAAAATGTATGTGTAAATCAAATAATTGAAAATGAATTAAAAAATCATCGAATTGTCGAAAAATGTACGTCTAGAAGATAATTAAATGTAAAAATATATGGTGTAAATCAAATAATTAAAAATTAATTAAAAAATCATCGAATTGTCGAAAAATGTAGGATAAATAAGTGTAAAAATGTATGGTGTAAATCAAATAATTGAAAATGAATTAAAAAATCGTCGAATTGTCGAAAAATGTACGTCTAGAAGATAATTAATGTAAAAATATATGGTGTAAATCAAATAATGAAAAATAATTAAAAACATCCTCGAATTTTCGAAAAATGTAGGATAAATAAGTGTAAAAATGTATGTGTAAATCAAATAATTGAAAATGAATTAAAAAATCATCGAATTGTCGAAAAATGTACGTCTAGAAGATAATTAAATGTAAAAATATATGGTGCAAATCAAATAATTAAAAATTAATTAAAACATCATCGAATTTTCGAAAAATGTAGGATAAATAAGTGTAAAAATGTATGGTGTAAATCAAATAATTGAAAATGAATTAAAAAATCATCGAATTTTCGAAAAATGTACGTCTAGAAGATAATTAAATGTAAAAATATATGGTGCAAATCAAATAATTAAAAATTAATTAAAACATCATCGAATTTTCGAAAAATGTAGGATAAATAAGTGTAAAAATGTATGGTGTAAATCAAATAATTGAAAATGAATTAAAAAATCGTCGAATTGTCGAAAAATGTACGTCTAGAAGATAATTAATGTAAAAATATATGGTGTAAATCAAATAATGAAAAATAATTAAAAACATCCTCGAATTTTCGAAAAATGTAGGATAAATAAGTGTAAAAATGTATGTGTAAATCAAATAATTGAAAATGAATTAAAAAATCATCGAATTGTCGAAAAATGTACGTCTAGAAGATAATTAAATGTAAAAATATATGGTGTAAATCAAATAATTAAAAATTAATTAAAACATCATCGAATTTTCGAAAAATGTAGGATAAATAAGTGTAAAAATGTATGTGTAAATCAAATAATTGAAAATGAATTAAAAAATCATCGAATTGTCGAAAAATGTACGTCTAGAAGATAATTAAATGTAAAAATATATGGTGCAAATCAAATAATTAAAAATTAATTAAAAAATCATCGAATTGTCGAAAAATGTAGGATAAATAAGTGTAAAAATGTATGGTGTAAATCAAATAATTGAAAATGAATTAAAAAATCGTCGAATTGTCGAAAAATGTACGTCTAGAAGATAATTAATGTAAAAATATATGGTGTAAATCAAATAATGAAAAATAATTAAAAACATCCTCGAATTTTCGAAAAATGTAGGATAAATAAGTGTAAAAATGTATGTGTAAATCAAATAATTGAAAATGAATTAAAAAATCATCGAATTGTCGAAAAATGTACGTCTAGAAGATAATTAATGTAAAAATATATGGTGCAAATCAAATAATTAAAAATTAATTAAAAAATCATCGAATTGTCGAAAAATGTAGGATAAATAAGTGTAAAAATGTATGGTGTAAATCAAATAATTGAAAATGAATTAAAAAATCGTCGAATTGTCGAAAAATGTACGTTTAGAAGATAATTAATGTAAAAATATATGGTGTAAATCAAATAATGAAAAATAATTAAAAACATCCTCGAATTTTCGAAAAATGTAGGATAAATAAGTGTAAAAATGTATGTGTAAATCAAATAATTGAAAATGAATTAAAAAATCATCGAATTGTCGAAAAATGTACGTCTAGAAGATAATTAAATGTAAAAATATATGGTGTAAATCAAATAATGAAAAATAATTAAAAACATCCTCGAATTTTCGAAAAATGTAGGATAAATAAGTGTAAAAATGTATGGTGTAAATCAAATAATTGAAAATGAATTAAAAAATCATCGAATTGTCGAAAAATGTACGTTTAGAAGATAATTAAATGTAAAAATATATGGTGTAAATCAAATAATGAAAAATAAATTAAAAACATTGTTGAATTTTCGCAAAATTAAGTTTAAAAATATATGGTGTAATCAAATAATGAAAAATAAATTAAAAACATCATCGAATTGTCGAAAAATGTACGTCTAGAGGATAATTAGATGTAAAAATATATGGTGTAAATCAAATAATGAAAAATAAAATAAAACATCATCGAATTTTCGAAAAATTAAGTGTAAAAATATATGGTGTAGATCAAATAATGAAAAATAAATTAAAAACATCATCGAATTGTCGAAAAATGTACGTCTAGCGAAAAATTAAGTGTAAAAATATATGGTGTAAATGAAATAAAATTTTCGTACGTGCAAGAATTAATTTGGCGTGATTTGGAACAAAATTGCGAGCGCCAAGATCGGGTTTTAACGGATTTGTGCATATCAGCGAGCAGATATCCCGAATATACTGAGCATTAGTTGCGTTGCTTCAATAATTAGTTGATTAATTAAATGATTAATCAATCGATTGGGCGGCGAGTAGCTGCTGTAATTAGTTTTAATTGAAATCCGGCAGTCATTAACATTAGAGACCAGCCCTTATATTATTATATGCTACTCAGCTGCCATCGAATAACTATGCCAAAGTACCACACATAGAACTATATAGTGCACATAGATTTGACATAGACAGAATTGTGTGTGTGT
Organism: Leptodirus hochenwartii; assembly: GCA_947310635.1. Taxonomy (NCBI): domain Eukaryota; kingdom Metazoa; phylum Arthropoda; class Insecta; order Coleoptera; family Leiodidae; genus Leptodirus; species Leptodirus hochenwartii. The sequence continues at coordinate 1,677,099 of OX371183.1, read as the reverse complement.
GTATGTGTGTGTGTGTTATCAATAATCTATACATCGAAGTCGTTCAAACTTGCAACATGCCCGAGTCTGTTCTTGAAATTTTTTATTTAAAAAATTAAGCCAAAGCTCAGTTAAGGTACCTGTTACGATTTTTTTATAGAAAAAATATGATCGTTCATCAAAAACTGCATACTATACAATATTATTGCGTTTTCTAGAATTTTTTGACGAAAATTGAGCATTAAAAATAATTTCTTCTAATTCTGTGGGACCGCTGATCTAACTACTACATACAGAACCATCGAATTTGCGATTGGTAATACAATTGGGCATCCCCAGATAATATACAATTACATCCAATCGAATTTCTATTCACCTAATTCAATTAGAAGGCACCTAACGTATGACAAGAAATCCAACAATTTCTTTTTCTCGATTTAAAATCTACAATTGCCCCTTGAAATAGATTGTTTGGGGACTTTTGTGCGGCGAATTAAAGGCATTATATTAGAATATAATTAAATAATATATCTAACGCAAGTGGTCAATAAAGCTTATGAGCGAAACCACCTAATTAATTCAGCCATGTAGCTTTTGTAGAATTCTACTCTGACGGCCAATGTGTAATAATACATATTACAAAATGCGCATGTGTAGTAGATTAATTAAATGGTTGTAAAAGCTTGAATTAATTAATATATTGCTATTATCAGGCAAAAAAAAATTTTTTACATTTATAAAACGCTAATTTGGGTCTTTTTTGTTATTATTTTGCCAAGTTCAAATTTGTAAAAATAAAAAATAATGTACAGATCGTCGCGGAATTTTAATTTTTTTTGACATCGCTGTCAACTATAAACTAAACCAATAGATGATATTATAAAATTAGGTATAACTGTCAATATATCCTGCATTCTCGCTGGAATATCATCTAATATATTATAATTCTATACAATTCTATGAAATTCCGTTATTACAAATAAATTATAATAAATTCATATGTGCCTATAAAGTATATATAGAAAATTATACGGAGCCTTCCAAAAAGGCGGTGCATTATTAAATTAAAAATATATTCCGTATGTAAATCAACGACAATATTTTTTTATAATTAAAAAAGGTAAGCAATTGTACTTTCTGGTCAAGGCGAAGAAACTAATTGATTACGCGTTTCGTATAGAGAATTTTGGAGCATCCTGTATATAAAAGCAAGTCACTTGATCGGTGCATATAAAATAAATAATGCATTTCGTTGTAGACGATCTTTTTGGAAATTATTGTACAAAATGCATTTAAATTGTTATATATATGACCATTTGTCTGTCTTCTGTCTGTATGTATGTATAAATGATTGCATGCGAGTATAGAATAATAATTTACAATTACAATACGTTGATATTATGAAATAATATGAAAATATAATAGAAATAATGCAAGGGTTAGCCAAAATTTGAATTGAAATTTTGCCAAAATTTCAATGGTCATTTTTGTAATATTTTGTGTCTGTATATTATATGAAATATTATATTTATTTGTATAATTATTTAATTTAAGCAAATATGTAAAATTTAGTAATACCTAGAAATTTTATTTTATTTTATGTAATGTTTTGCATTTGCGTGAGTTTTGGTCGAATGTAAACAAGTCCTTTAACGAACTTGTTGATAATAGTAATAATATTATATATTTTATAATTCAGGATACATCCGGTTCGACATAATTAAATTTTGTAATGATATTATTACAATAAATAATAATATGAGAGCGTAATTATTTCAAATGACCTACTAATAGAAAATGAATTAAATTTCATTAAATAATTATGTCCAGAAAAATGGGAAATATTTTTTAATGAGCGTTTTTTTTTTTTTCTAAATTCGTGTGTCGATGTCTTAAGCGCTATAAAAAGAATTTTACTCTATACTTTTACTTTTACACTAAAATATGCAATTGTTTTTTCAAACAGTATTTTCATGAAAAATTTAAAAACGGTTTAAGAACGCAAATTTATATTAATTTTCTTTATTGAACTAGCAGCCGGTGCTGCCGCCAGCAGAGAATTAAACAACTATGATTTTTGAACCAGTACAAAAAATAATATAAAATAACAATTTCAGCACACTTGAAAACAATTTTTTTTTTCGGCTGTTTTAGCCGTTACCAATTATTTTTGAAATTTCAATTTAAACAGGATATGAGCGTTTCGGATCACGACACCTCACAAACGCTAGCTATAGGTTAAATAGACCATAGATTTGCACCAGCCAATTGAAAATTAGTGCATAAATTGCAATAGGCAAATAATTTAACGTGTGATACATTTCAATAAATCCCCGGTAAATTATAATTCCGCCCCCCAAAACCAAAACCAAAACAACCCTCTACAAATACACACATCTATAGACCTAATCTGACCTAACATGAAATATACACTCCTTTCTATACAGGATTCAGCAAAAGAAATTTACGAAAATTGCGGCGGCTCTGAAATGTTTTTCACGTAGTATTAAAAACTAAAATATTTAAAAAAAAATTATTTGTATACGAAAAATACACCATAAAATCGTCCAGTAACGTTTATTTCGATTTTTTTTTGTTTATAAATTAATTTCAACCAAAAAAAAAACGTAAAAATTAAATATTTGAATTTGAATTATTTGACCAACTAATACAAAAGTCGACCTAATAATTTAATTTTTTTAAAGCTTTGTCAAACCTAAATTCACGAAACAAAATATGTTTCACCCTGTACAGTACATCTGACAATAGAAAATATATAGACAGAAACAATGAGTCGGTTTAGGTGTAATTGCGCTACATTTCTAACCCCATTTTGCGGGGGGTGGCGGGGGGTGGGTGAGTTGTGCACAAACCGCAACAATAATAAATCGAACTAATCGCGATTTCTTGAAATTAACGAACCAAACACGTGCACGATATTTTAACATATTAACGATAATTTGTACTCATCTAAAATTCGTTTAAGAAAAAATCACAAATTATTCCATTGATTAATTAATTAAATTAAATGACTTCCGTCATCTCACAAAGGCATTGATATATGATAATCATTCGTCCTAATTTAATCATATAGGTTTGCATCATCACATTTGCGTGCACAGTTCTCAGGACAACGCCAGGACTAGACAGGATGTGACTCAAAATCATCCGCAAACTATTTATTATTATAAGCATATATTTTTTTAATATAATTGTGCCGAATTTTTTTAATGGCGGAGTAAAAACAAAACATTGTCGTTTAAAAAGTGCTATGCAACAAGCAATACACACGTGCAACGACGTGAACAAACAAATAAATCAATTACAATTGAATTAAATAATGAATCATGAATAATGAAAAAAAATAAGTTTTTTATTGAAGCAATAATCATTTATTTGGATTTGGCAATAAAATGTACCAATAAATTAGTTTGGAATACGAAATTTATAGGAAACCAAAAATTTTCTCTTCGAGAAAAGAAATTTACATCAACATACAATTCAATGGTTCATAGACCATTTACGATCCTCGTGAATAAAAAATATTGCAAAAAAATATATGTTAAATGATAAATGTTTATTCGTGGTCATATCTTTTCAAATAAAAATATACCTAAAAAATTAATATATCTAAAAATCCTCGATACAAAAAATAATATTTACACACCCTCCACTTCCCATCGTAATTTCATCCACAATATGCTACCCATATTTTTAATAAACACAACATTCCTTATCCAACATTAAAGTTGCCTTAGTTAATTTTTAATAATAAAGACTGACGTGGTTCTAAATATGATAATAGTGGAGTATATTGTTTAAAATGTCCTCAGTGGAATTTTATTTATAGGTCAAAGGGGTAGAAATTTTAAAACTAGATATTCAGGACACTACAGGGATTTTAGATGGTTAAATAAAGACAACTCCAGTTTCGCTGGATATATTAAAAAATTGCAAGATATTAACAATACGAAGATTCTTCGTAATTCCGATTAAAGTGTTAAAGTTGGCTATCTGGAATCCGCAAAAGAAATATTTAAATATACGAAGAGCCCAGATTAGATTCTTCTAGCATTTAGTCGTGTTATATTAAAAAAAAAAATCGTGGTATTGCCAATTGATTTTTTGATATAGTCACTTTTTTGTAAATTATTCGTCACTAGCTTATGTTAAAACTATTTTTCAAAAGACACAATCAATCTTAAAATATATATATTTTAATAAATTAACTTATCCGTTTTTAATTTAAAACTTTTTCGTGCAATTTAAAGCAATTTTGCGTACTCCAGTTTCGCTGGACATAATATGAAAAAATGGAAAAGATATTGGCCAGATATTAACAATACGAAGATTCTTCCTAATTCCAGATAAAACTGTTAAAGTTGGCTATCTGGAATCCGCAAAAGAAATATTTAAATATATGAAGAGCCCAGATTAGAATGTTCTAGCATTTAGTCGTGTTATATTTAAAAAAAAAATCGTGGTATTGCCAATTGATTTTTTGATATAGCCACTTTTTTGTCAATTATTCGTCACTAGCTTATGTTAAAACAATTTTTCAAAAGACACAATCAATCTTAAAATATATATATTTTAATAAGTTAACTTATCCATTTTTAATTTAAAGCTTTTTCGTGCAATTTAAAGCAATTTTGCGTACTCCAGTTTCACTGGACATAATATGAAAAAATGGAAAAGATATTGGCCAGATATTAACAATACGAAGATTCTTCCTAATTCTAGATAAAACTGTTAAAGTTGGCTATCTGGAATCCGCAAAAGAAATATTTAAATATATGAAGAGCCCAGATTAGATTGTTCTAGCATTTAGTCGTGTTATATAAAAAAAAAAAAATCGTGGTATTGCCAATTGATTTTTTGATATAGCCACTTTTTTGTAAATTATTCGTCACTAGGTTATGTTAAAACTATTTTTCAAAAGACACAATCAATCTTAAAATATATATATTTTTATAAATCAACATATCAATTTCTAAAGCGTTTTGGTGCAATTTAAAGCAATTGTGTGTGCTTTGATCGAATTTTTCCGATTGATTAATTGTTAAGGCTCGAGTTGATGAACGTCCGGTATAATCGTTGCGTATATACAGTGTGGCGGCTCCGAATGGACGCGGTTATGGCGAACTACTCGGATTATGCATAAATAATTAATTGATTAGCAGGTATCGTCCAGGATGATCTAATAACGCTACACTAGGACTAATCAACTAAACAAATAGTTACTACTACGGCCGTTAGATGGGCGATGGTGGCGCTGCATATGTGTGTGTGTTTGGCACTACAGAGGCTGGACATTATAGCAGTGTTGCCCATAATTCATTTCGCACAATGTACGCTACCGTAGATACAGTAGTTCGAATAATATCAAATGTATAGTGGAAATGAAATGTTGCAGTTGATTTTACAGGGTGAGGAAGAAATTGGGACGTTCTCTGAGGTTGGAAGGAATATTTCGAGGCGCCTCCACCATGTAGAATTTTTTGGATAATGATTTCATCGTATTAGATCAAACAGAAGATGAAAAGAAGATGAAAATATCAAAATTTTTTTTTTTTTTCTTAATAAAAGACGTCAATGATTTCAGAGAAATTATTTTTTTATATTATTGAAAATGTAATAATAATACCATTATAAAAGAATCGGAAGAAAAAAAACAAATCTCCTTAATATTTGTTATAAATACAAATTTTAGCTAAATGAGTTATAGATATATATTTTTTAGTTATAAAATAAAATCTTAAATTGAAATGATACTAATTTATTTAGTAATTAAAAAAGCGATTGATTTTTTTATATCAACTGAAACGTAGAAAATTAAAAGATCTTCAATGAAAATTGTTATTCAATTTTATTATTGCTTTTTTGTAGATGTAATCCTTAATGTAAAAACATTATTTTCAAAAATTTTATGTTTTTATTTTATAAATATAATATATTTTTTAAATTTATAATGCCTGTACACTTACAACACAAGGACTTATAAAAGGAACAATGTTAGATTGTATGTGACGTTAAATGGCAGTTTTTACATAAAATATTCTATTTTGTAAAATAAATTGCAACCTTGTACGAGTATAAAAAAATATTATGGTTAGAAATCCTCGAAAAATCATTTTGAATAAAACAATTTTTTTTATAAAATTTGGCCATTTTTCTATTTATTCTTAAAAAATACCATTTTTGAGCACTTTGATTTTTCATGTTTAATTACATAATATAAATTGATAAAAAGTATAAAGATTTTTTGAGAATGTTTCAATAAATTATTATTATATAGGGGTTAGATGGGGTGAAATGTAAGGGTATGAGCGCGTTGATAAAAAAAGGATTTTTTTTACAAAATCGATAAATTTAGAATAAAAAAATCAAAAGTTACTCTAATGCGAAAATTGCTTCATTTAGTAGTCGCCTTAAAAAAAATAATTAGAAAATTTGCCAAATTCGTAATAAAAATTAAAAAATTTCACAAAATGAAATAATTAGCAAAAAAAAACCATTGCTGCGACTTTATCAAAATATCAAAAGAAATCAAAGCGGAAAGAAATTGTTTCTTGAAAGCACAGAATATGAGTACAAAATGTGCTAAAAAAATATGTATTTTTGCTTTAAAACCTAATACCAATTTCAAATTAGTAAACCGTCGCGCGGGTTGAAGATAAATAAATAATGCCTGACATGTAGATATAATTGCGCTCGCTTGGCGAATGAAACGAGCTTTCCTATAGTTTACCATCGTTTCCCTTTATTATATACAGGGTGGATTTCTCTTACACAACCCCCCAAGAAAATCACACAAAGAACAAACAATCGTTCAATCAAATTCGTCTGCAAAATGTTTTAGGGAATAAATTGAGAATGTATTGATAACAAAATATATTCGCCCGGTGTATAGGACCCATTTCGTCCCTTTGCTAGTAAACGGGATATTACAAATCGAAGGCTGTAGGCTTGAAGCAAAACTAAACGTGTAAAAAATACACACACACACACACACACACACACACACAACGGAACGACGAAAAAAAAAAATGTAGTTTGCAGGCCAGATATATTTTTGATATGAATCAAGCAAATTGCAAAGTCATTTTGCGTATAGATGGAGAGACATATTGGAATTCCATATGTGCGAAACTATATACGTATACAATCAGGGCCGGCCCTATGTTTTTCCGTTTTTTAAACTTGCGATTTTTTCAATTATAATCATTTTTTTATGTATTTGATTTTTTACATAAAAAGCAAATGAATTAATTTTTAATTATAGGGGAGATAATATGTTTTTTTAAGGAAACCACCAAATGACATTTCATTAAATGCCCCCCGAGAGGCGATAAAATGTCATAAGTGAAGATGGAAAAAATTAATACAAGAAAATATCGACAGAATATTAAAATTATCGAAAATTTTAATTTGAAGAAATTAATAAATGATTATTGGATTTTCTAAGGCGACTTTTTTGGTTGGTGGCAATTGCTCAAAAGTTTATTAAGTTCAAAATTTATAGTAAGAAGGTTTTTTTAAATTGATATCAAAAAATTAAATAAAAATCGGAATTTTTTGTTATTATTTTATACCGAAAATCAAAGTTTTTGATTGATTCTTAATCATTAAAAAAAATTATGTGGTTATCAACGATTGTACAAACTGCCATTTAATGCTACATACAATCGTACATAGACTTATGACATTCCTGTCATAAGTCCTTGTCTATAAGTGAACAAGCAGTATGTTCAAGATAACTTACTAATTCCAAAAAATGTTATTTATATTTTTTACTGTTTTTTTAAGTTTTACAATTTTTATTTGATTTAAGTGAACCACCACTCTTTACATCACAAAATAAATGATATATTCATGTGTCAAAAAATTCTTTTTCATATTTCAACAGGTGGTAATTTTATTGAGTCTAAAAATTGGATTAAGAAGTTTTTTTTAATAACTATAATTTAACAAATAAAAATAAAAAAGGTACGTTTGTTGATTGAAAATTTTAAGGTGAATTACGGTAAAAAAATCAACAGGTGCTTCATATAAATTGCTCAAAAATGTATTGATTTAAAAAATTATGTTAAGCAGTTTTTTTTTAATGTAAACATTGTTAAAAAATTAATAAAAAATGTTTGTTGATTGGAATTTTTAGTATGTTAAAAAAAATCTTTTCTAAAATTGCTGTAAGTTGTTCCAAAAGTTTATTGATTTAAAAAAATACGATTAAGAGTATTTTCTTTAAATAATAGAGTCCAGACCTGTATATATACGATATATGGCCATGTCCGAATGCGTTTGGTTCCGTAGAGTCCAAATGATCATTCGTTGTGTTTCGTAAGCACACTACTAGAGCGCGTTAGCATCGCGTCCAACATCAGCAGCAGTATGCCGTCATACGAAGAGAAAAAATATTTAAAAAAAATACATACGTACACATTTTCCTATACTCATATTTCAAACTGGGGTATTTTTATTTGTCTGTCAAACTTTTTTCCGCGTGCCTGAAAAATGTTTAATTATTTTTGCGTTCCATATATATCGAGGAATCGCTGCCACGGAGAGCCAACATTTTTTTCAACGCACAATACGACCGTATTAAGATCTCTAACGATCATTTCTATTTATTTTTTTAAATTAATGCGATATATTATTTTAGTAGCCAGTGATTGTATTTCACCTTTTCACAGCAAAAAAAAACGCAAAATTTAAAAATCAAAAAAAAATAACATCGAAGACTTAATTATTTTCCAATAAATGAAACAAAATTTTAAATTTTTTATACCAAATTCTTTTTATTTTATTTTAAAAAACACTTCGCAATCCACGCTGATTATTTGTACTTAAAATGCAAAATTACATTCTTCCGTTGATTTTTGCGTTACTTGATGTGATTACGGATCTGGTAAAAGCATCTATATCGGCGATATTTCATTTAAAAAAATGTGTACCCGAAAGAGAAACGGCTGTATCATATATTTATATGAATCTCAGTGGACGTATACGCATCAGAATATGCGGCAGAGGATTGCCGAAGAGGTGAAAGGGGTGGAAAATGTTGATAGTGGTATGTTAGATACGTGGTGCAGATGTGGGGGTACGTTACCTTTCAAAAAATCGTTTCACAATTGCAAATCGAATAGAAAAAAATAGATTTTCATAAAGAATTATTTCTTCGGAATTTTTGAAGTTTTAACACACGATTTGTACAATTTAAGAAGCATATTTTTCGTCATGTTTCTTACGGCATAAATATGGCGTCTATTTTTAACACAAGTTGAAAATTTTTGCCACCAGCGTGGATGCCAAATTTAGTTCGGCAGACGGCGCAGAGTGCGATATATTCTCGATAATCAAATTTAGCCACCCTTCGTTTAATAGCTCGATCGGGAGATGTGTGCGCCGCAACGGGCAACGGAACGCACCCCATGTCTAGATAAGGGTGAAAGCAGCCCCCCCCTTGTGCACTTTTTACTGGAGAAAATTATTATTATATTAAGCGTCTGGCCAATATGGCCGCCGGTGCAAGAATACATTTCCAAAGCGATCAAAATTATGCGAAAAATTAGTCGTCGATTGAATTCTTTGGTTATGGACCCTTGGCGGATGAAGCTTTTTTTTTTTATATAGGCGAATTTTCAAGATTAATCTTTTTCAATTGTTTAGTTACAAGTTAATAAAGAAATTGTTAAACAATAATTGAAACAAAATTTTTTAAACGCAACTATGCGAAATATAAGTGAAAATTAATTAAAATAAAAAATGTGTGCGTTTGAAATTTTTTTTAATACGATTTTTACAAATTAAACGATCTCATTTATTAAACAAATTATAATAATTCATTCATAAAGTGAAGAATTTGAATTTTAAGTCGTTTAGGAAAAACTAGAAAAATTATAATTTTGAACACGTAATTAAAAAAATATATATTCGAATGAATCAACTTTCAAGGGTTATGCTATACAATTTATTTAATATAATTATGTCTGGAATAAAAAATTAAATAAAAACACAGGCAAAAAAACGTTCCAAACAAAAGAGAAACCCGTACAAAATAATTCTACAATTTCCCTATGTGTGATTTTTTAAGTTTCCAGAGCCTTTTTCGTATTTTTTTTAAATAATTTTTAGTATGAAAGTAAATTCATATTTCCCATATTAAAATGTACATGTTAAATGTTAAAATACAACTCAATTCTGAAAATAGAAAAAAAGAAAAAAAAATCTCTTCAAAAATGTTTTCAGAAGAATTGTCATTAATCAAACAAAACCAACCATTTTTTTTTTTTATAAAAATGTTGTGTGGTGACCACAAGGTATTTGTATAAAATACAATTGAGTAGGTGGCATAAAATTTATATAGAGACCATATTCAAAAGTCTTTTGTACGGAGAAAGTTTTAAAACGTCGATAGCTGTTATGGATTGGAAAATAAAACAAAGCCAAAATACGATACAAAACATAGGCAAGGAGCAAGTTTTATAAATCGAACGCGTTCGTATTGGAATTGATATAACCATTTGTATTAAACGATCGACGCTTCGTTTCCTTCGGATATGTACAGAAATAAATTGCAGACGATAATTTTTACATAAATTTAACAGTTAATTAACACAAACAAGTGAAGCTTTAAATATACTTCAAATTTATTCATAAAAAAAAATCATCCGTGAGTTGCAGAACCATCTCTATCATATCTCTCTACTCTCCTATTCTATCTTCATTTATTATTTAAAAATGTATGAAAAATAATATATCGGCTGAGAAAAAAAATCAACAAATTCAACTTTTCATAAAGTTAAAGAGTCCGCAATCCTAAAGATTGGTTGGAAACAGCACGCCATGCCGATCTATCCTGAGCTAATCCCTTCATCTCCCTATAGCTATTCATCTCAACGTCTTCAACTATCTGACTCACATACTCCAATTTAGGCCTACCTACCCCTCTCTTTCCCTCCACTCTACCTTCTATGATCAATTGCATAATCCCCCCATGCCTAAGGATATGCCCTACTAATCTGTCTCTCCTACGCTGTAACACTCTCCAAATACTTCTCTTCTCCCCTACTAACTCTAGTACATCTTCATTTGTTACTTTATCTTCCCAACCAATCCTCATCATCCTCCTATAACACCACATTTCGAAAGCTTGTAATCTACGCTTCTCTTCCTTTCCTATAGTCCACGCCTCACACCCGTACAGTGCTACACTCCAAACATATACCTTCAGTAATCTTTTTCTAATACCCAAGTCAATATTTGATCTTAAAATCTGTTCCTTTTCTACGAATGCCTTCCTACCCTGTGCTATCCTACACTTTATATCTACCTTGCTTCGATTATCTTTTGTGATTCTACTGCCTAAATAACAAAAATCTGACACTTCTTCGATTCTATTATCTCCTATTGTGATCCTCATTTTTCTACTGCATTCCTTTTTGTCACACCTCATCACTTTAGTTTTACCTATATTTATTTTCATGTTAAAATCCCTAGTCAATACTGCCTGCATACCATTCAATACCCTTTCTAAATTCTTTTCGCTTTCTTCCAATATAGCTATATCGTCGGCGAATCTCAACATATATATTTTCTCTCCCTGTACATTCACACCTACACTATACTCTTCTTTTACTTAGTTTATTGCATCTTCTATATATAGATTAAATAATAACGGTGAAAGTGTACATCCCTGCCGAACTCCCTTCCCTATTTTTGCTACCTCTTCTTCCCCCTCAATTCTAACTAAGGCAGTTTGGTGTTTATATAAATTAAAAATTATTCTCCTATCCTTATAATCTATACCCGTTTCTTTTAAAATTCTAAACATTATGTCCCAATCTACATTATCAAATGCCTTTTCTAAATCTACAAAAGCTATGCAAGTTACCTTTCCTACCCTCATTCTTTTTTCTACTACTGTTCTTAGTGCTAAAATCGCCTCCCTCGTCCCTCTGTTTTTCCTAAAACCAAACTGATCTTCTCCTAGCCTTTCCTCTACTTTATTTTCTAATCTCCTATAAATAATCTTTAGCAATATCTTCGATGCATGTGATAGTAGACTAATGGTCCTATAGTTCTCACACAAATTAGCTCCTATTTTCTTTGGCATTGTTACTATTCTACTACGCTGAAAATCCTGTGGTACTTCTCCCTTCTCATATATTTTACAAACTAACCTGTATAATCGCTCCTGCATTTTTCCCCCTGCGTGTTTTATTAATTCGGCTGGTATCATATCAATCCCCGCTGCTTTGTTATTCCGTAAATCATTTAATGCTCTATGAAACTCTGACCTAAGTATGCTAGGACCTAAGTTATCCTCATCTATCTGTTCCACACTTTCTAGCTCCTCCATGTCCTGCCTACCTTTATATAAATCTTCAAGATACTCCTTCCATCTTCTAGCTTTTTCCTTATTTTCTGTGAGTTCCTTACCCTGCTTATCACATATAATGTTACCCTTTGGTTTTACTTTAGAAAAATGTCCTCACAATTTCCTTTTATCCACTCTTCTTTCGCTAGCTTGCATTTCCTATTAATTAAGTTCCTTAGTTCCTTATATTTTTTCTGTCCTGCTTCTGTGTTTCCAATTTTAATTTTCCTTCTTGCTTCTATCATTTCCACTATTTCTTCCGTGATCCATTCCCTCCTACCTGCCCTTTTCTTTGTGCCTAATACTTCATTTGCTGCTGTAGTTAACCCATTTCTGATTTCCTTCCATTCGCAATCTATGTCGCTCCTAGATGTTCCATTAGCCATGATTTCTACTTTCTGCTTGTACTTTTCACATACATCAGCTAATTTTAACCTATCGACATCTACTCTGACCTGTTTAGACTTCTGTAATTTCTTTTCATAAAACATCTTTTATTTTTCTTCTTAAAAACATAGCGTTCCAAAGATCGCATATTCACAGCATAAAATGTTCGATTTGACAACACTGGTTTATGCACGCACTTACGCACCTGCTGTATTATTCATTTCGGGGGTGCGGTGAAACATTTTTTCTTTACATTTTGCGTTTATAAAATATGTACATCGCCGACTTTCTTACTATATATATTTCGGGAGGGTAAGGCACGTTTCGCTCTAACCTCAATATTCTTGAATATTTGAAGGACCACCGCGAGAGAAGAAGATGAAGGAACTGAAGGTCCATGGAAAACCAGGATCGTAACGGAAGAACATGTGGCTCGGCTTTTATTACAGTCAAATTTAGATACAGCGTGAAATTTTTTAATTGGTACAGTCCCATAAAAATGCGTATACAAATTATTTTGTTTGTTGAAAATTTTAGTTGTAATTTAGCGCGTTTGTTTGATCAATTTTTTGGGGGATTTTTTCCACGTCCTGTATACGGTTGCTTAAAGAGGTGGACGAGAGAGGAGAGATCGGAAAACGTGCGCGGCACTCTTCAGGAAAATTAACCAATATTTATTGCGGTGATATACCGAGCTTGGTTGTGATACACTTTCAAGTTGAATATCCTCTCGCGAAATAATGTATTTCTTCATTGGAGAGAGGAAAATACATAGCTAAAGTTATAATATAAATATCCGAGTGGATATATGTATATATATTTATATTTAAAGAAAGAAAAATGGGTTCGTTCAACCACCCAACAACAACAACAACAACGAAACACGACACTGAATAAAATCGCAAGAAATGCCGATACGAGTTGGCGAATCAAAAATTGGTAGATCAAAATTTCGTAGCTATTCATCAAGAATTATTACACTTTAACATAAAAAATGTATAGGAGAATGTATGGTTTTAATTAAAGAATTAATTAAAAAAATTAATTCAACTAAATTTTGCATTTTTTTCAAAGTCGGTTAAAAAGATTTTCTAAAAATTCTAATCAATCATTTTTCATTATGCAAAAAGAAGTGGTGTATCATTTTTAAGACGAACCAAAAAGGGCCCATATAAGGGCACCTGATAGCGCACACTTCTGTTTCCAGGGTCCACAGAATAGGTCTTCTAAGGCCAGCCGAGTCGCCTTATTGTTACCAGTTATCATATATTTTTATTATTTTATGTAATGCAACAAACTTTCAACGATTACTGTTATTACCGCGGACTATATTGTTATATTTGCGACCGTTAAAATTTATTATTACATTTTTTTTGCCTTATCTTTAGCGCTTATGGGCAGCGAGGCCGCGGCGAAGAAATAAAAAAAGAAAACTAATTGTAAATATAAAAAAGAAAACGGGCCGTAATGGGTTCACATTACGTTATTGGAGCAAGTGATAAAAAGTTAGTATTATGGCCCCTGCCCGGCCTGACGGTGCCTTTTTTTAAGATACAGAATGTCGAGTTGAACAAATATACCAAGCAAATTGCATGGCCCAACCAAAAATTTTTTTTTGCAGTTTTGACTTTGATAGAAAATGATAAAATAGAATAAAAAAAAAATTGCGGAGTACACAAAAATTTGTGCAGATTCGATAGGTGCAAAATGATTTTTTTTTTATATGGCGAGGTGTGTTAAAGAGGAATGGGGTATGTCAAAATATGGCGAGATAATTCAATCAGGTGTCGAGTTGTGGGGAGGTGCTCCCCAAGATATTTGGATAAAATATAAACGACAGGAAAAAGAGAGAATGAGATATATACTGTATTTTATCTCAATGTAAAATGGCGATGTTGTGATTTTATAATTTATTATTAATTATCCTCGATATTGAAGATATTTCAGAGAGTTGAAAAAAATCTAATCCCCTCTAATGCATTTTGTAATAAATATTTTAAAAAAAATGTAATTGTTTTTTTAACGAATTTTTACACGATTAAAAAAATGTCCCTTCTGTACATTTTGCGTCTTTCTATTGTTCAATATATTTTTTTAATATAACACGCTAGAGATTCGTTTAAATTATATATAAACATACACACACACACACACACACACTACATATTTATTTATATAACTTTTTTTTTAAATTCTTTGAAATCCAATTTTATTCGAAACAATAAATTATCATAGCATAGAATATCACTCAAATACCGCAACTCAAAGCATTAAGTAACTAGATGCGCATTTCGAGGGCAATGCCCCCATCTTCACTAGCACAAGATAAAAACTAAATAAAATACCTCTGTCACGAATCGTGATTTTATTTAGTTTTTATATCATTTTATTTGTTTATCTTTCTTTCTTATTGTCGCCGCCTCACAACCGTCCAACGCTACGTTCCTAACAACCATCTAGATATATATTTCAAAAGAAAAAGACGTATATTGAAAATTCAATCGAATTGATTTCAAATTAAAACAACTAAATCAAAATCGCCAAATGCCATACGAAAAAAATCTAATTATTGCCACCATTTTATCCATATTGGATATTTTTAAGCGATAAATCGACCATTTGAAGCCAATAATAGTGTTATTTGGTAAACTACTGGGGGCGATTAAATCTATATACAATTTTCAAATTCTCTTCGATAAACTATATTGGAATAAATTTCTATATAATTGCCGTAATTGAATTTATCATAATTTCACGCAAATAATTATTTTCAATTTCATTATTTTTAATATGTTTCACGACGGATATGAACACGAAATTGCTATATACAGGGTAGGTGAAAATCGAACGACGTACAAACCTACTTATAAAAGTGGATTAATTTTTAGATTTTGAACTGGAAGTAAATAAATTGTACAACAATTTGAAGGGTGTGTTAAAAAATTGAAGGGAAATTTGCTTTTTCGCGACTGAAATAAATATTTTTTATTATATAAAACACGCGGTGTATTTATTATCTATATATCTTTGTGTAGTATATATGTATAGAGTTTTGGGTTGGAATTTTATTGTTGCATTTTAATTAAAGCCATTATTTATTGGAGTGATAAAATTAAATAATTAAATTACCCCACAAATATTCATGGGGCATAGTTGTATATCTATATTTTATTTCCATTTATACAAATTCATTTGGAAAAAAATGCACTTCGCTTTGCTGCCGTGGAGCGGCCAGCAAAACGCAGTCAAAAAATAAATTGGAAAAAATCGCCATGAATTTTTTACCATTTATTTTTTTTTGCAGCGGGCGAGACACTCGCAAAAATTGTACGTATTTAATGTTTCGCGTATCGTATATATTGTAAATATGACAAAGGCACAAAAAATGTAAATTTGATTATTGTATATACATTTTTTCAGCTCTGGTGTATTAATAGATTGAATTGTCCTATTGATAGTCTAGCAGAAATTTTTTCAAATATGTACAATAAATAAAATTTTTAACATCCGTATTTATATAAATCTTAAAAATTCTTTTATTGCCTATACCAAATTTGTTTTTAACCAAAAAAACTGCAGCAATTTTGAAGAATTATAAAATTCCTTTAGAATCCGTAAATAATAGATTTTTTTCAAATATGTACAATAAATAAAAATTTTAACATCCGTATTTATATAAATCTTAAAAATTCTTTTATTGCCTATACCAAATTTTTTTTTACCCAAAAAACAGCAGCAATTTTGAATGAAGAATCATAAAATTCCTTTAGAATCATAAATAATAGAAATTTTTTCAAATATGTACAATAAATAAAATTTTTAACATCCGTATTTATATAAATCTTAAAAATTCTTTTATTGCCTATACCAAATTTGTTTTTACCCAAAAAACAGCAGCAATTTTGAATGAAGAATCATAAAATTCCTTTAGAATTCTAAATAATAGAATTTTTTTCAAATATGTACAATAAATAAAATTTTTAACATCCGTATTTATATAAATCTTAAAAATTCTTTTATTGCCTAAACCAAATTTTTTTTTACCCAAAAAACAGCAGCAATTTTGAATGAAGAATCATAAAATTCCTTTAGAATCCCTAAATAATAGATTTTTTTCAAATATGTACAATAAATAAAATTTTTAACATCCGTATTTATATACATCTTAAAAATTCTTTTATTGCCTAAACCAATTTTTTTTTTACCCAATAAACAGCAGCAATTTTGAATGAAGAATCATAAAATTCCAATAGAATCATAAATAATAGAATTTTTTTCAAATATGTACAATAGATAAAATTTTTAACATCCGTATTTATATAAATCTTAAAAATTCTTTTATTGCCTAAACCAAATTTGTTTTTACCCAAAAAAACAGCAGCAATTTTGAATGAAGAATCATAAAATTCCTTTAGAATCATAAATAATAGAAATTTTTTCAAATATGTACAATAAATAAAATTTTTAACATCCGTATTTATATAAATCTTAAAAATTCTTTTATTGCCTAAACCTAATTTTTTTTTACCCAAAAAACAGCAGCAATTTTGAATGAAGAATCATAAAATTCCAATAGAATCATAAATAATAGCATTTTTTTGAAATATGTACAATAAATAAAATTTTTAACATCCGTATTTATATAAATCTTAAAAATTCTTTTATTGCCTAAACCAAATTTTTTTTTACCCAAAAAACAGCAGCAATTTTGAATGAAGAATCATAAAATTCCTTTAGAATCCTAAATAATAGAATTTTTTTCAAATATATACAATAAATAAAATTTTAACATCCGTATTTATACAAATCTTAAAAATTCTGTTATTGAACAAGCAAATTTTTTAATTTAACCAATAAAAACAGCAGCAATTTTGAAAAATCCTAAAAATCCTTTAGAATTCTAAATAATAGAATTTTTTTCAAATATGTACAACAAATAAAATTTTTAACATCCGTATTTATACAAATGTTAAAAATTCTTTTATTGAACAAGCAAATTTTTTATTTAACCAAAAAAAAAACAGCAACAATTTTGAAAAATCATAAAAATCCTTGAAGAACATTTTGGAATCCTAAATCAATTATTTATGCGATTTTTTTTATAATCATATAATCAATAATATCAATAAAGAGCCATTCTCAAGCGAAATTCCATTTGTTGAATATCTGCACATTTAGCAACAAATAAACCTCAAATAACAATATCGACAAATAGACACCGGCATCTGCCATATTGACGCGGAATATTGAAGAAGGCATATGTTACCATTTATCGCGAATAAATTCAATAAATTCTTCATTGAGATGATACTCATCAATACCTCGGACATATAACAGACACAAACGTATCAACTTTGCGCCGAGTTAATTATCAATAAAATTCAATTTCGAGCACACCGCAAGAAGAATATCTTAAAAAGGCAGCTAATCCACTCATAGTATATGTATAGGATTTCATTTTGACTTAAAACTTCATATGCTAATTTTGCAAATATTGGCAAAGATGAATTTAAAAAAATATTTCTAAATGTGTATATTACAAAGACGTTACGTTAAAAAGCAAAAATCGATTTTGTCAAGTCGCTAACTGCTTTTTCCTTTAGAATTTCTGCAATAATATTCATACAATCAGTGGCGTCCATTTATATATTTAATATAAGTTTCTTTTTCGGAATTTTAAATAAAAATGATTTATTTCAATGTTTTTTACGATGAAAAAAACCAGTCGATAATTGTATAAAAAAAAAAATTCTTCAGTACAGTTTGAGGACGCATTGCCGAGAAATGATAAATCGCACGAGGCGCTACTGTTGATGGCACAACAAGAGGGACGGTTTTAAATGGTTTAGAGGTTCTTTCTTGCACATTAGCTCAGTGGGTGACCATTGCGGGAGATATTATATTCCGTCTGCATAGAACGGGTATGAATATGCATACGAATGCAGATTACGACTTACCATAAGGTGGTGTGTTACATTGAATGCTACAAAAGCAGCCAACGATTTATATTATATACTGCAACTCACCTGCAAAAAAAAAATTATAATTAATAACGTATCATCGCTTACAGCACTGATTTGATTGTAAGATCCTTTGTGCAATGAAAATGTAATGAAATTTAAAAAAAAAAAAATTCATCATATGACAACATACGCTCAAACCAGAATTTTTTTTTTTGAAAAAGATATTATTACACACGTATATCAAGTGTATCCAAATTTTCAAATAACTTAAAGCAATCTTTTCCCAATTTGCGTATCTTCATTGCATTATCTAATTCGCATATGATTCGCATTGCATTAGAAAATCAGGACGAAATTGATCGAATAAGATTGTTACATTTTCGATTTGCATTTAGTCAGAAATGAAATGATTCCTGTCGATAATATGTCGCGTAAATACGTTCTTCTGTGCAGAGGTAGATGATGTTATTTGCACCTGAAATCGGATTTTGATTCGCAAAACGCTTAGCTATAAAATGGTGTAGATAAAACGCAAATGTGCAATATTTTTGCTGTAGTAGATAAGTTGTGGAAAATTTGGGCGTTGGGAAAACGTGGAATTATAAAAGAATGGAATTAATTAAAATTGAACATTTTAAGAAGATTTGGCGATGTTAAAAAAAAAATTTTAATATCGGAGTAAAACTACTTGAATATTTTGACTGCTGAAATAATTTCTCGGTATAAAATAAGTGAAATATAAATTTACAAATTTAACTTTTTACAAAAACAATCAAAAATATGATGGAATATTGAGGGAAAATAATAACATCAAAGAAAATTTAACTACTGAAATAATTTCTTATTGAAAAATGGTTCACTCCGTCGTCTTTTATTCAAGTGAAATAAAATTGGAAATTTTAACTTTTTACAAAAAAATCAAAGGGGTACAAATGATGGAAAATTGAGATGTTTCAATTTTTTAACATGAAAATTTCGACTACCTAAATAATTTCTTATAGAAAAATGGTTAAATCAATCTTTTTTTATTCAAGTAAAATAAAAATTGGTAATTTAATATATTATAAAAATCAAAGGGGTACCATATGATGGAAAATTGAGATTTCACAATTTTTAATATCAAAATTTTGACTACTTAAATAATTTCTTATAGAAAAATGGTTAAATCAATCTTTTTTTTATTCAAGTAAAATAAAAATTGGTAATTTAATATATTATAAAAATCATAGGGGTACCATATGATGGAAAATTGAGATTTCACAATTTTTAATATCAAAATTTTGACTACTTAAATAATTTCTTATAGAAAAATGGTTAAATCAATCTTTTTTTTATTCAAGTAAAATAAAAATTGGTAATTTAATATATTATAAAAATCATAAGGGTACCATATGATGGAAAATTGAGATTTCACAATTTTTAATATCAAAATTTTGACTACTTAAATAATTTCTTATAGAAAAATGGTTAAATCAATCTTTTTTTATTCAAGTAAAATAAAAATTGGTAATTTAATATATTATAAAAATCATAGGGGTACCATATGATGGAAAATTGAGATTTCACAATTTTTAATATCAAAATTTTGACTACTTAAATAATTTCTTATAGAAAAATGGTTAAATCAATCTTTTTTTATTCAAGTGAAATAAAAATTGGTAATTTAATATATTATAAAAATCATAGGGGTACCATATGATGGAAAATTGAGATTTCACAATTTTTAATATCAAAATTTTGACTACTTAAATAATTTCTTATAGAAAAATGGTTAAATCAATCTTTTTTTATTCAAGTAAAATAAAAATTGGTAATTTAATATATTATAAAAATCATAGGGGTACCATATGATGGAAAATTGAGATTTCACAATTTTTAATATCAAAATTTTGACTACTTAAATAATTTCTTATAGAAAAATGGTTAAATCAATCTTTTTTTATTCAAGTAAAATAAAAATTGGTAATTTAATATATTATAAAAATCATAGGGGTACCATATGATGGAAAATTGAGATTTCACAATTTTTAATATCAAAATTTTGACTACTTAAATAATTTCTTATAGAAAAATGGTTAAATCAATCTTTTTTTATTCAAGTGAAATAAAAATTGGTAATTTAATATATTATAAAAATCATAGGGGTACCATATGATGGAAAATTGAGATTTCACAATTTTTAATATCAAAATTTTGACTACTTAAATAATTTCTTATAGAAAAATGGTTAAATCAATCTTTTTTTATTCAAGTAAAATAAAAATTGGTAATTTAATATATTATAAAAATCATAGGGGTACCATATGATGGAAAATTGAGATTTCACAATTTTTAATATCAAAATTTTGACTACTTAAATAATTTCTTATAGAAAAATGGTTAAATCAATCTTTTTTTATTCAAGTGAAATAAAAATTGGTAATTTAATATATTATAAAAATCATAGGGGTACCATATGATGGAAAATTGAGATTTCACAATTTTTAATATCAAAATTTTGACTACTTAAATAATTTCTTATAGAAAAATGGTTAAATCAATCTTTTTTTATTCAAGTAAAATAAAAATTGGTAATTTAATATATTATAAAAATCATAGGGGTACCATATGATGGAAAATTGAGATTTCACAATTTTTAATATCAAAATTTTGACTACTTAAATAATTTCTTATAGAAAAATGGTTAAATCAATCTTTTTTTATTCAAGTGAAATAAAAATTGGTAATTTAATATATTATAAAAATCATAGGGGTACCATATGATGGAAAATTGAGATTTCACAATTTTTAATATCAAAATTTTGACTACTTAAATAATTTCTTATAGAAAAATGGTTAAATCAATCTTTTTTTATTCAAGTAAAATAAAAATTGGTAATTTAATATATTATAAAAATCATAGGGGTACCATATGATGGAAAATTGAGATTTCACAATTTTTAATATCAAAATTTTGACTACTTAAATAATTTCTTATAGAAAAATGGTTAAATCAATCTTTTTTTATTCAAGTGAAATAAAAATTGGTAATTTAATATATTATAAAAATCATAGGGGTACCATATGATGGAAAATTGAGATTTCACAATTTTTAATATCAAAATTTTGACTACTTAAATAATTTCTTATAGAAAAATGGTTAAATCAATCTTTTTTTATTCAAGTAAAATAAAAATTGGTAATTTAATATATTATAAAAATCATAGGGGTACCATATGATGGAAAATTGAGATTTCACAATTTTTAATATCAAAATTTTGACTACTTAAATAATTTCTTATAGAAAAATGGTTAAATCAATCTTTTTTTATTCAAGTAAAATAAAAATTGGTAATTTAATATATTATAAAAATCATAGGGGTACCATATGATGGAAAATTGAGATTTCACAATTTTTAATATCAAAATTTTGACTACTTAAATAATTTCTTATAGAAAAATGGTTAAATCAATCTTTTTTTATTCAAGTAAAATAAAAATTGGTAATTTAATATATTATAAAAATCATAGGGGTACCATATGATGGAAAATTGAGATTTCACAATTTTTAATATCAAAATTTTGACTACTTAAATAATTTCTTATAGAAAAATGGTTAAATCAATCTTTTTTTATTCAAGTGAAATAAAAATTGGTAATTTAATATATTATAAAAATCATAGGGGTACCATATGATGGAAAATTGAGATTTCACAATTTTTAATATCAAAATTTTGACTACTTAAATAATTTCTTATAGAAAAATGGTTAAATCAATCTTTTTTTATTCAAGTAAAATAAAAATTGGTAATTTAATATATTATAAAAATCATAGGGGTACCATATGATGGAAAATTGAGATTTCACAATTTTTAATATCAAAATTTTGACTACTTAAATAATTTCTTATAGAAAAATGGTTAAATCAATCTTTTTTTATTCAAGTAAAATAAAAATTGGTAATTTAATATATTATAAAAATCATAGGGGTACCATATGATGGAAAATTGAGATTTCACAATTTTTAATATCAAAATTTTGACTACTTAAATAATTTCTTATAGAAAAATGGTTAAATCAATCTTTTTTTATTCAAGTAAAATAAAAATTGGTAATTTAATATATTATAAAAATCATAGGGGTACCATATGATGGAAAATTGAGATTTCACAATTTTTAATATCAAAATTTTGACTACTTAAATAATTTCTTATAGAAAAATGGTTAAATCAATCTTTTTTTATTCAAGTGAAATAAAAATTGGTAATTTAATATATTATAAAAATCATAGGGGTACCATATGATGGAAAATTGAGATTTCACAATTTTTAATATCAAAATTTTGACTACTTAAATAATTTCTTATAGAAAAATGGTTAAATCAATCTTTTTTTATTCAAGTAAAATAAAAATTGGTAATTTAATATATTATAAAAATCATAGGGGTACCATATGATGGAAAATTGAGATTTCACAATTTTTAATATCAAAATTTTGACTACTTAAATAATTTCTTATAGAAAAATGGTTAAATCAATCTTTTTTTATTCAAGTAAAATAAAAATTGGTAATTTAATATATTATAAAAATCATAGGGGTACCATATGATGGAAAATTGAGATTTCACAATTTTTAATATCAAAATTTTGACTACTTAAATAATTTCTTATAGAAAAATGGTTAAATCAATCTTTTTTTTATTCAAGTAAAATAAAAATTGGTAATTTAATATATTATAAAAATCAAAGGGGTACCATATGATGGAAAATTGAGATTTCACAATTTTTAATATCAAAATTTTGACTACTTAAATAATTTCTTATAGAAAAATGGTTAAATCAATCTTTTTTTATTCAAGTAAAATAAAAATTGGTAATTTAATATATTATAAAAATCATAGGGGTACCATATGATGGAAAATTGAGATTTCACAATTTTTAATATCAAAATTTTGACTACTTAAATAATTTCTTATAGAAAAATGGTTAAATCAATCTTTTTTTATTCAAGTAAAATAAAAATTGGTAATTTAATATATTATAAAAATCATAGGGGTACCATATGATGGAAAATTGAGATTTCACAATTTTTAATATCAAAATTTTGACTACTTAAATAATTTCTTATAGAAAAATGGTTAAATCAATCTTTTTTTATTCAAGTGAAATAAAAATTGGTAATTTAATATATTATAAAAATCATAGGGGTACCATATGATGGAAAATTGAGATTTCACAATTTTTAATATCAAAATTTTGACTACTTAAATAATTTCTTATAGAAAAATGGTTAAATCAATCTTTTTTTATTCAAGTAAAATAAAAATTGGTAATTTAATATATTATAAAAATCATAGGGGTACCATATGATGGAAAATTGAGATTTCACAATTTTTAATATCAAAATTTTGACTACTTAAATAATTTCTTATAGAAAAATGGTTAAATCAATCTTTTTTTATTCAAGTAAAATAAAAATTGGTAATTTAATATATTATAAAAATCATAGGGGTACCATATGATGGAAAATTGAGATTTCACAATTTTTAATATCAAAATTTTGACTACTTAAATAATTTCTTATAGAAAAATGGTTAAATCAATCTTTTTTTATTCAAGTGAAATAAAAATTGGTAATTTAATATATTATAAAAATCATAGGGGTACCATATGATGGAAAATTGAGATTTCACAATTTTTAATATCAAAATTTTGACTACTTAAATAATTTCTTATAGAAAAATGGTTAAATCAATCTTTTTTTATTCAAGTGAAATAAAAATTGGTAATTTAATATATTATAAAAATCATAGGGGTACCATATGATGGAAAAATGAGATTTCACAATTTTTAATATCAAAATTTTGACTACTTAAATAATTTCTTATAGAAAAATGGTTAAATCAATCTTTTTTTATTCAAGTGAAATAAAAAATTTTATTTTAACATATTACAAAAATCAAATGATGGAAAATTGACATTTCTCAATTTTGAACTTAAAAATTTCGACTGCTGAAATAATTTTGTATATCAAAATTCAATACTTTCGTTCAAGTGAAATAAAAATTGAAAATTTTAACAATAACCAAAAAAAATCCTTGGCACCCGTAACATTGTTCATTTTTTAGTTTTTCGACGATATCTTCCAAACTGTTAATTCTACAGTAAAACCACTTGCAGATTTAGAATCTGAAGATCATAGCTTATTAAAAAATTAGTCATTTTGATTTATTTCATCAGTAAAATCTAAATTATATAACAAATTGTCTGATTAATCTAAAAAAAAACATAAAAAAATGCTTCTTTCGGACCCTTTAGAGTTACATAATAATGACCAGCATCTGCATAAACCATCACAAAACAAATACGATCTGTCTGCAAGTGATGAATTTGCATCGTACGAACCGCAACAACTTATTCACCACGATCCAGACGTATTAATCCGCTTTTTTTTTGCTTCTATGGCGCTTGGTTGATAGTATATATATATTAATATAATAAATCAAAGAACTATCAATTTGCGAAAAAATGCCAGACATTAATCATAATTTTTACGACGAAGAGCGCCGTCGCGGATTGCGGATGGCGAAGATAGAAAGAAGCATCTGTGTTGTTGTTTGGATGCATTTCAGATATGGATACTGTACCGTTCTTTGCACGACGTCGTATATATATTCTTTACGTCGCTGTATATATGCATTTTGGCATTATTAAAACGAAATTATAAGTGCAACGTACAGAGAGTATAATTAAATATAAAACATCTAAACGTATTAATGACTTTTAGATTATAGACGTGGGAAGGAAAATAATATATACAGTGGTGAACAAAAATATGTTGGTGGGCACTTTATTGTTGCTATAACACATTATTTTTCTATTGGTTGCATATGAGCTATTATAAAAAATCGTATTTTCTCTACGCGGCGAAAAAAAATCAAATTTCATCGATCTATGAAAATTAATATAACTTAGTAGTTAGTAGATTTTTGTGCGTCACACTGTATTATATGAAAAAAAAAAAACGTATTTTGCAGTGGTTTCAATTTCAACAAAAGCTGCCTGCATGTACGCTACATTGAGACCGATCAACATCAGAAGACAACTCGAAGAAGTATTAAATCTGAATCGAGCACAAGAAGATTAGCGCGATACGTGTCTTACAAATTAACAGTAATGAAGAAATTGTGGAAAATGTTTGTTTAACAGACAATCCTAGCGTGTATGTGGACATATTATGATATAAATTATTTGAAGTGTAAATGTTGAAACAACTAAGAGAAAAAGTGGCAGAAATTTAAAAAAAAAAATTGAATTTTGTCTGAATTAGAACAAAACTGAAATTTGGGCAAAGGGAAATTTATCGAGGAAGTGTTTTAAGCAAGCCACATTTTGCCATGATTAAGATCCATAGTTATTTTATTTAGTCCATCATAAAGTTACGAGTCTCTTATATGACAGGAAGTATAAAAATTTTATGGTTAACTTAAAAAGTGTCATGAGTCAAAAGAAATTGATAAATATGGTGCAGAGATGTATATTTAACAGTCTTAAAGAAGAAAAAAAATCTACAATAAAGCTCTTCAATTTTAAGATTTAAAAAAAAATTACTAATATCGTTAATATCTCCAAAATTGATGAATAATTTATTTTATTTAGTCCATCGTAAATTGACGAGTCTCTTATACCCCAAGAAGTATAAAATTTTCACGTTTAACTTAAAGTATTATGAGTCAAAAGAAATTGATAAACATAGTAGATTTAACAGTCTTAAAGAAGAAAAAAAATCTATAATAAAGCTCTTCAATTTTAAGATTTAAAAAAAAATTACTAATATCGTTAATATCTCCAAAATTGATGAATAATTTATTTTATTTAGTCCATCGTAAATTGACGAGTCTCTTATACTCCAAGAAGTATAAAATTTTCACGTTTAACTTAAAGTATTATGAGTCAAAAGAAATTGATAAACATAGTAGATTTAACAGTCTTAAAGAAGAAAAAAAATCAACAATAAAGCTCTTCAATTTTAAGATTTTAAAAAAAAATTACTAATATCGTTAATATCTCCAAAATTCATGAATAATTTATTTTATTTAGTCCATCGTAAATTTACGAGTCTCTTATACTCCAAGAAGTATAAAATTTTCACGTTTAACTTAAAGTATTATGAGTCAAAAGAAATTGATAAACATAGTAGATTTAACAGTCTTAAAGAAGAAAAAAAATCTACAATAAAGCTCTTCAATTTTAAGATTTAAAAAAAAATTACTAATATCGTTAATATCTCCAAAATTGATGAATAATTTATTTTATTTAGTCCATCGTAAATTGACGAGTCTCTTATACTCCAAGAAGTATAAAATTTTCACGTTTAACTTAAAGTATTATGAGTCAAAAGAAATTGATAAACATAGTAGATTTAACAGTCTTAAAGAAGAAAAAAAATCAACAATAAAGCTCTTCAATTTTAAGATTTTAAAAAAAATAACTAATATTGTTAATATCTCTAAAATGGATGGATACTTATTTTATTTAGTCCATTGTAAATTTACGAGTCTCTTATATACCAAGTATAAAATTTTAATGTTTAACTTAAAAAGTGTTATGAGTCAAAAAAAAGATAAACATAGTGCAGTGATGTAGATTTAACACTCAGTTTGAAGTACAAAAAAAATCTATAATTTGAGATTTAAAAAAAAAACTAATATAGCTAATATCTCCAAAATCTATCTAAAATCGAAACATTTCTCTTAATGTATGTTAAAAATATTATGCCCGCACAACTTTTTTCTAAAAAAACACTTTTTATATCAAAATACACGTTTCTTATAGAAAATTAAACATAACTAGAAACAACTGAAGAATAAATTTCACAAAATTTAACTAATTTTTTGAGGTGATTGCATCGAAATAGCATTCGAGTATTATTCGAGCGACATTATTATAAAATGTGAAAATAATGAACGGTGTATCTTTCGCAGAGAATACCGATTTTAATTTAATATATGCGCGAATGTTAATCTATCTAGAATAGCAATAAATTACATCCCCCGTATTCATGTAATATGTGAAAGCCCCATATGGAACTGAATACCACATAATAGGAACTGTGCCTATGCAAAGCTACATGGCTCTATGCATGCAAATCCTATCAATAACACTGATTGTAATTAGATAATATAATAACAGCAGTTTACATATATAATTACCTATAAATATATATTAATTAGCTACGGTCCGACGTGTGTTTGTGCGTGCGTGTGTGTAAACCAACCAGATATGCATAGGCACATAAAATAAATTATTGAACCTAATTTTACCAAACTAATACAACAACGCGTTTAATGTAAGTAATAGTTGTTAAAAATGCTTTAAATGCTATTTTTATTTCGTTTTTCAATTGTGCTGCTGAAGAGCGCGGTGTATCCTTCGAAATGCACATGTAACCATGGATTCTTTTGTGCGATAATCTATACAATTATAAACTAGACTGAAAAATCTGCAATGGATATTTTTATCTATAATTTTAAATGTATTTTTTTATATCAAACTAATTTCTTTCCTTAAATTTTTATATTATAACATAATTGATAAAGTATCGTTTTCGCCAAAAAAAATTTTTTTTAATAAATTTGTAGAATTA
Organism: Leptodirus hochenwartii; assembly: GCA_947310635.1. Taxonomy (NCBI): domain Eukaryota; kingdom Metazoa; phylum Arthropoda; class Insecta; order Coleoptera; family Leiodidae; genus Leptodirus; species Leptodirus hochenwartii. The sequence continues at coordinate 1,648,764 of OX371183.1, read as the reverse complement.
TATCCTTAAACTTGTCCTTAATTAAAACACAATTTATCGTTCGCTTAGTGCGGACTAATATATTTTTTTAAAACAGCGTCTGTTCATGTTCGCTTGCAATTAGAACATTAATATAATATTAAAAGATTGTTCCAAAATACCAAAAAAATAGTCAGCCAATTTCTCCAATTTATTTTGAATACTATAAGTTTCTATTAAAAATTTTTTTTTTATAACCAAATAAAACATCTCGCACCAAAAAAACAAAATTATATATGTATTATGTATGTATTATATTATTATCTTTCTGAACAAAAAAATTAAAAAATTAAAAAATTAAATTCATATCGATTCCGGACCTATCTGCTATCGAATCGGAATATACATATAAATTTATATTATAACGACACAAGTCTTCTCTGACACAAAATTACATATATACCAAACTAGATCTCTATATAAACGACCCTAGCCAACATGGCAGTAATGGAGAATCATATAGACAAGTACGTAGGGTAGCTCGTGTCAGGGCGTGAGCGTGCGAAGAGAAGGGCGAGACACAACAACAGAACGTGAGGGAGATCTAACACCCTCGGCCACAGTTATAACTTATATTATAGTATAATCACGTTTGTTAAATTGTAATTAACAACTAACAAACTAGGGATTATGTAAATAATCTCGAATTTATATAAGACAGTCAAATATTTCTATTAAAATTTCAATCTGTAAAAAATCTACGATATTTTGTAGAAATGCAACAATTTTGCTATAAAACTTCAGATATTTCAATTGTTATTTCGTCTTATTCATACAACCGAACATACATCATCTGGTCGACTTTGCATCAATTGACGCTGAAGTTAGCAGCTACTGTACAAGCATAAATTACGTCATCGAGCTACGTAAGTAGCTTTTAAGACAGTCAAATATTTCTATTAAAATTTCAATCGGTGAAAATTCTACGATATTTTGTAGAAATACATAAATTTTGCTATAAAACTTCAGATATTTCAATTTTATTTCGACTTATCCATGCAACCCAACATACATCATCTGGTCGACTTAGAAATAAATAAATTTTGTTATAAAACTTCAGATATTTCAATTGTTATTTCGTCTTATTCATGCAACCGAACATACATCATCTGGTCGACTTTGCATCAATTGACGCTGAAGTTAGCAGCTACTGTACAAGCATAAATTACGTCATCGAGCTACGTAAGTAGCTTTTAAGACAGTCAAATATTTCTATTAAAATTTCAATCGGTGAAAATTCTACGATATTTTGTAGAAATACATAAATTTTGCTATAAAACTTCAGATATTTCAATTTTATTTCGTCTTATCCATGCAACCGAACATACATGATCTGGTCGACTTAGAAATAAATAAATTTTGTTATAAAACTTCAGATATTTCAATTGTTATTTCGTCTTATCCATGCAACCGAACATACATCATCTGGTCGACTTAGAAATACATAAATTTTGCTATAAAATTTCAGTTATTTGAAAGATGATTTTTTTCCCGAACGTTTGGATCGGTGTATTTAAAAAGAAATATATTTCGCGTTAAATTTGATTCTTGCATATCTCGAATATTGCGAGTTGCGTTTAGATGACATATGAATGGGCGGATATGAATGTATTGCATATATGTATCATGCAGGGTTGCCACGTCAACAGATCTGAGATTGCTGGGCAATTTACACCACATAAAGCACTGCGGATGTCAACGATGTCACTTAATACTTGGGATAAGATAAAGCCGCAATAATGCAATACCGTAATGTGTGTGTGTGTGGTGGAATAATACAGCTGAAGACAAATATTTGTGGTTTAAAAAAATGTTGAACTAGTCTATTTTTGACTAGAGAAGATTATTTTTATTGTAGATTAAGTTTATAAATCAAAAAATAAATATTAATATAGAAAAAGTCGACAGGAAGACGAACAATTTTTTTTTGTCACTTGATATATATTTTTTTGCGAGTTTTTAATAACGTAGACATTTTCTTTTAAATAAAGGTCCTTAAAAATAATGGTCCTCCAAATGAAATAAACGGCCATCTGTTGTTTTGAATTTATAAAAATGCTATGCTAATTTATTCAATTGTTTAAAAAAAATTCAATATATTGAAAAAAAAAATGAACATTTTGATTGAACAAAAATTGAACGTGTTTTTTTAAGAAGATTTAAAATATACTCGATTCACATTGGAGACAATTATTATATACTCCATCCATGATAATATACTAATATTTAATTTGTTTAATTGATTTATTTTCAAGTTTTGCAAACTTCACTTTATTTAAACTCCCAAAAATATAAAATTTTAAATATTTTTTGAAATGTTCACAAATTACTAACTTAAAGAAATTTCTGTATTTACAGTATGAAAACAGAATTTATTAAAAAAAAATTGTGTATCATTTTCATTTTGTTGCTGAAGGTTTATTAAAAAAGTTTTAGTGATGTACCTTCTGTCATTAAACTTAATGAACAAAAAACGTGTGAAACACACATTTTATGTAGATTTTTACACATAGCCCAAGCATCAGCGTTGATTTTTTTAGTAGCAATTTCTATATTATAAAACTACAATAAAAACAGCCAGTTGTAAAATAACAACGGAACAACGAAACAACTTATTATTAGCGGCGGTACGTTTGCAAAAAAAAAAGGCATAAAATTATACTATCATACCCAATTTATCGTAGAATAATTCCATTATATTATTATAATATATTTTTGTTTGCTTGTTACTCTGCAGCCAACAATACAATTTGTATGTACAAATTATGACCGGTTTACGGACAATAAATTTTTAAATATAATCATACGTCTGCTCGGTGCATAATAATAAATTGTAACAATAGAAGAAATGCAGCAAAAACGCAGTGGTTCGAAAAAAAATCAAGAAAACTTACATCTATGTTTTCCCAAATCGAGAAAAATTGTCTCAACTGAAATATTTCCACAAATTTAGCAGTTACTGCTTATTTGCTTATTAATTAGTTCTATCTCGATGCAAATAACAAATAAACATAATTATATATTCGGTATTTGTTATAGAAAACGTATTCTATATACATTATAAAATCGTTAATTAATGTTGTTAGTTTAAATTGAAACTAGTTTGTGATATGTTAGTTAAAAATGTTATTAACAAACGTTGAATAAATAATTATATATACAGTTGGTAATATTGACTAAGGAGTGGCCAAACAAATGTGCGCGTAAAAACAATTTTGCAATAAATCGTTTTAATAAAATCATGTAAATTTCTTATTACAGCTCTTTGATTTTATACATACAGTTTCGTTGTTGGCATTTAATCAAGTCACTATTAAAAAAATGTAATTTAGTTTGCGACATTCTAAAAAAATCGCGCTTGATAATAATTAATTTGTTTGATTATTGGGACAATATTCATAATAATTTATTTGCTGCTTTACTGATAAAAATTAATTATTAATTCTGTAATAAATTTGTTTTGTTGATCAGAATATGGACGATATATATTATATCTACACGTAATCTTAATATTAACACTAAGAATAATATTAATAATGAAAATTGTAATCGTGCTCTAATTACGGCCGTCGTAAAATGTATCTTTACGACTTTAATAAATTCCTTTGTTATTTTTTTTTTACATATAAGAAAAATTCTCGTATGTGCATAAAATAATAAATGTTGGATATAATTTTTTTTTAAATTTATTATAATAAGTAAAGATTTATAATATATTAATTACTCTTGCGTATATATTTAATATTTTGTGTTTCGATTTTAATTTTTAATTTCCATGCTAATATATATTTTTTAATTTATGAATCATAAAATTTTATAATCATCTGGTATAAAGTTAATATAAGAAACAATAAAAGTTAATTAATTCTGGAAGAGATACAGAAGAGTTTCGATGTACGAACAAAATAATTAAAAATAATTGTATTTAATTTGTAATATATTTTATCTACCAATTATCATTTTATATATATATATAATGGCTATAAAACAAGTCCAGATGATTTATGATCGAATATATACTTATATATGTTAAATAAACTAATTAATTTTATAATAATGGTCTCTGTATCCCAATGGTGGTGATATATAAAAGAAGACAAGAGAAGAGTTGTAATGATATTATAAATCAACAACCTTGTCTAATAATATATGCAAATTATTATATTGTAAGTTTTTATATTAAAAAATATTGATTAAAATATTATTTAAGAACGATCATGTTTAAATATATTTTATTTTGTAATTAAATGTTCGATTAAACTTAAAAAAATATTTTAAGTATTTCAATTGGTCAGTCGTGAATTTGTGATTTCTGGCGAGTCTTGGTCAAATATTTGGCATAAAATTTGTGAAAAAAAATTATGTTTAACTTCAATCGATTTTTGAGTCAAGAATTTTTTTGATAAATAAAGTGTAGTGATGTAAATATGTTACTAAGCTATTTGAAATATTATAACTTAAATATTAAGGCTATGGCAAATTTTTTCTTGGTGTACATTTTTTTTACACAAATATATGTTTGTTTGTTCGATTTTTTTTTTTAAAACGCAATATAGACGTATATATTTTTCATCAAACAGATTCCCTCTTAAGTATTAAGATATTGGTAATTTTTTTGGGGGGATACGTTAATTTTTAGCAAAATCTCAAAGTAGAACAAAAAATCACGAAAAAAAGAGTATCAACTTTGTGATTTTTTTTTAAATTAATTAACATAGCTTATACCTTCAAAATTTATTATTATCTAATCTAAACCTTTCTTAACGTGTCTTAAAAATATTACATCCCTACGACTTTTCTGAAGAAAAAAACTCGCTTAACTAAAATTTACATACAAAAATAACATCACTAAACGTAAGAATATTTTATTCGCATTTCCATCGATGCCAAATAATCTGTCTTATCGCAACCAGCGATACATGCCAATATATCCCATCCATGATCATTATCTTAATGATATCGTGAACGAAAAAGCGCATTATTAATTAATTTCAATACGTAATTAACAGATATCGAATTACAAACATGAACCGAACGGGGAAAGTTGCTGATCCGAACATCATGTTCGATTTTATATTTGCCCGACAAAACAATGCGATTTTTTTTTAAAGGAAGAATTGAATATACAAAATACACAGGAGGATGGGGTGATATATATATATATATGCGGGTGGGGGGGTATCCAATGGGGGATAGTGCAAAAAAACATTATTTTTTCGCCTAAAAGGCTTTTTCCATATTTATAAAATATGTATTTTACAAATTCAATCTATTTTTCAATACCCTTGTATATATTAAATGGCAATATGTATTGCAACTATCTAGGCACCAATTGTATCTTACCAAATAGATACATAAAAAAAAATTCAATACCAAATTAGTCGAATTAATTCGATTATTATGTTAAAATATTCTTGCGGATATTTAAATTAATTAAATTATATTATTTCAGCTGCCAGGGTGTTTGAATTTGAGCACTCCCAGGTTGATTGAATATGATATCCATTATTATTAATTATTATCGTGTAGTATTAGGCGACTTTTAAATATAACAGCTAAAATGCGTAAATAAAATATGATAAATCACATTTTTTTTTAGATAAACATCAATATTAACGCGTTTTTATTCAATTTTCACAGTTCCCTTAATGGTTACATTAATAATACATACACAGCGTGGCCAAACATATTTATATCATATTTATGCATCAAGCGCAATTTTTTATTCATTTTAAAAGAATAAATGTATTTTTTTGTAAATATTTAAAATACATAGACATATCCTGTATTTGCTGAGATTGTTACTAAATTTTTTTTACGTATACTAATGAGATCTGAAACGAACCTGAAATCCTCAATGATATAGTTTTATTAATAAAACTAACAAAGAATTACAACACAATAATGCAACAATTTTTAATGAGATGCTCAACTAGATAATAACGAATGTGCTAAATTGCATGTAATTTTTTTTTTTCTTTAATGGATGAAAAAAATATAATGAAAATTACACACTTTGTCGTACAAAATCTAAATGTAACCCTCGAATTTTGCAATACACGCTGAAATATTATTTAAAAGAACAAAAAAAAAATTTTTCATATAAAAGTATAATTATACACTTAGCAGGTTTTTTAAACAATAAAACGGCACTGTGAAATATGAATGGAAATTTAACGATTGTCTGCAATTTATTATCTACTAAATAAAAGCTCTACAACTTTTATATGAAGCTGAATACTTGGCCTTTGATGTAGAACTAATTTATGAAATGAAGCCATTATTAAAATTCAAATAGATCATATTGATTTTCTACGTTATTTTAATACGTTTTCGTTGCGGCAAGAATATTGTATTTGTATTACCATGAGGAAGATACAATGGCCCCTGCTCAAACGAAATTAAAGAAGATTAATAAAGATCTATTAATATAAATAAGGAGATTAAATATTCGTAGACATTACATAAAGATACAGCGTGCAACGCGTATTTTTTATTTATTGATTTGATTGTTATGGAAGGTGACTGTTTCTTTTGTAACAGCCCGTATAGTCTTGAATAAATATATAGATGATAACTGCGTAGTCCAAAATAAATATCAAATACAGCTAGAATTACAAGTCAAATATATAAGTTTAAATTAATTAAATAATAAAAATATAGTGCTCTGATAAGATTCGATTTGTATTATTTACAAAATCGAAATTATTATTTTTTTGTGATAGAGTATTGATTTTTTTTTATTATAACAAAACATATATAAAATAGTATTTAATAAAATAAAAAATTTAATTTAATAAAAAAGTCCAGAAGTGATATAGAAAAATGTAAAATAAAAAGACTTGAATTGAAAAAAATTATAAAGTTGTTGGATAAATAAAAATGATTTAATATCAAATATTAAGAAAAATTTGATTTGACAAATTGTATAAAGTTGTTGGTTGTATAAAAAAAAACAATGTAAGAAAAATTTGAAAACGTGCGGGTTATATGTATTTGGATTGTAGTGAAATTGTTAATTTTTTAAACACTGGACGGCACTGAGTTGGGAGCAGACGATATGATGGTTGCCGTAATTATTTTTATTATTTTAATATCCTCCACAGAACGGGTTCACGGTCATTATCATTAAATATTATAACTTTTATTTCAGACCATTCCATTTATATATATAATATACCCATTTCTATATATACTATGTATTTTATTTATATATCTATATAACTCTCGCCTCTTTGGCCGATGCATTTAAAATATCATTTCAGACGCGCCGTCACCAAACAAATATCACCAAGAATGATAATATCGAAAATCTACATACGATTGTAAAATGTATTATGCGAATTATTAATGAACGTTGAATGTATGAAAATTCTTCAATCTTTCAAGAAAAAAATTTTTTTTTGCAAAGTATTTGCATCGAATATTGTATTTAAAACAAGTGTTTTTGTTCAAATTTTTGATATTTTTGAAATTAAATATGGTTATAAAAAATTTTAAATTTACATCATTAATAATGACCCAGGAAGGTATGGAAAATTATTCAAATCTTTCAAAAATATTTTTTTTTAGTAAAATATTTTAAAAAACAAGTATATTTGTTCAAATTTTCGATATTTTTGAAATTAATTATAGTTATAAAAAATTTAAAATGTACATCATTTATAATGACCAAAGAAAGTATCGAAAATTATTCAAATCTTTCAAAAATCAATTTTTTTAGTAAAACCTTTTGAAAAACAAGTATTTTTGTTCAAATTTTCGATATTTTTGAAATTAATTATAGTTATAAAAAATTTAAAATGTACATCATTTATAATGACCAAAGAAAGTATCGAAAATTATTCAAATCTTTCAAAAATCAATTTTTTTAGTAAAATATTTTGAAAAACAAGTATTTTTGTTCAAATTTTCGATATTTCTGGAATTAATTATAGTTATAAAAAAATTTAAATGTACATCAAAGAAAAATGACATAATGACCAAAGAAAGTATCGAAAATTATTCAAATGTTTCAAAAATCAATTTTTTTAGTAAAATATTTTGAAAAACAAGTATTTTTGTTCAAATTTTCGATATTTCTGGAATTAATCATAGCTTAAAAAAATTTAAATTACACATGATTAATAATGACGCGAAAGTATCGAAATTTCTTCAAATCCTTCAAACAAAAACATTATTTTAGTAAAATAATTGCACCGAATTTTGTTGTTCAAATTTTCGATATTTTAGAAAATTAATTATAGTCTAAAAACATTTAAATTATACATTATTAATAATGACCAATGAAAGTATCGAAAATTCTTCAGTTCTTTCAGACAAAAAAGTCATTGTTTAATCAAATGTTCAATATTTTTGAAATTAATTATAATTCAAAAAATTATCGATTATCGAATATCGAAAATTCTTCAATCTTTCTAAAAAAAAAATTCAGTCAAGTATTTGAACACATTTTTTTGAACGATTATTATTGTGTTCAAATTGTCGATATTTATAAAATGTAATTTTAAATTTTAAATTTAAAAAAATGTAGATGATATACTTTGATATATTATTATATCGACTTTAAAACTTGTTCCATATACTTTCAAATTAAATATTTAATTAATTATAATGGTATTCATTCATTTATATCTGTTTCAGATTTCAATAGGACCTTAATGAGAAGATACGATGGGGTCGATATACTTTTCATATAATTTATAATTTTGACAGACTCGATTTAAGTTTTAAATGCATCTGCGTCTTCCTATCCACAACATTTTAAATGAATTTATTATATTATATATACATATATCTATCTATACGACACCAACATTATATATACATATATATAATCACTCGTCCTGGGGAAGCGCATTAAATATATTACAGATCCGGATTGAAATTAAATCCGAAAATACCACATCAACTCCTCGAGTGATGCTAATTATTCAAAAATTTGCAAAATTACTGCGATATTTAAAATATAGTTTAACAATTCATATCGGGCAATACGGCCCTGATATCTACGCCTGCATTTTTCTTTGTGTTATATAAGAGTAGGTAGGATGCAGATGATTTTTAACAACGGAACTGAAACTATATTTTGGGGTGGCAGAGTGAGATAAGAAAAAAACTCTACAATGCATTTTATATTTTTCTACAAAATGAAGAGTGTATAAAAAAAAATTCTTCCTCATCTGTTGAAAGCATCTTTGTTTTGCTGTTAAAAATAAATATTATTATCGATTAAATAGTCGTGTTGTTGTTGTTTTTAAATCGTCCTGTATATAACCTAATCGGGTGAATATTGAAAATTCTATTTTATAAAAAAAAAAAAAAGTCCCAATAAAGCGCAGCAGGAGACTGTTTTAAATGAAATTTTTTTTACAATAAACAAGGTTTGTATATATTCGCAGGTGCGTTGTATTTTTTGTATAATCAGCATTCAATTTGCTTTATAAAATAAATTTTACTGAACCGCTACCAGAAAAAAACGCGACAAACGAAGCGTTTTGTTTTGCAAAGGTGTGAAAATGTTCTTGTATGTCCTCTTCTTTCACTTGTACTTGCTGCGGAATTATCGTAACTAGATTGAAATTGACAGAGTCTTGTGGGATGTCCACAATAAAAGACGATTTTTTGCGAATTATCGCGAATGAATTAATTATTGGATTAAAAGAATAAATTCGCTAGATTTTGACAACAAAAAATTATCGCAATCGTATCGATGTGAAAAACAAAAAAGAAATCGCTATGAATGAAGAAAATATATGACCTGAAGGTTTGAGCACAAAATTTATCGGCCCTGGATTTTATTTTATTTTACGCATATACAGTAAAATAAAAATATTTTTATTGTGGTTGTGCCTTATGATATTCACGATACTTTTTGCTGAACAATGACGCGCAAACTACAATTTATTTTATATAAGTATGGAAAAACGGATATAATGATTATTACACACTGTATTAATATACAATGTGCTCATTTTCTTTGCAGCAAAAAAAAATGTTTCGAAAAAATATCGTGTTAAGTTAAAAAAAACTTATCACATCCAAAAATTAATTATTAATAAAAAATATATATGTTTTTTTTTTTAAAGTACTAAAACTAACCAAATGCTTAATGCAAAAAAAAAACAATTAGTTAATTAAAAAACTAAGTTACTATTTCACCATTTTAAGTAAACACACTGTATAATATACAAAAGCAGAGGCAAAAACTATTCGTTTATTTGATGCATTTTATTTTATAACAATCATTTCCCTGAGATTCGCAGTTTATCATTAACTGGCACCTCTTTAGCTGATGGCTCATCTGTGAAACTACAACAAGTGAAGACAGCGCAGATGAAGAAGTTAATAATATATTTGCTTCTTACTTGATTGTGGAATTGACGCTATTATTCAACTGGAAAATTGATGCGAGTATAATAAAGATATTAAAGAAATTATTTGATGGTGAATAGTGACAAGAGTTGTTTTATTTTAAAAAATCGATGATTTATTTGAATTTAGAATTAATGTAATTGTAAGTAAGTAAGTAAGTAACTAAGTAAGTAACTAAAAAGTAACTAAGTAAGTAAGTAAGTAAGTAAGTAAGTAAGTAAGTAAGTAAGTAAGTAAGTAAGTAAGTAAGTAAGTAAGTAAGTAAGTAACTAACTAAGTAAGTAAGTAAGTAAGTAAGTAAGTAAGGTACTAAGTAAGCAACTAAGTAAGTAACTAAGTAAGTAACTAAGTAAGTAACTAAGTAAGTAACTAAGTAAGTAACTAAGTAAGTAACTAAGTAAGTAACTAAGTAAGTAACTTAGTAAGTAACTTAGTAAGTAACTTAGTAAGTAACTAAGTAACGAAGTAACTAACTAAGTAACTAACTAAGTAACTAACTAAGTAACTAACTAAGTAACTAACTAAGTAACTAACTAAGTAACGAAGTAAATAACTAACTAAGTAACTAACTAAGTAACGAAGTAAGTAAGTAAGTAACGAAGTAAGTAAGTAACGAAGTAAGTAAGTAACGAAGTAAGTAAGTAAGTAAGTAAGTAAGTAAGTGAGTAGGTGAGTAAGTGAGTAAGTGAGTAAGTGAGTAAGTAAGTGAGTAAGTGAGTAAGTAAGTAAGTGAGTAAGTGAGTAAGTAAGTAAGTAAGTAAGTAAGTAAGTAAGTAAGTAAGTAAGTAAGTAAGTAAGTAAGTAAGTAAATAAGTAAGTAAGTAAGTAAGTAAGTAAGTAAGTAAATAAGTAAGTAAGTAAGTAAGTACGTAAGTAAGTAAGTCAGTAAGTAAGTAAGTAAGTAAGTAAGTAAGTAAGTAAGTAAGTAAGTAAGTAAGTAAGTAAAAATTTTGGTCAAATATTTGAACGTAAATATCTTAAATAATATAGAAATTTCATTTTTACCTTCAAGCATTTTGCAATTTTTAAGTCAAAGAATTTTGTTATCATAAACATAGTGAGGTGATGAAAATTCGACACGCAGATGTTAAAAATATTCCAACTAAAGTATTAAGGGTAGTACAATTTTTTTTTAAGGAGAATTCATTTTTGGCTAAGTTTCGAAACAAAAAATATGACAAAACAAACTTTGGGATTTTTTTTTTTAATAACTAATATACCGAATACCTCCAAAATGTGTCGTTATCTAATCTAGACCTTTCTTAATGTATGTTTAAAAACTGAAATCCTAACGACTCTTCTAAAAAAAAAATCTCGTCTCAAATTTTTCATATTCCTTACATAAAAACATTAATACAAGCGCGCATAAACAATCGTATTAAATATATCTCACGTATAATTTATATACCCATCTATATAGACTAATCTACCAGGAATTTTATACACAATTTGTAGTTGTTCAAATAATTCAAGCCGCTCTTCGATTCCCAACATTCGCCGATGCTGCTCCGCGATCCTCGGCACTAATAACTAGGCGAACCGAAAAATAATAGCCACGTCGATCGCTCTCCATAAATAATATTTTGAAGGAGTAATATTCGTGAGATATCAAACTATTAGATATGTTCAGCTGAAATATATCCATATTGATATTATAGATGTGTGTGTACAATATAATAACACCCGGTATGACCCGCAATTTCGAATCTTCGGAAGACTTAAAGACCAATATAAAGCCAGCAAAAAAAAATCCTGAATAATTTGTTTTTCAAAAATCGAAATGGTTTTTATGTAGCATTGTATGGCTGTGAGCCATGGCTAACAAATGGACGATTAATGATATTTGTATACATTATACGGCGGTAAGGCGTGGATAATAAGGAATTGAGGATTAATAAGGTTTTTTAAATTTATAGTAACGATAATAATCGAAATTGTTTTTATGTAGCATTGTATGGCTGTGAGCCGTGGCTAACAAATGGACGATTAATGATATTTGTATACATTATACGGCGGTAAGGCGTGGATAATAAGGAATTGAGGATTAATAAGGTTTTTAAATTTATAGTAACGATAATAATCGAAATTGTTTTTATGTAGCATTGTATGGCTGTGAGCCGCGGCTAACAAATGGACGATTAATGATATTTGTATACATTATACGGCGGTAAGGCGTGGATAATAAGGAATTGAGGATTAATAAGGTTTTTTAAATTTATAGTAACGATAATAATCGAAATTGTTTTTATGTAGCATTGTATGGCTGTGAGCCGTGGCTAACAAATGGACGATTAATGATATTTGTATACATTATACGGCGGTAAGGCGTGGATAATAAGGAATTGAGGATTAATAAGGTTTTTAAATTTATAGTAACGATAATAATCGAAATTGTTTTTAGGTAGCATTGTATGGCTGTGAGCCGCGGCTAACAAATGGGCGATTAATGATATTTGTATACATTATACGGCGGTAAGGCGTGGATAATAAGGAATTGAGGATTAATAAGGTTTTTTAAATTTATAGTAACGATAATAATCGAAATTGTTTTTAGGTAGCATTGTATGGCTGTGAGCCGTGGCTAACAAATGGAAGATTAGTGATATTTATATACATTATACGGCGGTAAGGCGTGGATAATAAGGAATTGAGGATTAATAAGGTTTTTTAAATTTATAGTAACGATAATAATCGAAATTGTTTTTAGGTAGCATTGTATGGCTGTGAGCCGTGGCTAACAAATGGACGACTAATGATATTTGTATACATTATACGGCGGTAAGGCGTGGATAATAAGGAATTGAGGATTAATAAGGTTTTTTAAATTTATAGTAACGATAATAATCGAAATTGTTTTTAGGTAGCATTGTATGGCTGTGAGCCGTGGCTAACAAATGGAAGATTAGTGATATTTATATACATTATACGGCGGTAAGGCGTGGATAATAAGGAATTGAGGATTAATAAGGTTTTTTTAATTTATAGTAACGATAATAATCGAAATTGTTTTTAGGTAGCATTGTATGGCTGTGAGCCGTGGCTAACAAATGGACGACTAATGATATTTGTATACATTATACGGCGGTAAGGCGTGGATAATAAGGAATTGAGGATTAATAAGGTTTTTTTAATTTATAGTAACGATAATAATCGAAATTGTTTTTATGTAGCATTGTATGGCTGTGAGCCGTGGCTAACAAATGGAAGATTAGTGATATTTGTATACATTGTACGGCGGTAAGGCGTGGATAATAAGGAATTGAGGATTAATAAGGTTTTTTAAATTTATAGTAACGATAATAATCGAAATTGTTTTTATGTAGCATTGTATGGCTGTGAGCCGTGGCTAACAAATGGAAGATTAGTGATATTTGTATACATTGTACGGCGGTAAGGCGTGGATAATAAGGAATTGAGGATTAATAAGGTTTTTAAAATTTATAGTAACGATAATAATCGAAATTGTTTTTATGTAGCATTGTATGGCTGTGAGCCGTGGTTAACAAATGGAAGATTAATGATATTTGTGCGCATTGTACGGCGTAAGGCGTGGATAATAAGGAATTGAGGATTAATGATGTTTTATAAATTTGTGGTAACGATAAAAATGAAGAAAAAAAAATCGAAAAATCATTTTAAATATTATAAGTTGAAGAACGTGGGAGTGGCTCTTTTAGATGTGGGTAAGGCTTTATAGTCCGCAACTTGTTGTCTAAGTATACTTAGGCATACGCGAAGTACATCAATAAAAACTGGATATAATTACGATTGATATATCGATGTATAATATACGACTGGAATCATCAGAGTCTTCCACATACAACTAAGAAACATATTTTTACTTTACAATATATCTACCAGCGCACCAAAGATGAAGAAGAAGAAGAGTGAGTACACATCGGCGCAAGCGGTGTGTTCTTAGGCCTCTCTTTCAGGACTTATACAATATAATTAGAGATATATTATGATGTATAATTCAATGTCTGGATGGGACCCACAACATATCATATTAAATATTATCTACAGTGCCTTACAAAATCACTTTACATAGCTAAAAAAAAATTTTTTTATTGAGTGAAAATTGTTCCGAAACAAATTCACGTTTCATGTAACTATTCAAAAAATTAATTTGATGTCAAGTAGTTACGTTGAAGCAAAAAATAATAATTATGAAGATTCTATTAATTGATTGATCTAAAATTTTAATAAAAAAAAATTGTATATCGAAATAATTACACTACGAAGATACAACGATAAAAATTAATGTCAATGTAACTATTTAAAAAATATATTTGTGCTTCAAGTAGTAACATTAAAGCGTCTTAAAAAAATTATTGTAAACATTTATAAGTATTTTAATAATTGATGGATCGGTAATTTGAAAAAAAAAAAATGTATATCAAAATAATTACACTACGAAGATACAACGATAAAAATTAATGTCAATTTAAAAATATATATTTTGTTTTCAAGTAGTAACATTAAAGCGTCTTAAAAAAAATTGTAAACATTTATAAGTATTTTAATAATTGATGGATCGATAATTTAAAAAAAAAAATTATTACCCTACGCAGATATAACGATACAAATGAATGTCAATGTGATATTCGATAGATTAATGTTGTTTAATAAAACACGCGGTATAGTAGAAGCTCTTCACAGAACAGACAGACAGTTATAAGTATAGACGTATAAAAATTTATATAACATACTCGCTACATAGTATTATTAGTAAATATGTTACGAGCATTAATACTAGAGTCTGCAAGAAGTGAAGAAGACGAAGAAGTGGCGGCCGGGCGTTTGGGTCAACATCCCCCCCTCGTATGCGTTTGGATAGTATGATCCCATAAGAGAGATGATAGCCATCAAACACGCAAAAAGAACGTATAAAAATATATTTCAAATATTTAAATTATATGTATAAGTTGTGTGCGCTTGTTTGGTGCTCGGCCATGATTTGGACGTGATGTGTAGTTATGTCGTTATTGTGGATAAATATATTTATTATTTAAAATTCCGAAGAGGAGTCGCATCGAAATTACCGAAACAAAAACTTTCGAACTGGGATTATAGAGAGAAGCGTTGAAATTAAATACTCCATGGCACTCGAGAGTTCACTTACAAAATATATTCGGTCTTTAAAGCATCGAGAAAATGTTATTTAAAATTTACGATTAACTGATGTCAATGGTCTCGGCTTAAGAGGAAAAAAATTGTGAAAACAAAAATTTATAGGAAAAATACATATGCATCGATAAATGATTTATAAGGAATGACACAAAATGATAGGGCAAAGACAGGAGGTATTAAGAACGAAGAGTACGTTGAGTATTTTCTTAAAAATTGATTAAAATGGTATTAGTAGACGACCGCGTGGAAAGGAACGCAACGAATGCACATTCACCTGCTGTGAAAATTGCCTGAAATATCTACATTATCATTTACTGTTTCATATCGTATTGCGAATTTATATTTTATTGCTGTATTTAATAAGACCTGCTTGCTGCTACAACACAACGCGTGTACAGTTACAGAAACTGCAGAAAATCGTTGCGAATGAAAATAAGAACGGAGTCCAGTCGCCGATATTGACTGGGTTAAAATAAAGGCACTAAAATCTGATAATGAGAAATTACATGGTGATTCGTTAAGTTTTTTTTAATCTAATTAGGTTTTGAAAACATTACATTTGGGTTGTTCAGTTTTTATAAAAAAAACATGGTATGTTTTGAGCGAAGAAAAAAATTGTAAAAAGAAGTCGTAAGGATGTAATATTTTCAACGCACATTAAGAAATGTTCAAACTACGTAATGACAGATTTTAGAGGTTTTAGCTAGATTAGTTACTTTTTTTATATATCAAAATTGATCACATTTTCTATTTTGATACTCGGCCAAAAACTAACAAAAAAATTGCCTTAGCCTTAATATTTAAGTTGGCATATTTTGAACAGCTTAAAAGATACAAATTTACATCACTGCACTATGTTTATCAAAAAAAAAAACACTTGGCACAAAAATTACATGATTTTTTTTAAATTTAATTAGGTTTTAAAAACATCACATTTGGGCTGTTCAGTTTTCATAAAAAGAAAACATGGTACGTTTTGATGCGAAGAAAAAAATTGTAAAAAGAAGTCGTAAGGATGTAATATCTTGAACGCACATTAAGAAATGGTCAAACTACGAAATGACAAATTTTAGAGATTTTAGCTAGATTAGTTACCTTTTTTATATATCAAAATTGATCACATTTTCTATTTTGACACTCGGCCAAAAACTAACAAAAAAATTGCCTTAGCCTTAATATTTAAGTTGGCATATTTTGAACAGCTTAAAAGATACAAATTTACATCACTGCACTATGTTTATCAAAAAAAAAAACAGTTGGCACAAAAATTACATGATTTTTTTTAAATTTAATTAGGTTTTAAAAACATCACATTTGAGCTGTTCAGTTTTCATAAAAAGAAAACATAGTATGTTTTGATGCGAAGAAAAAAATTGTAAAAAGAAGTCGTAAGGATGTAATATTTTCAACGCACATTAAGAAATGTTCAAACTACGTAATGACAGATTTTAGAGGTTTTAGCTAGATTAGTTACTTTTTTTATATATCAAAATTGATCACATTTTCTATTTTGATACTCGGCCAAAAACTAACAAAAAAATTGCCTTAGCCTTAATATTTAAGTTGGCATATTTTGAACAGCTTAAAAGATACAAATTTACATCACTGCACTATGTTTATCAAAAAAAAAAACACTTGGCACAAAAATTACATGATTTTTTTTAAATTTAATTAGGTTTTAAAAACATCACATTTGAGCTGTTCAGTTTTCATAAAAAGAAAACATGGTACGTTTTGATGCGAAGAAAAAAATTGTAAAAAGAAGTCGTAAGGATGTAATATCTTGAACGCACATTAAGAAATGGTCAAACTACGAAATGACAAATTTTAGAGATTTTAGCTAGATTAGTTACCTTTTTTATATATCAAAATTGATCACATTTTCTATTTTGACACTCGGCCAAAAACTAACAAAAAAATTGCCTTAGCCTTAATATTTAAGTTGGCATATTTTGAACAGCTTAAAAGATACAAATTTACATCACTGCACTATGTTTATCAAAAAAAAAAACAGTTGGCACAAAAATTACATGATTTTTTTTAAATTTAATTAGGTTTTAAAAACATCACATTTGAGCTGTTCAGTTTTCATAAAAAGAAAACATAGTATGTTTTGATGCGAAGAAAAAAATTGTAAAAAGAAGTCGTAAGGATGTAATATTTTCAACGCACATTAAGAAATGTTCAAACTACGTAATGACAGATTTTAGAGGTTTTAGCTAGATTAGTTACTTTTTTTATATATCAAAATTGATCACATTTTCTATTTTGATACTCGGCCAAAAACTAACAAAAAAATTGCCTTAGCCTTAATATTTAAGTTGGCATATTTTGAACAGCTTAAAAGATACAAATTTACATCACTGCACTATGTTTATCAAAAAAAAAAACACTTGGCACAAAAATTACATGATTTTTTTTAAATTTAATTAGGTTTTAAAAACATCACATTTGAGCTGTTCAGTTTTCATAAAAAGAAAACATGGTACGTTTTGATGCGAAGAAAAAAATTGTAAAAAGAAGTCGTAAGGATGTAATATCTTGAACGCACATTAAGAAATGGTCAAACTACGAAATGACAAATTTTAGAGATTTTAGCTAGATTAGTTACCTTTTTTATATATCAAAATTGATCACATTTTCTATTTTGACACTCGGCCAAAAACTAACAAAAAAATTGCCTTAGCCTTAATATTTAAGTTGGCATATTTTGAACAGCTTAAAAGATACAAATTTACATCACTGCACTATGTTTATCAAAAAAAAAAACAGTTGGCACAAAAATTACATGATTTTTTTAAAATTTAATTAGGTTTTAAAAACATCACATTTGAGCTGTTCAGTTTTCATAAAAAGAAAACATAGTATGTTTTGATGCGAAGAAAAAAATTGTAAAAAGAAGTCGTAAGGATGTAATATCTTGAACGCACATTAAGAAATGGTCAAACTACGAAATGACAAATTTTAGAGATTTTAGCTAGATTAGTTACCTTTTTTATATATCAAAATTGATCACATTTTCTATTTTGACACTCGGCCAAAAACTAACAAAAAAATTGCCTTAGCCTTAATATTTAAGTTGGCATATTTTGAACAGCTTAAAAGATACAAATTTACATCACTGCACTATGTTTATCAAAAAAAAAAACAGTTGGCACAAAAATTACATGATTTTTTTTAAATTTAATTAGGTTTTAAAAACATCACATTTGAGCTGTTCAGTTTTCATAAAAAGAAAACATAGTATGTTTTGATGCGAAGAAAAAAATTGTAAAAAGAAGTCGTAAGGATGTAATATTTTCAACGCACATTAAGAAATGTTCAATTTACGTAATGACGGATTTTAGAGGTTTTAGCTAGATTAGTTACTTTTTTTATATATCAAAATTGATCACATTTTCTATTTTGACACTCGGCCAAAAACTAACAAAAAAATTGCCTTAGCCTTAATATTTAAGTTGGAATATTTTGAACGGCTTAAAAGAGACAAATTTACATCATTGCACAAAAAAAACAACACTTGGCCCAAAAATTACACATTTGTTGAAGTTATAAATCAAATTAATTGTTGAAGTTACAAAACAAATATTGAAGCAAGAGTCGTTAGTTCGAAATTGCGAATTGATGCAATTAATAATTAAGAAAAAAATTGGATACTCGGATGAATATGAAGAGCTGTAATCTGGCCACAAGAAGTACCTACACGTAACGAGTGAAAAGGCATCGATATCAATTTATATTTAATAGGCTCAAATGGGACATTAAATTAAGATCGAACAACACACCGCTCCTACAGAGTAACTAAAAATTCTGTCGTCATATTTTCGTTGCTTAAGTACCATGAAGAGCATTGATGTGAAATCGGTAAATCCATACCACTATATACTTCCTTTAGATTCACTTAAAAGTTGCAAATAATCATTATTAAAACACACACGTCATTATAAAAAATAACCAAAAATTCATCCAAATATCTTCAAGCAAAGTTGTTTAATTTCTTTTACCACCTCTTCATATTTTTATACTTTACAATCCTCCTCGTCGATGTAATATTTGAAGTCTGCATGGCAAGATCCAACAACAAGGAGTTGTTCTTCTTTATTGGGCAAAGATCAGAAAAGAGAATCGATAACAACAACTCGCTTATGCCGGAGCCGATGAAGAACTTGCGTACATTGTTAATGGGTCGGTCTTCAGCTAGTTGCGAGTTATCGTGATATTTTGCAGTGAGATATGAGTCGATTAAATGACAGGCAACAACGTATGAAAGACAAATGTTCAATGAATTAAATGAAATGTGGATATAAATCAACTAGTGCATGGAAATTAATTTAACAAAATTGAGTTGATGAGTGCAGAATTTGCAGAAATTGACTTAATGCAATTATCGGGTAAATTGATTTTTTTACATTTTTGTTTTTTGGAAACAAGTTGGAGTTGATGAAGCATCGATTTCAATGTAAACTTAAATTGTTAAAGCATCAGAAGACATCGTAAGCATTAATTTTCCGCGAGGAATCATTTTTTTGTTGCAACGTTGCAATTTTACAACCACAATTATGTCCATTCCAAATCACGATTTGTCGATTACAGTTTAGAAGCAGAGCTGAAGATCAAGCGTACACAAGTACTCATTTCGATGGTGAATTTAAATACTAACAAGATTATTTCCTTATATTACCATCGGAACGCAGCCAAAGATGGATAGGTAGATATATGCATGGATACTGTAATATCCAACAATTACTTTTATTAGGGCAAATCATACTCTGCAGTCTTCGTCTGTGCTCTGCACAAGATGTGGTGAAACAGTGAATAAAAGACGTATTTGCATGTTACGGGATTCAATTACTTTATATTCTTCAGTTTGACTAACTTTGCCGCTTCCCGCGCGCTTATTATGATTATCATTCGCAACTCAGATGATGGACGAAGAAGAGATATCGGGTAAATACAGCGCCAAAGATAGAAGACACGCGGGAAAAAGCTGGCAAATGTAATTGCGAATTTTCTATGCATTGGCAAACATAGAATTTATTTATATAGGGACGGACTTAAAAAAATCTTTAATTATTTTTTGTATTCGCCTCATCTGGTAACAATTTCAATGATTTACTGTTTTTTTTCGTACAATTTATTGCGGTGGGGCTTTAAATTTATAGAATACGTCTCTGTGGGGATTATAGTAGCAGCTTGTGGCAGCGGGAAGACAGGGGAAGATTATAGGTATGTCAGGTACATATACGGAAATGATGAAATGAAGAAGTATTTGTTTAATAAGCAATTTGCGAGCATCTGTCTTCAGATGCAAGATTGGTGTGTGTGTGTGTGTATATATGGGGACTCTAAATGATGGTCCCCGGCACAATTACCGACTCATTTCGCCATAAAGGAATGAATCATGACTGCACTAATCAAGAATTGACTGCTTCGTTTGTAATAGCACGACGAAACTGGACTGAAAAAATTATGCACCAACCGCAATCGAAGAAAAATACTCGTGAGCGGCGGAATAAAAATGAAAAATGTATTCAGGTCCTAAGTAAATATTCCTCAATCTTCGAGGTATTTATTTTAGAAACGTAATGCTTAAAATTTTTACTTCTCGACTGAGAAATATGTATTTATTCAGTCCCCACACATGCCTCGCTACAGACAAGTGTGAATGTTTGGAAAATCTCTTATTTTAATATTATTCATTTAGTCTAGACGAAGACATTGAAGGCCTGCTCGCTGAACAGGCCAGCACTTCGAAAAAACGTCCCTTTATAAACTGACGTTATATTTAATTACAAAAAAACAACCAATCTCGCAATGAATATTCTAAATTATTAACGTTGATTTTTATAAAAAGGCTCGTCTTTTACTTCATCAAAGCAAATGTTCATTTTGCACCCGATCCTACAGCTCCATATTTGTAATCCAAAATCTTTTATGCTGTTTAAATTTCGCTTCCTTTCCTTATTGTAAACGCCTCACACCCACACATACGCTTTTTTAGTGATCTTTTTCTAATCCCAAAGTCAATTTTAGACTTTGAATTTTTTTTGGTCCCTGGCGTCATATCTTTTTTAACTTTACGAATTTTTACGAAAAAAAAATTTTATGTTTCATCCGCACGGACCTGCTTGTGGACAAATAGAGCTCCAGCGAGATGACAAAGGAATATTATAAGTAACGTTACATGTGGCTTATATATACAAAGAAGCTCTTTGGTTATTTTAGTACATTACATATATATATATATGCACTGTTGGTTCTTATAAATTTGTTTAGGTTAATATTATTTATTTTTCTTGTGCATTCCAAGAGCAGACTGTTTCGTCTTTTCACTAGCATCTTGCCTCTCGGTCACACAATGCATCTTACCAATGAAGAAGTGCCTCATTCGGGATGGCCAACTAACTCAGCCTTTTTTCTTCAAAAATTATTCTTGCACGAATATATTATTTTACATTATTCTTGAAAGAAACTTACTTGAAAAATATATATCCTAAAATTGATGATAAACCAAAAAATACTACATCTTTTTTTATACTTGATTTTTTTTTGTGTATAAGCCGCATAATTTGTCCTGTGCTGTTAAATAAATAGCCCAAAAGTCGGGGACAGGGGAATTTAAAGTATATGTTTAAAAAAACTTACTTGAAAATAAATCCTAAAATCGATAAACCAAAAAATGCTACATCTTTTATAATTGATTTTTTTTTATGTATAAGCCGCATAAATTGAACGCATAATTTGCCCTGAGCTGTTAAATAAATAGCCCAATAGTCAATGACAAGGGAATTTAAAGTATATGTTTAAAGAAACTTACTTAAAAAAAAAAAACTAAAATTGATAAACCAAAAAATGCTACATCTTTTATAATTGATTTTTTTTTATGTATAAGCCGCATAAATTGAACGCATAATTTGCCCTGAGCTGTTAAATAAATAGCCCAATAATCAATGACAAGGGAATTTAAAGTATATGTTTAAAGAAACTTACTTAAAAAAAAAAAACTAAAATTGATAAACCAAAAAATGCTACATCTTTTATAATTGATTTTTTTTTATGTATAAGCCGCATAAATTGAACGCATAATTTGCCCTGAGCTGTTAAATAAATAGCCCAATAGTCAATGACAAGGGAATTTAAAGTATATGTTTAAAGAAACTTACTTAAAAAAAAAAAACTAAAATTGATAAACCAAAAAATGCTACATCTTTTATAATTGATTTTTTTTTATGTATAAGCCGCATAAATTGAACGCATAATTTGCCCTGAGCTGTTAAATAAATAGCCCAATAGTCAACGACAAGGGAATTTAAAGTATATGTTTAAAGAAACTTACTTAAAATAAAAAAACTAAAATTGATAAACCAAAAAATGCTACATCTTTTATAATTGATTTTTTTTTATGTATAAGCCGCATAAATTGAACGCATAATTTGCTCTGAGCTGTTAAATAAATAGCCCAATAATCAATGACAAGGGAATTTAAAGTATATGTTTAAAGAACCTTACTTAAAGAAAAAAAACTAAAATTGATAAACCAAAAAATGCTACATCTTTTATAATTGATTTTTTTTTATGTATAAGCCGCATAAATTGAACGCATAATTTGCCCTGAGCTGTTAAATAAATAGCCCAATAGTCAATGACAAGGGAATTTAAAGTATATGTTTAAAGAAACTTACTTAAAAAAAAAAAACTAAAATTGATAAACCAAAAAATGCTACATCTTTTATAATTGATTTTTTTTTATGTATAAGCCGCATAAATTGAACGCATAATTTGCCCTGAGCTGTTAAATAAATAGCCCAATAGTCAATGACAAGGGAATTTAAAGTATATGTTTAAAGAAACTTACTTAAAAAAAAAAAACTAAAATTGATAAACCAAAAAATGCTACATCTTTTATAATTGATTTTTTTTTATGTATAAGCCGCATAAATTGAACGCATAATTTGCCCTGAGCTGTTAAATAAATAGCCCAATAGTCAATGACAAGGGAATTTAAAGTATATGTTTAAAGAAACTTACTTAAAAAAAAAAAACTAAAATTGATAAACCAAAAAATGCTACATCTTTTATAATTGATTTTTTTTTATGTATAAGCCGCATAAATTGAACGCATAATTTGCCCTGAGCTGTTAAATAAATAGCCCAATAATCAATGACAAGGGAATTTAAAGTATATGTTTAAAGAAACTTACTTAAAGAAAAAAAACTAAAATTGATAAACCAAAAAATGCTACATCTTTTATAATTGATTTTTTTTTATGTATAAGCCGCATAAATTGAACGCATAATTTGCCCTGAGCTGTTAAATAAATAGCCCAATAATCAATGACAAGGGAATTTAAAGTATATGTTTAAAGAAACTTACTTAAAAAAAAAAAACTAAAATTGATAAACCAAAAAATGCTACATCTTTTATAATTGATTTTTTTTTATGTATAAGCCGCATAAATTGAACGCATAATTTGCCCTGAGCTGTTAAATAAATAGCCCAATAATCAATGACAAGGGAATTTAAAGTATATGTTTAAAGAACCTTACTTAAAGAAAAAAAACTAAAATTGATAAACCAAAAAATGCTACATCTTTTATAATTGATTTTTTTTTATGTATGCCGCATAAATTGAACGCATAATTTGCCCTGAGCTGTTAAATAAATAGCCCAATAATCAATGACAAGGGAATTTAAAGTATATGTTTAAAGAAACTTACTTAAAGAAAAAAAACTAAAATTGATAAACCAAAAAATGCTACATCTTTTATAATTGATTTTTTTTTATGTATAAGCCGCATAAATTGAACGCATAATTTGCCCTGAGCTGTTAAATAAATAGCCCAATAGTCAATGACAAGGGAATTTAAAGTATATGTTTAAAGAAACTTACTTAAAAAAAAAAAACTAAAATTGATAAACCAAAAAATGCTACATCTTTTATAATTGATTTTTTTTTGTGTATAAGCCGCATAATTTGTCCTGAGCTGTTAAATAAATAATCGAAAAGTCAGTGACAGTGGAATTTAAAGTATATGTCATAAATTACAAAAAAGCTCCGAGAAAATGGAAGAGAATTTTTATTCTAATAAGTTTTTTAGAGCAAAGATAAATTATGTAGGCCCAAAGAGACAGTTGGATATTTTAATAAAAATAAAATATAGCGTTGCTTAAGAATGTTATTTTAAAAATAAGATATGAAAATCGAAGAAAAAATTATCAAAGATTTTTTAAATGTTATATATAAACTTGTTTAAAACCTGTTTATTTGATATATTATTTTGACTCGTAATAAAAATATTTTTTAAATAATTTAAACAAACAACAAGATACTTACCAAGACAAATGTTGCATTGTTGACTAATTCTTTAAAATATGAGAATTATTTAATGGACTCACCTGAAACAAAAACAAAAACAATAACTATTAGAATTAGTAAAAACAATTATTCATTGTTTATGCACAACTATATGCGATTTATATTGAGAATAATATTTCTTAATGTTCTTATTACTCATATTAATAACTGTATATTAAAAATATACGACTTTACCGTACAAAAACATAACAATTTAAAGTCTAAATAGTCAAGTTTAAAGTTCTAGTAAAAGGAATACTAGAGAAATGTTAATTAATAATAAACTATTGTAGATATTTTTTTATAATCTTATCGCAAATTGAGTCACAAACGAAAAATATCGAAGGCACAATAAAAATGGACCTTTTTAAAACACGAAACATCAAAGATCGATTATTATCATATATTAAAAAAAAGGTTTAATCACAAAACAATTTTTGTTGATTTTAACGTTAGTATTAAAAAATATCAGATTGTGATAATCTCAAAAAAAAAAACATTTTTAATTAAAAAAATCATTTAAAAATGATTTTTAAATCAAACACACACAAAAAAAAAAACATTTATAAAGAAAAAATGTACATGTACAAAAAAAAAAATTATAAGATGAAAAAGTATGTCCATATGGTTATATGGGATACATATGTTAAATTCTGTTTTTGGTTATTTATAGCCAGTGTTGACAGTTCTCATTTGTTCACAGCGAAGCAGCCCACACACATAACTATATTCTATCATCTCTTTATACATCACGCCAAAAGAATAAGTTCCATCTCTGTCGAAAATACATATATAATATAAATGAATTTCTCTCAAGCTATATAAATGCATCTTTTCCGAAGCCTGGTCTCGTGTATATATAAATATAAATTTATAAGAAGTTTGAACACAGAACACTTTTTGAAATGTCGATTATGGTTAATTTTATATTAAGAAAGAGGCACGCCTAAAATTGTTAAACCATTAATAGTTTTTTTATTTTATTAACACTACCGAAGATGGGAGCATAGCCTTCGAAATGCGCAACTACCTATTTAATGCAGTATTTGGGTGATATTTGGTATACAAAAAGATTTTTTATTAAAATACTTTAAAATGCAATTTTATTTGTAAATATCTTGGTTTTTGTTACCATTTAATTTGTAGGGTTTTCAAGTCGATTTTTTTTGTATATTTAGCGGGTGATTTGTTTAATTTGGACATGTCTGTATTAAACGTTCTGCCTGTGACAAATTACAAATGTATATGAGTTCCTTTTACATGCATAAATTAATGTGAACATTATAAAATATGATAATTCATTATTTCATATTTTTGAGCCAGGCACAAGCTGATAATATACGGGGTGAGTAAAAAAAATATTTTTCATTTCTTATACTGCAAAGAAATATATACAAAAAGCCGCCATTATCCATAAAAAAATACCGCGCCATTAATTATAAAAAAAATTAGTATGCAATATTAAATATATATATTGATTAATAAATTGGAGTTTTAAAATAAATTTCAATTTTCCAACCTTTAAAAACGTAATTTCTACACAAATAATTAAATAAACATCTAATATTGCCACGTAATTATTTTTAATGGAGGAGAATGTTGGCGCTAAAATAAAATCGCAATAAGAATTGTATAAAATATTTATTGTCGACTCGAATAAATCGATAAAAAAATTCTAGAAACGGCTGTATGTAAAAATGCAACTAATTAATTCGTAATAACGAATAGAATATTATTATAAATAAAATATATCCTTCGATAATATGGACAATAAAGCTGTTAAATATTTATATGCTTTAGTCAACTTAGCAACAACTGACATCAAATTACACGGAACAATTGCGGGAATGTTTAATTAATTATTTATTAAAGAAATATGGATGCATTTGTAATGAATTGGCGAATAAATATTTATTATATATCGATTTTTTATAACTTCTAATAGATTTTAAACGACCAAAATTCGATTAAAATTTTACGTTTATTGTTGATTTTATTGTGACGTAAAAATAAAAAAATTTTATTTAAAACGTTTCGTTTTCAAATTGTTTGTGAGAAATGAATATTTTATATACAGCAAGAATTTTTTTTTAATTCTAAATAATCTTTTCATTACCTATTTTTAACTATTTAAACTTATTAAGCAATTTTGACGATTATTATTTATATTAAAATATTATATTAGATTAATTTTTGGATTATTATACGATATATATAACAATAAATTTTTATAAAATGAAAATTATTCTTTTTATTGCCCATTTATAATTATTATCCAATTTTAACTGTTTATTATTTATATTAATGGCCAATTGAAAATTATATTACATTAATCTTTCAAATATTATGCGATATATATGAAGAAATTTTGAAAAATTATTTAATTTGAATTTACTATTCCGATTTCTACGATTATTGTTTAATTATGTTCTGAAAAAAAATGAATATTTTACATTAAAAAAAAAAAATTAATCTTTTCATTGCTCATTTTAAACTATTATTAATCGAATTAAACGAATATTATTTATATCAAAGCCTTATAATATACAAAATTTGTTATTAGAATATCTTCTTACATATATTCTCGTATATTTTAACTATTTTTATAATTTTTTAAGTAATTGCAAAAAATATGTAATTACTCTCATCAATTTTATTCATTAATTATATAAATACGTCAATATTTTGCATACTTTTATACATCCAATTTAAAAATGTCTTTTTTATAGCGTGAATTTTTATATTAGAAATAATATATTATCGCTTAATATTAATTTAATTTGTCATCAAATAAAATTCCAAATAAAACACGTGTAGAATAGCAAAAAACTTCTCTGTGTCTCTCCACGATATTAAGCGATGAATGTTTCATTAAAAATTAAAATTACACGATATTTGTTTAACATAATATGTAGTTATTTTAATTATAATTCACATGCTTACTGAAGCCGGGTAATAATATTTATATTAGCTTAGTTGTACGAACAACTTCGCTATGTTATATTTAATACATGTAGATGGTATTTATAATTCGCCTCTTTTATTTGTGTACGTATTTGAAAAACACGGCCATTATAGAATAAAATATATAAATAATAAATTATAGTGCATTAATCACTTTAGTATGGAAACAAGATTTTATAAGCGGAATAAATTTAACCAGTTACTTCTACATACCATTTTATAATCTACTAAAGACCAGAAATATATTTACGAAAAATACTATATTATTTCAATAACTCAACTAAATTTAAAAAAATGTACATAGATGAAAAAATCCATTTAAAAAATGCCAAATTTTCTTATTATATAACCAACAATTTTTTAACATATATACGTTAGTTAAAGAGTCCGCAATCCTAAAGATTGGTTGGAAACAGCACGCCATGCCGATCTATCCTAAGCTAATCCCTTCATCTCCCTATAGCTATTCATCTCAACGTCTTCAACTATCTGACTCACATACTCCAATCTAGGCCTACCTACCCCTCTCTTTCCCTCCACTCTACCTTCTATGATCAATTGCATAATCCCCCCCATGCCTAAGAATATGCCCTACTAATCTGTCTCTCCTACGCTGTAACACTCTCCAGATACTTCTCTTCTCCCCTACTAACTCTAGTACAGCTTCATTTGTTACTTTATCTTCCCAACCAATCCTCATCATCCTCCTATAACACCACATTTCAAGTGCTTCTAATCTACGCTTCTCTTCCTTTCCTATAGTCCACGCCTCACACCTGTACAGTGCTACACTCCAAACATATACCTTCAGTAATCTTTTTCTAATACCCAAGTCAATATTTGATCTTAAAATCTGTTCTTTTTCTACGAATGCCTTCCTACCCTGTGCTATCCTACACTTTATATCTACCTTGCTTCGATTATCTTTTGTGATTCTACTGCCTAAATAACAAAAATCTGACACTTCTTCGATTCTATTATCTCCTATTGTGATCCTCATTTTTCTACTGCATTCCTTTTTGTCACACCTCATCACTTTAGTTTTACCTATATTTATTTTCATGTTAAAATCCCTAGTCAATACTGCCTGCATACCATTCAATACCCTTTCTAAATTCTTTTCGCTTTCTTCCAATATAGCTATACCGTCGGCGAATCTCAGCATATATATTTTCTCTCCCTGTACATTCACACCTACACTATACTCTTCTTTTACTTTGTTTATTGCATCTTCTATATATAGATTAAATAATAACGGTGAGAGTGTACATCCCTGCCGAACTCCCTTCCCTATTTTTGCTACCTCTTCTTCCCCCTCAATTCTAACTAAGGCAGTTTGGTGTTTATATAAATTAAAAATTATTCTCCTATCCTTATAATCTATACCCGTTTCTTTTAAAATTCTAAACATTATGTCCCAATCTACATTATCAAATGCCTTTTCTATTAAACAGTTATATACGTATATAACTGTTTAATAAAAAAAATCCCTACACAGAGAAAAAAACAACGAATTTAGTAGTATGAATTGGAAATAAATATAAAAACTTGTGGGACGTTGCCAAAAAAAAATCATCCCTCATTCGCGCACAGCTTTATTTATACTATACAATTTTTAACAGGTTTTTTGGATAGGGTGAAAACACCACCCCCATTGCGCAGCGAAGCATTAACTTATATAATATTCTATTATTTTTTATTTCAGCGTGCCCATGAAATATGGAGAGTTTATACTCATGTATACAGAATGGGATTAGGGGTGGCAATTTTGAGGGTACGAATTTTTTTTTGCAGATATATAACTGGGGTATAAAAAAAAATTCGCATAATGAAAATGTATTTTTAACGTAGATTAGTAAATTAAACGCGTAATAAGGAAATATTGAGAAATCAATTAAATCGAAGATGCAAATGTTTTCTAATATAATTTAAAATTATTAATGCAAAAAATAAGTACATTAGTAATGATTAATAATAAATATATGACAGCTAAAGTTGTGTCATTTGCGTTGATTGATACATGCAATTTTTTATATAAAAATTATATAATAAGCCCCGTAATTAATTAGTCGATATTTACATTTATAGAAATTATTTTATTTTAATTATTTGAAATTGTACAAAGTAACAACGATTTAATGAATTGATTTTTTTTTGTGCAACACGCTGTATAATATTAAGAAAAGAAATCGTGGGTGCGGCTGGAACACGAATTAATAAATTACAAACAAATTTCCACGTAAGTTAAGTGTATGAAATTGTTTATAAAGAGGCCTTAATTTATTGAATAAATAATAAAGTCGGTTTAAAAAAAAAACCGATGAATCGTTTATTACAAAATATATTTTTTAATGGATGCATTTATTATTACATATGACGATATATTTTTTAATCATCTGTTGTTATTGAAGTTATTTAATAAATTTTCATTACAAGCTGTAATTGATGAAATATTAATATTAATATAAACATCCAATATATTTTATAAATTAAGATTTCAAGGTCTTAAATAATTCATCATTGAGTGCGCTCGAGGCTTATTTATTGTATAAATAAAATGATATTTTTAAAATTCATTTTTATTGCACATCATTCAATATATTATTATATATATAACTAAAATGTGTTGTTTATCTCTCAGAAAATTGGATCGATAAAAATACATTAGATGTAGTTGCAGCACTACGAAATGAAATTTATTCAGCATCCAATGGAAATAGATATATTTTCCATTTTTCTAAATGGAAAACACTTGAATTAAATTTACGTTGCTCGATTGGATATAGAAAATTCGGAAGATGCCGATCGCGTATTCGTAATTTTCTTTTAGAGTAAATATTTGCAAAAATAAATATATTTGGCGAATTATTAATATGTCGTAAATTTATTGCGCAAACCAACGACTTGTTTAAACAATTAATTTGAGAAAAATATCTATATACTATTAGTGAACGAGTCAAGTGCTTTTTTGTAACTAGGTGGGGAATATTGTTAATATTTACAATAATGTTTATGGTTTTTAAATAAATTGGAGTTCGGCAAGGCAAGTAAACAAGAGATAGCGGAGGATATTTTATTATTAAACAAACTAGACCACGTTTAATAGTTGTACGTACAAACCAAATAACAAAAAAAATACTAGTCGAATTTATTATTACGTTCAAAAGACCCGCTGTTTGAATTTATTTATTTAACGCGAAATGGGGTATAAAATAGGCCACACACTGTTAAAAAAATGTATGTAAGAGAGCAAAGAATGGTTATTTTATTGAAGAAAAAAATGCATAGTTTTGTAACAATATATAACAATAACACACCATTAAAAATATAAAAGAGCATTTTTGGAATATATTTTTAATTAAAGGAAAAAATTATATAGGAAGAACGATTTTTTTTAATATTTTTTTTAGTTGAAGAAAAATTTATATAGTGAAGATTTTTGTAAAAAAAAAACTAGTCAAATTTATTATTACGTTCAAAAGGCCCGCTGTTTGAATTTATTTATTTAACGCGATATAAAATAGGCCACACACTGTTAAAAAACATATATATAAGAAAGGAAAGATTGATTTTTTTAATGAAGAAAAAAATACCAGTTTTGTAACAATATGTAAAGAGAATATAACAATAACGCACCATTAAAAATATAAAAGAGTATTTTTTGAATATATTTCTAATTGAAGGAAAAAAATATATAGTAGGAACGATTTTTTTTAATTGAAGAAAAAAATATATATAGTGAAGATTTTTGTCAAAAAAAAACTAGCCAAATTTATTATTACGTTCAAAAGGCCCGCTGATTGAATTTATTTATTTAACGCGAAATGGGGTATAAAATAGGCCACACACTGTTAAAAAAATATATGTAAGAGAGGAAAGAATGCTTTTTTTTATTGAAGAAAAAATGCATAATTTTGTAACAATATATAACAATAACACACCATTAAAAATATACAAGAGCATTTTTGGAATATATTTTTAATTAAAGGAAAAAATTATATAGGAAGAACGATTTTTTTAAATATTTTTTTTTAGTTGAAGAAAAATATATATATAGTGAAGATTTTTGTCAAAAAAAAACTAGCCAAATTTATTATTACGTTCAAAAGGCCCGCTGATTGAATTTATTTATTTAACGCGAAATGGGGTATAAAATAGGCCACACACTGTTAAAAAACATATATATAAGAGAGGAAAGAATGATTTTTTTTAATGAAGAAAAAAATGCCAGTTTTGTAACAATATGTAAAGAGAATATAACAATAACGCACCATTGAAAATATAAAAGAGTATTTTTTTAATATATTTTTAATTGAAGGAAAAAAATATATAGTAGGAACGATTTTTTTTTAGTTGAAGAAAAAAATATATATAGTGAAGATTTTTGTCAAAAAATTATCAACAAAAATTTGTTATCTGCACAATAGAAAAATATATATACTAAGAAACGTTTTCTAAAACAAATTTTCAAAAAACAAATTCTACTAATAATTCTGTGGCCGTATTAAGAATTTTAAATATTTAAACAAAAGAATACTCTGGAATAGAATACGTTTGTTTTTACGACATACCTAACTATACGTCCTGATTTTATACGAGCTATATAAAATGAATAATTTATTTTATTGCGCTTATTATTTATATTCATAATTATTAATATACAGGATATGACTAAATATGGAGGTGGTTTAAAAGCGTATGAATAATAAAGATATTTCTCGGAAAATATGCAAAAAAATAAATAAAAATATTTATAGAATATTTTGTGTATAATATAAAAAAAAATGTATATTTTATATTTTGATTATTATATTATAGTGTGTTTCTTTGTTGTCCTATATATAATTGAAGCTATAAACATGTGTGCAATAAAAAAAATATATATAATAAAAAGTAAAGTATCTTCCATTTATTATTTTTTCCTTAAATTAAAAATGTTGTTCCATGGCATCATCTGTTTTAGAAGATTAAAAAAAAAACGCTGAACAAACCGCGAGTATTTTTAAATACTAGCTTAAATGAATGGGTAAGACTGTTTTAAAAAGGTAATTAAAGTTGCCATTAAGAGATAAGTTAAAAATATGATGATACAAACGAAAATATTATATTATATTCCTCGCATAGACGTGACTTAATTCGATGAATGAAAATTCTATTTTTAATGCGCATTTAAATCCAATACAAAGAATGTAAGTTTAAAATTTGTTTAATTAATGAATTGTTTTGTTTTGTTGGAATATTAATTTATGATGTGTCTGTAAATTATTTTGAACGTAATAGAAAACACGAACGCGTTCAATAATAATATAAATAAATTTTCTATAAACAACGAGAATTTAAGATACAGGATATAATATAGCAACAATATATGTGCAATATTTTATTTGAAACAAATTGCTGTTAAATAAAAATTACGACGCTCGCTATTGTTTTTCGCGAAATTATCAAGGCTATTTAAAAAAAAAAGATTTAAACGTTAGATATAAAATTATATATTGCAAGTATTATAAAGTGACACTTTGTTTAATTATTTTATTATTATTATACCCGCGCGTAATGTATAAAATTGTTGGAATGAAATAATAATAGCAATCTCTCTCTTTACAATTTTAATGTATTAATATAACATATATTGGGTATATTAATTTTAATACATGCGATTGTTTTTTATTTGCTGCAAGGTCAAAAACTGTACATTTATCACATACGCTAAGATATGTCGTTTTATTTTATTGTTTTTAATAAAATGTATTAAAATTGTAAGAAAATTGTTATCAAGAATATGGCGAATTGAAAAAAAAAAAAAAACGTTTAATAATAACAAATAGGAGTATATACGAAAATTTGTTGAACCAATGGTGGTCCTTTGAGCCGAATTTATTATTATTATTATTATTATTATTATTATATGAAGTGTTTAATTGGGAATTTTTTATTTGTAGCGCGGCATGATTTTTTTTATAAAGCAAAAAGTTAATTTATCGTAGAATTAAAGCAATATAATTGTTGATTGTAGAAATTAAAATAATATATTGAAATAAATTGCTTGTAAATTGATAAAAAAAAAATACTTATAGCTTTTTATAATGCGGCATATAAATAAATAAATTTAAGTACAATAATAATGAATATTATTATTATGAACAAATCTACGAAGTTCTCGAGGTCGAATTATTTTATTATTAAATACGACACAGGATGAGTTTTATTTATATTAATGCGCTCGTAGGCGAATTACATCTTTCAATTATTACAATGAATAAATCCTGGTGACGTAACGCTCAAATGTTATTATTAATATTGCCATGTACGTTGCTATGTCTACAAAATAGCAAAAAAAAATTTTTTTTTTCTTGTTTCGTTTGGCTACTATCTTCATCATATCGAATTTTAAGACAAACGGAAATTTCAATACATCTTTCTTCAGGCATACGAACACCTAGCACTGTGCCTCTACTCTACCTTATATAACTAATTGCATAACACCGCCATGTCTAAGAATATGACCTACTAGTTTATCTTTCCCGCGGTGCAAGATATAACAAATACTTTTCTACTACAAGAAAAAAATGTTCGAACGTGTTTCATGTCATAATCATTACTTCCTACAAACCATTTAATACCTGTCTTAAATTCTGCTCCCTTTCTCCCAAAATATGTCCAATCATCAGCAAACCTCAACACATCTATTTCCTCTCCCTGAACATTTTTCACATCTACACTATACTTTTATTTAACCTTGTTTATTGCCTTTTCTATATATAGATTAAATAATACAGGCGAAAGTGTACATCCCTGCCTGACCCCCTTTCCCATTTTCGCTACCTTTCTGCCCCCTTCAATACCAACTAAAAAATCGAAGAAAAAATATTTTGCTAAATGCAATTTTTCTTTATAAACAAACTTTTTAATCCTCAGCTCAATCCTATAATTTATTCGGCCTATTTATGCCAACAAAAAGGTATAATAAAATCATTTCGTACCGCAAAGTGAACTACTTTGAATTGGCGATATAAAAAAAAAAGTGCATTAAGAAAATTGTAGCGAGATAAATAAGATTCATCGCATTTAGAGTGAGTAAATTTAGTAATTTCATATATATTTTTTAAGACGACCGGCTCAGGCGAAAAAGTAATTTAATAACTAGTGACGATGCAAAAATAAAATTCATAAGAAATATGACCAGTGCTTTAAATTAAAAAAAATTGTATATAAACCGATATTATTTTTATTGCCATTTATTTAATATAACCAATAATAACTTGCAATAAAATATTAATTGCACTAAGCTATACCATAATAAATATTTCTATATTATTATTTGTTGTGCTAAATATTATATTTAATATGTACAAAGGTATAAAATTTCATACCCGCAATTTATTTTGTATAATTCGACGTGAGCATTAAAATTATAGTCTTTTTATACGTACTTATATATATTAAAAGTTATAATATATTTGCTTAAACATAAAAAATTTTTTAGATGCAAATTGACATATTATATTTAATAGTTAGTTTTGTAAAAATCATAAAAATTTGATAAAGTAAAAAATGTACCTAAAAAATAATTTAAAACACATTTAATATATATGAAGATTAATATTCTCAATTTGGAGTGTTCTTCTGAAGTTTTATTACGATACACTCAGTATATAATCTATGTAAAGTATAATATTATATTTCAAGCATTTTATGTTGTGTGATAAATAAAATATTTAAAATATTCCCAAGTACTTTACTCGTTCGTATATACACGGATGATATAAATTAGGGTTTTTATATGGCCAAGGATATTTGTCAAAAAATTTATATTTACGAAAGAATCGACGTATGTAAATGCACATAAAGTGGTAGAAGCTATATAATATATCCACCGTAAACCGGGGTATATATCATTACCATTTTAATTACAATAAATATTTCTCTACGTCATACGGCCATATTATTGTAGCATCATAATTTAGAATTACTCCCCGGGAAAAAGAAACCTTTACGATATTATTAGTTTCTTATTAAAATACATCGTACAGTGTGTTCCCGAATGTGTAGTGTCTTCATTTATTGATAGCAAATATGATATTAAAAAAAAAATCATTTTAAAAGTGTAGTTCAATTTTTTATGCGTATAGAAAAATAACTGAAGAATATAAAAGTTAGTTCATGAATAAGATGTGTTGAGTGTAGCATTGTACGGTAGTGGGGCGTGGACTATAGAAAGAAAGAGATGTTAAGAGTTAGTAGAATTTAAAAAAAAATTTTTTTTAGGGCAACTCTCGATTAACAAATCATTATATAGTAAAGTGGACAAAATTAATTGTATTTGAGAAATTATCATCAATATTCCCCAAAAAAAATTACGAAATATATACGAACAGGATACGTCGATAAAAAGGACGCTGTGTATGTAATTTGTACAACGGCTGAAGATCAGATGAAAGAGGAAACTCGTTTGCGGAGGTGCATTTTAACATTATTAATACTGTGCCATTAAGTGAGCTTTGTTGGTGAGGAACCGTATATGAACGGACATAGTTAAGTACACAAGTGCATGTGAATATATTTCGTATTTATTAGTACTTTATGTGTGTTGTTGTGGAGCTTTAACACGGCCATGGCGAAGAGTAAGTGCCACGCGTAACCTGCGCCACAACTCCCATCCTCGCCGTATTAAAATAATATTATAAATTCGGCCGCTGGTTATTGCGGGATTTGTCTGTCCCCTCCTGCAGAATTCTACAGAAAGATGCTTAATTTAATAGGTGTTTATATTATTGAGATAATGTGGATTTTTAATTCGTAGATTTTTGATTGATTTATCAAATTTAATGGGCCGAAAGAAGCGGAATTTAAAAATGTCTTTTCAATTGTACAAAAAAATATTCATAAGAGATGTGGTAATTTTTGTACATTGAAAGAAAATAATATTAAGGATGGAGATCGTTTGTTTAACTTAACTTAACCATAAGATTTTTTTTTATATAATAAACGAAAGTACCGCAGTAATGATGTTCGTTGTTTAATATTTAGTTGAGAAATTGTTCTGAAGAAACAAAAATTTAATTAGATTAAAATATTTTGAATTTAATTTGAAATGTTTACGTTTAGAAACAATTTGTGCGTAAATTACAGCTTTTGTTAAAATTGTTGAACATACTGGTAATTTTATATCCATAGAGCAGTTTTTTAAATAAATTTTGTTGAAAAAAAATTTTGGGCCCAATCAAATTTTATTAATTCAAAAAATCAATCGTGATTTTGATTTCTAACGAATTTTAGTTAAATATTTGATATAATATGCCCAAAAGTATAAAGTTGTCATTTTTAATCATCCAAAAAGGTTAGGTAAATTGAAAGTCAAGAAATTTTTTCAGCTAGAAGTTGAACAAACATTTTTTAAAGTAGTTAACAAAATTTGTCATCTAATCCTAGCCTTTCTTGAAGTATTTAAAAAAAATACTCTTCCGTAAAAAAAATTCTGGGCTAAAAATAAACAGTGTTCTTAAAAAATGACAAATCGAGCTATATAAAAAAAATATTGATTAATTTTTAAATTCATTAATAAAATACGTAATTACACTTAATTTTGAGCACCCAACAAATTTATTACTCTTCTAATATAGCACATTAAAAGACACGATGCAATTATTTTTTACGTTATTTATTAAATTTATCTTTACGAGCTCGCGTAAAAATTTCCTCAATTATTTAAGTTTCTTACAATTTGCGACAAACAGAGCAAATATTAGAAATTCGTATCTTATAACCTTTTCAACATTCTTCACGCACTCACACCTTGGAGGGCAATTCTTTCTTGCTTTCCTACCACATAATTTATTCGATGTTAATTCTATGCTCACGCAAATTGCGCATTCTTAAACGACTTTTGCCATCGCTAGTTTAATTGTAACGAATAAAGAAAAATAAATTAATTTGATTTTTTATATAAACACATTTATCATCGACCACTTGTAAAACTGGGTATTTATTATGTTTATTTCACGTCCTCTTTTTAAATTTGATAGTAAAAGTATTGGGATGAAGGACAACAATTTCCAAACAATCTATTTGAAGAGTCAATGTTCTTCTTTCAAATTTAAAAAAGAGGACGGTAAATAAACATAATTGTAACTAAGATGGAGTTATACGAAGAGATTAAATCCACCT
Organism: Leptodirus hochenwartii; assembly: GCA_947310635.1. NCBI lineage: Eukaryota > Metazoa > Arthropoda > Insecta > Coleoptera > Leiodidae > Leptodirus > Leptodirus hochenwartii. The sequence goes on along the minus strand of OX371183.1, from coordinate 1,610,752 downwards.
ATGGAGAATTTACATGGAACTAAGTTAAGTTATGGTCAAAGGAAAATAAATAGTTAACGTCGTTGGTACAATGCAAGAATTTTCCTTCTTCAGTGTAGCAATATGAATATCCTTATCCAATATGAAACTTCTTAGCTCCTAGGAAAATTTGATTTTATGCATTGCTTTTTTTTCCATTTGTTAACGTTTTGATTTTGATTTTGATTGATTTTGATTGACACTCTGATCATCAAAGAAAGCATTATTAACTGTAATATCGTACAGTCTATAAAGAGGAGTTTCTATTAAATTTTGTGTATGAGGCACTAGTGGGTGCATTTCTATTTGTCGATGGCTCGCTCAGCTGTATCAGATTAATTTCGTTCATCTCTCACACCGCGTGTTTCTTCACGTGTAATGAATCAGTAGCATTCAAATTCTCTATACGACTGACTGTGTCCTCACTTAACGACGGTATCGATTCATCCAGTGTATTTGAGGTCGTTGGAAGGTTATGTTGTCCACCGTGTTTCCTTAACGCCCTTTGCCTGGCTCGATACTCTCTACTTCTTTCCAAGGTACTTGTTGGCACTTTTCTTGGCGGTTTATTCGCTTTCTTCCGTTTTCTAAAGGCTCGCACTCTGTCTGTACTTGTCTTTTTCTCCATTTCACTCTTCACACAATGGAAATTGTTAGCTAAAAGATTAAGCTGTGTTTGTGCAATATATAATACAATACGCATGCGTCTACTGGTTGCCTTATGTTGCGTATACGCACAGTACACGCGGCGCATGCGCGTAGCGTGTTTCACTTTTCGTGACGGAAGCGTTTCACCTTTCGTGACGTTCAGGCCAATTCGCCCAACCGCGCCTATAGAAGTTTCGTTTCAAAAACGTTTATAATAACTGCTAAACAATCAGCAACAAGAAGAAATGTTTAACAATTTTTAGTGGCATAAATAAACTGGCATTAGATAGAAAATTGTCATACGAACTAAAAAATAAATTTAAAAAACAAGACAGCTAACAAGCATTTTAAGCTTATCCCGCCGTCAACAGATCAACTCGACGTCATCTTCATCTTTGCATTCTATAAAATCCCAACAAGTCACCGCCATCTAGTAGCGTCATAACAATCAACCTCAACGGCCTCTAAGCGCCGATAACAACCGCACACAATACCATACCAGCACGTACTTCTTCGGCAACTTGGTTCATCCGCATCTTACGATTCGGATCCTCCTGGCGCACACACCAAATTCAATCTAGACACCCGAGCCAGACTCGCCTTCAACGTACACGGCGGCATCTCATCCGCTCTCTCTCTCGCTCGATACGAACGCCGCATCCAACCATCTCCTTCTAGATAAAACCCAGCTATTTTACTTCAGTACATAACACACACGAAGGTTCGGAATGGAATAGTCCAGGAAAATATACAGCACCGAAAGAAACGAGAATGGCTGTGTGTGTGTTACCACGTACTCGAGGTTATGGTAAATGATGACGTGTAAGCAAGCGAGTTTGCTTCTTTTGAAAATTTGTTGCGGATGAACGTTTTCGATGGTTGTTTGAGAGAGTTGGGATTTTTATGGAATTTTTTTAACTCAATGGATTTTTAATCCAAGAAATTGTAACTTTGCTAATATGTGGACGAATTTTCTTCGGCACCTTGTATAGTAGACATGGAGGCAAGAATGGGAATATATATACAGTTTGCTTGTGACATTGACCTAAGGCAAGGCGGCTAGGCTGCATGTGTGCGTGTGTCAGCCATGTCTACCCGCCATATGCAACGCTGCGCCTACTTTGTCATTCGCTAAAAACCCCGAAATAATTCCCATCTGGTAGGTGGCAAAGTTGCGCATAGAAAGAGGTGAGGAGATCGTCTTGCGTACACTCCCTCGCTTGCATTTCCTCTTTAAAAGGACAAAAGGCCGTCTGATACCGAGTATTTGCGCAAGGAATAATTGGGGAAAACTTGCCGGAAGAACGCGAAAGGAATCTAATTAAAGTTGATGTGCGCGACGTCAAGGAAGAATTAAAAAATCGTGGTATACAATATGCAAGCGCACATATTTTTTTCTCAAATCGTACGATAAGGTCTTTTGAACAATTGGAAACAATTACGTCCAATTTGCCTGCTTTTCGTATTCTCGTGGACCTGGTTGAATTTTTAATCGAAATTCCACGATTATTACGTTCGGGCTCGGTCCATAATTCATCCGGGGGGGAGGGGGGGACATTAGCTCATTCGGTAATATCAGTTTGGAAAGTTGTCCGCGCGCATAACTTTTAATGTTATTTAGCTAGAATTAAATATAATGGCAGAGAGCGGGCAATAATGTAAAACACATTTGTGAACATTGACTAAGCACACAATATAATTTAATCGAATACATGCGTATGACGTGACTTCGTACAATATATAATATAAATAATGACTTGGCCAGGTATAAATAAATCATTACGAGCAGACCCCCCCCATCAATGAAATATTTGACAAACCATTAATATAGGGGGGGGGGGGGCACTACACTTCTTCAAATAAAAATAAAGTTTTCTTCCAAAACTATTTTTTAAATCCTCCTATAGCACCACATTTCAAATACCTCTACACTGGGTACCTCTTCCAAGACAAAAATACCCTACAGTATTTCTTAACAAAAAAATACCTATAGCACCACATTTCAAATACCTCTACACTGGGTATCTCTTCCAAAACAAAAATACTCTACAGTATTTCTTAACAAAAAAATACCTATAGCACCACATTTCTAATACCTCTACACTGGGTATCTCTTCCAAAACAAAAATACCCTACAGTATTTCTTAACAAAAAAATACTATAGCACCACATTTCAAATACCTCGACACTGGGTATCTCTTCCAAAACAAAAATACTCTACAGTATTTCTTAACAAAAAAATACCTAAAGCACCACATTTCAAATACCTCTACACTAGGTACCTCCTCCAAAACAAGAATACCCTACAGTATTTCTTAACAAAAAATACCTATAGCACCACATTTCTAATACCTCTACACTGGGTATCTCTTCCAAAACAAAAATACCCTACAGTATTTCTTAACAAAAAAATACTATAGCACCACATTTCAAATACCTCTACACTGGGTATCTCTTCCAAAACAAAAATACTCTACAGTATTTCTTAACAAAAAAATACCTAAAGCACCACATTTCAAATACCTCTACACTAGGTACCTCCTCCAAAACAAGAATACTCTACAGTATTTCTTAACAAAAAAATACCTATAGCACCACATTTCTAATACCTCTACACTGGGTATCTCTTCCAAAACAAAAATACCCTACAGTATTTCTTAACAAAAAAATACTATAGCACCACATTTCAAATACCTCGACACTGGGTATCTCTTCCAAAACAAAAATACTCTACAGTATTTCTTAACAAAAAAATACCTAAAGCACCACATTTCAAATACCTCTACACTAGGTACCTCCTCCAAAACAAGAATACCCTACAGTATTTCTTAACAAAAAATACCTATAGCACCACATTTCAAATACCTCGACACTGGGTATCTCTTCCAAAACAAAAATACTCTACAGTATTTCTTAACAAAAAAATACCTAAAGCACCACATTTCAAATACCTCTACACTGGGTACCTCCTCCAAAACAAGAATTCCCTACAGTATTTCTTAACAAAAAAATACTATAGCACCACATTTCAAATACCTCTACACTGGGTACCTCCTCCAAAACAAAAATACCCTACAGTATTTCTTAACAAAAGAAGAAAAAAACTGTCATTTTGCAGTTATATATGCAGCCGTACTGGCAGATATATTTGAGGGTTAACAATATTACGTTGAATAAATAATAATCTCGAGTTGGAAATCTCCCAAAACAAGAAACGCAAACACACACGTACAATGTTTCGTTATGAATAATGGATTTCGGCGTAGTCTGCCGCCATCATCAGGGTCAACGCGAATTAATTCGAAATTAATATGGTATTTATTATTAATAAACGACCCACCTATAGTCGCGAATGTGTGTAATGAATATATATCGAAATATATGCGATTGTTTAAATTTTTAATTACTTAGTTTATAAATTTGTTAGATGTGTGTGCGTAAAATTCCACAAGAATTTTTTTGTTTCAGATTATAGTCGATAATTTCTGGCATCTTAAAATTTTTTTTATTTATTTATATAGTGGGTATATACTTTAGTTATATAATTAAACTTAAACCATCTACCAACATTTATCTGCAACAAATTATCTTACGACAATTAAAAGTTATTAAAGCCAGTGCGCGAGATTCGGCCATGGTTGCCATGTTTACGACTTGTACACTTACGATATAATATATACTATACGATATTACGACGTAGATTTTATATTGTAGTTTAGCTTTAGAGGGCAGTAGGCCATTAAATGACATTGTACATTTACGTTAGTTAAATAGTCGTTCGGCAACACTGTATAGCAACTGTTGATCATATAATTAAAATTATGGATGGATGGCAAAATGATATAAAACAAAATATATTTTGATATATAATTTTTTTGGATTGAAATTCCATTTGACTTACTCGAATATGGAAATTAAAGTGATTTTAAAACAGGTGTTGGTATACAAAAAAAAATATGAACACCCTGTATACTGAGCTATATAGGGTTTGGTGTAAAGCGAGTGGAAAAAAAGTCTGGCATTAATATTCGACGCATTCGCCCATAAACTTAGTTATAAAATACATTAAAACTGTTTAATATACAAGCATTAAATTGTGAGGACGACGACGAGGAAGGCAACGATGACAGCGTGCACAATGCACATACCGCCATCCAGTAGCGATTACGTGCAACTATATATTGACAGTTGTGCGGCGCCCACTAAATGAAATTGTCACAATATTGCAACATCGCGCGAAACTCTAGTTGCATAAATTGCGCAGAAACGTCGCTGCCGGTTTATTTTATGGGGGGGGCAGGCAAACATTGTAAGGGATGTAAAATTATTTAACTGCAACTTTTAGCGAAATGTCGCAACGTTATTTATTCACCACACAACGTGAAATAACAATTTATTTATAATAATCGGTGATAAACAAAAGTTTAATTTTAATCGAAAAAATTTGGTTCGATTTGCACATAAATGTAAACTTTAGAAATTAAAATATCATCCAACGAAATTGGTACGAACAATCAAAACTGGCACATTTGAAAGTATTCTCTTACGAAAGTGGTGTGCTGGCCACAACGTGTTTATTAAATATGGTATAAATCGGAATATAAGTCGACAGTTTTGCACCAGGAAATTAATATTCTTGCCATCGCGGTGTATTTACGTTGCGCAAATTATTAAAATTTAATTTGCATATTGCAGAGGCAATATAAATTTCTAATTCCTAATATCCCAGGCATATTATTAAACACTAATAATACTACAAAATGTGGCGTTAGTACGAAAGTACGTGAACGGAAGAATATAGTTAGTGTATATATGATAAAGGTATATTGGTTTCGTTCTGGCATGATCTTATATCGTGATTATAACGATATTACGATTCTTCATACACAGTATCAAATTTAAAATTAATTTTAGCATGGGCAAGAAGTAATTTTAATAACCTAAAACTATGGCGGGATATATATACAGCGTGGCTATAAATTATACAAAAATAATTGGACACTTTTACGACTTTCATAAAACGCACGGATATATATTTTACACCAGACTGTAAAAATATTTTTTTAGTAACTTCTTTTTTTAAATTAATTTTGATACAAATTAATATTCGCTGGAAATATGTTTTGTGAGAACAATTTACGGAATACCGTGTATAATCAAATGAAATGTCGAAATAACAGTTGTAATATCTCAAACTAAAAGCTGTAAGTCATTTCCTTTTTATTTTTCGAGGTAATATGCATTTATATCTGAGCGATATGTAATTACGAACAATTATCCTGGCAGATGGTCCTGGCAATATCAATAAAATATATTTGAAGGGAGAAATAATAATAGATACATTTAAAAAAAATTAACAATGCTTTGTTTAAGTATAGAATTTTTTTTTATATAATTGCTGCATTATATGAATAAATAAAACAATACATTTTTAAAAAGAAAAGTGTCAAAAACTTTTTTTTTCCTTCGACCATTTTTTTTTTATATGTAATAATTGACTTTGTGGTATATAACAAACAATTGTTAATAAATTTGTACGCAGCATAGCGTATTAATAAATATATATTTATTTAATTAAAATATAGAATTATTTGTATCTAATTGGTAGGAGAGTAGTAAAAAAAAATTGCTACTAATTATTGGTTACGAATTGAATGGAACTTATAAATAATACATTACTTTGCGCTAATTCGAAATTAATGTTGTATAAGAATTTTAAAACATGAATTCATTTCAACTGAACCGCCTACGTATATATTTTAATAATACGATATATTATTAGTTTTACATTTAAAAAATTTGTGGATATTATACGTGGCGACTAGCAGAAGTACCAAAACTGTTTCCAAGTAATAATATTATACATACTTAGTAAAAAAATCGTATTAAAAAAAATTATTTACAATGTCTTTTGCAAATAATCTTTTGTTGCGTTGTGAGCGGCAACGGGTCACCGTTTTAATACACACTACAGCTTGTATCATTTAGATATATAATACATTATGATAAATAGTAATTTTGTAGAAACCCGTACGGTTTCTAATAACATTTATTAAGCATAATTTATACTCTAACTCCACAACACAATACCATATTTATTATATACAAGTTTTCCTTTTTCAATTCATCGGCTCAATACAGTTAAAGCTCATTTTATGACCAACCGATAAAACGCTTCAGATTGTACGGCAACTATGAAAATATTTTTTTTTAGCAAACACCAAAAAAAAATGTTTTCAAATGATTAATTTAAAAAAAACGAACTTTTTACGGTATCATATCGCGTTTCCTGCATATACGTCTCTATAGTACCTAGCCAGCGTTGCCATTCAACCTGTCAATTAATGATCTTAATTCCTCTGATTAGTACCAACGCGATGTTCTGTATTTGTTTCCGCTTTGCTGTAATTCTCCACCTTCTCATCCTAAGTGCAATCGAAGACAATAGTAATGCGTTACTAAAGCATTGTACTGTATCGCGAACGTAAACTGCTTTGTATCGACGCATTATTATTGTCTGTGAATGTACTTGCATTTTACAGTTCGTTGATATTTTTACCATTGCTTAGATATTGTTTAATTAAATGAAAAGATAAAATAAAAGGTATGTCGATGCAAAACGCTAAAAAAAAAACACGATGGGTTAATTTTGGTAAAATTAAAAATCTGTTTTTTTTTAACCGTATGAAATATTGTAAACAATCTGCCAGTGTGATATTTTCAAACCGCGCGTGTGTTGTTTTTTATACATTTCGGGTGCTTAAAAATAAAGTTAAAAACGGTTCTTCGACATACACGGCCAAGAAGAGATATGCGTATGGGAACAGCTGTTCATATTGCCCTCCGATATACATTTCGACATATGCTCTCGAAAATAAAAGGAATTTGATACCATAGATGCATAAAGACATACGAATATAAACGACGTGTGTATATTTATATAAAAAAAAAACGTATTATAATATAGAGGCCTCCTGGTGGCTTCCACTGCACTAAGCTTCATTCATTCCATGTTTATCTGATTGCTAATTATAGCCTTCCAACTCCAGAAAGGATGTCTAGCGTAAAAGTCATTATAAAGTACCTCATACAATGCACCGGAAAGATTCTGCATAATCCGTCTATTTCGGCAAATGCACTTTATATTAATCAAAACCACACAATTGATTTTTTTTCTACTACTTGTAGAAAAATTCAATTTTTTAACTAGACATTTTTACAAAAAAATCAAAACATTTTTCATTTTTTAACACACCACTGAAGTTGACAAAAAATTGGTGTTAAGACATTCGAGTCAAATCGATTTTTTTTTACATTTAGTTCAAGTATTCCAAAATATTATGATGTGTTTTTGCAAAATATTATATACGTTGTGTATGGCCGGCTTTAGAAACAGCACCCTTTTTTAATCGATTACCAACGCTTTGAAGTGACATTATAGATTGCAAAAAGGATTTTTTCTACTCCAACAATTTTTTCTTTTCTTTTATTCTTAAGGTTAGCAAATTTCATAACATTTGATCCAATATAAATATCCCTATAATGACGTAGATAGTATTTAAATGTATGTTATGTGCCTGTGTCATATCAAACGCCCCATCCATGGTTGCCATATTGAATCTAAATGCGAATATTTAAAGAAATATTTTTTTAAAATACTTTTTAACTTTAAACTGCCTTAAAAATAAACGAACAAAAATGAAAATATGATTTTAATGTTAAAATTAAAATATTTTTAGAATCTATCAATTTTAATTGCTTTCCCTTTAAATATTTGATCAAATTTCTGTGGAAATGGCCGTAATTTTATTGTTATAATTATGTAACATAAACCGCAGTGGTAATTATGAAAAACCCTTGATATTCTCACATCGCTATTTATGGCAATTTCATAAATATTAAATTATAATTCGCAAATCCGATCTACGCACGAAAGCAGATGAACTATTACATACTTACAGCGTAAATTACTAATATACTATATTTTTATTAATAATATAATTCGAAACGCAATGCGGCAAAAAAATGTACCAAGCATTAATATTTCCAGCGTTGCCAAATTTCGCCACTTCCCCAAACAACAAATAATTGTTATCTTCACCACGCCACGTGCAGAACTCACCCTGTATCTGCACGCACCGACACTTTCGATAATTTTAATTAGTTTATAAATTTGCGATTTCAATGCATAATTAGCATTTGGCTTATTACCGATATAGTCCAACGCACTATATTTCGTATACGATTATTTAGAAATAAATACGGACACCAGGCGGAATTTATTCGCATTTATATTGCAATAATTTATAAGCGGATTCGCGAAATTATAATATGTTATAGCAAAAATGGTCCACCAAAAGTCACCGATATCAGTACGTGGATATCAACGATGTCTTATACGAGGATGATTTTAAAATGTAATATATGTAAAAAAAAACTCACTTTGTTACGAGTAATAGAAAATCATGATTTTTGCTCACCTGAAAAAAATAGAAGAAGAAACATTAGAATAAAGGTTATTTTAAAAACGAAAAAATCATTATACCGTAAATTTAAAATATAACGATCAAAATAAATACTTGTAACGAAAATAAAAAATTAAATTTACGATGATGAATACATTGAATATTTTGGTCACGCATAGATTAAACGACATACCAATGTATATATTGGAAATATTAAATTAATTATTAATCTAGTACAAAATAACATTGTGAATTTCCTCCTGATATATATATTACATATGCAGACATTTCGCTGAATAACATCTATATGGAGAGCGAGTGCAAAACGCAGCTCAAACATTTAATTTTTTTAATAAACGATCAAATATAAGACGAGCCAATAATCAGCCTAATCTAATAACAATTTAATTAATTTTCCAGCAGAAAATATACAATAAGATAGGAATGTCGTATCACATGTTATAACATTTTATTCGAGGATTTGTTTTTCTTTAGTAATAAGAATTTTTCCTGCAGCTAAAAAAATAATTTAAGAAATTTTTTAAAAAATTTATATTATCGGGATTTAAATATAAAAATAATCGTGTGATTAAAAAATTGTATCGAATGAATTATATTTTTATTAAGACAAAAATTTGTTACAAATTTGTTCTTGGGACCCTATTTGACATCTAGTTTCCCAACAAATACCTCCCTAAACATTTTGTTATTAATAATTCTACTCGAATACGACGATTCCTTCTCATAACTTTATTTATTTATAATAGCTTCTTAATTTTCAGATTGTTTGCTTTAATTTTTGTTAAATACCCTTGCCATTTTATTTTATTTTATTTTATTTTACACCCCCTAGACATTTTGTATAACGACGTCCATGTCTAAATATAAACCTTGGCCTTTCATACGTTTTTTTGAATACTTAAAATTTCGAAAAGACTTATATTTGAATAATTTGACGATATGTCAATAATTTTCCAAAAAACCATTTGCCCGTTTAAGTAATAATTCAAAATTGAACATTTTCAATCGCTTAATGGACTTTTTAAACAGTAAAATGATCGTTAATCTCTTTATAAATAACATAATTTCTTTATAAATCATTGAAATTACTATCTTCTTAGCATAGTAAATTTCTGATGTCGTTTCTTCGGCAGTACCAAACAAAACAACCACGTGGTACGACATAAACACTTTCTCTCAACTTATAAATAAACAACGCGAAAGATAGTAACAAATTGGTCGATTTGTGAGCAACAAAAGTCCGCAAAGAATGTGGTACCATACCACACCATGTCTTAGCGTACGTATACCATACAGCAGCTAACTAATCGTGGGATTGATTAAATATTGAGCAAAACAAAGGCGAATTTCTAACAACCTGTTGTCCGGGAACTAACAAACTCACTGTCGACTTAAGATCGGGTACTAACTGACATGTAATGTATTTTGAATGGTACGATCTATAGGCCTCTGGTGCGGCTCCCACGATTTTACGTAAGAGTAATTGTTCTTAGATAACAAAAGCGGTCCGATGAAAGAGAAGACATTTTGTTACATTATTGACAAATTATGACAATATGTAACGCATGTTAATGTTAATGGTAAAAAATATAATTACGCATGGGAATAGCAAAAAACAACACAAGATTGTGTTGAAAATGATTTTTTTTTTTTGCTAGTTTCTAGGATTTTTTTTTTTTGCTTAAGATTCTAGTTGTGAATTTTTATCATCAATGCATTAAATTAAAATAGTACGTGAATAATTAAATTTGTATATTTTTTATAATATATCAAAGATTTTTCACAATTTTAATTATATTTTTTAATTCAAATTGCGATTTGCACTAAATTAATATTATTTTATCATTCCAAATTTCTACATACAAAAACGAAACAAAAAAAAATTATATTGCTACTTTTTCTCCTATTATATGATTATTTTAAAAAATTGTAAAAGATTTCATTAAGTAATAATAAAAAAATGAAAGGTTTCTTAACAGAATTTTCGATATTTTAGTAATTGATATTGAAAAGTATTTAAAAAATATTATTTTCAATAAGAATTAATTTTTATAGTTTTATAAAGTGATTTTTAGATAATGGGCAAAGAAGAATTCTTCAGGCTTCCTCAGATTAATTTCAATATACAGTTTCACCTGAGTACTAAAAATTTATAAATTCGTTTCTAAAATATCATCAAGCTTTTTTGTTGTATTTTGAAATATGTGTCTAAAAAAATAGTTAGTTAGAAAGTGGTTGAAAAAGATTTTTGTTGGCAGTTTAGATTTCATCCCTCAACTGATATTAAAATAGTGAAGAAATAATTTTGAAAAATGTGTAAAATGTTTAGCCACGTCTGTATATTAATTTAAGAACATCGATTTGGGAAAATTATAATTATTGAAATTTATTTTTTAATAAAATTAACCATAAAATCATTAAAAAAAACGATAGTGTCCATTAATTTCTATTTTAATTCCTATTTGATCATTACAAAACAAAAAAAAATAAGAAATTATACTAATTAAGATTTTTCCCCGAACATTTATTAAATCCATTTTTTTTTAATTCATTTCACAACCCCAACGAAACGTTTGCTTTTCTAAACTGCTATAAAACAAAAATTAGTAATAAAACAAAAACAAAAATCAGAACAAATTTTGCAACAAAAAAATCGCAGAATTTTGCAACAAAAAAATCGCAGAATTTAAAATTCTACATCTCAGGACGAATTGTTTAATAATTTTGTTCCAGCTTGCATCCACAGTACATTAATTTTAGTACATATTTATTTTGAATATGCAAAAAGGAAGCAATGTTTTGTATAAAATATATTTTTGGATTTTAAGTCTTCTAAATTGTACAAACAAAAGGCTCCGAATAAGTACGAGAATATTTATTTATAAACCGTTGCGAAATCTAATTATATATTATTACACAAATCTAAAAATTATATACAGCAGTCTAAATAATTTTTCGATTCGTGTAGAATCAGATTTTCTTGTCCGAAACAAGTTAATAAATTTATTATAAATATATACTTAATATTTCGCAATGTAATATTAAATATAAATTTATTTGTGCACATTTATATGCAAATATTCTTCTATATATAAATCTTTTAAATGAAGAACAACACGTCTTGAAAATATTTACATTCTAAATGGTGTTTATCATCCCATATGCATTTAATCTAGTTAACGACACAGTCGCTCAGAAATTATTATTATATACTATATAGTTATAAATTTAATATATATGAAAAGTCAGACTATATAATCAACATATACAGAATGACATCGATTGGAAAAAATATTTTATTATACACGTAAAATGTGAATATTTCAACAAAACAATCGATCGAAGAGTGTATTTTGCGCCCATTTATAATTAATTTTCGATTTTGCGAATTTTGGGCTCACTTTACAAGTAGATTTATTTAAGGACGCCCAGTATTTATTTGGAAATAAATTTAATTTCAAGTAGAATGAGACGAAGGAGCAAATAGAAATGAAGGCGGCTGTAGTATAGTGAAGAAGCGCCGCCGTAAGGACGAGGGAAGCGTCGCGACGCTCAACATTCGTTCTCACTTGAAATGGGCGAAGAAAACTTTCGGGGCCAAGTCGAAACATTATTATATAAAATTAATTTAATCTACGGGCAAAAATTGCATATTCACTCCAGTCAATGCTGTATATAATATATACAGGGTGCTTGTTGAAATAATTGAAAAGTATTTTTTATTGGCTAGCCTTGTTTAATTGCAATTTTAATCGACAAATTAATTGCAAATTAAAAGAGTTAATATAAAAAAAAATTGATTTGTGCAGATTATTTTCATTTCAAATGAACATACAAGAAAAAACGAAACTTGTAAAGAATTTGTAACAAAATTAAACATACGCTTCGATTTTATAATAGGTGCTGAAAAAATCTCATCTTATTTAATTTGCCGGGACATTTTTTTAATAATAAAATATAATAAGGTATTTGTTATATTATTTCTACGTCGGGACAATAAATTAAATTTGGAAATTTTATGGATGGGCGTACAGGATAATTATACGTCAAATTAAATTTTAAATATTAGCGCACTTGGTGCACAAAAAGACGCATTTTCAGATTTGAAATGAACCCAATTATTTTTAATTAAAAAGTAGCGAATCCCATAAATTTATCGACATAAAAAAAAACGAAATATTATTAGTTGGTGTAAAAAAAATTTTTAATTTATAAAAAATTTATAGAAAATGTGGAACAGATAGATGAGGATGACTTAGGTCCTAGCATACTTAGGTCAGAGTTTCATAGAGCATTAAATGATTTACGGAATAACAAAGCAGCGGGGATTGATATGATACCAGCCGAATTAATAAAACACGCAGGGGAAAAAATGCAGGAGCGATTATACAGGTTAGTTTGTAAAATATATGAGAAGGGAGAAGTACCACAGGATTTTCAGCGTAGTAGAATAGTAACAATGCCTGAAGAAAATAGGAGCTAATTTGTGTGAGAACTATAGGACCATTAGCCTACTATCACATGCATCGAAGATATTGTTAAAGATTATTTATAGGAGATTAGAAAATAAAGTAGAGGAAAGGCTAGGAGAAGATCAGTTTGGTTTTAGGAAAAACAGAGGGACGAGAGAGGCGATTCTAGCACTAAGAACGGTAGTAGAAAAAAGAAAGAGGGTAGGAAAGGTAACTTGCATAGCTTTTGTAGACTTAGAAAAGGCATTTGATAATGTAGATTGGGACATAATGTTTAGAATTTTAAAAGGAACGGGTATAGATTATAAGGATAGGAGAATAATTTTTTATTTATATAAACACCAAACTGCCTTAGTTAGAATTGAGGGGGAAGAAGAGGTAGCAAAAATAAGGAAGGGAGTTCGGCAGGGATGTACACTCTCACCGTTATTATTTAATCTATATATAGAAGATGCAATAAACAAAGTAAAAGAAGAGTATAGTGTAGGTGTGAATGTACAGGGAGAGAAAATATATATGCTGAGATTCGCCGACGATATAGCTATATTGGAAGAAAGCGAAAAGAATTTAGAAAGGGTATTGAATGGTATGCAGGCAGTATTGACTAGGGATTTTAACATGAAAATAAATATAGGTAAAACTAAAGTGATGAGGTGTGACAAAAAGGAATGCAGTAGAAAAATGAGGATCACAATAGGAGATAATAGAATCGAAGAAGTGTCAGATTTTTGTTATTTAGGTAGTAGAATCACAAAAGATAATCGAAGCAAGGTAGATATAAAGTGTAGGATAGCACAGGGTAGGAAGGCATTCGTAGAAAAAGAACAGATTTTAAGATCAAATATTGACTTGGGTATTAGAAAAAGATTACTGAAGGTATATGTTTGGAGTGTAGCACTGTACGGGTGTGAGGCGTGGACTATAGGAAAGGAAGAGAAGCGTAGATTACAAGCACTTGAAATGTGGTGTTATAGGAGGATGATGAGGATTGGTTGGGAAGATAAAGTAACAAATGAAGCTGTACTAGAGTTAGTAGGGGAGAAGAGAAGTATTTGGAGAGTGTTACAGCGTAGGAGAGACAGATTAGTAGGGCATATTCTTAGGCATGGGGGGATTATGCAATTGATCATAGAGGGTAGAGTGGAGGGAAAGAGAGGGGTAGGTAGGCCTAGATTGGAGTATGTGAGTCAGATAGTTGAAGACGTTGAGATGAATAGCTATAGGGAGATGAAGGGATTAGCTCAGGATAGATCGGCATGGCGTGCTGTTTCCAACCAATCTTTAGGATTGCGGACTCTTTAACTAACTAACTAAAAAAGTGTGCAATGTCAAATTGGATAAACTGCTTTTAGCATTCTGAATTGTTTAGCATTCACAAATTAATTCCACTCGTAATATATGTAGACATAAAATATATATAGAATAAAAGAATCTCTCTAATGTATTATGCATTAAAATATGTTTATATCTTATATTATTTGTCGGGCTCTTTTTTTTTTTAAACACTCGTGTTGGTCATCCTGGCTTCGCGGACAAATTACAATAACAAAATATACACATTTTAACTTGGATGTTATAAGACAAAGTAGGCGTTCGATTTTTTATTCTATTTCTGGTTTTAATAACAGAAGAGGCGCCTAGAATCCGAATCCACTTTTAAAAATATTTTTTTTATTAATCATAAAATTACTTTTAGAACGAATTCAAAATTTATTTGAAAATAATATGGGTGGTTGATTTGCTTTAAGAAACATGGTACATATTGAGGCAAGAAAAATGTTTACACAGCAGTCGTGAGGACGTAATATTTTTAACACACATTAAGAAAGGTTTAGATTAGGTAATGATAGATTTTGGAGGTATTTGATATGTTCGTTATTTTTTTTAAGAAATTTCAAATTCGGACTTGTTTTTTGTCCAACGTTTTTATACATCGAGACTTTAGCAAAATTTAGAAGATTTTGCCCAATATCCAAGTTGGAATATTTTGAACAGCTGGCTGGCAAATTTACATCCCTCCATTGCGTTTATCAAAAAATATCTCGGCACAAAAATTACGAGAACACTGTAATTTCGAAGTTTGTCCAACGTTTTTATACATCGAGACTTTAGCAAAATTTAGAAGATTTTGCCCAATATCCAAGTTGGAATATTTTGAACAGCTGGCTGGCAAATTTACATCCCTCCATTGCGTTTATCAAAAAATATCTCGGCACAAAAATTACGAGAACACTGTAATTTCGAAGTTTGTCCAACGTTTTTATACATCGAGACTTTAGCAAAATTTAGAAGATTTTGCCCAATATCCAAGTTGGAATATTTTGAACAGCTGGCTGGCAAATTTACATCCCTCCATTGCGTTTATCAAAAAATATCTCGGCACAAAAATTACAGAACACTGTAATTTCGAAGTTTGTCCAACGTTTTTATACATCGAGACTTTAGCAAAATTTAGAAGATTTTGCCCAATATCCAAGTTGGAATATTTTGAACAGCTGGCTGGCAAATTACATCCCTCCATTGCGTTTATCAAAAAATATCTCGGCACAAAAATTACAGAACACTGTAATTTCGAAGTTTGTCCAACGTTTTTATACATCGAGACTTTAGCAAAATTTAGAAGATTTTGCCCAATATCCAAGTTGGAATATTTTGAACAGCTGGCTGGCAAATTACATCCCTCCATTGCGTTTATCAAAAAATATCTCGGCACAAAAATTACAGAACACTGTAATTTCGAAGTTTGTCCAACGTTTTTATACATCGAGACTTTAGCAAAATTTAGAAGATTTTGCCCAATATCCAAGTTGGAATATTTTGAACAGCTGGCTGGCAAATTTACATCCCTCCATTGCGTTTATCAAAAAATATCTCGGCACAAAAATTACAGAACACTGTAATTTCGAAGTTTAAACACACTGTCCGAAATATATGTCCAAAAGGAAATGTGAACTTGATAATTGACTAAGAATAGATTGACAAGACGTTTGAATGTAGCTTCTTCAGATGGCCACAACTACACACAAATACGTGATCAACCAAGCATAATATCTAGAAGTCATTCCAGAAAAATACATAAAGAAATTATATATTATATTATAATATATATGCAGGCCAGAAAAAAATAATTTATATGATATACAGATATAGAAGTAGAAAGCGGTGGTATAGAATATAGATAGAGGAACATCAGGCAGGTATAAAAGCAATTAAACTCTTTTTATACCGTCTGTTTCCTCCGAGCCGTTCTGAAATAGAAGAAATATACATAAGAACTATAACTAACTACAGAGGAAGGCCTTTTATACGAATGCTCCAAAGACCCCTTGTGCTTTAAATACAAACGCTACATTAAAATATATTTAAATGATATGTCTTTGGTTTGGGTTGGAAGAATTGTCTGATTATCCATCTGACTGTCTGTCTGCAACGGAAGATTAAAAAGATTTTTTTCCAAAGCACATGGCGACGATTTAATGACATTTTTACACACACCCGGCTTTAATTTACAGCCCATTTTCATATATTAATTTTTAATTTTTCACAAGCCTATAATTACACTTGCCAAGAAAGATTTTTTTTCAAGCCTAACTCCTAGCATTACCTTCGCTAAGACTAGGCAGACATTTGAACTCTACCACAAAGAACCCCCGAGATATATTTTAAGCTCCCCCACGTACGCTTCTCTTATTTTGGCATCTTTATTTTTAGACGCTGCATTTATTTCAATATATAAAATGCAGCGGGATCCTTTTTTTTTCCAAGCTGAAGAGCACACATTAGTCTTCATTCCATCCAACCGTATTTCGCGCTCGTAATTTTTTTAAGAAGACTCGCCATTTATTATTGATGTTAAACAATATAAATCACAAAAATGGGAAGTACTCCAACGTTTACGAAGAGACTCACCGTTTCCAACAATTCCTCACAAAATATCTGCATTATTAATATCAGAACTCCCAGATGTCCATCGCGACTTATATTTAAACAGTTGAAGAATATTTCAAAATCATATTGGACGCTTCAGAACGAAACAAAACAAGAGTCCAAACTATATTATTTTACAATTCAATTAATTTGCGAATTCATCGTGCTATTAAAAGGCATTAAAACGTAATAATACCTCAAGCCAAAGAATTTTTTCTGGTGTTTATTCATGCTATAATAGTGGTGCAAACTGGTGAGAAAAGCAAAAAAAAAACTTGGGTATTTATGAGAGTGTGGTCGTTGTACAGAGTGTCATGTTTTTTATTTTGGCGTGTAATGATGATGCTTTGGTACATAGGCGGAGGAGTTAATTTTCGCAATGGTTTAATTTTCATAAAAACACTGGAATGGTGTGTTTTACACCCAAAAATTACGAAACCACAAGAAAAATCCATCAATTACCTTTCAAAAAAGAATCTTAAAAAATCTAACTATTTAAAATACGAAGTACTCCAACGTTTCTAACAATTCCTCGAAAACGTTTCCAACCATTCCTCACCAAATGTCGAAAACACAATTTCAAATCAAAACAAAAACTACGAATCTTCATCAAACTGCCAAAATTAAATAAATTTTCTTGTGTAACGCCCATGCTCAAGAATCCTTTATTTTGTGGTGAGGCTTACACGTTGCTCCTGTACTGACCTGCCGAAGCACCGAGAGCTGAATGCACACACGGAAGGTCTACAATATTGTCTACAATCTACATGTATGAACGAACAGAAGTTGTTTTGCTGTTGGAAAAAAATTAAATAAACCGCAAACGATTATTTGAGTGTGCAATTATTATGTGAGCGAATGTAGTGAATGAATGCGAAAATCAATGCGCAAACATTGGTTGTAAGAAACAGAAGAATTAGCGAGGATCGTTGTTAAGGCTGCTAAGGGTCTTTTGGAATTTATTATTATTGCTACTATTTTTGCAGAACTCTTTCTGTTTGAAGTACAGCAAATAACGTTTTGAAAAAAATAGAGGTTTTGAAAAAACATCTACCTTGTCATTATAGTTATTGCTACAAATTTTTAGGAGTAGCTTTCAAGACCCTACCAGGGAAGGGTATCCCAACTCCCATAGGATGGTCCTGTACTTTGAGAAACATTGCTTTAGAGTAGAAACGTTGGGGCAATCCTCAATGGACTGACGAAAAAAATTAGATGTTTTGAAAAAAACATCTATATTATCAACAAATTTTTTGGGGGACTCTTTCAAGACCCTACCAGGAAAGGGTACCTCAACTCCCATAAGGTCGTACCAGGTCCTGTACTTTGAGAAACACTGCTTTAGAGTGGAAACGTTGGGGCAATCCTCAATGGACTGACAAAAAAAAATTGATGTTTTGAAAAAACATTGAACAAACAGTTATTGCTACAATTTTTTTAGAGGAGTCTTTCAAGACTCTACCAGGAAAGGGTACCCCAACTCCCATAGGATGGTCCTGTATTTTGAGAAACATTGCTTTAGAGTGGAAACGTTGGGGCAATCCTCAATGGACTGACGAAAACAATTAGATGTTTTGAAAAAACATCTATATTATCAACAAATTTTTTGGGGGACTCTTTCAAGACCCTACCAGGAAAGGGTACCTCAACTCCCATAGGGTAGTACCAGGTCCTGTACTTTGAGAAACACTGCTTTAGAGTGGAAACGTTGGGGCAATCCTCAATGGACTGACGAAAAAAATTAGATGTTTTGAAAAAACATCTATATTATCAACAAATTTTTTGGGGGACTCTTTCAAGACCCTACCAGGAAAGGGTACCTCAACTCCCATAGGGTAGTACCAGGTCCTGTACTTTGAGAAACACTGCTTTAGAGTGGAAACGTTGGGGCAATCCTCAATGGACTGACGAAAACAATTAGATGTTTTGAAAAAACATCTATATTATCAACAAATTTTTTGGGGGACTCTTTCAAGACCCTACCAGGAAAGGGTACCTCAACTCCCATAGGGTAGTACCAGGTCCTGTACTTTGAGAAACACTGCTTTAGAGTGGAAACGTTGGGGCAATCCTCAATGGACTGACGAAAAAAATTAGATGTTTTGAAAAAACATCTATATTATCAACAAATTTTTTGGGAGACTCTTTCAAGACCCTACCAGGAAAGGGTACCTCAACTCCCATAAGGTAGTACCAGGTCCTGTACTTTGAGAAACACTGCTTTAGAGTGGAAACGTTGGGGCAATCCTCAATGGACTGACGACGACTAGTGGTAAAAAAAGAGATTATATGGTGTATATGCGCATATAGATTGTGTGTACGCATACTATACTAGAACAGCGAGCACGTGCCGCCGCGGCGGATCGTCCTCACACATGTATATATGGTGTGCCATGCGTTTAGTCATATAGTAAACGGGTCAGACCGATAGATAGATAGACACACATGGACATGTGGTGTGGACTGTGGAGCCACCGTCGCTCGCTTCGTCCGGTTGGTGTTGATGTTGATGTTGTTGGTGTGTTATGCGATGATAGTGTAGCAAATGTAGCGTTAATGTACCGTAGAAGTACAGCAACGAACCACCATGGACGAAGAATGTATTATCTGATATGGACATGCCTTTACATATACTTGTCGCGATGATTTCTATAGGTAACCCGAAAATTTCGCCACAGTAGGCAGTTTAACTCATCGCCCTGTCATTTACAATCGCGACATTTGACTTGTCATGTAATGTCACGTAATCTAACATATTCTCAAGATATAACTGCAGTGAAATTCTTGTGATGCGTACAAGTGCAATATCAAACTTTGATGGTGGAGTTATGAGATGTTAAAGGATTGTTGGTTGAGTATGGATGAGGAAGGAGTGAGGTTGAGGATGGTACTAGATTATCTATGGCATTTTGAAGATTGCTTTGCTTAAGTGTAAAGTGCGGAATTTATTGATGGTAGCTTTTTCAAAGATTGGTTGAGTTTGTATAAGGATGGAGTGAGAATATTGAACGGTCTGAATACCCATGGATGGTTGGGATGGTCTAAATGCTTAAATAATTGGCAAAGAAATGTTTTTTTAAAAGATAATATGAACTTACTGGAAAGTACAATCGTAACTTTGATGGTGTAGTTGTGAGATGTTAAAGGATTGTTGGTTGAGTATGGATGAGGAAGGAGTGAGGTTGAGGATGGTACTAGATTATCTATGGCATTTTGAAGATTGCTTGGCTTAAGTGTAAAGTACGGAATTTATTGATGGTAGCTTTTTCAAAGATTGGTTGAGTTTGAATAAGGATGGAGTGAGAAAATTGAACGGTCTGAATACCCATGGATGGTTGAGATGGTCAAAATGGTTAAATAATTGGCAAAGAAATGTTTTTTTAAAAGATAACTGAAAGAACTTACAGCAAAGCACAATCGTAACATCTGTAAGAGTAATTTAATTACGCTTCTGTAGCTTAGAATTGGTTATTTTGAAAAATTTGCAAAGTTTGAGATTGAGAACTTTTCGCTTTCTCACATTCATAAATCATACTGTTTATTTCTCAATTGGGTTTATAATCATTCTACTGGAAGAACAAATTAAACCGTGATAAAAAAAAATGTACCTACACTTCTATCCTTCAGCAGGGTGCCCAAAGTTAAGTAGACGATTTTCTATGGAGGTCCAATGATTGACTGAAGCCCCAAACTTCAAATAAGCTACCCACGTGTTTATTGCCACTTCTTGGGTGTCGCTTTGGACACAAATAGTGTTCATAAAATTATGTTTCATGAAAGAAGTAAAAACATTTTTCGACCAAACAATAGACGTTGCACAGGGGAAGAATGTTGGAAATAGAAATTTGGGAAACAGGAAATTATTATATAAATTAAACGTCTTGCTTCCAAATTGCTTCTTCTTGCTTCTAATTGACGTTGCTCATTTTCCCCAATTGTCTGCTCAAGTAACATACAGATGTTCCCTTAATCTATTCATTTACTCGAATTCCAAACAACATATATGCAAACCAACGTACAATACCTATACATACCAAACACTACTACTACTACTACTACTACTATGGTCAGTGAATATTTAGTTCATTCAAAAACGCATCGCGGGTCAAAAACTAACCACGCACAAACACACAAGAACCGACAAACTAAACAGATACAGCAATTAGTTGGCTAGTTGACTCGCTATGTATATATAGAGGCTAGTGTTTGGTGGAAACATATGATGATAGGAACTAGCCTGGGTTTGTATCATCGCTATGAAATGAACCAGTATTTTGCCTCTCTTCTGCGTGACGGTATGCAGGTTAATTCGGTAATTGAACGAGTTTTATATATGCACAGCAAATTGATGATGATTATGGATGGATTTATGTTGAAAGCATCAAAAGAGGTGTAAAAGGATTTGAAGTAAGTTGATTGCACTCGAAACAAATACTGTTGAAAATACGCGCAGGTTCAGAATGGTGCATAATCCGTCCGTCCACAAGGGTCAATCGTGGGCCCTACACTGTTTTCGATTTATATCACTCGATTGCTTATTTTGCGCATTTTCAATATCGGAATATTATACAAACAGCACGATCGATATGATAAAATTATGAAATATTTATGAAATGAAAATTTCATAAATATTTCATAAATTATTTCGGCGTATCTTTACCGGTTTAAAAATAAAAGCATTTCACAAAAATACGATCGACTGGCCACGCTTGGAGCAGCGTTATTTATATACAAGCTGCTATATTATCGAAGATAATATTTAGTGTTGTTAAATTGAACATATAGTAATAAATATAAAACAGCTATCAAAATATCGCTTGCCTCATGTATATATTTTTTAAAATATTAAATATACAAACCATATCAAAATACGTATCGAAATAGATTATTTTTAGCCTGTGTTTCTGTTAAAATATTATAAAATAATAATATTTGATGATATACCACTTAATGGTGTGATACTAAAGATATTTTTTATAATATATGTGAAACATTCAAAAGATTTGCGCATTAATAGTTATTATATATCAATTATTCATTTACGAGAGCGAATATATTGGCACATTTAATTTAATAATAAAATGTGTTTCAATATTATTGTTCTCATATATATATTTTTTTAAATCAGAACATTGAAATTTTGCAATGATTAATATTTTTAATATACATTTCACACTATTATGAATCTTATTCAATTTTATAACAACCTAACGTTCTGAAACAGTCGATTTTCTGAGAATTTTTCTAAATAACTTTACAACACGATTTGTTGCATAAAAAATTATGTTGGCGTAGTTTCCAGAATTTCATTTTAAACATTTCTAATGGGCAGATGTAGACTTTGCGTACATGCAATTTGAAAATACATTTTTTTTGAATTGCAATCTCATCCCAAAAGTAGAAGTCTAAATTCTCATATTTCTTTCTACCCTAAATAAAAGTAACTATTCAAATTCAGATTGCTTTATTAAAAATTAAAAATTAATTTCAATTTATACGTGGTAGTATTTTTTTTCTTCGTCTGGCATTTCGTAATTTTTCATACGAATATATTTTTATTTTTATCTGCAAAGCAGAATTTAGAATATCATATTCAAACAACGTTTGGCATACAATTCCTTTTTGCTATTGCTAGAACTAGAAGTAAATTCCTAACTTCAACCTTAAGAAGTACAAAATAATAATTTACGAAATCCCTGGCTTTCGCCAAAAATGCTACTTGCATTGCCATCTTTTTACGCAATTTCCTAGGAGGAACTACAGAAAGAAATGGTGATCTTTGAATAATAATATTACAATCATAACTCACCCTTTCTTCCTCGCGGATCATCTCGGCGATACCAGGTTTAATTTCCAAGTCATCTGTCACGTGGCCGATCTGCGGTGGAGGATGAGGCGGCTGTTGATGATGGGACATTTGGGATAAACCGCTTAGAGAGGACATCGCACCACCCACGTCATTACCACCACCTTGCATAGCAGCATTTAAAGCAGCTTGTGCTGCAGCTGCAGCTGCTGCGGATGCATTGGACGTACCAACTTGCATTTGCGCTGATAGTTGCGGGGTTATAGAGCCACCGGCATTACCGGAATTTGTTTGCATGGTACTTGCCGGTGCTGGTGAAGTGAGTTCGACAGAACTACTGGATGGTGGCATATTTGGTCCTTCTAGGACATCGGTACAAGCACTT
The DNA here is from genome assembly GCA_947310635.1 of Leptodirus hochenwartii. NCBI lineage: Eukaryota > Metazoa > Arthropoda > Insecta > Coleoptera > Leiodidae > Leptodirus > Leptodirus hochenwartii. The sequence continues at coordinate 1,587,010 of OX371183.1, read as the reverse complement.
TCTGCGGGGCTACTTAGGCTGCTACGTTCGCCCGATACGCGACGGCGTTTCTTAGAGCGGTGATGATGGTGGTGATGCATATTATGGTGGTTATGGTGGTTGTCTAACGTGTCCATGTTATGGTGGCTGGATGAGCTTCTGTGGTGGTGGCTGGGTGGTGAGTCCCAATCCACCAGATTGCCTGTGCTTATCTTCGTCGGCCTAGCCGTTAATTCGGCACTACTCAAGTCTGGTTCACCATTTACATCGGCCAAGCCGCGGATCTTGAGACTTTCTGCCACTTTCAGCAACGGTCCAATCTGGTCTTGGCTCACATTTATCTCACCCTTGTACATAAACTCAACAGCTGCTTTCAGCTCGGGCCATTTAATATCGCGCATAATAACAATCGGATGCTGGCATGGATTGTCGAAGAACAGTGATTGAAAATACGGACTGCAGGCAGACAGAACCATCTTGTGTGCTTTGACACTGTGCCCATCGCAAGCTAGGGTCACATCGACAAACGACTCGCTCTGAAGGAGCTGATCGAAGACATTGGTCAAATTGCTCTGATAATTGTTCCAACGCAAGCAGAACTGCTGCGGCGAAGAGGCCACGTGCTGCTGCGTGGAGGTGGTCTGTTGTTGTTGAGGTGTTGCACCTCCATTCGGGGTCGCTGGGTTCTGCTGATTCGACTGCGGTGGAACACTTTGCTGCGGTGTCGGCGTCGCAGGCTGCGATATCGAAGACACGGAAGTCGGAGTAGGCTGCGGTGTGTTCGCCGAGTGCACCGCGGGGGGTGACGGAGTCGAAGGCTGCTGCATCGCGATTATACCGAGAGGCTCTTTGCACTATCGTTGTCTAGTTCTACAACAAACAATAACAAGAACACAATGTCAGGGGATTGTCACGCTTCACATAGTCACAACCATATAATGTTTTCATAGTGTCCCACTTAGAACTTGAGATCTCAGGACAGATGGTTAATGTAACCACACGCACACGCACATGCACACACACACACACACACCCCCAAACAAACGGCACCAACCTACGTTTCGTACGCAATCAGTAATTGTCTGTATTAAAAACCGAACCGTTCGGGTAAGATGATTGTTTGATGACAACGGTGATTGCTGTTTGTACGCGACAGGTTAAGCAAATTGCGGTGAGTGGTCGTGACAAAAGGTCGTCTGTAATTGCGGACAATGTGTACGGACGACGAGCGGTACGATACACAACGCACAAGAGCCGACGCGATACTGGCGATTGCGATAGCAGCGCTCATCCGTAGTCGGCACCACAACGCGGTCGTGCTGCTGCATGTGGTGTTACCACCAGATTCGCGTAGTGAACGTCGCGCGCGCTTTTCTACCATTCATACTTACGCTGCAGCATCAGCACCAACAACGTGGGAAGGAGTGGGAAGGGATCGTACACACCAGCTGCTGAGTTGGACGCGAGAGAGATATACAAATGTACGGTCCATATCCGAATAAAGCCGTAACTCGACCGAAACGTAGCATCAACCGAATCACCCGTTGTCCCACGCAACGCCACTTGGAAATTAATCTAGTCGGTGCACCATCAACTTGCGATTAACTGCGTTTTTTTTGGTGGACATTGGGGGGATAGGTTGTTTGGTGCGGTGCCGACCAGCGTTCTGCTGCTGTTATAAGTGATGCTGATTGTAATGTGCTTCTGGGTGTGTGTGCGATTGTGTTGTGGGGGACGACAGCAGTGATACCACCGATGGACGGACATTGTAAAATGTGGTGGTTTAAAGTTTACAGCAGGCATCTCGATTAACTAGCATCGGATGAGTAGTGGGGAAGAGAAATCGACACATAAAGACTGGTGAATTTAAATTGAATAAATTCTTCGTATAGGGGAGCAATTTAGTTCTGATATCATCGGAAGATTAAGCTTGAAACACCCTTCTAGTTATACAAACACCACAAATTGTGTCTAGAAAATTTGTACTTTTGAAAGATGGGGAAACCAGCTCTTCCAAGCGATATCTTCCTCCTCAGTGATAAACTGAAGTACGACTATCAAAAAGCAAATCCGACATCAAATTATCCCTGCAACATGAACGTCTACATGAAGCAATGTCCAGCCGCTGCTGGAACATTGTCACTACCGCTGTAACTCAACAATTCGTCCACTGATCATACAACAACATAACCTCACTGCAAAGTGGAGCCGTGGCGGCGGTGTCGAGCAGCAATTGTGCGGGTGTGCGCAGCGTATGCACGGCCCCCTTCGCGATGCTGCGATGATGGGCCGGGCCTGGTGGGCGCCTACGTTCCACTACCACTGTGTCGGTATCGCGGCCACCGAACAGTGAGGCAGGTGTTATATACCTGCGCCTCCCAAGCTGGGGGGAAACACGGCACAACACACTCGAACCAGCTAGAATATATGAATTGTGGCGTATGTAGAGTAGTAGGTCCGCTGGGTGGTCCACATCCACCTCGAGTTTGTGCAGAATACCTGCAGATTGTGAATACCTGCCTGCACAATTGCTTGAGATTCTGACTATCTTGGTCCCGATGCAGTTGGTACTTACTTGTGGAGATTAATAGGTTACAAGGGTTTCTGATTCTAGACCCAAATCCTCGACTCCTCGACTTCAAAAAGAAAAATTGGTATCTGGGGAATGTTAACATATAAAGAAAAAAGCTAGACTAAGTTTCAACATTTACTTAACGTGTTCCAAATCTACAAAAAATCCTGAAGGTGATCCAACAGGGTAGAATTAAAAATATAAAAAATCATGACCACTTTTAGAAAGTCATAATTACTAAGAAGATTTTCCTTTTTTGCAACAGATCAAATTCAATAAAAAAAACGAAAGGGCCTCCACTGGTAAATTATGAGACATCAAGATGACACATGTCTTCTTCAAGGAACAACTTAAAGACACCTCCAAAATTTAATTCATAATGATTCTATCCCTAAATCCAATAAGATTTCTGCACTCCTTGACTTCGAGAAGAAAAATTGGTATGTGGGTAATGTTAACATATACCATCAAGAAAAAAGCTAGGCAAAGTTTTTGATGTATTCAACATTTTCTTACAACATGTTCCCAATCAACAAAAAATCCTGAAAGTGATCCAACAGGGTAGAATTAAAAATATAAAAAATCATGACCACTTTTAGAAAGTCATAATTACTAAGAAGATTTTCCTTTTTTTGCAACAGATCAAATTCAATAAAAAAGAAGGAAAAGGCCTCCACTGGAAAATTATGAGACATCAATATCACACAAATCCTCTTTAAGGAACAACTCCTCCAAAATTTAATTCAAAATGACTCCATCCTTAAATCCAATAAGATTTCTGCACTCCTTGACTTCGAGAAGAAAAATTGGTATGTGGGTAATGTTAACATATACCATCAAGAAAAAAGCTAGGCAAAGTTTTTGATGTATTCAACATTTTCTTACAACATGTTCCCAATCAACAAAAAATCCTGAAGGTGATCCAACAGGATAGTATTTAAAAATAATAATCATGACCACTTTTGGAAAGTCATAATTGACTAAGAAGATTTTCCTTTTTTGCAACAGATCAAATTCAATCAAAAAGAACGAAAGGGCCTCCACTGGAAAATTATGAGACATCAAGATGACACATGTCCTCTTCAAGGAACAACTTAAAGACACCTCCAAAATTTAATTCATAATGATTCTATCCCTAAATCCAATAAGATTTCTGCACTCCTTGACTTCGAGAAGAAAAATTGGTATCTGGGTAATGTTAACATATACCATCAAGAAAAAAGCTAGGCAAAGTTTTTGATGTATTCAACATTTTCTTACAACACGTTCCCAATCAACAAAAAATCCTGAAGGTGATCCAACAGGGTAGTATTTAAAAAAAATAATCATGACCACTTTTGGAAAGTCATAATTGACTAAGAAGATTTTCCTTTTTTGCAACAGATCAAATTCAATCAAAAAGAACGAAAGGGCCTCCACTGGAAAATTATGAGACATCAAGATGACACATGTCCTCTTCAAGGAACAACTTGAAGACACCTCCAAAATTTTATTCAAGATAACCCCTGCAGTAGTTTCCTTCCAGCCATATTTGGACACATCTCATTTACAATATGAATAGAAAAATTCATGACGACGATTTATTAAAAGATAATTAAGAAAATTCGTTGTCATTATCAGCGCATTATAACGTTGAATCTCGTATATATACATATAGTTAAGCAGCCAGTCTGCATGTGAGTACAATATACGATTTTTATGGACTAGTACATATAAGCAATCAAGGAAAAGAGTTTTAACGATACCATTTGCGAAATGAAATGAGCGGAACTGGAGGCCTTTGTTCAGCAATGTAACAATGAATTTCTCATTTAAGAAAGACCTTATGCGCGAAAGAGGGGACTCGTAGTTTAGTACCTTTTGAAATATAATGAAAACTTCATTCATAACCCAGTCAAAGTATTCATTGATAAAATTTGATATATCCAAATAATCTTTTGACGACAGAAATACCCATTTTAGATTACTTTTAAAACTACATTTTTTTTTACCTCGATTGAAGGAGAGGGCCAACTTTATTTAACAGTTACTTTTGGGGCAAGGAGTTTAGGATTTGGTAATGTACAAATTTTTTAGTTCAGCTCAGATATAATTAAAGAAATGGTCATCAGTTCATCATTAAAGGGCCATCACAATAAATCATTAGAATCATTCGTTTTTTAAAGAATTAGTGAGGAAGATGTACCATTTTTTTTACATCAATTCGTGAGATTGTTTCTTACAATGCTTTAAGGTGACCAGTTCAAAAAAAAAATTGGCATTCTTGTATCGAATAAATCATATTTTATTATCTGTTATTGCAGTTCTGGAAAGGACACACCAAAAAAGAAAATCTGCATTTATAGAGCAAAGCTAACGAGTCCTTTTACTTTAATCTGAATTCTGAGGTGCTCTCGCATTTAATTTTTAATCGTTTCCAACCAGCCAGGGAGATGTAATAAACTTGCTGGATCATTTATAATCCAGGTAAATGCAAAATAAATGAAGTAAGAGCTTGTTTACCACGGTTTATATGCAATTTTTATTGAGCTAGTCGTTCATTAAAATTGTACAACAAACGTTATAACGACTTTCCGCATTACTTGCGCTAATTCAAATCCAAAAGTTAAAAGAGCGACGCGAATTTATTCGGCATTTAAAAAATGATATTGCAACCTTAGAAACGAATTGGTTTTTTGAACTGTCCATCTTTAGCCCATCACTTTTGTACAAGTCGATTTCTTCAAACACTCAAACATAGTCCAGTTCATTTAAAAGCATCTATTTTGAAGATGAAAGTAAGTTTTTCGAATTCTTTGGAAGAAATCTGAATTGATCTAGTAGCGAAAATAAAAAACGATTGATCTGGATAAATCATTTGATCTATTAATGGATTCGGGCAGCCATCATTAATTATTATTCAATTTTGAAAAATAAAACTGTTGATAAAACTTCGAATATTTTGGGGGACGTACCAAAAAATTGATCTTAAACAAATTTTAGTGGAAAAAAAATGCATGTTACGAGTCGACATTTTGAATTTAAATGACTGGCATGGCCAATGGTGAAGACTAACTTGTTATTGTATCGAAAAACAATTTCTTTAAGCAATTTGTTATAGATTGGTCGTTTGACAAATTGATTTCGAATCTAATTTTCCAGACGCCACAAATAAATTGAAAATTAATAATATAATTTCGTGTCACATTATAAAATTTTCACACTGCTTCATGCTTAATTAATACACAATCAAAACTCACGTAGATTTTTATTGAAATATTAATAAATATATTATCGAATAATTATTTCACAATACTGGAAGGCTAGTTATTGCGTTATCAGCCAATTGAATGTAGTAAATAAAAATTTAAGCAAAAAATCAGCGTACTATTAAAAAAAAATCAATTATTTCACCCAGATTGGATTTAAAAGATTTAATTGTAAATAATTGACAATTAAAATCCATTTCATAACAATTAAAATACAGCACATATATCTTAATGTGTAAAAAAAAACCATAATCTAAATTTTTAAAAAATTCTCCTTACAAATAAAATCAATCCTTTAAAAAGCACTCGAAACAACCATAAAAAAAAATGTCTCTACCATCTGACAATAATTGAAGAAAATTAGACCAAGGGAAAAAAAAACAACAACACCACACCTTTTTTTAGTTTACAATTTAATAGATCGTAAGTGCGAAGGAATGAATCAAAAAAAAAATTATATAAAGCCTTGGTGGTTCTTCAGTAGAAGGATGGTTGATAAAAAAAACATTTACTCTAAGATAAAAACAACGGAAAGGCAGGTAGTAAGCGAGCGCTAATTGAGTGATGGAAAAAATGCACCATCATTCGATTTGAACTGTCAACTTCATTAAAATGTATTATTTTTACAAAGAGTAATAACATAGGACTGGATAAGACTGTGTTGTTATTTTACAGGAGCAGCTCGTTTAAATTGTCGACAGATGGATAGGGGGTGAAGAAAAATGAAGATGAAAAAAAATATTTTTGTTATTTTATAAGAAGCTAAAAATATTAGTTGATTTGGGAGTATAAAAAAGTGAAAAAAATCGATGTTTTTTCGTTATGGTTAACTGGAAGAGGATTGTATAAAATATAAAAATCCCGTCTTGATTGCACCAAGACTAAAACTGTGAGAAAATATTCAATTTCAATCGAATGGCTGTTTACACTGCTCCATATTTTATAAGAAAATACCCGATGAACTCTCTTGATATTTCCACCGGCGTCAGAGAGAAAGACACGCATAGTATCCACTGTCTAGATAGGGAGGAAAATATTGGCAAATTTATTATTCCAAGCTTGGGCTCGGTAAAAAGTGCTCGGGCAACGGTATTTTTCTTGCACATTTGAAACAATCGGCGAATTCATTAAAAATAACAAAAAGCCCCCGATGCTAAACTTATTTCCGATGTCCAGATCGAATAATGGCGATTTTAGAATAATATAATTTTTCGCCGAGGCAGAATCTAATTTAATTAACCCCCTTAAACGAGCGGATAAAAAAACACCATAAAAATCCGAACTAATGACGAATTTAAATAATCATCGATTTTTTTTATCAAAAAATCTTTACATTTGTTGTTTATTAAAGAATGTTTTTTGAAAAAATATTGCGAATGATCAATATTTATATTGTACTTGAATGGGGCTAATCCTGCATTTTATTTCGGTGTATTTATTGCGGTATTTATTATGTAGGAGCAGCTTAAGACACATAAATCTTCTTGGGATATTGTAAAGATCGACAAATTCGAAAATACGAATGTTCATAAATTTTCTCCGCTAAGAATACTCACTTAATATTCAAGGTATGTTAGTTAGGCAGAGTCTGAGCAAGAATCTATTAAAAAAATCTATTGATTTTTTGATTTATTTTGTCGACTTAAAGAGTAAAATTAAAATCTCATATCAGATGATTTATATAAAATTGTGGTAATTAAATAAAATTATTTTATTTTTGTATAGAATAAAATAGAATTTCATTCGAGATGATTTTGTGCGAAATTTATTTCAAATACGGATCTGTAGTGGGTAGGTAATTTATTTAAACCAAGCCCATACTGTAAAGATTTAATAAAGTTAAGAATGAAGTAATATCGACAAAAAACGCTGAATAAATCAAAAACATCGAAGAAGAAGAAGAAATAATAAAAATACAATCATAAAAATGATGTAGTTTAATTCAGATATTCGTAAGTCACGATATATAAATTTTTTAGTAGAATACAAATTTTTTTTGAACTATTTTATAGTTCAAATTATATAATTCATAATTTTATAGTCCATAAAAAAATTAATTAGACAGACATATCGGAATCCTTCTCCCATTATTATTTATAGCCTTTTTCCAATTTAATAAAATTTCTAGGAATAGCGTGATATTATATCCCTTATAAAATTGGATCTAATTTGAAGTTGTAATATGGAAAAGTAGCTCATGTTGCATAATTAATAGAAATGACATTTCATGATACCATTGTTATTTAATTAAAATCCATTAAAGAAAAATTAAAGTGCAAATTCAATCACCACCAAAAAAAATCCATTTTTTTTTAACATGGTAACAAAAAATACGCCACCCGTTGCTGTAGAATAAAAAATTTACGCTGTTTCAACAACAACAAAATGTCGTTCTATATTACCCTACCTTCTATAATGAAATGAAATCTCAATGTACATTTTTTTTATTTCCTAAACCATTATACTTTTACATTTTTCAGTCGTGCAAATGCATTTTACCCTTCTGCTGGGCTGTCCTCGTACATAACCTTAGGCAACACTGGCATATTTTATATATACATATATGCAATATAGTGTATGTACAGGGTAGTAAGTGTTTATCAATTATTTACGTAGGTCAATGTATAATGCAAGACGCAATTTGAATAGAACGAAACGCACTGAAGAAGCTTCAGAAAAAGAAACAGCACTTCAGTTCTCCTGTTTCCCAGCCCTTATATTATATTATATTATAGTGCATATTCTGCGAATATTTTGACGAAATATATACATACAAGAAAACACCAAAAAAAAAAAACAGCCATCTAACAAAACGAATCTAAAATCGATTTTTATTGCCCAATTTTACAATTGAGCGTTTACAATTGTTCTTGATGGAGATGTTAAATGGAACACCCAGTGTATATATAAACTATACAGTTTGCGTCTTATAGTCTATTCGTTTTCTAAATAATTGAATTGCACGGACTATATTGTCGAGGACACGATATTCTTGCATCCAATCGCACTATACACTAACCGCTTAGTTCTTGCAGCGGCAATTGTTAATTTATCAAACGCTGCCGTTATATCGTGAACTGTTGAGTGTGTAAGGGTAGGTAGGGGCTTTACATCTATTGCATATTAAGGATTGTTAATTTTTGATAAGGTAAGATAAAGCCTCCATTGCCGGCTGGCCTTGTATGTGTTAAGGTAAATAAAGGGCCCCATCAAATAATTATTAATATAAGATTGGTTCGAGAGAAATAGAACTGCTTAAGATTCGAATGGAATTGTGAACAGCTGCGAAATTATGCTACCAGTTTGATTGGGATTAAGAACAATATCGTAGACATAGTTAGAAATTAAATTCACGAATTCATTTGACAACATTTTTTATTAAAATCGTCAATTTTTTGTAGCTTCATTTTTCATGCGCTCAGAAATTCCAAGTCACAAGTTCTTTATTTTATTTTAAATATACTTGTGTGTACATTCGAAACGACCTGAGTATTTTAATTATAAATATATTTCAAATGGCTCATCTGGGCTATAAATAAGACGGCCAACGAAGCAGAGGCGTATCCAGCCGAAATTAATTCCAAACCGTTATAAATTTACATTATTTCGTAGCGTTGCAGAATTGCTTAGTTTTTTGTTGTTGTTAATTTATATTATTAAAAAGAGTGGTTGGTAATTGTTTGTTGAATGATATAAATGAGCAATGAGAATAGCTCTCTTCGTATAATCCGGCGCTGAAGTGAAGAGTAATTTTAAGAGCATTGCACTTTTCAATAACATATTCTGTGAGATATTTTCCGCTTTATGTGTTTGTTGGATATATGGATATTGCAGATGCGTCAAAGAAAGTAAATAATTATCTTCCGAGTGTAAACTGTTGGAAATGAGACAAAGAAAAAATTTCCGAATAGCTGAAAAATCACCCGATGAAACGAACAAATCATTTTTAATAAAAACAAAGAGTTGTTTGAACAATTGCGTGATATTGTGTATATAATGGTCAAGAGTGGTATTTTTTTATTTTATTTCGAGAGTTCTTGAAATGTTTTTTCGAAGAATTATGACAGAAAATTTTTGACAGTTGTCGGGGAGCGATAAATGTGTGGATAGATCAAAAATTACGAAGAAATCTTGGATGGTAATTATAGTAGATTTATTGTAAGCAAAGTTAATATTTACGCAAATTATAAAAAAGTCGTTCAAAATTCAAGATTAATCACTATTTTTGATTAAAAAAAAAAATCGAATAAATATTAAATTAAAGAAATTAAAAGAAATTTTGTAGCTTCTTATAATAACGCATATTCCTTTTTTTTCAAGTATTTGCGTATTTAATAAAACGATTAAAGAAAAATCCGCGTCTTAATAAAATGGCAAAAATAAACAACAACAATCCTTTGTTTGTTTGCGCAATTTGTCCTAGCTGCATTATTTACCTTAAAATCTTCTTCTATGTCAATTCATTGTTGAATAATAAATATCCCGAAGTAGTCGTTGTCTCGTGAATATTTTCCACCATTCTCAAATTCGCATCATGTCCAAAATAATTATCAAAAGGATTTAAACTAACATTTATTTATAATAGTGGAAAATACAAAAAAAAAATGCTAATTTTCAATCTAAATTTGAAGCAGTTGTAAGAAGAAGAAATCGTCAAATTTTTTATACCGATATTTACAAATAATTAAATTCTCAAATGGAATTTTTTGAATAGTACGTTTTTATTATATACGAATCAAAATTTTTATATTTGTTTATTTTTAATTTAGACGACTATGGTCCTGTTTTTGTACAATTGCATTTTAAACAAAAAGAAATAATTTAAATAAATTAATAAAATTGCAATTTAAAACGCGATTTTTTTATACACTTTAAAATATAAGTAAAAACATGCAAAATTTCATGGCACAAATTTACAATTTTCTTGAACTGTTATTTTTATATCCGCTTTACTTTTGCATGCTTTCCAAGCTTCTAGTGCCATTACCACCATGCTGCAAATAACGATCTGACCCTACCGCAATTTAAGATCAAAAATCCCCCCAAAAAAATATATCCCCCCCCCTGCCCGATAGTCCCGCCACAATCTTTTCCCGCGAATAAATTGTGCGCTTTTTCGGCTTGAATAAATATGAAAAAATATATATCTTACATTTACGGCGCATTTGTTAAAACGTATATCCCCTTCCGTCCGCACCGAATATAAAATAATAAAAATTCGTGCACAGAAATTTCGACAGTTTTGTTAACCCAAAATATTACATTGTACATATATACAATGTGTTTTTATTAATTGCTTTTGATATTGCGTTACGTCTCGTTGCCCGAGTGAAGGGAAACACGCGTTATATAAAATATATACCGTGCGATCGAGTTTTTTTGTATCAATTTGATTATTCAAATGTATCAATCATTCGCTCAAATTTACCACATAATAAAAATCTATATATTTTTGTATGACAGAGACATCAATTAATTTTTTTATTTTATTTAAGTTCATTTGATTTTTCAATAAATAAAAATTAGAAATTTTTTGTTTTGTTAAATTTAGCTGATAAAATAACATTATATTTGATACAGCTACAGACAATTTTAATATATAATTGAGTGTGATTTTTTATTTCTTTATACGCTGTATTTGGTGTTAGGGTGGCTTCGAAATCAAACACATAATTTCCAACTTTAATTCGTGTTCTAATTTGCATTTCTACACAAATTTAAATATCTGATTATATTATTCTTGTTGCCCATTTTGCTCTGCTTAAAATACTATACTTATATATATATAATTATAAGTCTGTACGAGCTGAAGAAAAGAATAAAAAATGAAACCGTATGTATTTTATTCGTAGAAACAATGGGGATTGTAACTGTTACATTAATACAAATTAGGCTACAAAAGGCTTAGATTATATAATTATCATTTAGCGTTTATTATAATTGCGAAGTTAAATTGTTTCTGTTTTTAGTGAACGTGAGGAATATGCAAATTTTCCGTGGTTTTCTTTGCGATTTGTTATTCGATATGACAAAATGATATGTGGGAATCGGAATTTCGAAATGAATTACGCCATAGACCCAAAAAAACTGTACAAAAAAAATTCTTTACTAATCCTGTTTTTAGTTCGACTTTTTCCAAACAAAAATTTAGCTTTTTTCATGTCCTAGCTAGTTTAAACAAGAAAAATACGAAGTTTTAAAATTTCCCCTTGCCCAATTTCTTAAAAACGCACAATACAAATATTTTTTTAAGGATTTTAATATACCCTTTCGTGCCACATCGAAATATTTATGGCGGGCGTCGATTTGCTACGAAGAAGGACGACTTCTTCTAGCTTCTTAATTGATATTAATTCAAATTTTCTATGGAGACTAAAGCGCAAAAAAAATAATAATAAAAGGCGGACGCAAGAAAAAAATATTCAGCTCTCGCGCTAAGAAATATGCATCGACGGAAGTTTTCAGCTTAATTAAATAGAACTGACTGTTCCAGAGGGGTTGGGATTTAAGGGTGGCGCAGGCAACGTCCGCGGAGGAATGGGGGTGGTATATCGTCTTTGCAGAATTTTTCATATAAATTATACAAAGAATATTAATTAAAAGAAAAGACCCGACAAACTTGCCCCGCTGGAAATGTGTTTTAGGATCGGTATTATGGGGTAGGTGAGGGGTGAAAAAAAAAATTAATGCGCGCCGAGTGTAGATACATCCATATTATATCAAATTTCTAAAAAAAAATTTTTTTTAATGAACTTGAGTGTAATGAACAATATTGTCCCAGTAGTGATAAAGTTGTCAATAAAAAGCATTTCGGGAAATGGCGCGTAAGTTTTTATCGGTTCGGTTGCGGAGGAAAAACTGCAGAAAACTTTCCTTGCTTTTTATCCCGAAGGGGTGACTGGAAACTCCGACGGTGTAGTAAAAATTTCTGGGAAATTTATTATTTTCCCAAATGTATCGAGCACGTCCCGTAAATATTCACGCGAATTAATTGTGATTTATTCAAACACGCTGTGTATAAGCGAAAAGAAGGTAGAATATATCTACAGGATTGTCAAGAAATATGCGAAAATTCCTCAAAAAAACTAATACACAATCAGTTAAATATATAACAATATGAAAAATACTGAAAATTAAAAACTACATTAGAAATATGTTTTAATTTCAACGTTTATTTTAATCGATTCGGTTATATTCAACATCCTGTAGAATCAGCCAAACACTAAGTCGTTCGTAACTTATCCTTAACGACTTCTAAAACATTTTCGCCAATTTGTAGAACAAAACCAATACCGTCGGTTCAATAAATTAGCGCAAATATTGTAATTTCCTTAATGTAAAACATTTCTTTTAATAAATGGCCGTGCCGCTACGAGCGGCTCTTACATTCAAAACACTCGGTATAAATCATACATTCGCTTTTTTTTGTACTTACCAGCGCGCAAAGCATCTAATTTACGAAAGCATTTTGAAAGAAATTGTAAATGCGTCGAAATAAATATTAATTTATGTGTAGCATTTGTAAAAATGCGATTGGGGTTCCGCAGGGGTCAATTATAGTTCCTACATTTCATATATCAATCAGATCAAGAAAATAATTCATTTCTATTTTGATGAATCTTATTTTTGATGGTACGAATTTTAAAAAATGGTCTAGAATTTTTTTTTGTGTCTCTTACCTTATCACAAAAGACTATAGGCAACCCTAGGGTCGTGTGCAGCCTCCAGCAGTCCGTAGATTACAATTACTGAAGTTCAGCAATCAATTTGCTCTCATTACATCGGATCGTTATAAAATATAGCGATAATTTGGTAATTCTGAAATTTAAAAAAAAATCGATTAGCAAAATTAATTTAAAAAATGCTTAATTATATTAAAATTTATTTAGACGAAAAATCAAAAAAATAATTAGTCATACAAATATTTAATGTAAAAAACAAACGAAACAATTTGCTTATAAGCAAACGAACATTTATTAATTTATACACCCTTTTATCAACAAAATATCCGGGATAAAAATCAAATAAGCACACCCCTGACTCACTCCTTAATACGAGTATGTAAATATTTACAATTAAAAGAGAGAAAGCTTCATTTCACTTATTTTCTTTCCAAATATTATCTCTTTCTACGAATTTCATTTAAAATCGCCCATTTGAAATTTAATTCTTCATTGATATTTATGAAACTATTATACAGTGTGTGCACAAAATCACAGTACCGTATATTATATTAGTGGTGTTATATGAAAAAAATATATAGAAAAGTACGGTTAAAAAAATTTAATAAATTTTTCTTAGATGTTTGAAATGTTCGAAATTGAAAATGTTTAAACATAGTTTTAATCAAATGTTTTACGAAGAATTGCTAATAAAATTTTAAGAATTTTCAATGATATACCCTGTATAAAGATTTAAAAAAAAAAATTGTGGATTTTTATTCTAACACAAAGCCTACAATTGAAAATCACTCGAGAAAACAATGTAATAATATTACATTTTTATTAGTTCTACATGTAGTCTAAGCTACAGTACGTTCGCGATAAAATGTCCAAATAAAAAATAATAAAAAAATCTTTACAGACAATCGAAATAAACTGCACATAAAAAGTTGACAAAAACTGATCGAGAAATGTTTGATAAGTCGATAAATTTCAATTGGCGCTGGCTATTTAATTATAAAATCCATTTTATCGCGAATTTTCTATACTGAAGGTATGTGGAATAGCGCCACCTATAGGTAGGATATATATCCTGGTACACCATTGAATTCGAAATCGTAAATCCTGTCCCACTCGCTAATATTTTCTTTTAATTAAAACCATAAAGTATTCATAAAAAAAACAGGCACCAGAATTGTGGCCGGGGATGTGTATATCCCCCCCCCCCTCCACCCGCAAACATATAACGAAATAAGCAGCAAAATCCCCCCCCCCCCCTCCAATCTAATTTGATGGTAATTATTATGAATAAGTGATTTGATTATTTCAAGTAAACATTTGCGAATTTACAAAAAATGACTTCTTTCAACAATTTTTATAGTAAAATAATGAAAATTACGTATATGTATGTATACGGTATTATTATAAAAAATTTGGAAATTTTCGAGCATGGAATTAATTCAGCAAAAAATTTTCTTGAGTCATTAAAATGTTATTTAATGTAATAAAAGTACCCTTACTTTTAATTTTTTTTTTTTTTTGTTGACTAACTGCAGTGTTGTGTAGAACATGGACGAGGTATTACAGTCTTGTGACATTACATTGTTTTGTTAGTAGTTAGGTAGTTATATAGGATATAAAATGTGTCCGTTCAGTATGGAATTTTAGTGGTTTTTCAATTTTTTTCCACCGGTCATATAATATACGGTATATCGCATTTCAGCGTTCAGATTACATTGTAACGTAGATTTTTAATGAAATGGTTAAAGGAATAGGCTACATTTATTTTGTAAAGTCCAGAAAAAAATCAGACTAATTTATTAGAGACTTTATTATTAGATTAAGTGTCCTGGACCCTTTGATTTGACTTTTTAGTACCTCATAATAGATGCGTAGACAAAAATTCGTTTGGAAAATATTTATATGTGTAATTTTAATATAGACTAAAATTTGGATAGATATTTTTAAAAAATAGAATATATTTTTTATATATTTTAAAGAAACTAGAAATATAAAAGGATTAATTTTATAGATAAATTGTATCAGACAATATATTTATAAAATACACTGTGTATATAAAATTAAAATAATTTTAAAAATCGGTATTTTTAATAATTTATTTAATTTCCATGGGCACTTACTTAATTTAATAAAAAATTAATTTGAATTTTGTCTATCCTGTATATTGCGATTGTAAGTCCAGACAGGTCCGTACTTAATACGATACAAAGAATGTTTTACTAAACTAAAACAAAAACAATTTACGAACGAATATTCATTTTCTTTAAATAGTCAATTTAATGCAAATTTATTTCTAGTTTAAAAAATTTAATTTTTAAATTTAAATTAAAAAATCTTTGGTAGTAAATAAAAACTAAAACCTCCGAAGAAGTAGAAGATAATAACACAATTGTGGCATGAATTGTGTAAATGCAATTTACAACAACAAGACAATAGCTTGAAATGCTATTTTACATTTTACAGCATTTCACAGATTTTAGCATATTGAAGAACAATCGAAACATACGAAGAAAACATTTGAACCACTCATTGCTAACAGTATTTTGTTATTGCAGTGCCTGAAGATGTTAAGAATTGTTAATCGGAAACAGTTTTTTCTAGTAGTGATAGAAGAAAGTTTCTATCTGATCTAATATATTTAAACGTTCGTATTTACATAGAAAAGACAATTAGCATAACCATAAAACAACACAGGAGTAATAGAACATGAAAATTTTTAATAAATAAAAATTACATTGGACATAAATGATTTTTTTTTACATTTGCAAATTTTAAAATTGTATCAATCATTGCTATTTCGCTTGAAATTAAATATAATTTGATCTTATTTTAATTTGGAATTGAAAAATCTGGTTATATTGAGGAAAATAGCGTATGAAGAAAATGTACGATGTCCAAATTTGCTAGTTTATTCTCAGACTAGGAAAAATGCGAATTTAAAAACGCAGGAAAGCTATCGAGTGAAAATCAGCTCGAATTAAACAAGACTGGACTTTTTGGGAATTACGTCAAATTAAACGTAAAATTTTTTTATTAAAAAATAATAAAATGCCTACTAAACTAGTGCAAATGAACTACTAAAAAATAAACTACATTCCTATTATAACATTTATCGCAATGATTATATTTAAAAAATAAAAATAAAATCGATTCAAACTAAATCTGACATATACAATTTTCTAAATTAAATTGAACTAATTTGGAGGTCAATTTGACATCGCCAACGATTCCTATAACTAAATAATTTAAAAAAATCTATAAAATTAATTGGATATCCTTACACAAAACACAATTAAAATTTAATAACAATAATATGACGTGTATGATTATATTTAAAAATAAAAATAAAATAGATTCAAACTAAATCTGACATATACAATTAACTAAATATAAATTGAACTAATTTGGAGGTCAATTTGACATCGCCAGCGATTTCTATAACTAAATAATTTTAAAAATTCTATAAAATTATTTGGATATCCTTTATATTATTTCTTAACAATAATATAACGATCTAAATATAATTTGAACTAATTAGGAAGTCAATTTGACATCGCCAGCCATACTAGGAAAATGATACAAAAATTTCTGTTAAACTATTAGGATATACACTTAAAAAAATCAAATATAATTTGTTGAAAATAATATGGCGTATATATTCATCTAATACAATTTGAACTAATTTGGAAGGCAAGTTGACGTCGCCAGAGATTCCTACGTAAATTATTCAAAAATTCCGATCAAGTATTAGGATATTCTGCCTTTTACACACAAACAGAAAAATACCTAATAGAATGAATGATATGAAAATCATCAGGATGGCGGAAAGGACATTTTATTATTCACTTAGACAGACAATTTAAGTTAAACGTATATATATATATACACGTGAACCGGTCAGAACGGACAATTGTCCTTTTCCATCATGGCAGAATCAGAAAGGTAACGTCAAAGAAGCGGAAAATGCTGACCGCAACCAAAATCCATTTGATATAAATAGAAAAGCAGCGTAAAGAAGACAATTATGTGACATATGAAAACAACTTGTTGACATAAGCTTTGCCTGAGTGAAAATTACGTGAATTAAGCAAATTGAACATTTCGGCCGAATCGAATAAACTTGGTCATTTTTCGAAAAACGCATTTTGTATGATGAAGTAATTTATTTATCTTACAAAAGTTCTTTATAATTCACTTCCATATACACATTATATTCAGCCCAATTTGCGCGTTTTCATATTTTCATGTACCATTTTTATTTTATTTTGCGAATAAAGCAATTTAGCCACATGCATATATAAAAATGTAATATTCATTTATATATATGCAAAGGGTGAAAGAAGAACGGTTCATGTAAAATTGCGGCAACGAAAAAAGATCTGGTTCAAGCTGAAAAATTGAAGCTTGACATATGTAGGGGTATTATGCAGATATTTTATTATTACAGGGTATTGCAAAAACTACAACGCGTTGGATTTGATTTTTGTTTCATTATAGCGTAAAATATTGTAATGTGTATATATTTTTTGTAATATAAAATTAAAATTTGTACGTTGTTTTAATGGCGATAAATATTGACTAAACGAAATATGTTGTTGCGTTTGGTACTCTGTATATTTTCACCATAAATAATCGTATTTTCTGTTTATGAATAATTCTTCTTTATACATATGATGTCTGTTAATTATACATGACATGGTCATAATTTTTAAATTAGGCATGTCCAAAATATACATATAAAAGTACGTCCACACTTTGGTGCTGTACTAGAATAATATGGTTAAATCTCTCTGTCTCTACATCAGGGACGGATCCATGAATTTACACAAATAAACCGCTAAAATGTATATAAATATGGCTGGTTAAATTATATTTTTAAAAAATGTTTGTTTTATTCCATAAAGTTCATTTTTTCTTTCTAAAGAATACATTTGTTCTATGTAAAGAACACATTTTTTGAGCCACGATTTTTTTTTTGTTAAGCAGTCGTAAGGATGTAATATTTTTAACACGCGTCAACAAAGATTTGGACTAGACAATGGCAAATTTAGGAAGTGTTAGCTAGTTGGTTATTAAAAAAAAATAAGTTTCTTTTTGTCGAATTATTTTTCCACTTTTTTGTCGCTAAAATTTCCCGAATTCTTACGTAGGAATAGGACACAAATTTGTTGGAAAATAAAATAGACGTTTGTTTTGAATGCGGCTCTGTTTCTGTCTACAATGTTATAGGACCAAGTAGATGGTGAACGTGAAGCCGCTTGTCTGCATTTCTGCAACCAACGGGACTTGACTGTAATGGAACGGTTGCTTTCAGATTACAGACATCGGGACTCGGGACTATAGATATCGGGATAGCAGGAGAAAAAGGCAGTTTACATTATTCCACGCACGAGCAATGAAAAACGCGCTTTATAAGCAAGAGAAGCAATGTTAAAATGAGACAATAATTCAAGAAATGACTTTTTCATGTTTCGATTTGGATGTAAAAACTATTTTTTGGTGTTCAATTTTTTTAATTTTGTAAAAATTTGTCTGTAATCGAATTTAGATTTTAGCGTAAACCAATTTAAAGCTCCGCGTGTAAACTTAACGGTGGTTTACGCTCGGTTTTTCCCCAGCTGAAGAAGAACAAACAAAAAAACAAGCAGAATATAATTCACCCATATAAAGTGAACAAGTGGTTGATATGAAGTGAGTAGATACGAAACACTACCAAAAAAAAAAATGTTCAAAAAACATTTCGAGCTAGGAAAAAAATACATATAAAATTGAACAAAAGAAAAATAATCGATTTTTTTTTAAACACCAATTTTCGGTGTATAGGCGCGCCAAATTCAAATGTTTGCAGCGACATTTCGCATCGGAACTCTTCACCATGAGGGATCAGAACATTTCACTGTTGTTGTCTACTTTCATCCCTCTTGTCCTGTGCGTTTTTAGCCACTGTATACGCATATGATGGATTCTTTATTATATTTTGCGCGTTTAGAATGAAATTCTAATTAAACGGTACAACGTTAGTTACTATACGCAAAGACGGATGCAAATTTAATTATAAAAATTACGTTTGACCGCAAAAATAACAACATACATCAGCAACTCTCCTGACGCTTTATATTTAGTTGCCGCCGCTGTTGTTTTTTTATTTGTTCTTTTTATTTACCACCATACAACAAAATACAAATATTAGGCAAATTTCTTGTGTACACTAAAAAAAAATTGTTTTCTAATTGGTCTATTAAACAGATTTAGCGAGGACAAATATTATTCATCGCTTGCGTTATTTAAAATTTAACATTGCGTTGGCTATAATACAAAATAACTTTGACATTTCCAATTAATTCCGCAAATATTTAGAGCAGAATTACATTTGCAAATCAGCACGAGAACTTTCTAATAATAACACCACATATATTTCATATGCAAAATAGCGAAATAGACAATTACGAATTCCGAAAAAAATCCAACGAGCGCTAGAAATATATTTCCACTCCTTACAGTTTGCACGTATGACTTTGACGGATGACGTCACATCGACTTAATTGCGAAGATTATTCCAGAAGAGCTGACAGCAGCTTTAAAATGTATATTATTTAAACGGAATGCACTGGTATATGCAAATGCGCAGAGCCGGCATAACAACAAGCCAAACAATAGATGAGGAATGTAAATGTCTGCGTATATTATGCATATATGTGAATGTGCATTTGGAATATGTGATTGTGATGTGATAATGCGCCGATCGGGCAGACGAAAAAAATGATTGAAAACTGCCAAAGTGGTGATACGAAATATAAGAATGAAATTATTTAAAAAAAAATCGATTGAAATATCTTTTAATGAAATTTTAACGCAAAACAAAAAGTAAGTGTAAAACGCGACTTTGGAGGATTGTAGCGGCTGAAGAGATGGCTCTTTTCTAACACCCATCGCACAAATACAAGGAAGCGAATATAATCCATGTAAATACGAAAATACACTAGCCTCTTTAATATATTATTTGGCCGTTAATTATTTTATGAGGTGAGCCATACGAAATACTGAGAGGAGGCGCAGAGCGCACATCTCGGGAACACCTTGTATTATTATTATTTATAACTGAATTTCGGGAAATTGCGTGCTAAATAAACGATGATGCCCTGAAGCTTTGATAAATAAAATAAAATGCTATACCTATACTAGCGAGCCGTCCTCTTCAGGCACAAGGAAGAGTCAAGACGTTCAGCTTCCGTACCAAGGTGAGAAATATATAATCGACTGGCGCTATACGTTCGAAAGACAAAAAAAACGAGCTTATATAGCACCCAAAAATAAATTTAGTGCAATCATTTTTAAACCTGAAAAATATTTTTTTAAATCGCCGTGGTGCAAAATTATACAGCACATCTAAAAAAAATTTTTTTTAATAAACTTCTATAATTATCGATGGCTGTTTTATAAAAAAAAAAATCTTGAAGAGTTGTTGAGTAAACAAATTTAGTCGTAATGTGAATCGGGTCTGTATGTTGTACATAAATGCATAGTAAATCTGATGTATTATTGAAAGGCAAAGTATACAACTTCAAAGCAGAAGAAGAGGGGCCACAAACAGTTAGGAGCGGAACATTTGTTTTTGCGAAAGTATGAAATTTTTATGCTGACGACACCAAGAATTGAACGTGCCACGTGCCTTTTGCACGTTGTAAACAACAACAAAATCACATTTTTTCGTAAATAGCGTCAATCTGTATATTATTGAGCTGCAGTAAATTTATTATATCTTCAAAAGTAAACGATCTACAAAAATATTTTTTAATAATTAAATATAGATCTGCGAATTCTCTACAACTTTGGTTCACCAACTTTTTCGGTATGTCCAATAATTAATTAGACAGTTCAAAAAAACTTACACGAATCACTTTTAGTGTATACACAAAAGCACCTATAGCAAAAAAAAATCTTCCAATAGTTCAACTTGAACTTTTCTATATTAAGAGACATCTTACACGATCGTCAATTGTTTTGGTAGGAAGAATCAAGTCGAAGTACCAAAATGCAAGAACAGTTGCCAACTAAGAAGATAGCCGTTGTTACAATGCAGCATCTAGGAGACGGTGCTGCATCATTTATCGCGAATGGATCTGCAATGAATTATTTCGTAGCTAATCGGGAAGCGCACAACTATGGCCGTTATAGTATACCAGGGCCGGAATTACGTAAAATTTCAATAAGCACCCGTCAGAAGAAAAATATAACAGAAATGTTCCAAAAAAAATAAAATTTCTTATGATAATTTTGTTGGAACCCTAAATATTCATTGGTGATTAATTATATAGGCCACCGCAAGGCTCAACCATGTCACCTACGTTATTCGTGGTTATTTTTTTTCAGTAAAAATCCATTTATTCCATTTTAATTTTAATTAAATCCATTTTACGATACATTTTCCGCGCAACAAAACTAAATCCTACTCCGGCCATGCCACGATCTTCATGTTCGCTTCATCCCCCACCCCCTAAATGCCCCGGACAACTTTATAACCGATTGTATTATTTACCGACCCACCCACAGCCCAGCTTCCCGTCACACCATCATTCTTTCTTTATTTCAGTCGCTATGTTTGTACGTTAACGTTTCATCCCCCTCACCCCTAGTTTTAATTGCTCCCGGGAAGTGGATGCAAAAGAAACGCTACCCTCTTTACAGCCCCCCGTCAACCCGAGCAAATGAAACAGAAGCGCGACATTTTTTTTTTAGCAGAAATAATTAAGTATAAAATTCAATGTTTTCAAATGAAAATATCGACGATTTTTTGGGGATGGAAATTTAATTTTTGGTAAAGCAAATATTTAAAATATTAATTTATGTATGTACTTTAATTTTTACCCCCCAATTACCCCAAATTTCTTTCGCTACCAGATGTATGATTTTTTTTTAGTATATACTTGTAAAAATTATAAAAAATGTATTCAGTATAAAATGCAATGTTGTTAAATGAAAATATCGACGATTTATTGGGGATGGAAATTTAATTTTTGGTAAAGCAAATATTTAAAATATTAATTTAAGTATGTACTTTAATTTTCACCCCCAATTACCCTAAATTTATTCTCGCTATCAGATGTATGATTTTTTTACTATATACTTGTAAAGAATATATAAAAATGTAATGAGGATAAAATGCAATGTTGTTAAATGAAATTTTTTTGGGATGGAAATTTAATTTTTGTTAAGGCAAATAATTAAAATATTAATTTATGTATGTAGTTTAATTTCCACCCCCCAAGTACCCTAAATTTTTTCTCGCTATCAGATGTATGATTTTTTTAGTATATACTTGTAAAGAATATATAAAAATGTAATGAGGATAAAATGCAATGTTGTTAAATGAAATTTTTTTGGGATGGAAATTTAATTTTTGTTAAAGCAAATAATTAAAATATTAATTTATGTATGTAGTTTAATTTCCACCCCCCAAGTACCCTAAATTTATTCTCGCTATCTGATGTATGATTTTTTTAGTATATACTTGTAAAGAATATATAAAAATGTAATGAGGATAAAATGCAATGTTGTTAAATGAAATTTTTTTGGGATGGAAATTTAATTTTTGTTAAGGCAAATAATTAAAATATTAATTTATGTATGTACTTTAATTTCCACCCCCCAAGTACCCTAAATTTATTCTCGCTATCAGATGTATGATTTTTTTAGTATATACTTGTAAAGAATATATAAAAATGTAATGAGGATAAAATGCAATGTTGTTAAATGAAATTTTTTTGGGATGGAAATTTAATTTTTGTTAAGGCAAATAATTAAAATATTAATTTATGTATGTACTTTAATTTCCACCCCCCAAGTACCCTAAATTTATTCTCGCTATCAGATGTATGATTTTTTTAGTATATACTTGTAAAGAATATATAAAAATGTAATGAGGATAAAATGCAATGTTGTTAAATGAAATTTTTTTGGGATGGAAATTTAATTTTTGTTAAGGCAAATAATTAAAATATTAATTTATGTATGTACTTTAATTTCCACCCCCCAAGTACCCTAAATTTTTTCTCGCTATCAGATGTATGATTTTTTTAGTATATACTTGTAAAGAATATATAAGAATGTAATGAGGATAAAATGCAATGTTGTTAAATGAAATTTTTTTGGGATGGAAATTTAATTTTTGTTAAGGCAAATAATTAAAATATTAATTTATGTATGTAGTTTAATTTCCACCCCCCAAGTACCCTAAATTTATTCTCGCTATCAGATGTATGATTTTTTTAGTATATACTTGTAAAGAATATATAAAAATATAATGAGGATAAAATGCAATGTTGTTAAATGAATTTTTTTTGGGATGGAAATTTAATTTTTGTTAAGGCAAATAATTAAAATATTAATTTATGTATGTAGTTTAATTTCCACCCCCCAAGTACCCTAAATTTATTCTCGCTATCAGATGTATGATTTTTTTAGTATATACTTGTAAAGAATATATAAAAATGTAATGAGGATAAAATGCAATGTTGTTAAATGAAATTTTTTTGGGATGGAAATTTAATTTTTGTTAAGGCAAATAATTAAAATATTAATTTATGTATGTACTTTAATTTCCACCCCCCAAGTACCCTAAATTTCTCTCGCTACCAGATGTATGATTTTTTTAGTATATACTTGTAAAGAATATATAAAAATGTAATGAGGATAAAATGCAATGTTGTTAAATGAAATTTTTTTGGGATGGAAATTTAATTTTTGTTAAAGCAAATATTTAAAATATTAATTTATGTATGTACTTTAATTTTCACCCCCAATTACCCTAAATTTATTCTCGCTATCAGATGTATGATTTTTTTAGTATATACTTGTAAAGAATATATAAAAATGTATTGAGTATAAAATGCAATGTTGTTAAATGAAAATATCGACGATTTTTTGGGGATGGAAATTTAATTTTTGTTAAAGCAAATATTTAAAATATTAATTTATGTATGTACTTTAATTTCCACCCCCAAGTACCCTAAATTTATTCTCGCTATCAGATGTATGATTTTTTTAGTATATACTTGTAAAGAATATATAAAAAAGTAATGAGTATAAAATGCAATGTTGTTAAATGAAATTTTTTTGGGATGGAAATTTAATTTTTGTTAAGGCAAATATTTAAAATATTAATTTATGTATGTACTTTAATTTCCACCCCCCAATTACCCAAAATTTCTCTCGCTACCAGATGTATGATTTTTTTTGTAGTACATACTTGTAAAAATTATATAAAAATGTTATGTAATCAATAATCATTTTTACTGATAATATTATGTTAGTACACTTGCAGGCCGCAGAGAGGGCGCTGTATTCCGCGGAACACGCTTGCCAATTATTAAAAACAAATACGCAATCAGGATGTACTATATATAGGACATGTATATATGTAATATTTTTCTGTGCTGTGCAAGCGTTTTTTAGCCCACTGTTTCGTGTTTTGTTTCGTAGCTGTTGCTACATAACACAAACGTGCGCACTGATGAGGAGGAGGAGAGGGGGGTAATTTTTTTTTCCCATGTAGATATTGCTTTATAATTTATGATATATATGTAATGAAGGGTGCAATAGCAAAAAATCTCATTGTAACGTTCCAAATTAATGCAAGATTAATGCAGAAGAAATTCTGAACATACAACCGCTGGGGGTTAATTTTTTGGAATTTTTAAAAATAGTCAATGGCGTTGGAAAGATTAATTTTGAAGGCCCATTTATTCCAAATATTCCAACTTGTATTAGGTATTAGGAATTTTTTTTTTGCAAAAGTATAAAAAGATTAGCCCCAAAAAGGAGGATCAACTTTTAGATTTAAAAAAAAATTAACTAACGTACCTAATATCTCCAAAATTCGTTATAATCTAAACTAAACCTTTCTTAATGTGCGTTAAAAAAATTGCATCCCTACGACTATTCTATTAAAAAAATCTGTTGTGCGAAAATATACCATTAATTAAAATTAACAAGACAAATTGATATTTTAACTAAATCAATGATTTTTTAGTTAGCGAAGCGTTAAAAAAAATTCTAAAAAATTTTAACAAAAAATATTCAAAGGGGGTTCGTTAATTAAAAAAAAATTGATGAAAAAAATTCCATTTTTTTATGCAAACGAGGTTCAAAACGACGATACATACCAAGGTATAAATAAATAAAATTAAGATTCAATTTTTTTTTTTAGGGGATGGTGGGGTGTTTCGCTAACAGTTTCTTCGGCAAGAGGGATGTAATACACGGTTGGAGCGATCCCTAGGACATTCAATGCAATCAATACGCACACATACACGTTGATATCGAGATATAAATCCTTTCATAATCAATCCCTTTTCTATCTCTTGCGCCAACATATCGCCTTCTCGCTTATACTACAGCATATATATATATATATATATATATTGTTAATGTATATGGTATACACGCACCTTTGTTAAAACTCATATAATTTTAATCACTGTAGCCCGTCGCCCGCTTTTTTTTTTTTATAATTATTTTCTCCGTTTTTATTCCATTCCACATCGGGAGTGTATGTATATATATATAGATTCAGATACGGAGTCCTCTAGCGGGATAACAAAAAAAAAAAAAAACTTGTTTTCGTATGATAAATTGCGAATATTGTGCATGAAACGGTCGCTGGTAGAGGATTGATTGGAAAAATCGAGAGAAATTTGTCCAGCCGAGAGAAAGGCAAGAATTGTATGGGGAAATTGATACGTGAAGTTTTTCGCGATAAATTATTCGTTTTTAAATAAATGTAACCAGCTGGAGATTTTATAATCGTGAGATATAATCATTTTATATATCATATATCATTTTATATCATTGGGATGTCCATATAAAAAAAATTCTATTTACTCAGGATAAATTAAATTAATTTTTTTTGTTGAATTATTCATCAAAATTATTTGCAGATTCTGATAAAGAAAATATCATAAACTCGCTTTCGTATATGCGATTTTTTTGTTTGTTAAAAATCGCATTTTTCAATCTTCAGTTTTTTTTTTAACGATAAACTGTGCAGTAAAACTAGTTGTAGATTTAGAATCTTGTAAAATGCAACATTCATTTGCGTGGATGGCCGCTTATTTACCCTGTATATATACGCATCTAAGAAAAATCGGTATTTTTTTCCAACAATTATTTCTCGGTCATTGTTTCTCACAGGGACCGTGCAAAGTCTGAATTATATGGTTCGGTTTTTACAGCACAGCGAAAGAAGGAATATATAAAATAATGAAACTCGGGCATTTTTCGTGGCGTCGTTGAAACTTTAAAAACAATTAGAAACTTTTTTTGTATATACATATAGAAATTCAAGCGGCGCTACAACTTGTATAAAAACAATTTGTGTAAATGTAATGGAAGAATTTAAAAAAAAATCTAGTCCTTTTACTCAAAATTTGATATATACAAAATATAATTAGCATAAACGACGATGTAGATATAAACGATTTTTTTTGGGGGGGGAATTTCGGTTATTTTTGGATGGATTGTATGTTGAGCTAAGGTAAGAAAATTCGGTTCGTTCTTGCGTCGTCCTCTAATTTAAGATTTATATTAAAATAAGAAAATGGGTACTCGCTCCGCGCGTCCGCTTTTCGAATTAAAATTCGCAAATATAATTTACATATATAGTAGATTCAACGAAATTGAGACTCTCTCTTTCTCCCGACGACGAGAATATTATATATATTTTTATTGTCAAATGGGATGGACGTACCTACTTAATAACGCCGCACAAACCCGCAAAGAAATGAAAAAGTGAGATTATATAAAAATATATTCGGCAAATTGAAATTTTAATGCAATCTACTTGTCCTCTACTTTTGCGCACTCAAGAACGTAATCAAGGATATGCAAAATAAGCACGGCCAAAAATTTAAATAATGCCATACCAAAAAAATATATATATCTAGTTTTTCATGAAATTTGTTACAGTAAAAATAAATTTATTTTTGCGTGAGACTCTCGCGCGGTAGAAGTGAAACTTCTTAGCTCCTAGGAAAAGTTAATTTTATGCATTTGTTAACGATTTCATTTTGAATTTGATTGATTTTGATTGACACTCTGATCATCAAAGAAAGCATTATTAACATGTAATGTCGTACAGTCTATAAAAAGGAGTTTGGGTTAAATTTTGTGTATGATGCACTAGTGGGTGCATTTCTATATGTCGATTTGCCAACAAGGTCAATTTGCCCTACCGCGCCTATAGAAGTTTCACGTAAAAAACCTATATATTTTCTTACAAAAAATTAACAAACCACACACCCTATGTAGCATCCCTTATTCCAGCATACCAATACAGAATTATTCCCAGATCCGACTCGTCCATCTACCCGCAAACAATACCCACCATAAATGTTTGCTCAAGAACTATGCGCATGTATTACAATGTATAAATATGTATAACGATACATAATCAAGCGTTACGAACATGGACACGACACGCAAAGCGATCGCTACGAGTAGGCAGTGATTCGGATACGTTTTGGGTATGATTTGCGCTGACTGGTCGTGGCGAACGGTCAGCTCCGGTCGGTAATTATAATTCGTTGCTTTTACGATTGGTGTGTTAGTTTGTATTATATATATGCTTTGTTTTGTGTATAAATATTGTCAAACTAACTGTCAAAATGTTGTACTATGTAGATGATGTGTGGTCGTCAATAATGATGGGGTGGATATTACAATTTCAGATAAATTGGAGTGAGATTGTTATTTTTAGGGGTATACAAATGAAACTGAGTATCGATTCTTTAGACCGTGTATATTATAATTTTTTTTGGGGGGGAAATATCTGATATTTTTAAATATCGCGGTATTTATGAGATTATATTAAAATTAGATGTACCTAATATTTTTTAAAACATCGAATATATGATTAATGTTAAAGGAAATAATTTTAATGTTTCGGTAGAAATTGGTTTAAAAAAAAAATTAATTAATAATGATACTACAAAAATATCGCGACGAAAATGTAGATATTTAACGTAAATTTAGAAAATCCTCAAAAAGTATCGACTAATCGCACTCATCTCTAATTACGTATTATATATATCCATAAAAATAAAGGCCCTTTGATGTTAATATTAAACAACAACAAAATCCTCTTCAGATCGCCTAATTAATAATAAGATACAAGAGAAAATCTTTTTAACCACTTTCTTAAAATAATTTTTTTCAATTAAATTTAAAAAAAATTGAAAAAAAAAACCAATCTATGAATGTGTAAAACAATTATTTGTTTATTTATTTATTATCTTGTCTAAATCTTTGTTTAACAGTACTACGTTTTTTTTTTGTAAGGACTACTAATGTAGATTAAAAGTTTAAATAATTTAGACACTCGATGGTGTTTAATTATTTTGTTTTCTCTTTGGTGCGGGAGCAATATTTATTTTCAGCAATTTTTTTGCGCTTTTCCTCAGTAGTTTACCATATGAAATGTAAGACATGTAATTGTTTGTTTGAATAATACAAGCACCTAAATGTAAAATATATTTTAAGCATACACTTTTGACGATATAGAAAAGTGTACGTACTAATACAGGATAATGAAGAATTTTTGAAGAAAAAAAATTTGGTGTGGTGGAAATTTGATGATTTTTTGATAGTTTGATGTAAAAAATAAATAAATTGTGTAAAATTATAACTAGAAAAATAACACGGTGAAGACTGGACATTGGGTAAGGGGTTGTACAATGAAGAAATTTAATGGGAGGACGAAGAGTATATTGTGAATTTTTTTTAGGTAGAATCCTGTGTTGATGTGAGTGTAAATAAAAGGGAATAAAACATTATGAAAGGAGTTTAGGTATACATTTAGGGGTTGCGATTAATAATGTAGCCCCATACAAATATAAAAGTATGAATATGTACAAAAAAAAAGCGGGACTACAAATATAATATAAAATGGCCCAAGAAGAGAAACGCCCGAACGCGCTCAACGCGAAACAAAACACCGGGGAAAAAAGCGTGTAAACAATATTTACTCACGAAACCAGCAAGGGGCGAATAACTCTAATAACTCATATTCTATTAAAACGTCATTAAATGTGGTTATTAATAGACCACGAATTGACAAAAAAAAAAATTATATGCGGCGGTCGATTCAAAAATGCACAAAAAAACCAAAAATGAAGCTAAAATTAAATTTGACGATATAACTAAAAACAAGTTGAAATAATCACTGGTAGTTTTTATTTTCGAAAAGAAAATTAACATACTTTTCCTCGTAAAAACGAAAATATTCGCGTTTCGTATAAAAAAAAAATGTATGTGGCCGCCACAAGAAATTTAATAAGACGCTCGGTTTAATTTCGAAAAACAAAAATGTAACAACAATTTTTTTGTTGGTAACTCCACCGTAATTTTCGTACAATTGTTTTATTGCCGGTGAGGAAATTACAGACAGAAAATATCGCAAAGAATTTAATGCTTATATAAAATTGGTGTATATTTAAATCTATTGGGTATTTGACCATTAATAGGTGACATTAAAAATAATATTCTATTGCCAAATAGCCGAGAAAAATGAAAAATGTAATCGACTATTTCTAGGGGTGTCTTAATTATTAATTTCCAACAATTAAAATTACCAGATATTAAAATGGTTAAAGGTTGGAAAAATATCCAGGCAAACTGAGCGATCAATTTTTTTGTTTAACTGATCTTTTGGGTCGTATAAAAAAAATCGTAAAAAAAATCGGGTGTGTTAAATGTATGATAAATTGTTGTTCTGGTATACCGAGTCAATTTTCTTGTTGTTTCGATGATTGGTGGTGGATAAAATAAAATACAATAGCAATTGGTGATATTCTAATATTAGATCAATTTCCAGTTCTGATCCTAAAATGTTTGTTCAAATAAGGGTAGTATGAATAATTTATTAATCTGGTTTGTTGTCTGCGATGCCATTCTAAGAAATGACTTTATAATTTCGTAAATAAGTGCATTAAACAACAGACAGCAACAAATATGCAGGCCAGATTCAACAATATATACAGAAAGATTTTATATTTACATTCCATCGAAGAACATTACAATTTAAAAAAAAAATTTCATTTTTCTACAAGTCACTTTAAAAATTGCTCCTTTTACCTTCGTTCGAATATCCTTTCCAATTTTTAATATACAAAAATCTGACATTTCTTCTATTCTAACTTTCATCCTGCACCGATTCTTCTTCACTTTATCACACCTCATCTTATTTATATTATATATTTTTTCATATTAAAATCCCTAAAATCATTTCTCCCTGCATACCATCTGGTCTAAATTCTGCTCCCTTTCTCCCAAAATATCTAAATCTACAGCAACATATATATTTCCTATATCATAGAATATCAATTTAAAAAAATCGCAAATACATAAATAATAGACCGGTAATAAAAATTTAAAATATCTTTGGGGGTGGGGATATGAATTTATAATACATGAATGGGCAAAGCAACACCCGGTATATTTAAAATATCTATATATTTGTAATAGTATAGCAATCATCTAGAATTGCTTGTTCATATAAAGACCAACTTCACGTACATAAATAATGAATTTCGGGGGGGGGGCCATTATATATTATCCCGACCTCTCTTTCTATCTGCGCCAGTGCCGCATAAATATTATTAATATTTCATCGGGCACGTTAATATCGGTTGTGTTTCGTCGGTATATGTCAGATTTTACATTCATAATGTAAATAAAAATTACATTACTTATTAGATCCAATATAGATTAGATTTTTTTTTTCTATGGAATGTAATATGAAAATTGTCTGTTATTGTAAATGCTGTGGCTTGTTTTTTCCCTTCGGTAATAAAATAATAATAATGTTATTGGAAAAATTGTTTGTTCCGATTTGGGATTTGTTTGTACTTTTTTTTCATTTCATTCAAAAATGAATTTTTAAAAACGCCGCAAACGAATTATACGCATTATTATATCAACAAAATAAAAACATGTCCACTATATAATAAAAAAAAATTATGTAAAAAAAAAAATCAATTTTCTTCGTGTATTAAAACGATATTCAAAATAGTATATATCCGTGGAAAGTTTTACCGATTTAACTTGTTTTCCTCGAGCTGGACGAATAATATTTTTATGTTTTCCGGTGATTCTAATGTAGCATTATAATATTTAATAGATTATTGTAGAAGAATACTGGCTGCGGAACTTGTTACTTGTAAAACTAAGTAATAATTCATGTTTCCCGGTTGGAAAACAGAATAAATGGTGTTAAAAACATTTTATTTGTGGATATAATGTTAATGGATATATGGTGGCTATACGGAATTATTGATTTGAAGAAAAAATGTAATGAAAACATTTTATATGTCTTCAAGGAGGATTAATATTTGAATGGGTAAAAATTGAACTGCGTTAAAAACAAAGGGATTTTTTTTTTTTTGTAAAATCGTATGGCTGAATTGCATTGTATTGTTGATGGAAAAAAATGTGTAATTAAGGTAGAAATTCGTGATTTTAAATTGAATGGATTTAGAACGTATTTCAATTTTTTTTTAATTCTATTTAAAATATAGAACCAGTTTCAAAGGAAATTGACGTCAATATTTATTATTCATATAATACAATTGTCTTTTATAAATTATATTAAATGGAATAATAAATAGTATAATATATAGGATAAACTAAAATATAAATAAATTTGGAGTATTTAGCGCGAAAATAGAATCAATTTTTTTACGCCCATTTTTTTTTTGTTTATATTTATGTGGTCCGTTTAAAAAAATAAAATCTATATTGCCAGATAATTATTATTTTGTAAAAAAAATTGATAGGTGAAATTTCGGTAATACCATGTATTTGTTCTAAAATGTTAATTGAACGTAAAAAATAGCTTGGAATAAAACAAGAATAACAAAACTATTTGTATATTGTCCTCATTTAATATGAGAAAATATTGCCTATAATTATTGATGAAAATTATAATCATAAAAGACAATAATGTAGACAAAGGTAAAAAAAATTAAATACTTACAAAAAAAAATGTACAGTTCTTTAAAGTGATTTTATTTTTATTTTTATTAGGGATATTTAAATTAAATTATAACTTGACTTTAAAAAAATTGTAAAAATAGCGGTTTATCAATTTTCCTCGTGGAAGACTATTAACGTTTTAAAATAAATCAACTATACGTATTTTGCAAAATAAAAATTATTTATAAAAATAAAATTGCAGTTCACGAGGAAGATATATTTGTTGCGGGGGGGGGGACAATATGATTTCATCATCTTCCGAAGAAACTAGTATAATATATGTATCGACCGATACATCAAAATATACACAACGATCAAGCAAATTGAAATAATTGCCAAAGTGTATGAAACACGTCCAATTTACAATAACATATTTATTGGCAATATAGCGTGCGGTTTATATTGTTAAATTTGAATTAATGAATTAGTACAGTGGCTTCGTAGCGGAGCATCGCAATACAAAATACAATAGCTAGAAGTAGTAATGATATACAATTTTTTTCCAGTGAAATAATGACCATACAAAAGGTCATCTACGTCAAAAACTGTCATATATATACAATGTATACAATGACTTATAATATCGGTGTACCATACATTTTTAATAGTTAAAAAATATAATTAACCGCGCTAGTTTCCCTTACAATAACGTCCACATGCAATACGTATCAATCATTCGTCCCATTGTTATTTTATTAAATTAATTACGCCGTTACACAAATTATAACGTTTTTTTTTTTTTTTCGTTTTCTCTACGAATAATTGCACTAGCTTATCAATGAAATAGGTAATTTTTAATAGCACCAAATTACATATTCTCATCCCCACATTCCAGATGCAAAAAATATATATTTACACACCCTCCACTTCCCATCGGAATTTCATCCACAATGTGCTACCTATATTTTTTATAAACACAACATTCCAGTCCAACATTACAGCTGCCTCAGTTAATTTTTAATAATAAAGACTGACGTGGTTCTAAATATGATAATAGTGGGGTGTATTGTTTAAAATGTCCTTAAAAGAATTTTATATATATGTCAAAGGGGTAGAAATTTTAAAACTAGATATTCAGGACACTACAGGGATTTTAGATGGTTAAATAAAGACAGCTCCAGTTTCGCTGGATATATTAAAAAATTGCAAGATTTTAACAATTCTTCGTACTTCCGATAAAAGTGTTAAAGTTGGCTATCTGGAATCAGCAAAAGAAATATTTAAATATACGAAGAGCCCAGATTAGATTGCTCTCAACGAACAACTAGCATTTAGTCGTGTTATATTAAAAAAAAATTCGTGGTATTGTCAATTGATTTTTTGATATAGTCACTCGTTTGTAAATTATTTGTTATATTAAAACTATTTTTCAAAAGACACAATCAATCTTAAAATATATATATTTTAATAAATTAACTTATCAATTTTTAATTTAAAGCTTTTTCGTGCAATTTAAAGCAATTTTGCGTACTCCAGTTTCGCTGGACGTAATAGAAAAAATGGAAAAGAAATTGGCGAGGTATTAACAATACGAAAATTCTTCGTAATTCCAATAAAGCTTGGCTAAAAATATTTAAATATACGAACAGCCCAGATTAAATTGTCCTCAACTAGCATTTAGTCGTGTTATAATAATAAAAAAAAAATTTCGTAGTATTGTCAATTGATTTTTTGACATAGTCACTCGTTTGTAAATTATTTGTTATATTAAAACTATTTTTATAAAAGACACGATCACTCTTCAAATTAATTTTTTTTTCCGTAAGTTAACTTACCAATTTTTAAAGGCCTGATAAAGACGAAAATTCGTTCGAACTCAATCAACTGAAAAAAAAATAAAATCGTTTTTATCAAACTATACGAAATATAACATAGCAAAATATCAGACAGTAGCGAGAAAATAAATGCACCCTTAAATATTTCTTAATATAAAATCACCCTCAACAATTGCGCGACTAGTTCATGAATCTTCATTGCGATTGTGTAAATAATTGATATTGTTCCACGGGAACTCCAAAGAACCATATATATTGGGTAAAAAAAATACAAAGTTTAAACGTTAATAATTAATTTTAATACAAAGGGGTGCTTCTGCCTTCACTTGGCACGGGGGCCGTTTTAGAGTTACCCGCTCTTCGCGTCTCTCATTCCGCTATAAATTTCTAAGTGGTGTTAATATTTAATTAATGCCGTGGATATGCTTCTTAAAGCGATCTTTTGACGATGTAGTTTATTTAGTTGGCGAAAGTAATTTTATTTTTTGTATATATATATGGAGCATTTTTTTTTCCAGTGATATTTTAGAGTGTTGTTTTTTGTTAATTTTGAATACGGATTCGGGATTACATTTTTTTTTTTTTGTATTTTTGGTGATAAATTTAGCATGAAATCTCCATAAAAAGTGACAGTGATCGTTAGTCAGCCCTTTCAATAGTTTAAATCATTCAATTAGACACGAACTTATCAAAAAATCATTTTAAACGATCTAAACGTACCTTGCGAGAAAAAAAATCATTCAAACAAAATTCACCAATTTTGCTTTGGTACAAAAATTTATTTTTTACATTATATAAGAATATTTTTTTGGATTTTAATGGGGCATCTGGACGATTGATGCCGGTATATTTGATTTTCGTGATATGTATATGCGTTGATATAAAATTAGTGAAAAAAATACGCATCTAGATGAAACAAAAAAATAATAAAAACATCGCCACAACGTTTCAGCCCTGATTTCAAAATCGAAGGGGATGCCATTAGTAATTTAGTCTCTACCAATCACTCACAGATGCTATCACCATTGAAACAACAAAATATATAGAGTATCTATTATTAAAATAAATAATATATCTATTAAAAAATTCAAGAATTTATTTTTACCTAGTCACAAGTAAAATCATTTTTTACGATTTTGGGTGTAATTTTAATGTAATTTTTTTTTAAAGGAAAAGTGACAAATTTAACATAAAATTCACCTGGATTCCTAAAAAAAAATTTCAAGGCACCTCTCAGAGCCAATCAAACGAAATATTAGTTTATATTTAATAAAAAAAAAAATTTCGGATTAATGCTCTAAAAAATCGTATTAAACAATTGCTTTTGTGAAAAATTATCACTCAAAATCACATTAAATTGTATATTTAATTTATTTAAACTATAAAAAAATTATAGCATTTATAATTCAATATAAATATCCGCAGAAAATCGCGACGCAGACTTATACGAAATATTTCATTACGGCCGTTTCATTATTTAACCCGTTTCGGATATGGGAGAGTCCATCTTCAATTACGATCTCACATACCTATCAAAAATTCACCACCAATTTTTCGCAATTATCGCCAAAACCATCATTTATCTGTTTTCTATCAAGTTTTTTGTTTCCATGAAAAAAACCTTTATTTTTCCCCAATAATAAATATACACATACTTTTTCTGTAATAATTATTGCAATGATTTCGATTAATATACGAGTATATGCAACGTTTAATTATAAGAAAAGAATTTCTGCAAAAAAAAACTTAATATACTTTGCTTTTATCCTAAGACGAAGTCCAAACAAATGTATTTCAATTTATGATTATTATTTTTTATATATAAATGCATATAACACTAAAAAAACAATGATTGTTCTTAATAATAAAATATAAAAGATACCTAACTTATGTGAAACATAAAAGAAACTTTTAAAAATGTTTCTTTAAACATCACCATTTAAATTCGATATGGCAACATTGGATGGGACTTTTGCTGTATGGCACATGCGCACCGTGCATATCAGACACTACCTACGTCATCATTTACATATTATACATAATCTCAAGAATTGTTAATTCCTTTTTTCTTTCTAATAAACTAAAATAGTTATTTCGATATATTTACTATCTATAGAAACGATTTCATTTTTTTTTCGTATACGACTACGTGTATGGCTTGTGTTATTGTTTGCAGATATTGGGCAGCACTCGTCGTATATTTGCACGAATTAGAATGTTTTTTAGTTAATTATAAAGTGCTTCGATTCGAATTTCCGGCTGTGAAAACGGGAATAGAAGAACGGGAATATCGCCGGGGAAGATTCATCCATATATAGCCGTGAGTATAGATTCGTAGTGCCGTTGCGGCACCACACACACACATACGCAAGAGTATATGAATATGTGCATTAGCGATCAAATGTTGAACCATCGGCGTACGGAAAAATCGTGAATAATTCAGAAACTAATGAAGATGACTCAGGTGGATGTATATTTGCGTTAATGTGTAGAAAACGAACGAATAGTATGGGGACGTGGTGGCTTTTTTCGAAAATGGAAGAGGCTTGGTAAAAGCTTGCGAATTTCGCGATGATATGAATTAATTGTGTTGTATCAATGGATAGGATAGCAATATTTATTGCGTATATCAATCAGGATGTGAAGATTTCAGAAAAAAAAAATTTTTTTATTGGAAAAACAATGCATGGGCATTGTCGAAAATTAAACAAGCAACTTTATATACCAGCAGAAAATGTAGAGAAATATCACAAAACTAGATTTACAAATTCTTACAAATATCTAAATTTTAAACAAAATATTCAAGAACCAATTCATCAGGTATCAAATATATTTTATAGATTTCCAAGAATTTTTTATTATTTAGATGCTACGTGCGAATTTTCAATTTATTTCTTTCGTTGGTCCACAGTTCGCTGATAATCAAAAAAAAATTGGTAAGGTGTTGCAAAAAAAATGGCCAAATTTTTAATATTAATCAACTCCGTAACTCAAAGCATTAAGTAGCTAGATGTACATTTCAAGGGCTATGCCCCCATCTTCAGTAGCACAAGTTAAAACAAAATAAAAAACATCTATCACGAATCTTTTTTTTTTGTATTTGGGTGATATTTTATATTAATATTTAAACACTGTAGTGATAATTTACAAAAAAATTAATACTTGAATATTAAACGTTAGCCCAACAGTAATTGTTTGAAAATATTTTATCTATTTGAGATTCGAATATCCAAGCGGTGTTTTTAGAGGTAAGAAATTCTATCGATTTTTCAATTTCGTTAATATCCAATTTGACCACTTAAAACAATTTGATAATTAACTGCACATATTCGTACGATTTTTTAAACAACTTCAACTTGACGTTATCTATATCACTTCGCAATCAATTTCCATACAAAATAAGTAATTTGTAAACCTACAAAATCATTAAAAACTTCGCAATCTGCAAAAATTGCTATTTAGATATATTTATTTCAACAAATTGACAGCACAATAAATTTTTTTATCTACATTTCCTGGTAAATCATAAACTCACATACAATGGACATAACAAGTCACGTGCTCTTTTAATAGAGCTGACAACATAACCAACAGTGGCTGGCTGAAGTAAACCTTTATAAGAAACTGACCTAGTCCATGGTGGCCCCATTTACACACACACATATATACCCCCATCCATACAATGGGAATACACGTACGTGTATATGACCGACTAAGCAACTTGGTCACCGCAATCCGCAACAACTACACCAGCGCCCCTCTGCGGGGGACCGACACACTCGCTCATTCTTCACCAGACCCTTCTACAACTATACATATGTGCCCTATATCTACCACTCCAAAGTGAAGGTGAGAAATTTCTATTCACACCAAAAACTAGCTCTAACCATCCTTGAAATTTGATATTTTGACGTTTCTAGTCGAGAGGATAAAAATTGTTTGTTAAATTTGTCGATGCATTTTTTATTACAGCTTCAAGCTTATATATAACTTAATTTTTTTATTAAAAAATATATATTGTTGTTGTATATAACCAAAAATTGTATAACAAAAATAAATTGGCATTAAATAAAAAATCTATTTCTTAAAATCACTGCACTTTTAAATTGACCTTCGATGTATTACCTTATAGCATAATTCAGCTGTGAATGTATTTTTTTATGGGAAAATTGTTTTATAGTGGGAGACTTTTCTTGTTATAACAGTGGTAGATGTCAATCAAAATTATAAACCTCACCACAAACAAGACGAAATTTTTCTAATTTCGTTTGCTAACGCATTTTCCACCATGAAGACATGAATTGGGATTGAACGATTCCATAGCTTCGGAACGATGCTTAACAATCTTCATCCGATGATTTAGGTTGTGGTGGACTCTCAGCGTTTCGTTCAATGATATTCCAGGTATTCGTCCATTCCTCTGCCGGATATACAGAGCGTTTAAGAACGAAGTTGTTGCTATCGGAGCCTGTGATATTATCTTATCAATATCTTCAGTATCGTCGTGGCATAAATGCCACGACCATTACCATTTTCATCAGCGTAATTGTTGTACATTTCTATCACATTGTTTTGATTGCATTCAACATCACTCAGTTGCATATGGACTAGTTCCAATGAAATGGTCCATCCAAGTGGTGCTACGAGATGTTGCATAAAGTCAACATTCGCAGCAACCTGTCTTGGGTAGTTTAGATGCATTATCGAACCCAATGAATTGTTGGCCAATCTAACAGTATGTTCTTCTTGAACGAGGCTCGTAACTGTTCGATAAGTCGCTTCGAAACCACTCCCTTTTGGCCTATTATTGCTAATAAGGCGAATGGTAAGTAACCTCTCAAAAGGTGCCATCGCTCAGCAAGTCTATATTTCTAAACGGCCGCAGTTTTGGTACACTCTTCCCTAAGGAGATTCCTCCACAATCGCTTCATCATTAACTAAATCATCTTCAATATTGTAGTGTTCAAATTTTAGCCATATTCTTTTCCCAGTTGGAGCTATAATCGTAAATGTGCAATCCAGATTCGATAGCAGGCAGTTTGGACTTGTGATTGTATCTTCCTTAGCTGTAATTGACAACCCGAAACATCTACAGAAGTCCAGGATAGCGAAAAACCTGCCTCATTAACGGAATAATCAGAATGGAAAATTACCTCAACCTCGTGTCCTTGCGAAACGAAGTTAAAGCGATCCACATAATGTAACTTCATCATTACCAAACCTTCCATTGCTTCTAATTTTGACATAATCCATACAAACGGTTCCACATCAATTTGATCGAACTTGATGACAATCTTAGATCGTTTCGGCCCAACAATTTTCATAGAAAAATCCAACTCGTTGCAATAATTAAAATGTAAAATAAACAAATTTTTGCTGTCAAAAAGATTCCAAAAATATTCCACCAGGCGTGTATCAAACACAATTACAATGGCGTCCCCCCCCCAAATCAAAACCGCTTTACCCGCAATAGGGCCTCCAGTAGGGGATGAAGGCCCCCAGCGAGTCCAGATGAATAATGAATGGGGCCGTATTTTTTTATTTCACGAATCGGTGCTGTACCGCTACTTTCGTTATTTCGCTAAATTGAATGAGTGAATTGAGGCGGCGGCGGTAGCGGTGGCGGCTCATCGTCCAACCGAAGAGATTTGTATAGTTCGTATATAGATATCCAAAAAATAAATTAGTTCCTGCCGGAAGATTCTTTAGCAATGAAGTAATATTGGAAATGGATTTCGAATGAGCCTTTTTATATATTTGTATTTTTGTACTTCTGACGTTTGTAAATTTTGAATTTTTTTACCAATAAACTATCTATCTGTCTATAGGCTATTTTTTTTATAAGTGGCGGGCCCGCCCCTTCTACTGCCCATTACAAATTAACACTAGTTTATGCATAAGACATGAAGAGATGCTCGCCACTGCATTTTTGTCATTTGAGGGTGTGGTCGAAATTACTACAATGTTGTCAATACAGAGAGTATTATATTAGCATAATTGATCAAAACAAATAATAAATAACTGGAAACTTTTTACTAAATAGGTGGACTTTAATCGAAGCCGTATATTAAATAATCTCAATCTGAATTTTGCTATGCAGTTTACAATTTGAGCACTATGTACTGAAGTTTTTTATTCATATATGGCAACAATGGCATTGGAAGCTCAACCCTTATGCGCAGTAGAGGATGAATTAGGTCTATCTATATTTTGACGCGAAACATATCTTCGGCAAAATATGCTAAATATTAAATCATTATTTATTTTTACAAAAAAGTTATTTACTCACACAACAAATTCGATTTTATTGCGTGAGCCTTTAAAAATTGTATATGAAAAAATATATATAATTACACATTGGTAGTAGAGTATTTAAAGTGACAGTTTTTCTGAAGAATTCATTTAATGGCTATATAAAAGTTTCAATTTTTGATTTATATCGTATACATACACGCATTGACACACAAACCTCGAGAAATTTATACATATATAAAAAATAAAACTTTTTTTCGAACGGTGGTCCATAGAAAAATAATGTGAATATTTTATTTATTTACTTTGGGGGGGGCGGCTGGCTGCGGCAATGGCCGGAATGAAATGTTATTATATCGGTTCATTTTAGGCGAGTCGAATAAAAAATTTAAAAAACGGGTCGAAAAGAAAGGCAGAGGTTTCGGTGTAAAAAAACATCGTCGCCTTTTTTCAGCAATTTAATATTAATTGGGGTAATTAAATAATTCAAAAGTGGGATTTTTTTTTTATAAAATGTATAAAAACGGATGGATTTTGTATATACGTACGATGAACTTTGGAATTTACGTCGCTAAAAACGAAATTTCGTTCATATGAAATATATCGTATTTTTTGTAAAATAGTTTCATTAACGATTTTTTTTTAATTTACAAAAATATATATTTGACATTTATGTTTAAATTGATATCTAGTGGCAAAAAAAAACAAAAACCTACCGAATGGAGACGCGAATTCGAACAAATGCAAAAGTATTGGTTTGTTGCTAAGCCACCGATCTAAAATATTTTTTTTTGACAGCTATATATATGTACGTCAGTTTGACAAAAACGGAGCATGTACGTAGTCATATATATTTTGATAAGTGTGAAATATCCGCATGTTCAGAGTCCTTTTTGTTGTATTGGCAGATATTTTATTGTCTCCCTATGCACTAGAGTTCAAACAATCTATCTGGAACTCACCCTGTACTTATCCTTCGTTAAAAACAAATGTTTCATCACAATTTATGTACCAATTATTTTCATACCCTGTATATTCAAGCGTATTTATCTAAGAATCGAATATATTAATAGTTTCATCAACACTTGGCACATATGTTCGATAAAAGTCCAGATGACTCGGGCGTGCGTTTCGTTTGTACATATCTCGTCGGCAAAAAAATGACCGTATGGCCATATTTATTTATATGTTGCAGTGTACAAATATCGGGGTAGTTGGGGTGGTGGTATGTCCGTTAGACAAGGTGGGAATAACAAAAAAAAAAATCAACAACAAAAGCAACGCGGCGTTGTCAAATAGGCAGCGCCAAGGTGATAAATTAGATATGTACATTTGTTCATTGGAAGCTCGTAGTCGTGTTATTTTTTACGTACGGCTGTGCATTTTTGTTTCGCGCCATGTTTCATGAAACATTCGCATAATATAAAGAGATACGCAGATGGAAATCGGTAAAAATGCGATGCGAAATAAATGTGTGGAAATGTACTGGAAAATTTTACAAAATTTGGTTAAAAATTCGTATAAGAAATCAGTTTATAATTAGATATAAGCGTAGTTTGTCCTGGTCCGTTTGGTTTTGACTTTTTAGTACCTTCTCAGAATAGATGAGTATTTTTGGGAAATTTTTTAATCGTTCCGAAAGTAATTTTAACAATATTTTTTTCGATTCAACTGTTCCAAAGAACCGTTGCCAGTTGTTATTAAAATACTTAAGTAGAAATTTGTATCAAACAATATATTACAACATAGTATATAGAAAATATAATTATTTATTTAATTTTCACTAGACATTCCAACACTAAATTTAATAAAATATAAATGCGAATCTTTATTATCCTGTATATTGCGATTGTAACTCTGGACAGGACCGCACTTAATACATTGCACACAATAGTTACTAAACAAAAAGCACGTACTAAAAAAAAATCATAATTTACGAACGATTTTCTTAAATTAACCACAAATTCAACTATAAAAAATTCACGCAATCACCCTGTATTATTTCTAATTTATTTTGTAAAAGAAATGTATCGTTTATTATTAAAAAATGAAGAATTGGAATATTTTTTAGGTAGGCAATTTGCATTTATAATATTTGACCCAATGTAAATTTGGTTGTCTTATTTCTTTATCTTATATATTATAATAATGCTCCTAACTATTGTAAAAAAAATCTTTTTGTTCACCAGTGTACAGTTTAAAGTCAGTGTATGAAGGGTTGCATACCATATTTTAATAATCTATTGTGAGAAGATGTTAAAAAGTCGAAACCGAAAGTACTAAGATATCTTCAAAATTCTCGATTATTTGCGACATAGAAGATTGTTAAGCCGATTGATTCTTTACACGAAAATGACATAAAGTAGACACGAGTATATACAGCGGAAAAACAAGAAGAATTTAAGCAATTTCATTGTCAATGACAGTTGACACGTTGTCGCAACATCTAAACTGTGTACTTGCTGAATATCACAGCTAACTTCAGTTCCGTTCCAGAAGATGAATAAAATGATAGAACAAGCTCCTCTTAAGTGAACTACCACAAAACACATGCATATGTTCAAAGACTTACTGTAGAATATATAAAAAAAATACCGTATATACATTTTTTTTTATTTTTAGCTTGATTATTTCGTCAAAATTAATTTCGAACTAAAAAAAAACGAAATATTCTAATATAACAAAAAACTGCGACTTTTCTTCAAGCCTCAAGCCAACTTGTATATCTAATTTATTGAAGAATGGTTAATTTATTTATTTATTTATTTATTTATACAAAAAATGTGTTGAAAATATTTAATTCGAGCTTTATAGCATTCGATGTCTGC
Organism: Leptodirus hochenwartii; assembly: GCA_947310635.1. Classification (NCBI taxonomy): domain Eukaryota; kingdom Metazoa; phylum Arthropoda; class Insecta; order Coleoptera; family Leiodidae; genus Leptodirus; species Leptodirus hochenwartii. The sequence goes on along the minus strand of OX371183.1, from coordinate 1,543,648 downwards.
GGCAAATATTTGACTATGGTATATTTGCGAGATCGTAAGCTTTTATAGGGGATGTTGGCACTCTTGATATCAGGTCAGGATACAACACGAGGGATGGAAATAAAGCATCCCACACACTGCACTGTCATATAGAAGAAAATCGTCCGCAAAAGACGCGAGTGTGCAGAAATAAATCGTTTTGTAAACATCGCTTCGAAAGTAAATCGAAGATTTGCTAAATTTGTAATTTCTTAAAAAAAAATTAAATAAACTTTGTAGTTATAATATAAATTGTACGATTTGAAAGAAGACATGTGACAAATCTCCACAATGGAATGTTTCACGAAAAAAGTTAATTTTTCTACACGTAGAATGTATTAAAATAAGAATGTGAGAAGTTTATTAAAAAATATTCTTTTGGTATGCAAATTTCATAATATTTAAGTCGATATAACTCTCTGTGATGACGTGGGTAGTATTTACATGCCTGATATCAACATTGCGCATGTGTCATACAACAACACCGTTGCCACATCGAATCTAAACGCGGATTTTCTAAAGAAATATTTTTAATCGTTATTACAAATTATTTTACGGTTCATAATTTTTATTTAATCGTTATCTCGCAGAAAATACCTCGAATTGAGGTTCAGATGTATTTTACTGAATGTATATAACATTTTTTACCCGTCAGTTCTAAATAGTATAATTAAATATTGCTTATTACACACAATTCATTTGTCCAACTAAAATATTTCCAGACATAAAATAAATCTAGACTAATAATACATTCTTTTTAATTGTTCCCCAATTTAACTGGATAATAATACATTCTTTTTAATTGTTCCCCAATTTAACTGGATAATAATACATTTCGGGGGAGAATTCCGTTCGGAAGAAATCTTTTATACATCGCCTGTACTAATTACGCAGCCGAAAAAAGAAGTAGATAAAAGAAGCAATAAATAAAATAATGCAGCGCGGACATATCATTAAAAGTGCAGACATCAGAGTCGAAAGAAATTTTTTTTTTTAAATAAATTTCAAAAAATTGATTATATGAAAGATTTCATATATGTATATGAAAGATGTTCGTTTTTTTTTAGGGGATATTAATTTTCTAATGCAACAAAAGTCAGATTCTTGTTTTTTAAAATTCCGATTTTAAAAGAATGAGCAAAAATACAAATTTTAAAATAAATTATATATTTTTTATGGGTGTATAAAATTTGTTAAAAAAATAAAATTAAGCTGCAAAAATCTCGATTAAAAATTTCGCTCTAGTTGATTCTACAGTCCCTGTGAGTCCGTCTCTGGATATATACAGGCATTCAATTATAGATAGTATTAATTTTCAAGCAAGGGGAAATGATGATCGACGACGGTGTTGAATTCGTGGAATATATAATATATATGAATCGCTAGTTTTGTAATCAATATAATATATGATCGGACATTTTAAGCGTGGCCAAAAATTGTTGGTAATTTGCGAGTCGAATTTTTTTTTATATATACACAGTGCAGGGTTATAAATTTGACACTCATCTAGTCCAAATATATCAACTTAGATACTGAGGGCTGGGCAAATTTTTTTGATGACGCGTTCGTTTTTGGCAGTCTTAAAGTAGAAAAAAAAATTTGACAAGGATTTGTCAACTTTGAGAATTAAAAAAAAATAAACTATCGAAACTAATATCTCCAAAATTTCTCATTATCTAATCCAAACCTTTCTTTAATGTATGGTAAAAATATTACGTCCTTACGACTTTTTTGTAAACAAAAATTCTTGGCTCAAAATATACTTTGTTTTTACGATGAAGAATTAACATTAGCAAATGCCTTCTTTAAAAAAAAAAATAAAGTCCATTTGCTGTATCTTACACTTATATTAATAAATTCGAAAATTATTGATTGCTATTAAAAAAAAAATTATATACCATCATTTAAATACACCACCGATTTGTATGGCTTTCATAAAAACTTTTCGCAGCTTCAAATTAATTAATTAAAACGATTTTACTAGAAAGAATTTTGCCAAATTTTACTAGAAAGTAAAATTTGGTTTCCCATACGTTCCTATAAACAATCAACACTTAAAAGCACTTGCTCTTCGTACCTGTGCAACTGCCCCTAGATACGAAGAACAAACTACAAATAGATGCGTAATAGTAATATAATTCCCGAGCGCTTTAATTTATTTCAACTAAATAATATATGTGCCTTTAATTATAGTCGGGTTGGTTTTGTGTAATTGCGCCGATGGTGTACGTCGACCATTATTAATGGTAATAACGGTACGATAAGGCAAAGAAGTATCCGTCATTGAATATGTAGATATATCTGGTGATAGAAAAGAGAATGATCGAATCGTGTTGAATTAAAAGTTCGATCTTTTGTTGGAGACATTATTTTATGTAGATGTAGTATGTCTGGGTTCTTCTGGTTCTGATTTTTAGACGCTGATTGATTGCTCACATCTGTTTACTTTAGATAAGTAGTTTTTTTTTTTTTTTTATAAAATCTTTACAATAGGAGAGAATTGGCTACAAAAATCGCGTTTCTATTTTTACTTTGTACGTAAAAACAAATAATCGTTTTCTTAAAATATCCAAAAATTCACGTATTATTTCTAATTTATTTCGTAAAAGATATGTATCGTTTCTTATTTAAAAAATAAAGAAATCGAATATTCTTAAGGTAGGCAATTTGCTTTTATAATATTGAACCAATGTAAATTTCCCTATGATGACGTACGTGGTATTTAAATGTTTCGATATACATCAGCGCATGTGCCATATTAAAAGTCCCATCCAACGTTGCCATATTTAATCTAACTACTGATTTTAAAAGAAACATTTCTTCGAGTTCACACTTGTTTATAATTAAAAATAATTAAATATAACATTTTTTTTTGGCCCTAAATACAATATACCCCTCATAAGATCATAATTATCGTCCACAAAAATTCACCTATGCACATCTTCCTCAGCCTCTTTGGCAATTCTTTCTTCTATAATAAAATTTAAAATTAAAAAAAATTAAGGTACACACACAGCAGTCTTTGATGAGACACATGAGCTATTCATCCGATATTCGGTTATGTTAATTCAATCAATAATTCAAATAATTTTCTCGATGCGTGTACGTAAAAATATTGAGAGTGTAGGTGCGGTTGGTGGTCGTAAATAATCAGCTGGTACGATAGACGAGGACGGAGGCTATTATATCGAGCCAAGTTGGTATTATGATATATGTAATTGGTATTGTAATGAGCGAGAGAGATGCGTATGGTGAAAATCCAGAATCTTCGGTTATTATGCTAGAATTCGTTTTATAATACTGTAGTGTTGTGTGGTGAGTTGGATATATCAACAGGGGTGACCAATATAGCGATAATTCTTCAATTAGATTTTTTTTTCTATCGATTCCTCAATCAATTATCTGAGCTTTTTCAATTTTTCGTTCCGAAATTAATAAGCGATCAGCTCACACATTCACTATCCTATAAATAATCGATTTTCCATTAATTTTTTTATTTTTTCTCTTTGTATTTCGACGTGTTGTATATACAGGATTGTATTTTGCAAATATCAGATTATTCTGGCGCTTTATTAAACCGTAGTTTGGTCAAAACTAATCTTCACCATATTCGGTGCGGTGACGTAGCGACATCTATCAGTTTTGCTTGTACTAAAGCCAGGTACACTCAAAGTTATATTGACACAACTAACAATAGATGGCGTCGAGTTGTGCAATGAATTTCGAACATAATTTTATTGTTAAAAGTGTTTATTTTTGTATACTGTTTTATCTTTATCCATATCTTCTGCAATATCCAATTTTAATTTATTTTAAACTCAAGGAAACATCAATTTTAAACATTAACAACAATTTGCTTAACATTAAAAAATAATTCGCCTTTAAACTCATTTCTAAAATTCCCTAGAAGATTGTAAAAAAAAAAAAAGTTGAAGTGCAAACAATAATTTTCGATGTTAATTTTTTTGTATGACAAATTTGCCATTTTGGCCACTCGTATCAGTTGATGCAATGCTTATTGAACTCGTAATGGGTGGTCTAATCTACAAGAGAGTAGTTCAAACAACCCAGCCTTTGTTTGTAAGTGAATAAGCCATACGGCTACTTCTTTACATCTTCTATTCCTCTATACATGCTATATATATGCTACCAATGGCGTCCAACTTGGATAGCCAAAACACCAAGGCGGCACTGTTGGAGTAATCCTTCTTCAATAGGGCTGGCCAATTTGTAACGATACTTCGTTAAAATCGAATATTTAGAAATAGTTCTTTTTTTTTTTGGATCAGTGAATTTAATTATTTAAAAAAATTAATATATAGTATAATAATACAAATAAGACAGAATGATTACTCAAATTTTAAATACTTTATTTTATATTATACTTTATTTTATTTAAATCCAAATTTTATAAAGTTGTATATTTTGACTATTTTAAGAAAATGAATATTTGTTCGTAAATTTTGAATTTTTTTTAATACACACCTTTAGCTTAGCAAATATTTTGACTAACGTATTAAGTGCGGTCCTGTCCAGACGTGCACTCACAATATACAGGATAAACAAGCTTCAAATTTACATTTTATTAAATTTAGTGTCCATACAAATTAAGTGAATTATTTTAAATTAATATGCAAGTGTATTTTATAAATACATTGCCTGATACAATTTTTTATAAAATAAAATAGATTAGTTTTACGATTAGTTTCATTAAAAATTCTTTAATTCTTTTAATAATATATTTAATTTCTATATAAAAGTAAAAAAGTTTTGAAATTCGATTTTTTTGGTCTATCCTGTATATTGCCAGTTGCAACGATTTTACATACAAATTAAACAAAAGTATATATATTTTTTTAATTAATATCTAACCAATATGGGGTACTATAATCTGTATTGAAAAACAGCTCAGAACCAAAATCACTTGTACAAACAACAAAACAATTGCAATTTGGTATTGGTCAGCCCTGAGCACGGTACCAATCGTACCCGTGATCATTGCTAATTGAATTAGTAATTTATTTGCATTGTTCTATGTGCCGTATGGGTGGTGGCCTACAGCACCGAGTGCATGAACGATGAAGAAGGTATTGTGAACGTTCCGGGCAAATGCGAAGGAGTTATTGCGTTTATCGCCCTTGAGGTCGGTTCGTTTGTATAGGGTTGACAATTACGGGGTATAAAATGTGGGGAAATATGGGAGAATTATGGATATTGAGTTTGGATATTGACGAATAGAATAATATCAATGTTTGTTCGGTAGAAATAAATAAAATTATTCATACAAGAAATTGAAACTAAATTAAGACACGTTCATTTATTATTATTTTAGAGATGACAGAAAATTTTTTTCCAGAATTTTTTGTTTGTTTGGTGTATTAAAATTATTTCTGTGTGCAAAATCAAAAATCTTCCATTGAAAAAGTTTTTACATTTTAAGTTATTTCCCTAAGACGAGTAGATCAATGTTTATTTGTTTGTAGAAATAAATAAAATTATTGATACAAGAAATTGAAACTAAATTAAGCCACGTTCATTTATTATTATTTTAAAGATGACAGAAAAAAACCTCAAGAAAAAAATTTTTTTTTGATGAATTAAAATTATTTCTGTACGCAAATCTTCCATTGAAAAAGTTTTTGCATTTTAATTTATTTTAAAAGCTTGCCTAAGACAACTTATGTTGGGATTATTCAATATAACAATAATTTTTCAATTATTGCGTTGATATTATATTATTTGGTGTGCATTATGTATATATATATAAAAAATTTAATTAAAATTTCAAGTAATAAAACTTTCGAGACTGGCCGTAATAATATCGCCTATCTCTATCGTTCTATTTGCGTCCCGCACTGGCCAATAGGGCCGCAGCGTTCGCAATAACATCAAATTAAAAAATAATTAAATAATTAAAGTCGCCGGCCAACTTTATAATATATAATTAAAATCGGGCGAAGTTGGTTTGGTTGGGATGAGTGCCGCTAGAGGTCAGTCGCTGTCTACCACATCCTACGTCATCGTATAACAAGTGTGCACAATATTTTTTTTTCAAAAAATACTATGTTTTTTTATTACATAATTCTTTACTAATTTTTTTATATTTTCGAAGTTTGCATTGCAATCGTTCATTAGATAGTTAAAAATATTTTTGCGGCGACCCTATATATATATACTTAATCACTGCCTAAAAACAATCGATAGTGCAAAATTTGCTAAAACAATTGCTAAATATTAAAAAATCAGGATCATGAATCAAATCGTCTGTGATTTTCTTAAACAGTTGACAGTGCAAAATTAAATAAAGAAATTCGTATGTGACTTGTTTCAATAAAAGAGGATTAAATATATTTGCGAAAATGATCAGTAGATAGATTAATGAAGAAGATGAGTCACGCTGTATATATTAGTATTCAGTGTAATACTAAGTAGATTTATACGCGATAATTATTGCGAGATATGAATTTCGAGTTTTTGAGGTTTTTAATTAATGAATAGCGAGCATCGGACAAAGCGAGATCTTCAGATTCGAGATGGGAGTACGATGATTTTAAATATCGATATTATAAAAAGTTTCGGTTTTAACAAAAAAATTGTTGTTGTTTATATTAGGTAGTCTAAAGATGGAAATTTGAAAAAAAAATTTTTTTGGTAACTAAAGGTGGTACAATAGTATCGGATCGACTCTATTGGACTGTGGCATAACGAGACGTTGGTATTGTGGAAGTCGGAATTAATAATACACATTTTTCCGCAGAAAACAATTGAAAATTGTATGGTTAATAGTGCGCCCGGGATGGCAGTAATTCAAGGATTTTTGCACTTAGAAGAATTCATTGTGCATAACACAACAGCCATGCCAACTCGCGTTATTATTGCAACGTTGTTTTCTTATTGCAGAACAATCCCCGCAGCAAGCAAAAGTTAAACTTGCAAAAGGGCGTAGAAATATATATTTTTTAAATCATTTGACAGTCTCGTGCTAGGTTAAACGTGCTAAAAGATTGATTCAATTATCACTATACCTGGGCTAAAGCATATGGAAGAACTAAAAACAAAAAATAAACGTGCAAAAAAAAATTGACGATACATTAATTTCAAAGGCCACTTACTACAAAGCTCAAATAAAACGATTGATAAAAATAAATGAAATGCAATTTATAGTAGAATACCGAAAGAAATGCGATAACGAAAAAAAAAAATGGAAAGTAAAAGACGGTTACTTTGTGGTTTTTTTTTTCAGTTTTCAAAAATCATTCAGTTTTTATGTCACCAAAAATTGATATAAAAACAATTCTTTAAATTTCCATATTATGGAATATCACATAATAACGGCTAAATTAATCAATAATGAAGAAGAAGAAATTGAAACATCGATGTTCTTTCAAGAAAAGCCGAGGGCAAGGTGAAAATTAACAATTGCTCTATTTTAAGGTAGAAGATATTGGCATAAGCAGAAGTACCAAATAATGTTTCAACACTACCGCCAAAAACATTTTAAAAATATGTTAAATTAAAAATATATAACGAAGATCTGTTGTTATATATTAAATATGAAATTAAATGTTAGAAATTTTCAAAAAAAAAATATTTTTGATAATAGATTAGAGGTTTTTTCTAATAGCCGAGTTAATATTTGCTCTTAAAATCCGCTTATTTTCTACGAATGCCTACCTACCCTGTACTACCCTACATTTTATATCTACCTTATTCAATACTAATAATAATACTCTTTATTATGGGCGAATTTCAGTATATAGTACAAAAAGAAATGACATCATGTGAATTAAAAATTTAAAATGTACGACTGTTCTTCCATTTAACCCAGTAAAATATCCAAAAAATAATAGACAATCTTAATATAACTTTCATCCCAATTTTATACACAACATTTTGTAAATAAAATATAAAGACGAAGAAATGTCAGAAATTTCCCTCATTTATAATCCTACTTCCTAAATACCATCAATCTAACACTCCTTCTATTCTATCAACTCCTATTCGAATCCTCATCTTTTTTTCTTCTTATTCCAATCCAACACTTCTTCTATTATATCATCTCCTATTCGAATCCTCATCTTTTTATTTTTTCATTCGAATCCTCATCTTTTTATTTTCTCATTCGAATCCTCATCTTTTTATTTTCTCATTCGAATCCTCATTTTTTTTCTTCTCATTCGAATGCAACACTTCTTCTATTCTATCATCTCCTATTCGAAGCCTCATCTTTTTATTTTCTCATTCGAATCCTCGTCTTTTTTTCTTCTCATTCGAATCGGACACTTCATCTATTGTATCATCTGCTATTCGAATCACTTCTTCTTCAACACTTCTTCTGTTCTATCATCTTCTATTCGAATCACTTCTTCTTCACCACTTCTTCTATTCTATTATCTTCTATTCGAATCACTTTTTCAACACTTCTTCTGTTCTATCATCTCCTATTCGAATCCTCATCTTTTTATTTTCTCATTCGAATCGGAAACTTCATCTATTCTATCATCTTCTATTCGAATCACTTCTTCTTCACCACTTCTTCTATTCTATTATCTTCTATTCGAATCAATTCTTCTTCAACACTTCTTCTGTTCTATCATCTCCTATTCGAATCCTCATCTTTTTATTTTCTCATTCGAATCGGAAACTTCATCTATTCTATCATCTTCTATTCGAATTACTTCTTCTTCAACACTTCTTCTGTTCTATCATCTCCTATTCGAATCCTCATCTTTTTATTTTCTCATTCGAATCGGAAACTTCATCTATTCTATCATCTTCTATTCGAATCACTTCTTCTTCACCACTTCTTCTATTCTATTATCTTCTATTCGAATCAATCCTTCTTCAACACTTCTTCTGTTCTATCATCTCCTATTCGAATCCTCATCTTTTTTTTTTCTCATTCGAATGCAACACTTCTTCTATTCTATCATCTCCTATTCGAAGCCTCATCTTTTTATTTTCTCATTCGAATCCTCATCTTTTTTTCTTCTCATTCGAATGCAACACTTCTTCTCTTCTATCATCTCCTATTCGAATCCTCATCTTTTTATTTTCTCATTCGAATCGGACACTTCTTCTATTTTATCATCTTCTATTCGAATCACTTCTTCTATTATATCATCTCCTATTCGAATCCTCGTCTTTTTTTGTTCTCATTCGAATCGGACACTTCATCTATTCTATCATCTTCTATTCGAATCTCTTCTTCTTCACCACTTCTTCTATTCTATCATCTTCTATTCGAATTACTTCTTCTTCAACACTTCTTCTCTTCTATCATCTCCTATTCGAATCCTCATCTTTTTATTTTCTCATTCGAATCGGACACTTCTTCTATTCTATCATCTTCTATTCGAATCACTTCTTCTTCAACACTTCTTCTATTATATTATCTCCTATTAAAATCCTGATCTTTTTATTTTCTCATTCAAATCGGACACTTCTTCTATTCTATCATCTTCTATTCGAATCCTCATCTTTCGCCGGGCATTCCTTCATATATGACAAGAATGAAAAAAAATAAACGCAAGATTGATAATTGCTGTTGAAGTGGAAGAGTCCATTTAACAACGACTTTTAAACATGTCACCTAAGGCGATCGTACAGTCATTTGTTTATGATGACAGTATAATATGACGCTTAACTCCTAGCAACTTGTAAACGAGAATCCAAGAGCAACTAACGAAACACCAACAATGTGCTACTAGAAACAAGTCATCATGGAAACGAGCTGTAAGTTCTGCACAGTAGCCCAGATGACCGGATGCCCCCGCGGGATATCAAAGTGAACGTCTCTTCGATTGCCGGCGCTCAACTCTAACATTGTATGCGTTAGTGTTATATATGTACAGGATAATCAAACAATCGCGCATAAAGTGTAACTTTTATCACCTCAATGGCGTGAAATGTGTAGATTTATTTAAATGGTAAATCAGTTTTTGCAGTATATTTAGAAAACCTTCAACCCCCTAACCGCAACCTTTTTTTTTTCAAAAAGCAATATATATCTTGCGACGACTCGTTGAAAAGCTGGCGAAAAAATAAATCCAGCTGTAATAATAAAACATAATTTAAATGTTAGTTGGGATGTTTTTAGAAATATTTGGCTAAAAAAACATTCCTCCTCTTAAATAACGCTACAAAAATGTAAAAAAATGCGTGGTGGATTTTTACATCATAGACAGCACACAGAAAAAAAATGTTTTGGAATACATTTCTCATGGCCGAAATTGCTAATAACTGTTATAACAGACGAAATGATCTTAAAGACATGCAATAAAATTAACATCGCGGCAAAATACATGTCAATGCATTTACACGTATGATTTTCATTGCAACGATACATAATTTGACCCGCGGATGGTGCTCAGGGGCTTATATACAGCGTGAAACAATCGACAAACAAATACGTTGCTATTAACAGTTGAAAAATATGCGATATGACGACGAGGGAAATTTATAAGTGAGCGAAAAGAAATTGCCGAATGTCATTTTTGCTAAAAAAAGAAATGTGGTGCTATGGAAATAAAGGGAAATTTAGTTGTTAAGAAAAGTTAGCAACAGCATTTCGTTGCTATGAAATTTGAACTAACGAATATACAATAAAAAAATAAAAAAACAGATGAAGGACAATGGAAATTGCAACACTCTCGATTGAACGTTTTCCCTTGGTATAAAAGTTGCATACAATTACATGCTCCTGTGTGAAAAGCGAGTTGATTCGATTTTGCGCAAGTCTACAACGGACATAAATGACCAGAGAAATGGCTATAGACGGATCACGAAAATATACTTCGGATTTCTACATAAACCATATAAGTATAGAGCGAAGACATTATCTTTTACGTTTCTTAAGGATTTTAATGGTGCATGATGGGAATTTCAATAAATTCAGATTTCTGCGGTAATTTTTATGGAAATTATAGCGTGAATACGTAATGTACATGTCATTGAGTGGGGAATTTAAGATGAATGATGGTAGGGTCGGGTACCAGAATTCGTACATGCGTTGGGAAATTATTCGTAAGACAATAGACGTCGGGGTATAATGATACGAGCCCGTCGAGTGAAAATATTCCCAAAAAAAAATCAGCGAGAAATTTTAGATATAACAAAAATTTGTATAAAAACGTTAGTGATTTTTTTTTACTAGTTTGGGTTAACTTCGTTGTATTGAATTTATAACAGTTTTTTTTTTATTATAATGACAGGCAAATCGTGGAATATGTAATATAAAGGACAATAGACAATGACATTGTCATGAAAACAATATAAACATGTCAAATGCAGAAACAAGCTTGTTTATTAAAGACAATTCAACATGGGCGGCTTAGGATTTGTTTTTTTGTTTATTGTGAAGAACGTAAATAGCGTATATATATATATTTTATTTAGTGCAAGATCTAAAAAAAAAAATATTGTTAAAAAATTGTTTTGTAGTTGAAAGATAGTTGCGGACAGAGTTTTAAATTGAGAAAAGCGCGACGGTTAAAATAAAATGCTGATGTTTTCAATTCAATTTTGCTTGTTTTCCAAACTGAATCAATTATTTTTACAATATTTATCAACGAGAAACAGAACGTAATGAACTTTGCAGGAGCTTTTTCCACCAGCTATATATGTGCGCACACATACGCAGGAATTGCTTTATTTTTTTACTTATTCTGTACAATATACAGACATATCTACCTATGCGATTTCGATTGTACGTTTCCGATATACAATCGAACGTTGCCAAAAAAAACCCAAAAAAGTGCCACTACCCCCAGCAAAAAAAAATACATTTATCAACGCATATCAACATTTTTTATAACACATCAATTATACCATCAATTTTTTTTTATTGAAATATATCTAACAATTTAAAAAAAAAATTACATAGACTAATACAAAAAAAAATCCACCATATCAAACATTATATTCTTATACGATAGTTTTAAAAAGTTGAAAAAATTGAAAAATTAAAATTTGAAAATCTGGCGAATTTGTTCAGGTGCCTCCACCCTGTCAAAATGGGACCGTAGCCTCACCCTTGGTCAGTCTCCCGCATTTTTTGACTACCTGCCAACAATGTCCGAGCATATATAAATGTGCATTGGCAGGTCCGGGAATTAATTTTATTTTTTATTCTCATTCGGGTGGAGAAAACGAGCGAAGGGAGTACAGGATGGGTGCGAGGGTGAGGGTGTGCGTGTGTTATACTCGCGTCTCGCTCCCTCTGTCGCAATTAGTTGTATTTGCTCAACAAATAAACTTTGGGTTGTTTTCGCATTTGCCCGATGGAAAATCTAAACGCTTTCCAGTCCGGCGTATATCCACCGACCGTGTATATGATACAGAGTGATTGTGTAGCTTAAGAATTCGAAGAAGATTAATGTTTGATTTTTGCGGAATTTATTTCATCCGCTATTGTATAATTGTATTTTATTTATTAAATTTAAATTAATTCTGTTATGCAATACCAAAAATGAATTTATTAAAATTATTAAACTAACAAAAAAAATCGAAATTTTCTTGAATACTAGATTTGTTCGCCCTCTTCGATAAATATTCATATTTCAATGCATAAATATATTATCACGGTGAAATTGATGAAAAATAACCCTAGTTGCATTTTTATGCGATTTTTTATTTTAAAATTTAATGGGAAAATTGTTTCTTTCGATTTTTTTTAGAAAAATTTATTTAAAATAAACTACTTTTCAACGCATTATAAAACGATAAGTGTTTACTCGACAATATTTTAATTCAATATCAAAAATTATTTAAATTATCAAAAAATTAAAATTAAAATCCAATCAAATTTACTCCGTACTAGATTTGATCGCTCTCTCCGATAAAAACGCATATTTCGATACATAAATACATTCCACAGTATCTACTATTTGTTAAAAAAGTTGAAAAACTCAAAAAAATTAAATATTTAAAAATATATTTTTTTCGAAAATAAACCCATTTTTTTAATTGCATAAATTAAGACATATAAAGTCGATATAAAAAATAAACTAAATTAAAACATTTTAAACTAAATATCAAAAATTAGTTATGAATAATAATAAAAATGAAATCAAACATTAAAAAAATCAAAATGTTCTAATTTACTCAGTACTAAATTTCATCGCTCTGTCCGATAATAAAAAAATCATATTCCCAAAGATAAACCCCCAAGCATAAACAAAATCATTTTATTTAATCGCATTTTTTTTTAATTAGTTATTTGTTCTCAAAAATACAATATTTCGTTTTTTTTTTACGATAAGTTTATGCTATAAATATATAAGCCAACAGAAAAATGATATCGAGTGAGCATATTATATGAATCATTCTGTATATATACGTAAACGTGAAAAATATAAATGCTAAAACGTAAAGCTTACGTCAAAATAACCAAATGTCATTAGGAGCTGTACACGGGGAATTGCAGAAAGAATAAAAAAGTAATCAAGTCGACAGAAGATGATTGTTTCGAGAAATTATTTTAATTTTAAAAAATACTCGCGACATCGAATTTAAAATAAAATATTTTTTACATTTATTAAAATACATATACCAATTTTTAGTTTTTATTTAGAAAAATCCATTTTTTTGAGAGAATACGTGTAATAAAAATTTTAAATTTAAATATATTTGTTGGTATTTTAATTTTCCATTAAATAAAAAAATAGTTAGTTTCAATTCTCGAACAATTGCTCGCTGGAATTTATAAAAAAAAAACTCCTAAATAGATATTAACATTTTTGGATGCCCAAATAAAAATGTATCCATATACATAAAATTCACTGAACGGTAGATACGTCTAGAAAAATTGAATTTTCGTTTAAAAATCTGGCGAAAAATTGTGGAAAAATCACCGGGTAGGCTATGGAATAGAAACGAAAAAAAAAACGACGATGGCGCACCTACATATGATACGATGCGTTGAAGAGATGATGGACCTATCGAGGGGGTGGCACGGAAACAGGGGCACCAAAAAACGTATACATACTACCCGCACACATATACCATTATACCGGGTGTTGTCCACAATCACGCCATTTCACAATGGATATTGGCTCAATGACTAAGTTAAAATTTGTTTTGGGGCCGCTCTGTGTATGTGTCGGGGACGACAGAGAACTGGTAATTTTTTAATGGATTTTTTAAATCGACGTTCAATAAGCGACGTCCAGAAGAGAAACGACACACGAAATAGTCGCGGCTCGCAACTCAAAATCGCGTCAAATGCGCTCCGTTAATGCATTCAGAGACACTGATTGATATCGAGACTATAATTTCTTGCAAAAGATTAAAAAACATACGCGGGAATTTGAAATATCGCCACTACAGAGAATATAGTAACTTCATCGTTCCATATTTAATAAGCGAACGCTCAAATGCTCCTGGCAATAATTTTTTTTCAATATTGCACACCATTTATTTATCTCAATCTTCGTTTATAAGATTAAACGAATTGCAACGCAGCATTCAACGAATGGCATATATTAGATACACCTAACTCCATCTGTGAGTTGTTTAAAGCAATCGCGAATTTGCGATTTCTATTCAAATGTTTCAAGAACAAAACGTACAAAAATTTTCGTTTTTAATTTAAAAAGTAATTTTTGAATCAAGAAATATTTTGATAAACATAGCGCGGTGGTGTAAATTTGACACTCAGCTGTTCAAAATATTCCTACTTAGGTTGTGCAAATTTTTTTCATTTTTTGTAGCGTCGTAAAGTAGAAGAAAATTTCGACAAACTTTGAGATTTAAAAAAAAATGAATTATCAAAGTTAATACAACCAAAATCTGTTATTGTCTAATCTGGACCTTTCTGAATGTATGATTAAAATATTACGTCCGTACGACTTCGCCACATAAAAAATTTTCTTGTTTCAAAATAAAAAAAACAAAAACTAACATAACAAACCGTAGCCTTAATATTTATGTAATTTTGATTTTAGTTCGATTTGGCGATTAAAAAAATCTGTACTGCTTTTATTCGTCTTGCAATTTCATTTCTATCAAATATATCTGGGCTGGGTTGATGTGAATTTGTTGCGCTGGGCGTGTTTTTTTTTTTTCACATTTCCCGAACGTCAAATTATTGTCAATAAAAGTAGATAATGACTAAATGTATAAAACGTACGGCAAGTGCTGCCCCCTATACACCAGGTAGCCACGTCGTAGAAATATAACAGAAATCGATATACCGAGTGCAAATTTATAGTGTCACGTCATTCGCAACTAGTCAATTTATTACAAAGTAATAAAAAAAATTGTTTTGATCAACAATAAAATTGAGAAATGTGAAAAATGTGGAAATATTACGTTATTAGAATATTTTGAATTTTTTTCCATCTTTAATCTGGGCTGGGTATATACATATTCCACCTCCATTGAGTATGCTCTCTCTGAAATACGATTAATATCATAAATCCTCGGAAAATTGGATATTTTCATTCATGACGTGAACTGTCACAGGGTTTTTTTTATAACCTATTTTCAGCATATGCATCGTCACCAATATTCATATAAGGCATTTCCAATTTTTACCATGAAATGTTCTATCTGCGAAAGCACAGGGAAATTTTGCAAATATTCCAAAAAAAAATTATACACACACCAAGCAAAAAATCAATTAGATACTATCAAAAAAAAATGTTTTTTGTTATACAAACGAATCTATTTTATGTTATACGACTGCCAATACCATTTTTTTTCAAATTAATTGAATATGTTGTGAAGCCGGCCCTGATGGGAGTTGCAATTGGAACTAACGAAAACAAATAAACAATAAGCTTATATTGGGACGGAATAACAAGTCCACCGTTGCATATTAAGGACTCGAGTGACCTGGGAAAACAATAACCGCCGTTGCGAATGTTTCGCCAAAGTTGACATCTTGCATATTTATAAATAAGGCAAATAGACGATGATAACTGACAATCGTGCCATATGCATATTGTAGATTACAGTTAACTATGATTCCAGTATAAAAGACATTCATAAAATATTTACAGTAAACGCCGTATCGTGATTCCGTGAAATTATATTTCAGAATATCTAATGAGGCGGATTGTAGAATTTCAAAAAGCTTGCGTAAATGTTATAAAAGCTAAAGATGTCGTCTGCGATATTGTATTATAAATCAAGGAGCGAAATACATCTAGAATTTAAAAGTACCTAAAAAATATATTCAAAATTAAAATTAAAATTTGAAGAAAGAATAGTTTTTCATAAATCCGACTTCAAAAATATCTAATTAATTAATTAGATCATTATTTCGTGCTTTGTCACGACTAAATTTTACTTTTGCTTTGTACAAAGCATCAAAAATAAATTCTAATAATTTTTTCGATAATTCTTTGTTAGATCTGTCAGTAACTAGTCTATAAATTTAATTTGCTGTGTACGAAACATTTTTTTTTTTATAACCTTAGTCTTGGTCCTTACAAAATATTAAGAAATTTAAAAGTAATTTTAAACTATCAACATTTTTGTCAAAACTCAACATTAATTTGTTGTCTTACAAAACGTCGATTTTATAAAACATTTTTTTAATTTGGCTTTGACCCAGTCTAAAAATAGTCTTAGTCCTTAATATATCAAAAGAAAATTCATATAATTTATCCATATTCAGAGCTAAACTATAATTTCGTATAAACAAAAGATTTAAAAAAATTTAATAAGCATTTTTTGAATTTGTCTGTAGTTATTATATTAGAAAAATGTTTTTATTTTAAATTTATCTTTAGTCCAAACTAAACTTTAACTTGCTGCCAAAAAAAAACATGAAAAAAAAATTATTTTCATTAAATTTCTTAATATATATATATTTTTGTGGTAGTTAATTCTATAATTTAATTTACTGTATACAAAATATATATATTTTTAAAAATTCGTTCTTAGTGGGGGTAGTAAACTTTAATTACCTCGAATAATTAATCAAAAAAATATATTGTCAACACCCGAACAGTAGTTTTCATCTTAAAGAGTCCGCAATCCTAAAGATTGGTTGGAAACAGCACGCCATGCCGATCTATCCTGAGCTAATCCCTTCATCTCCCTATAGCTATTCATCTCAACGTCTTCAACTATCTGACTCACATACTCCAATTTAGGCCTACCTACCCCTCTCTTTCCCTCCACTCTACCTTCTATGATCAATTGCATAATCCCCCCATGCCTAAGAATATGCCCTACTAATCTGTCTCTCCTACGCTGTAACACTCTCCAAATACTTCTCTTCTCCCCTACTAACTCTAGTACAGCTTCATTTATTACTTTATCTTCCCAACCAATCCTCATCATCCTCCTATAACACCACATTTCGAATGCTTGTAATCTACGCTTCTCTTCCTTTCCTATAGTCCACGCCTCACACCCGTACAGTGCTACACTCCAAACATATACCTTCAGTAATCTTTTTCTAATACCCAAGTCAATATTTGATCTTAAAATCTGTTCCTTTTCTACGAATGCCTTCCTACCCTGTGCTATCCTACACTTTATATCTACCTTGCTTCGATTATCTTTTGTGATTCTACTGCCTAAATAACAAAAATCTGACACTTCTTCGATTCTATTATCTCCTATTGTGATCCTCATTTTTCTACTGCATTCCTTTTTGTCACACCTCATCACTTTAGTTTTACCTATATTTATTTTCATGTTAAAATCTCTAGTCAATACTGCCTGCATACCATTCAATACCCTTTCTAAATTCTTTTCGCTTTCTTCCAATATAGCTATATCGTCGGCGAATCTCAACATATATATTTTCTCTCCCTGTACATTCACACCTACATTATACTCTTCTTTTACTTTGTTTATTGCATCTTCTATATATAGATTAAATAATAACGGTGAAAGTGTACATCCCTGCCGAACTCCCTTCCCTATTTTTGCTACCTCTTCTTCCCCCTCAATTCTAACTAAGGCAGTTTGGTGTTTATATAAATTAAAAATTATTCTCCTATCCTTATAATCTATACCCGTTTCTTTTAAAATTCTAAACATTATGTCCCAATCTACATTATCAAATGCCTTTTCTAAATCTACAAAAGCTATGCAAGTTACCTTTCCTACCCTCTTTCTTTTTTCTACTACTGTTCTTAGTGCTAAAATCGCCTCCCTCGTCCCTCTGTTTTTCCTAAAACCAAACTGATCTTCTCCTAGCCTTTCCTCTACTTTATTTTCTAATCTCCTATAAATAATCTTTAACAATATCTTCGATGCATGTGATAGTAGACTAATGGTCCTATAGTTCTCACACAAATTAGCTCCTATTTTCTTCGGCATTGTTACTATTCTACTACGCTGAAAATCCTGTGGTACTTCTCCCTTCTCATATATTTTACAAACTAACCTGTATAATCGCTCCTGCATTTTTTCCCCTGCGTGTTTTATTAATTCGGCTGGTATCATATCAATCCCCGCTGCTTTGTTATTCCGTAAATCATTTAATGCTCTAGGAAACTCTGACCTAAGTATGCTAGGACCTAAGTCATCCTCATCTATCTGTTCCACACTTTCTAGCTCCTCCATGTCCTGCCTACCTTTATATAAATCTTCAAGATACTCCTTCCATCTTCTAGCTTTTTCCTTATTTTCTGTGAGTTCCTTACCCTGCTTATCACATATAATGTTACCCTTTGGTTTTACTTTAGAAAAATGTGACTTAATTTTCCTGTAGCCCAAATCTACTTTACCTCTTCTCATATCATCCTCAATATCCTCACAGTTTCCTTTTATCCACTCTTCTTTCGCTAGCTTGCATTTCCTATTAATTAAGTTCCTTAGTTCCTTATATTTTTTCTGTCCTGCTTCTGTGTTTTCAATTTTAATTTTCCTTCTTGCTTCTATCATTTCCACTATTTCTTCCGTGATCCATTCCCTCCTACCTGCCCTTTTCTTTGTGCCTAATACTTCATTTGCTGCTGTAGTTAACCTATTTCTGATTTCCCTCCATTCGTTTTCATCAAATTAAAAAAATTTAAACTACATTTAATATTGTCATCAATCACATTTAACCTCTCAAAAACGATCATTTCTTCACCAATCTTCCGTAAGGACCGCGAGGCGCACATATCCTTCGCACAATCCATCTCATTACGCAACACAATTATCCTCTAACGACTCTAACGGATAGCTTACTGAAAATTGCACACACAACACACATCGATCTCGATGTATTGTGTATATTTTGTGGTCAATCTCTTTCTGCGGTAATTATATCGGCCCCGCAACTCCATCTAACCATATTATATCGGTATGCAAATGAATATGCAAGAGTATAGACCATATGCAACGAGTTCCCAGCGCATAGACAGACAAATCCATCCATCCATCCAATAATGATGGATATCATCGAATCGTCTGTCTATTGACTGAATCGATGATTCGCAATAAAGATTCATATAATACCGACAACCCATCGATAAGTAACGACGGTTTACTTATGCTGTTAGAACGTGAAATAAGGCCGTGCATTATTCAATCGCCATCTCTGACGTGCTCCGATACAAAATCCACAAAATCAAAAACAAACTGGCGCACACTTTCGTTTTTATTAACTATCGATTTTTTTTACGCAATATCATCGATATAACGTTATTCTAAGCTGCATGCGCACTTCGACGGCCGTACCGCCATCTTCAGTGCAATTTTTCAAATATCGATTTTTGTTTATATCGCCCTCATGTTATATCGACTACGATGCATCTAAGATAAAATATAAATACCCGGTCATTTCACTTTTCCTATAGGGAAATTGCAGTGTAATTCAAAGCACTTATGAATTGCGCAAAACTAGACGAATCTTCTACCAATGCATAATTTCTCTAGAATTATATACACCAGTTAAATAATCGACGTGGATGTTCCGTGATAGAACTATTTTCATAATATCACAAAAAGTCAAATAAAATATCGTTTTAATCAAAAAAATAATAAAAATTATTAAGTAAACATTCTATAAGTTTATTTGACAGCATATGTCAAATAATTTATTTATTCTAATAATCTATTTCTATGGAAATCAACAAAAATTCATTAATAAGAAATGTAAAGAAATATTCTGACTAAAATTTTTGTTTTTAATTTGCGTGTCTTAAAGGGACTTCTTGCGATTGTGCAAAGTGCGGGGGTGGTTTAGTTGGGGGGTTGGTATATATTGTAATTTTTTTCTATGCAGGAATTTGAGTATACAATAAGAATTTATAATAAAAGCGAAGATTAAAACAATCTGCGAAGGAACGATGCAAATGCAAGAGCAAAGTAAATACAACGAGCAGATTTCTTCGGCAAAACCGCCTTAATGGCTAAAGACAGGTATATTGACGCGGCTGGATTGAAAAGTTGAAAGGTCGTTTTGGTGATATATGCAACTGTATATGATGATTTATTTAAATTTCTGTATTTGTGAATAATTGTTTTTTTAAGTATGTAAAAAAAATTTGACTTTTATGTAAAAAAAGTTAATACAGACAGTGTCGTTTATTTTTTATAGAACAGATGAAAAGTTCGTAAGACTGAATAAAAAAAATTGTTTTTAAGGATATGTCTTTATAATATTATATAACGTTCATAAGAATACCTACGAAAGAAAAACAATTGAACATATTTGTAGAAAAATCGATTTTTTAAAAATTAAATTGAAAGAGGCTTGCTTTTTGTAAAAAAAAATCGATTATTAATTTATAATCTTATAACTTTTTTAATTTCGACTTATACAAACAATTAAATGACGTATAAATGTGCCTTAAATTTTTTGCACGTCTAACATATACAGAGAGATTTTTTTATAAATAAAAAATAATGCCTCCTTAACTATCCCACATAAAACTGCATATTTTCTAAACCACACCCTTCTGCCGTTTTTTTTTTTTATATATATCAAACCTTAAATTACGCATCCATTATTTCCAGCTTGTTATACGCCAAGATACCAGTTTACTGGCAATTGTAACCGCACTTGTATCTATTTACTTTATACTTATGCACTTTAATCCATTATGTCCACAACGAGCTTTCAACGCTCATACAGAACCAATTCGCAGTACGCACAATATAACGTACCATTATACTCACATTCGTGCTGTACTGCACCCAAATCGCGTATGGAAAATTATCAGAAGTCGTTAGAAATTGAATCAATGCGCTATTTGAGCGGCGAAACAACATTCTGTCTTTTGGGGGGGATTAAAAAAATTTTTCACTTTTTTAAATTTGATTAATCAGTTAAATATCTGCCAGCTAACTAAAAATCAATTTACATTACCTACCAATATAAAAATTATATCTACATATTTTTCTTTCTTTAAATTATACATCGTTTTTGTAATAGAAATGTTTGACGAATTATTTTTGTTGCGTTAAACATATAAAAGAATACTTTAGTACGAACATATGCGAAAAACAAATTACAGGCGATGTGTGGACAGCTGTCAAAAACAAATATAACATGGGCAATACTCTATCATTATCTTACGGCGCTAAAGAACTCGACGCATTTGTAAGATATTTTATTACAAAAAAAAAAAAAAAATGTTTAATGAATAGCTCTATTAGAAGCCAAAAAAGATGGCAATCGAAATAATTTCTATTACACAATGTAAAAGAAATTTCTTTTTCCGCGAAAGATCATTTCTTTTATGAATTGATTACAATTGACGATTTGATTAAATTGTTCGATTTTTTTTATATCTAGTCAATATACGTGTCTTTGTAAAATGCGGAGGATTGAATACAGTGGCGGCTCGTTGAAATCAAATTACACCGTATACATATCCGCAACGGTTGCATATAAATATATTTCTTTAGATTGGAGCGGATTTAATTTATTTTCGTTTTCTGCGGATTAATGATAGGTTAGTCGGCGCATCTGATGGACTATCTAGTGCCGAAGAACATGCCCAGTATATACCTGGCGATGGTATAGTTCGCCAACAACAACGGCGAGCAATGCGAATGACAGGAAAGGAAGTTGGTAATAACTCCTCTACTCCTGTACGTACGGCAACTGTTTATACGTCGGAACATGTGTGGTTGCAGATAGTCATTAGTCGTATAATGAATTATATCGTTGATAAGTAAATGTAGTAATAAAAAATGTTACGATATAACGAAAATTGGATTATTTTCAATTTATATTGAAAGTAGGATCGTATTACAATAAATTTCGAGTTTTTTCTTTCAATAATAAATCCGTTTTTTTGTGAGATTTCAATTAAATTTGCCTACGAAAAATTAACTATCGCTTCGCAAATGAATCAGCTGATTACTATTCGGCTCGGAATTGGAATTTTCGCATTTTTATTTCCCACAGCAACCCTTGAGCGTAAGGCGATGGAGAACGCGGCTCTAGTTATTTGCGGATGGCAATTAGGCGCATCTATACTTATATTTTTATCGTCGAAACCGTTGCGAATCGGATATTCTGCGAATCTAATGTTTACCGAAAGCCAGTAGCTGGCCGTATATTCAAAATAAGGCACTGACAATGGTATATGATTAAGTATATGTATATATGACGTGCATAAGAAAGGGTTTAAAAAGAATACGTGCATAGAAAAATCCATATATGAATGCAGGCGTGTAATATAGAATGCGTATATATGCATTTTAGCAATATGTCTGCCGTTTCTAGCTTTGTGTGTTGTTTGTATGTGTATAAATTTAAATTCGTGTGCTTATATTGTATATTATTAGTAGGCATTACTAACATGTGCATTTAAGAGCTGCAATGCAAAATCTTTTTTTTTTTTTTAATGACCCACCCCTGTACACTATTTTCAAAAAATCAATTGTGTCTAAACCTAAGAAAATGTTTTTTTATATCAAAAAAAGATTAAAATCTTTTTTAAATACATACTTGTCTATTTTTATATATTCTTTATTTTACCACTTTGCTTTAAATTTTTTAAAACTTAAAATTATTTCAAAAGTATATATTCACTATATTCAAAAGTATATATATTTTTCTAGTTTTATTTATTTTTTATGTCCTGCAAAAGCATTAATTTTTTTATAGAGTGAGCCACCCCTGTACACTATTTTCAAAGAATCAATTGTGTCTAAACCTTAGAAAATGTTTTTTTATATCAAAAAAAGATTAAAATCTTTTTTTAATACATACTTGTCTATTTTTATATATTCTTTATTTTTCCCACTTTGCTTTAAATTTTTTTAAACTTAAAATTCTTTCAAAATGATTGTTTTTCTGGTTTTATTTATTTTTTATGTCCTGCAAAAGCATTAATTTTTTTATACAGCGAGCAACCCTTGTACAGAAGTTTCATAAAATATAAGTTTTTTTAAAACCTTAGAAAATATTTTTTTATGTCAAAAAAAGTTTTAAAACTTCTTTAATACATATTTGTCTATTTTTACATATTCTTTATTTCGCTACTTTGCTTTAAATCTTTTTAAACGACATCTTTTGTTTTTTCAAATTTAAAAACGTTACAGAATAAAAATTCTTTTTTAAGAATTTTTAATCGGTAAAAATTCTTTTTAAAAAACATTTTTTTAAATTTAATTTTGATATTTTTTTATGAAAACTCAATTCACTTATTTAAAACGAAAAAAAAAAACACTGTAGTTGTTTATTTGATATAATGTCTTAATGTGGCAATTTTGGCAGGTCTAACATATGTAAATCAAAAGAAAAATTGTACCTTATTAACATTGCCGGCACAAACAGTCTTTAAAAAAATTGTAATATCGTAAAATATAAAAAAAAAAAAACATATATTTCGCAGAAGTTGAAAAAGGTGATTCAGTTATGAAATTTTAATTTAAAAAATCAAAAAAAATACGTTTGATGATTTTTTTATTAGATTTCGCTTCTATGCACCTCGTATATAGTTGCAATAAGAGAATGAGCATATTATAAGCGAGGTAGTTTTGAATATGGCGTCTTTATAGCGTATACTTTACGTGTATTAAATTGTAGGTTTATTTGGAATAATTCAACGTATTACATTGAAGATTTGCGGACGCCATTAAACTCGTATTTTATACATATATATATATATATATATACGTCCGTACATAAGATATATATGCATATAAGAATTGAGTATAATAAATGCAGCCATTGGCAATTACAATTGCAATTTATATGTGTATATAAAATGGATTATGCGCTATATATATATATATATAAATTCATATATGTGTGGATCAAATTAGCCAACGGAACAAAACAACACGCAGTATATAAATATGTACTTGGAAAATATAATTCTATATCAAATATCTGATTATAACTAGAAAATGCAATCATTTTTAATTAGATTGTTTATATTTGGTCCGATAAAGTATTATTATAAATGGCAATTCAATTCTTAATCAAATATTGGCTGCCCTGATTTTTTTCCAACAAAACTTTAAATAAAAAATCATTAGTTTTTAATTTTTAATTTAAAAATGTTTGTTTCATTTTTGTAGCTTCGGTAGTTTTCGAGATAATTTAAAAATAGTTTGGTCAAGATTGATATTATAAAGCAAGACATGCTCATTTCCATTTATTGACATATTGGCTGCCCTGATTTTTTTCCAACAAAACTTTAAATACAAAACCATTAGTTTTTAATTTTTAATTTAAAAATGTTTGTTTCATTTTTTTAGCTTCGGTAGTTTTCGAGATAATTTAAAAATAGTTTGGCCAAGATTGATATTATTAAGCAAGACATGCTCATTTCGATTTATTGACATATTGGCTGCCCTGATTTTTTTCAACAAAACTTTAAATAAAAAATCATTAGTTTTTAATTTTTAATTTAAAAATGTTTGTTTCATTTTTTTAGCTTCGGTAGTTTTCGAGATAATTTAAAAATAGTTTGGCCAAGATTGATATTATTAAGCAAGACATGCTCATTTCGATTTATTGACATATTGGCTGCCCTGATTTTTTTCCAACAAAACTTTAAATAAAAAATCATTAGTTTTTAATTTTTAATTTAAAAATGTTTGTTTCATTTTTTTAGCTTCGGTAGTTTTCGAGATAATTTAAAAATAGTTTGGCCAAGATTGATATTATTAAGCAAGACATGCTCATTTCGATTTATTGACATATTGGCTGCCCTGATTTTTTTCCAACAAAACTTTAAATAAAAAATCATTAGTTTTTAATTTTTAATTTAAAAATGTTTGTTTCATTTTTGTAGCTTCGGTAGTTTTCGAGATAATTTAAAAATAGTTTGGTCAAGATTGATATTATAAAGCAAGACATGCTCATTTCGATTTATTGACATATTGGCTGCCCTGATTTTTTTCCAACAAAACTTTAAATAAAAAATCATTAGTTTTTCATTTTTAATTTAAAAATGTTTGTTTCATTTTTGTAGCTTCGGTAGTTTTCGAGATAATTTAAAAATAGTTTGGTCAAGATTGATATTATAAAGCAAGACATGCTCATTTCGATTTATTGACATATTGGCTGCCCTGATTTTTTTCCAACAAAACTTTAAATAAAAAATCATTCGTTTTTAATTTTTAATTTAAAAATGTTTGTTTCATTTTTATAGCTTCGGTAGTTTTCGAGATAATTTAAAAATAGTTTGGTCAAGATTGATATTATAAAGCAAGACATGCTCATTTCTATTTATTGACATATTGGCTGCCCTGATTTTTTTCCAACAAAACTTTAAATAAAAAATCATTAGTTTTTAATTTTTAATTTAAAAATGTTTGTTTCATTTTTTTAGCTTCGGTAGTTTTCGAGATAATTTAAAAATAGTTTGGCCAAGATTGATATTATTAAGCAAGACATGCTCATTTCGATTTATTGACATATTGGCTGCCCTGATTTTTTTCCAACAAAACTTTAAATACAAAACCATTCGTTTTTAATTTTTAATTTAAAAATGTTTGTTTCATTTTTATATCTTCGGTAGTTTTCGAGATAATTTAAAAATAGTTTGGTCAAGATTGATATTATAAAGCAAGACATGCTCATTTCGATTTATTGACATATTGGCTGCCCTGATTTTTTTCCAACAAAACTTTAAATAAAAAATCATTAGTTTTTCATTTTTAATTTAAAAATGTTTGTTTCATTTTTGTAGCTTCGGTAGTTTTCGAGATAATTTAAAAATAGTTTGGTCAAGATTGATATTATAAAGCAAGACATGCTCATTTCGATTTATTGACATATTGGCTGCCCTGATTTTTTTCCAACAAAACTTTAAATAAAAAATCATTCGTTTTTAATTTTTAATTTAAAAATGTTTGTTTCATTTTTATAGCTTCGGTAGTTTTCGAGATAATTTAAAAATAGTTTGGTCAAGATTGATATTATAAAGCAAGACATGCTCATTTCGATTTATTGACATATTGGCTGCCCTGATTTTTTTCCAACAAAACTTTAAATACAAAACCATTCGTTTTTAATTTTTAATTTAAAAATGTTTGTTTCATTTTTATAGCGTCGGTAGTTTTCGAGATAATTTAAAAATAGTTTGGTCAAGATTGATATTATAAAGCAAGACATGCTCATTTCGATTTATTGACATATTGGCTGCCCTGATTTTTTTCCAACAAAACTTTAAATACAAAACCATTCGTTTTTAATTTTTAATTTAAAAATGTTTGTTTCATTTTTTTAGCTTCGGTAGTTTTCGAGATAATTTAAAAATAGTTTGGTCAAGATTGATATTATAAAGCAAGACATGCTCATTTTGATTTATTGACATATTGGCTGCCCTGATTTTTTTCCAACAAAACTTTAAATAGAAAACCATTCGTTTTTAATTTTTAATTTTAAAATGTTTGTTTCATTTTTGTAGCTTCGGTAGTTTTCGAGATAATTTAAAAATAGTTTGGTCAAGATTGATATTATAAAGCAAGACATGCTCATTTCGATTTATTGACATATTGGCTGCCCTGATTTTTTTACAACAAAACTTTAAATACAAAACCATTAGTTTTTAATTTTTAATTTTTAAATGTTTGTTTCATTTTTGTAGCTTCGGTAGTTTTCGAGATAATTTAAAAATAGTTTGGTCAAGATTGATATTATAAAGCAAGACATGCTCATTTCGATTTATTGACATATTGGCTGCCCTGATTTTTTTCCAACAAAACTTGGAATACGAGATATTTAGAGTTTTGAATTCTGAATGTGAAAAACTTTGTTTCATTTTTGTAGCTTTTGTAGTTTTTGAGATAATTTAAAAATAGTTTGGTCAAAACACATTGATATTATAAAGTTAGACATGCTCATTTCGATTTATTGAAATATTGGCTGCCCTGATTTTTAACAACGAAACTTGAAATACAAAATATTTAGAGTTTTGAATTCTGATGTTGAAAATCTTTATTTTGTTTTTGTAGCTTTTGTAGTTTTCGAGGTAATTTAAAAATAGTTTGGTCAAGACTGAGTAATATTATATAAGACTAGCCATGACTTAAACAAAAAAACAAAACATCATTATTCAATGATTGCTTTGTCAATATCTGTCAGTTTGACAAAAAAATTCTCTGATGGCTGTTTAATTCGTCAAATTGACTAACAATTTTTTTTTTATAAAAAAAAAAAAAATTTATGTATTAATAATTTACAAGAGCAATTGTCAAACATTGTTCCCCATTTACTTTACTTTTCAAACTGTAATTTTTATTTCGAAATTACATTTGGGGATTTGTTTTCGTTTAAATGTATTACCATTCATTTCTAGTCTACAACAAGACAGTCCCATTGGATATGACGTAACGTTATTGTTTTGTTTTGCGAAAGAATAGATTTGCCATCTTCGGATGGCAAATGCTTTGAAGACTACATACACTCAAAACAGAAGGATAATTTAATCAAACTACGCAACAACAAAAAATTCTTCAAAATGTTTTCGTAGAGAAATAAATACCGAGTCGAGAAATAATTGTGTGTTGTTTTTTTTAAATAAAAATATATATTTTTGCTTTTTAAAACGGATTTATCTTGAAATATGCTATTTTTAATATTGTACGCGAGGTATTGTTCTGATTTAAAAAATATACTGTGCTGAAGAATTTGGTGCATCTATGGATGAAGCACTTTTGTTCTGAAAAGTTTTACAAAAGTTAGACTAAAATATTTATTATATATTGCTTTTATTTGGGAACTATATTCTGACTGGGATACATATGGAGAAAATACAAAATAAAAGGGAGCAGACGTTTCGCCCCAAACGCATGCCAAATTTTATATATATAATTTATACTAGAGATATTTGTCTACTAGCGACAAAACTAGAAAACTTTAGCTGGAAATTTTTTTTTTTCAACAGCTGCAAGTAAAAATTTTAATTATTTGCTTTGAAATAATTTTTTTAATTCGAATTTATTGAATAAAACACTCTGATTTTTTTTTACAAAAAATGTTTTTTCCAAAGTGAAAATAACTCTTTTTTACAATTAAAGATATGAAAAATGAAAATAAAATATGACAACTTCATATTTTTATGTTCACCCGCCGATTGATGGAATCTAATTTTTGTTGTACATCAATTAAAAAAAATTAAAATTTTTTTTGGAAGTATGGAATTTCACTAACAAATTGTTAGTTAATATTAAAAAACCTATAAAATTATTGCGCCGTATTAAATGTTTTTTTTCTTAAAAAAATGGGTTTATTGTCGTCCTGCTTATTTGCAAAAATCTTTTTTTATACTAATAAAAAAAAATTAAATCAATGAATGTTTTTCGCCAAACCAAAACCAAAACCAAATTTTTTTTGGCAAAATATAGAATTTCACGATTTACAATTTTATTTAAAATTATATTTTTTTTTAACAGCTATGAATAAAAATTTAATTAACGTGTCTTAATTTATTTTAATTACAGCTCAGTTATGACTACACAGTGTTGCCTATATAAAAAAAAAAACATCATTCCAAAGGACTAAATTGTCTTAAAACTGAACAATAACCAGTTGAGCGTAAATTATATGAATCATTTGTTCTTTTTATGATCAATTTGCGATACGTCAGGGCGCATATATATATATATATATATATATTTAAAAAAAAATCGTCTGTACTCACTCGCCGCCCAATAATTGAAGTTATATGCGAAGCTACAGCCCGTCAAAACAATCAATTAAATTAGTGCAGTTGAGTTGAATCAAAGGCCATTTCTAGAAAATTGAAATTTATATTTATTTGCTCCGTGCTTTTATGTATACGGTATATACAGGGTGCGTCAATTCATCAACGAAATGCCCAACAAACAAACAAAGTTTTTTTTGTAAACGCCGATTTAGTGCAATTTTCTTAAGAAAGGTTACAAAAAAAATCGAAAAAATAAATTCATTGTTTTGAAAAATAAACAATTTCCACGGCAAAAAAATTTTTCGCCGTGTATAGTGCGCATAAGTTAGGTGGTCATCGTTTCAGCTGTGCCCCGATTCCAATTAATATCGCTTAGATATCTTCTTTAATTAATAAATAAGCTCCGAAATGGCCGGAGCGGACGGCACACCCAGTTGAGAAGTTATACAACAACCAGCGTTGGAATATAATGTAAAAATCTGAATAGAACAAACACGCGATCTTATTAATAGTCTATTATAACAATGAGAAAATTAATTTCTAGCTACGCTTCCGTTGGCCCGAGCCACCGTCTAATAAAAATTAATTTTTGAACTTTACTCCGATATCGATTTTGTTGAAACCAAAATCATTTTTCGAAAGGTGTGTTTGGTACAAGAATAAATTGTTTCTACTATCCATGCATACTTCAATTGTCCGATTTTATTCATAAACATCAAAAACTATAAAAGAATTTTTTTATGTCAAACAAAGCTTGAAATTTAATGATATTTTTATTTATTTTTTATTATCACTACGGTGTTAAATATAATATAGAATATCACCCAAATACGATTTGGGTGATATTCTATATTATAATTTGTAGTATTAATTTTTTAGAACGTAAAATCTTTCGTCAATTCTTCAAAATGTCATATATTCAGATAAGCAATATCAGATTTTAGGACAAAACGTCAAATACTAATGACATACGTCAAATTTTACAAACAGAGCAACAAAGAGTGTAATAAAGTTTATTTTTTGAACATTCATCGTATTATTTTTAAAAATAATTTATTAAAATCTGCATTCTATGCTGTGATGAAGAATATTTTTTCTAAATTCTTCAAAATGTCAGATATTCAGATAACAAATGTCAGATTTTAGAACAAACATCAAAC
Source organism: Leptodirus hochenwartii (assembly GCA_947310635.1). Classification (NCBI taxonomy): domain Eukaryota; kingdom Metazoa; phylum Arthropoda; class Insecta; order Coleoptera; family Leiodidae; genus Leptodirus; species Leptodirus hochenwartii. The sequence goes on along the minus strand of OX371183.1, from coordinate 1,513,452 downwards.
AAAACGTCAAATATAGATGACACACGTCAGATTTTACAAACAGTGTAATCAAATTTATTTTTTGAACATTTTATGGTATTATTTTTAAAAATAATTTATTAAAATTTGCATTCTATGCTGTGATGAAGAATATTTTTTGTAAATTCTTCAAAATGTCAGATATTCAGATAACAAATGTCAGATTTTAGAACAAACATGAAACAAAACGTCAAATACAGATGACACATGTCAGATTTTACAAACAGAGCGACAAAGAGTGTAATAAAATTTATTTTTTGAACATTTATCGTATTATTTTTTAATTTTTTTTATTAAAATCTGCATTCTATGCTGTGATGAAGAATATTTTTTGTAAATTCTTCAAAATGTCAGATATTCAGATAACAAATGTCAGATTTTAGAACAAACATCAAACAAAACGTCAAATACAGATGACACATGTCAGATTTTACAAACAGAGCGACAAAGAGTGGAATAAAATTTATTTTTTGAACATTTATCGTATTATTTTTTATTTTTTTTTATTAAAATCTGCATTCTATGCTGTGATGAAGAATATTTTTTGTAAATTCTTCAAAATGTCAGATATTCAGATAACAAATGTCAGATTTTAGAACAAACATCAAACAAAACGTCAAATACAGATGACACATGTCAGATTTTACAAACAGAGCGACAAAGAGTGTAATAAAATTTATTTTTTGAACATTTATCGTATTATTTTTTAATTTTTTTTATTAAAATCTGCATTCTATGCTGTGATGAAGAATATTTTTTGTAAATTCTTCAAAACGTCAGATATTCAGATAACAAATGTCAAATTTTACTAAGAAATTTCAAACGAAACGTCAGACACTGATGCCAAACGTCAAATACCGATGACAAACGTCCGATTTTACAAATAAACTGTCAACGAGAGTTTAATAGATCATCAAATATCCAAAAAAAAAATCCACCTTTTTTTTTCGAAGAGCACAAAAATCAGCCTATTCAATTTGTCACCCCCAACTGCGAATATTTTTAATAACAGTATAGCTATAGAAAAACCACCCTCTTGACGGTTTATCACTTCACCGGTTGTATAAATGCAATAGAAACGTTTTGCATTCGCAACAATTAACTGACATTCATTATTAAATCACGATAATAAAAAGGCGGGATACCGAAAAGTATACGACATCCCGCCGTTGACAGACTGTCAATTGATCAGAATCAAAATTGCATATACCATAAGTGACGCTGTCAATGGTGTAATTCGATAGAAAGTAATATATAATACGGGCAAAAATATCTCATACAATATACCGGACAAAGTATCCGCATATGCAAATTAGGCAACGTCGCACTGATGAGGGATGGCATTGCTACACCGAAACACGCTGTGGTAATTCTATCACACATCGAAAATATTCTTTAAATCAAATTTCGAATTTTTAATTAAACATAAACCTTAAGTGTATATTTGGTTGCCTATATATACCTATCCTGTGTATAAACAAATAAAAATCGCATCTCCTGTGATGCCACATCACTATACAACGAAACAACGTTTCGGCTCAACACTACGACCCTCTTCAGAGACGCAGGGAGGGTTCAGTGAAGCCACCCCAACCCCTTAGAAGCCTGAAGAGCACTCCCGCGCCCACCCACTCGTAAAACCGCCGATTTGTATTCATTATTTTAACTACCGGATGAAACGAATCATGTATGCAACCGATTATACAAAGCGAATTATCATTTTCAATACGCGGGTCGCGTTTAAAATGGACTCATTTTGTTTCGAATGACAGATAATATTAACAATGGTTGATTTGTAGTTGCTACGGATGTTATTAATTTCTAAGAGAAATGTCAAAACACTTACTGTTGTAAATTCGTTCATTTTTCTAAAGTTTTCGGCCGAGCGTTGCTGAGGAACGCCGAAAGCTGGCACTGATGTAATTTGTAGATTTTTTAGTGTTATTTTAACAATACTATTTAACAATAACCAACAAATGACACGAAATATATATATTATATTATAACTTTAATTTGTAAACGTGTCGCTTGAGATACGTTGGCTTTGTTTGTATTTCGAACTATTGTTTATAATATAAATAAAGATAATATTTCTGCGACGTATTTGAACGTAAACAAATGTAATAGAAATTGATTACGATATTGTGGAATGCAATCAAATAAGATTTAACTCAATGGCGTAGGAATATAAATAGAGAACTGTCAAAACAATAATGGCAGGTTATAGCGATGACGTTTTGTAATTGACATGTCATGTTGACTGACGTTGTAAAATATCAAAAGTAAAGTATTTTGAATAAATCAACGGGCATTTAATAAAAAATGAACTAATTAATTATCAATTTTAATAAAAAAATAAATCGATTTCGCAGAGTATTTAGATAAGAGCCACTGTAATATATTTGTACATTATTTTAATAGCACTGTGCAGATTTGCAGGTGTTTGTTTGTACGTTGATTTTGTTTATATAATAAATTGTTATCTATTTGAATTTGAATAAATTATTTTTGTGAATAATAATAAAATATTGTTCCATATATTCTATTATAGCTTGTAGATTCCATTAATAGTTTATTCAAAAAAAAAAAATCATGTATCAACGCAATTTGTTCGCTGACAATTAAAAAAATATTTATTTGCCATAAAAAAAATCCTATAACGCGATTTTTTAAAGAAAAAAAATGAAATTCATGCAGGATTTTCAATAAAATTTAAACCAACTTCCTATGGCTGAAAAGTATGTTGGACTTGAATAGAAATTTTTACGAAGCAATTGCAAATTATTGATCTAGCATCCCCCTTTTATTTATTTTAGCTACCCTTATAATACGGCACGTGCGCCTGTTTAATATATAAAGTGTCCACAGCGGACTAAATAAATTTAAAAAAAAATGAATGTTTGTGTTTAAAAATTAAACGATTATTAAAAATTAATTAATACGAATTAAAAAAAATTATTTGACAGTTTAGAACACCCCGTATAATAATTTATATACACCGCCGTATTAAATAGGGGTCAGTTTCGTTTCAGAATGTATGTCGCAGGGTGTTTGCAATTTTTCCGCGGCCCCCCCTGGCATATATGCGCGGAATTAATTTTCGTTGTTTCCCAGGAACAGTCGATCGTATATTTTTGTGTGTTATTTGCCGTTGCGTTTGTGTATTTCCTTCGCCCATATCCGGGTGGGCTGTGTGTTAGGGGGGCGAATGTATTTCGACAAACGAATCAAATAATTCGCGCCAATTTGATTGTTTCCGGGGGATTACTTGATAACGCCGAATTTGAATAAAAATTCAACTCGCTTAAACTAATTGACAACTGCTTTTGTCAAAAAATTATTAAATAATATCGAACTGCACTTTATTCGCTAATAATAAGTGAAAATAACATATTTTCCTGATCAAAGACCACGAATTTTCAACAAATTTGACTTTTCTAGCGTGATTTGGTGCATGAGGCGACCTCTGTCCATGGACGTGGTCATTCCAAACAGGAATTTCATATTTACTATAGCGTCGCTTTAGACAGAGTGAGAACAAGTAGTGACGCGTGGGTACATAGAACAAAGACAGACCACACTCGAATGATTGTAATGACAGATGAGCGACAGAGATGCCATGTAACAAACTATTGTGTTATCTAATAATTCGATTATTTATAGAATTAAAACAAACAAAATAGATGATAAGAGTCCAGAATAGTACGCTGGAATGGGTAATGACGTCGGCGTATAGGCAAAATTGCAAGCATCAGTAGAAAATAGTTCATAAGATTATTAATAATTTTAATTAAACTATTGTTAGTTTTGTTAAAAAATATATATAAAAATAAAAACTCACATTGTACAGGGTGGTTTCATTTGAACAAAAAAATAATTTTGTCCGGGACGATCAACTGCAATAAATAAAAAATCATAATAATTAACAAATATTCGCCCAAAAAAAATATAAAAAAATCAGCCATGGCGTGGTCAAAATCCGAAGGGTAGAACAACGTCTGTCCACCCCTCACACGATAACATAACCTCACCAAAGCAAATTCCATTCGAAACTAGCCATTCCATGCCATTGCAACTAACCGAATACGTGTATAAAAAGCGTGTTTTTTGTTCAAATACACGCGGAATTTTGACTGGACGCCTAGCGTCCTATGACCTCAAACCATTGCGGAGAACTCACCTCGTTACGTTCCGACGATAGGCCAGCCGGTAGGGTAGCAAATAATAAACAGAAGCAGGGGATCGGTGCTGGCTGGGGTGTGTAAAGTGCACAAAATCAAACACAAAACGGAGTCTCTTTCTCTGGGGGGGAGAATTTTGGGGAACGGGTCTGCGTGGGCTGGATGTCGGTAACAGGTGGGAATGTGTCGTGTGTGTGCGTGCGTGCGTGTGTGTGTGGTTAGAGGTATGGCGTCGTGGCGGCGGAGGTCGTCGCAAATAACGGCGCTGCCGTCGCGGCGCCTCCTGGACTACTTGTTGCTGCGGCGCCGCGAACCGACGCTGATTTAATATATCGCGCTCTAAAGACGATTGTTTCTTAAAAACGGCCGTTGTTTATTTGCCGCACCTACCGGCGTTTTTAAATTGTTGTTGCACAATCGAAGCGTTTTGTTTATCAACAAAAATACACGTGCTCGCTCACGATCACATGTGCCATTTGAAGTTCCACTGTACGATTCAAGATGGAGCCCCGTGCAATTACAGGAAAGTGCAGAAATCTGCCAATTAACAGTGGTACATTTGAACTACTGCGGCCATGACAAAATGCTATATTTAGATTTATGACCCACATCCAATTTACTTAGACTAATACACCCGTAACATACACAAAAAACTTGAAATTCTATTCTTTAGTACCATATAATCATCAACTGAATCGCAAATAAGACAACTCGTATGTTAACGCATTGATATATTAATTTTAAAAGAATTTACGCAGCACATCTAAATCATTTAAAAAAATCACATTATCCAAGTAAATAGTTTTTGTGAAAATTGTATTCCAATCGTGTTTTTGTAATACCAAATGATGAAGTAAATTTTTAAGTTATTTACAACTAATTAAATGAACACCGCTCTAGCGAGGGTGTTAAAGCCACCCTTACGCTACATCTTAAAAACCTACCCGCAAACGCATACCAATTTCAACCTACATCGCCGCATAGCCACTTCTCGGGTAAATTAAATTGTAAATTTCGAGGAACGTTGAAACAACAAATTTAATCCGCAGATTGCTGGTAGGCTCAACGAAGAATTCGCGGCAGTTTGCGCGTTAATCAAGCGGTCGGGTTTAGAAGACATAAATTCGCTGCCGAAGTACCTTACCACCAAAAGACATTTCCGCGCGACGTCCAGTCGATATGACGATGCAAATAAAAAATCGCCAACGCCGAAGAAGTCATCGAAAGAACCACCAGCTAGTGCCGCGGGAAAAGGGAATGGTCAAAATAATCAAGACCCGAATAAAAAACCGGATAAAGAAGACGACGAGGATAATAAAATATCTTCGTTGCTAGCGAAGGCGTTCCTTTGGATGCTTTCCGCTTATATGGTGATTGCTGTAATATCGCTAATGTTTCCTAGTAGTAATCAACCGGAAGTAAGTAACTCGTATATAATCATCAAATTGATTTTCTTTGTGTGTGTGTGTGTGTTTTTTTCATTAGTTAATTTTGCTACAGCTAAATCAGCAAAAATACTTGACTTGATATTTCTTAGCCTTCTCAAATTTCAGGCGATAAATTTGAATGCCCAGGCAATTTATTTACTCTGGCACAATTCTCTTTGATCACGACTAAAAGCTTAAAATAAGCACTTTATGTGACGATAGGCAATAATTTTCCTGTGTATTTTTAAATCCAATGGTTAGGTAGTTCGTTACGTTTCCTGGAACGAATTCCTTTACCAAATGCTCGCCAAAGGCGAGGTGGAGGAAATAATCGTCCGGCCCGACGTTGACATCGTCACAATAATCCTGCACGACAACGCCATCATAAAAGGGCGTCGCGTCGAGCACAAAACGTACCACATGAACGTCGTGGACATTAGCCGCTTCGAAGACAAACTGCGCGAGGCGGAACGTCGCTTGGGGATTAAAGACGGCGTTCCGGTGACGTACGAACGTGGCGGCGACACCGCCGGCAAACTGCTACTGTCCTTGCTCATTGTCGGCCTGGTGGTCAGCATGTTGAGTCGCAGCAAGAGTATCAGGCCTCCGATTAGTATGGACAGCTTCGTAGGTTTACGTTCGTCGTCATCAAATACCTAAATTTGAACCGTTTAATAGCTACATACACATTTCGAAGGCTATACTACCATCGCCAATGGGGGTATAGCCTTCGAAATGTACATCTAGCAATTAAGTGTTTCTAGTTACGGTATTTGGATGAGTTTCCTTGCAATTGTTTAACACCTCGGTGTTCTTTTCATTTTTAATTTAAACCGTTTGGTCGATTAACAATGGGCAAGATTTTAGACACAAATGGGTCGCGCCAAATTCACACTAATCGATCCTTTGACCGGATCTGGTAAAGGCGTCCGATTCGCCGATGTGGCTGGCTTACGGGAAGCCAAACAAGAGGTGATCGAATTTGTGGACTACCTCAAGCGACCGGAGCATTATAAAATGCTGGGCGCTAAGGTTCCCAAAGGTGCCCTACTACTAGGTCCTCCGGGATGTGGTAAAACGTTGTTGGCTAAAGCTGTCGCTACAGAATCGAATGTTCCGTTCCTTTCGATGAATGGTAGCGAATTTATTGAGATGATTGGTGGTTTAGGAGCGGCTAGAGTTAGGTGTGGAAAGAAATTGGTGTATTGGTGAGGTTTTCTTATGTATTTTGTAGGGATTTGTTTAAGGAAGCTAGAAAACGCGCACCGTGCATCGTTTATATCGACGAAATTGACGCTGTTGGTAAGAAGCGGTCTGGGGTGTCATCTGCCGCTACTGGTGGCAGTGGCGAAGGTGAACAAACATTGAATCAATTGTTGGTTGAGATGGACGGAATGGCCACTATTGAAAATGTTATTATGTTGGCTTCAACGAATAGAGCCGATATTTTAGACAAGGTATGTAACAAAAAAATGGTTCAGTGCAAAGTAATGATTCGGCGTCAAAAAATGTAATTACTTTTTCATTATTTGGTATTGTTAAATATGTTGGGGAGTTAAAGCAGAAATAGGTCCTACAGATTTACCAGGTTTGTGTATTTTTGGTTATACATACATTCTTGGTATTATGGGATTTGGAATTTGGATATTTAAAAATACATATTCAAAAATATAACGTATCAGTTTCCCATTAAAATCACTTGCAGATCCTAAATTCCGAGATCAAATCCTATCAAAACATATCAAATTAAAAAAAGGTTAGTTCAAATTTGTTTCTACATCTTATTATTGTTCTTATATTTAATGTAACATCTTTTTGATAGCTCATACTGGGATGATTGATCGGTATGTGTGTATTTCCAAATTGCCACTCTGTATAATACAATTTTGCCTCAAGACAGCGTTCTTATCGCAACTATTTTTTTGCAAGGTTTTATGATGCAAAGAGAATGAAAAGCAAAAATAAGATCTTTTGACGGGTCACATAGATACCAAAATTCTAGGCTGTAAATTGTATAGGGCAGGGTCTGGAGATTTTTATAGCCTTGTGGCGAATGTAATTTAATACTTGCAAAAAATATGCGAGAAAAGTTCTTTGTGATTGTTTAAAAATAGCGGAAGTGTGTTGGATTGGCTGTTTTATATCTTGAAAAGAAAAATGAAGGTGATGCTGTTGAATATGTCGAAAGGGAGATTAAATGTAGTTACATACTTGTATGTAAAATTTCGAGGCAACCGAAAAATTTAAGATGTGAATTTTGGATTAGATACGTGGTATATTTTGACTTAAGAATTTTTTTTACAGAAAAGTCGTAGGGGTGTAATTTATAAAACACGTATTAAGAAGGGTTTAGGATATGTAAAGACATTCTGGCAATTAGACTTGATAGATGCTTGCATTTTTTTAAATTGCAAAAATTGCTACTTTCGAGATTTTGCCAAAAACGAATCAAAAAAATTTGCCCAAACCTTAATATTTCAAACAGCTAAGTGTCAAATTTAAATCACTACACCACCATATTTAACAAAAAAAAAATCTGGACCCGAAAATTGCAAAACACTTTCAAAGTTCCAAATGAAAATAATATTTCGGACATTTTTGGCTTGAACTATAAAATTACAAAACATCAATGATCAATTCCTTTAGGCTTTACTTCGACCAGGTCGTTTCGACCGTCACATCCTGATCGACTTACCCGATATGGAGGAACGGAAACAGATCTTCGAGCAACATTTGAAAGTCATAGCTTTAGAATACTCCCCTGAACATTATAGCCGAAATTTAGCTTATCTAACCCCGGGCTTTAGTGGCGCTGACATTGCTAACGTATGCAATGAGTCTGCCTTACATGCCGCTCGGTTCAAACAAAAGCGAGTCAACAGAACCAATTTGGAATATGCTGTGGAACGATTAGTGGGTTAGTTAACATTTTGGATGAGGTCGCGTTTGTTCGGTGATTTTCATGATTTTGTTTGGCACTTGAAGGTGGTACTGAGAAGCGAAGCCATGCGATGAATAAAGAAACTAAAACGATCGTGGCTTACCACGAATCCGGTCATGCTTTAGTCGGATGGATGCTTAAGCATACAGATGCTTTATTAAAAGTCAGTATTGTTCCTAGAACGAATTTAGCCTTGGGTTTTGCACAATACATACCAAGAGACCAGAAATTATACACCAAAGAAGAGGTACTGCGAGAATTTAAAAAATATATATTTCTGAAGCAATTGTTTTTATAATCAGCTTTTTGAGCGTATGTGTATGACGCTTGGAGGTCGCGTGGCAGAATCGCTCACGTTCAATCGGATCACAACCGGTGCCCAAAATGACCTGGAAAAGGTAACGAAAATGGCATATGCCCAAATTCGGGAATTCGGGATGAACGAAGCCGTCGGCTTGCTATCATTTCCCGAGCATGATATTAAAGAATTGGGCTCGAGGCCGTTTAGTAAAAAATTAGCCGCCTTAATGGACGAGGAGGCCAGAAAATTGATCACCAGGGCTTATTTGAAAACAGAGGCTGTTTTGACCGAAAATAAAGACAAGTTAAAATTGGTAAGTCTTGATAAAAAATCTCATCGTTCGAAGGAATTAATTCTTGATCGACCAATTGGATTTTTTTTTTTTTGGTAAGTTGGCAGAGATGTTACTTAAAAATGAGACTTTGACGTACGATGATGTGGAGCGCCTGATCGGGCCTCCGCCATTCGGTAAAAAGCGTTTGATAGAGCCAGCGGAATTCGAAGAAGGTGTGCGGAAGGACGCTGGTGACACGCCGTCTGTCATAGAAACAGCTGAGAGCTCGAAAGGCGAATTACCCATTTAAATAAATTTATTAAACAACGATATCGGAAATGTAGTTTATAGAAATAAATGATTTATTATTATTTCGTTGGATGTATGATAGAATGTAAATAAAAATTGAATAATTGTTAATTTGGTTTTACGTAATTACGTATTGGTTTTTATTAAAAATCTTAAGTTATGTTGTGAGAAAAAAAGTACAATGTTTTTGTAAAAAAAAAAATGCAAGGCCGTAAGTAAAACTTATTTTTTTTAAAATAAAAACACGTTTGCAAATAACATTTATTGAAGCATATTCTTTAGTTTGTATTAAACGATGAGAGATAACCTATTAAAATGTGCATTTCATCATATTTTTTTGATATAAATTTCTTTACAAACAAGATTTGTATTCTAACGCAAAAAAAATATTAATAGCTAAAGTTGCACAGTAATTATATTTTCTACGAAACTATTTATATAAAATGCTACATTTAAATTATGATAAATATTTTAAAACGATAAAATAAATTCGTTAACACAAAAATATACTGTATTTATATTTGCGTAAATTATTGAATTACGTATCCATTTTTAAAAAATGTGTATTTTTCGTATTGACATTAAATATCTATTTCGCAGATAAATAGTGATTTTTTTCATTAATCGTCGATATTTTTAAATAATCGCAAGAATTGCTATTTTTCAATTCCCATCATCCATCAGTTTTATAATAACCATGATCTCAACACTAAACAAATATTTGCTTGTGTCCCTAATCAATAATTTTCAAGTATCAATCGGTTCTCTAAATTTTTTTTAGCAAATACGCAAAAAACTTATCGATGTTAATTGCCAATGCTGCATTAATATTTAAAATCCCATTGACGGCAAATCGATATTTATAATTACGTCGAATTTAAATCGCAATTAACATTGTTACCAATACAATCGAATGCTCCAAGCAAAATACTAAGAACAATGTAAATTCAACGGAGCTCCTTTGGTGGTCTTAGATGCATTCCATTCATTTAAAGAACTCCTGCACTTGCTACTTTATCTCACGATATACAGGGTGTTTTCTAACTTACGATCGATCAAATGTATTCCGCTGAAAAAATGATCAAATAAAATATTTTATTTGCGTTTCTTTACGTATAAGCTAATTTTGTTTTAAAAAAAAAATTGTTCTTATATACATAGTTACAAAAATTGTTTAGTTCTTAAATAAAAAAATAAAAAATTATATTGCATTTGTTTAAAAAAAGAGGTTTTGTTTAATCGATGAATTTTGATTGTTTCAGAGTGAGGGTGCGGTGTTTTAGGGTTTACAGGGTACCCTGTGAGACCCTTATTTTATGACTAATCAGAATGGAGGTACCATACATCTACCTGCGTGCGAGTACCGTGTTGACTCGAATAAAAGCATTCCTTTGACCACCGCGATGGCCCTCTTAAATAAAACTAGTTCTCCAATTATTCAGGTATGTGCGGTAACGTCAGAAAAATGGTGCGGAGCGAAATTCGGCGGCTCCCGATTTTCCATCGAAATCGCAGTAATGACATTATCTATCGATAGTTTCGTAAGAGCGATCGGCGATATTGACGGAACCAGGTAGTTCTCAATTCGATAAACACCTGTGTGTGTGTGTGTGTGTGTGTGTGTTATATGCGTTCATATATCAAAGAGGGGGGCAAACTTAAGACTCGCAGACTCGTGTGTGTAGTGCAGCGGGGGACCGGGGGGTCCCAAGCTCTCCAGCCTCACATCTAGCAACAGATCTCCGATCTCTGAGCGGCCAGTACTAACAAAACAAGTTTATAAAGATGTCCACAGTGCATAGGCAGACACTTTTCGGGTGTTTTTAAGGAAACTACGCGTGCTGTTTTTTTTTTTTTTTTTTGTTTCGCGGTTGTGGAAAATATTTGTGTAGATATGTGTAGAAAGGACGTTTAGAAGGTGAGCGCTGTTTGGGGGGATTTGCCACATTGTGTCGGTGAAACCGCGACATTTGATAAGTGATACTATTCAGGGACATGCTTCGGCACACAACGCATTTGTATTTCGAATAGAAATAGAATAGCCCCCAGGTGGAATTTGTTGATTTTTGTCATTTATACGTAACACTCACTCCGCACGACGAAAATTGCCATTGCTAATCTTAATTTACAAGACTGTAATGAATCCTTCGCTAATTAGAAAATGTTTTTGCCGCACACTCGAATTGGAGAAATATATACGTTCGTTTATTATTATTTTTTGTTAAATCACTTCGCAGGTATTGACAATTTCCCATTATTTCGATGCAAAACATATTTGCGAAATATAGGAAAATATTTACTTAGATAGAAACTGGAAATTGATGTATGTAAACGTGATTTATTATAATCGCTATTGCGACAGAGGTAAACGTAAATTTATTTAGACAATTTATTATTAGTTTCCCGATAATTTACAAGGTATACTTACATTTATTATAGTGTAGGAAGATGCTTTATTTAAACTAAACACAATTATTTCATTACGTGAATTTTTACAAATATAATTAATTCGCTAAATCGTAAATTTAACAAATCAACTATATAAATAAAAAATTCCATTTAATTATAATCAAGTTCGATTGGTACGAATTTCAATATATGTTAAACGATTTTTCTTTGTACGGCTCTAAAATTTTGTACAACTACAATATTTCCATGTAGCTATTATTTCGACATATTTGATTAAAAAGTCAATTTTTTGGCCAAATTAAACAGGACCGAACTGACCTATTCAAGTTTTATTGAAAAAATCGCCACACGGTGCTTCAATTTCGCCCAACTAGCCTGTCTTGACCTTACTTTCTCCTAGTTGCGCTTAATTCTAAAGACATTTGTCATCGTTGCATAAGTTATCTATGGGTCCAAAGCCAACATTCAAAAACCAATAGTAGCCAACACTCTTCATCCATCCACCTGAATCTAGGCTATGTTGATTTGACTTAGGCAACAAACGGCACTTAAATCGTCAATTTTCTTTAGACCTGTTGACCATCAACAACAAAAACCCCACCACAATTTCCACATCCCGTCATGTTCCATCCGCAACAAGGCCACGTGAGGACCTTGTTAGGCCTGAGCAGTGTTCTGGCCTGCCTGCTCCTGGTCGTGGCCCTTATGGTGGCCGACAGTGCGGCATGTAACGAGGCCGTCTGCGGCAGTATCGTCAGCAAATGTCAACTGACCCAGAGCTGTCGGTGCGAGGGCAGGAAGAACGAAAATTGCGCCTGCTGTAAGGAATGCTTCAACTGCTTGGGATTATTGTATAGTGAATGCTGCTCGTGTGTCGGTAAGATCGATATTGTACAAAACGCGTTGACAGATCATCGTAAATTTGCAATTGAAGAAGTAGATTGTTGAATGAAGTGCTGTTGTATATATTTTTGCATTATTTACTGTAATATCGCTTGCATGTCTTTTGAGACTGAAATAGTAAATTGGACGCTTCCGCTTCTATTAAAATTTAAACGCTTTGTTTCCGAGAATTGCTCCGATAATTTTAAAACGTAAATGTTAGAATATTTAAAAAATATATCACCATCAAAAATCTTTAAATATACAACAAGTTATAGCGAGATTTATTTGTTTGGTTTAGGAATGTGTCCAATGCCAAATGAGACATATATGGCCTCCAGTAGGCAGTCCCAAATAGGCACTTACAACGAATCGCTGAAGATTAAAGGACTATTCGAAAGTCTAACGGAACAGCCAGATAACAGACTCCAGTTTAAAGTCTTCTCATTCCCTGTTGACTTTGACATTTTCATTCCCAAAAAAGAAATCAAATACCAATTACGTAAGTCCTCCTGCGCCCATCACCAAACATAATAAAGATGTGTTAATTCTGACGTGACATAAAAATCAAATTTTCTTGCTCACCTGATTTTTTTTTTTTTTAAACACTACATGTAGACGTTTTACAAAATAATAATTTTTGATTGGATTTCTTAAATTTAATAGTTTTCAATAAAAAAAATACTATTGGGAAGAAATTTATTATACAATTTTCAAGTAAAACATCATAAGGACCACATCTATCAATTTGGAAAAAAAATTTTTGGCCATTTTATTGAAAACAACTACAAATATAATTAATTAGTGATATTAAAATGACTAGAGTTATGATTAATTTTATATTTAAATATATCGATGCACCTGCTGATGTTAAATACAAGTTTGACACGTTTATATAAACATATATTCGAGAAACGTAGAATTTTCAAATAAATTCACGTTGTTGGTAAGCGGAAATTAATTATTTTGACGATATTTTTTTAGAAAGCATCGAGCAAGATGTCTTACCAACGAAACAGAATATAACGACGTTAAATTGCACGGTAATTTTCTTGAAAAATTGCATGAGCTGGAACTCGTGCTATAAAGAGTGCGAATCATTCGGGGCGACTAGTTACAGATGGTTCCTCAACGGATGCTGCGAGTGCGTGGGCGATACGTGTATTAATTCGGGAATCGACGATAGCAGGTGAATTAATTCTTTTTTCGATCATTATAAAACTGGCAAATGTTTATACGTGTTCAAAATCTTATCAAGGTGTACAAATTGTCCATTAAGTGAGAACGAAGAGATCAACGAAGACGATATCGATTACGGAGAGAATTTTTCCTACGGCGACGACGAATTTGATTAAATTCACCCCCCCCCCCCCAAAATCGCCCATCTCAATGACGTTTATATCTTTATAAACGTCATTTCGACGAATTAACGCAATTAACTTATTCGCCAAATTTCTGATCGTTTTAATATTTATTTCGATATTGAATTCGATTGTATTTGGTCTTTGTCTATATTTTTATACATATATATTTATATTTTAACTCGTATTTTTTTATAATTGTAAGGTGAATTTGTTGATATTGCCATATTTTTTACAATGTAATTTGATGTAAGTTTTAATACTAATGCCGTTTTTCTTTTGTAAGTGCAAATTTTTAATATATTTTAAATTTATTTACCTAAGTTTAGTGTTAAAGATGTTTTTGACAATTGAAGAAGTGGACAGTATTAGTTGTAGAACCTGTATATTTTGAACACGTACAATATATTGTATAAGACATGGACATTTGATTTTATATTTTAATTATTACAGGTACATATAGGATTATAGAACATTCAATATATTTATTTAAATTTATATATATATATATATCTGTACCAGACAGATATAGCTAATGATAAAATATTTTTTTAAACAGCCTGTATATATTAAAATCATCGAAAGCTTTTATACATTAAATGTAAGATTGTCTATATAAAGTATTTTCGATATATCCTGTATATAAATAAGATAACAGCGCTATATATTTTATTATTATTAATTCTAACAAATTATTTCAATATTGGACCAGCCAATTTGATAAAATATATATAATAAATAAACAAAATTTTATTACATAATAAATAAATCATTTCGAAAGATCGCTTTTAGTTCACTACGTGTTTAATTATATAAAAAAGAAGTACGAAATTTCAATAAAACGATTATTTTTGCCAATTCATAATCGTTTATACCAGTCTTACGAAGGCCTACATTTAGTTTTTTTTTTTTTTATGCTGATAACAAAATAAATATACCTTCGACGCGTCCAACCAACGATGACGTAAGCATTTTCTTTATTATCCAATTGGCGATATTAAAATTCTATATTACATATTTATTGTGCTCTTGTATAATCTACTCGCATAAGTGTATTTTATGTTCGTTTAAATTTGTGATATTTTTAATGATTTTTTTTTCTTTACATCAACTGAACACATTGAAATTTATTGTGTTTTTTAATATAATTAATATGTCAGCACAGGTTTGCTAAATAATATATTTGACCACGAATATTTGATCTCGAAATAATCGTTGATTGTATTTAAATAGGTTTAGGAAACAGCGACTTGCCAGCTTCTGTTGGCGTATCTTCAGCATCGCTGTCATCTTGCGGCTCTTGCGATTCGGGCAACCGAATAAACGGCAAATGTTCGTTACCGCTCCACATCGAGTATATGTTACCCGTGTGCATACGTATCGCATCCTAATTTCAAAAAAAAAAAAAACGGCTCGATTTGACAAAACCATCGCAAAAAATTTTTTTTTGCTTTTGCAAAAGTGATTTATCGCAACTACATTAGCGCTTACGGGGCCGCCACTGTTGCTCTCGGAACCGCTCGTGGTGGATCGACTGTGAATTGATAAGCAAGAAGAGGAATCGGTGGAGGAGCTGCTCTTGCGGGACGTAAAAGGTATTACCGGTGGAAAGATATCGAAATGTTCGTTAGTTGACGGGCCACTTGATTGGGGCGAGTCCATCGACTGCCAATTGCCGCTAAACAAAACAATCGGCAAAAATCGAATAACGTAATTACGTTGGTAATAGGTACCGTTGCATTTGTCCGGGAAATCGTCGCTGAATGCGATCTTCGTGCGTTTCCTGCCAGGGTGGAGGTCCAAATGGGGCATTCTGCGCGGATTGGCCCTGGTAGGGGATAGCGCAACGCATTGGCCTGCAAGATAATAATTGAATGGCCTCAGCGAGCCCTTCGCCCGAAGCTATAGTACCAGGCACAACACCCGCTGCTGATACAGGCTCTGAAATACAGGAAGAAAACATATTTTCTTCCTGTCCGACGATTTCTCATCATATGGCCCAAAAAATTACCGGGCGTAGTGCTTCTACTCCTATCGCTGCCACCTCCGCTAGCACCGCCCCAAGATGGCACTGCCAGCTTCGATGGCAAGTACCGCTGGTGCCACGGACTCGACGCAGCGGCGGATGTCGCAGCCGTCTGCACCTCTGTCCTACCACAATCCCACGGCATAGACCACCGGCGCTGCGTACCATCACCGACATCCACCCCCACACCGCCACCACTGCTCGAAGCGCCAGCAGCTGCCGCCTCGGACCAACGGCGCTGTCCACCAGCCAAAGGAAACAGCGGGAAATGCAGAGGCGACCTCACCCAAAAAAATGATAAACGCATATATGAACCAGCGACAATTCAAACATACACGAAAGTACCTGGACGAACATCGACTCGGGCCAGGAAAGGGCCCTTTCATCGTGTGCAATTGGCCCGGATTGGGAAGCGGCCCACGGACCGTCTCGATGAACCCCCCCAGTGGCATATGGTGCCCGTACACGGGACTTGCACCCCTGGGACCGCCATCGAAGCCGGGGCTATGACCGCGCATGAAAGGACCCATGCCGGACAGTAACGTTGATGGGGGAACGTCTCTGGGCGAGTCCATTAGATGGGAAGTGAATGGGGGAGGGCTACAACTGGTAGACAAATCTTGCGAATAGATTAGACGCGCGAAGCATTGCTGAAGGGGTGCCATGTGACATTCAGGATCGTGTATTCCGCCCGCTATCGAATTAAAATACTACCACAATTTACTAATATCATATGTTGTTCAGTACGTACCAGTCGTTTGGCATTGCGGACACATCGCCATCGCGCCAAGACACTCGCAACCCGCGATACTGAATTGATACTGCAAATTAACGAACGTTAATATATTCTCCATTATAATTTGCTGATTGTGCTCTTGCTGTCGCACAGCATCCGCCTCCGTGAACGTTTCCCCGATGCACAAGTCTTGCATCGCGGCCGCAATGTGCGTTTTAACGGAATGACTGGCCACCACCGTGGATCTGGTCAGTTCGTCCCAACTGGCCGTACATCGCGATGCCAAAGCGTTATTTTGGCTCTGTGCGAGAACTGAGAAGGATTGCGACAGGCGCAGACCAGCGGAACATAAGGAGTTTAACATCTAAATTCGGAAATGCACCAATCTTTTGTTCGAATTCAATTCAATGGTGTATTATTATTTATGAAAATATGTTCAAGACCAAAGTGATGACGTGTGACAAGAAGGAATGCAAGCGAAAAATGAGGATAAAAATAGGAGATGATAGAATGGAAGAAGTGCCAGGCTTTTCTTATTTAGGAAGTAGGATCACAAAGGATAACCGAAGTAAGGTAGATATCAAATGTAGGAAGGCTTTTGTAGGAAAAGAGCAGATTTTAAGATCAAATATTAACTTGGGTATTAGAAAAAGGTTACTGAAGGCATATGTGTATGGAGTGTAGCATTGTACGAGTGTGAGGCGTGGACTATAGGAAAAGAAGAGGAGCTATAGCGAGATTTTGTTTTGTGGAAACTACCTCAACAGAATATGATCCTAATTACAGCTAGAGGATATTAGGAACATATGGGAAGAAATGAAGGATTAGCTCAGGATAGATGGACAGATGGCGTGCTGTTTCCAACCAATCCGTATGATTGAGGACTATTTAACTTATGATTTAGAAAAAAACAACAACAAACATTTGAACTGCAAGTTGTCCGTTTGCAGATTATTTTACCTGTAAATAATAAATCCAATTGTTTAAACATTCCGTAGCAGCCACCTTAAGGGCATTTGGACTGGGAGGCTGCGGGGGATCACCCGCTCCTTTTCCAATCGCAGATGCCTCCGCGCCCGCACCAGTGGCATCGATATTTTGATAGCCAGCATCCCTACAATTATACCCGCTTTCAAAAAATCCGCACTCATTTATTTCCCTCGAACGTACTTATCCATAATTATTAATGTGGTCACTTTCAATGGCGTATCATCGCATCCCAAAAGCAAATTGGCAATGTGAACAGCAAGACGAAGCGGTAATTGAAATAGAATCACAATTGGACATTTTGATCACAACATTGATGTACATTTTTTTTTTAATAGCTTAAAAATTGTTGTAAATGCTTATAAAAATCGCTTTGGCCTCGCGTTAATTTCTGGCAAGTTTTTTTTAGGTTATCCCCAGATAGGGCAGGGCATTCACTTCTTGATGTGACGAGATAATCGATAATGCTCTTGCAATTGGACCAGTTCAGATGCTGGACGTTAATGCATTATTTGAAAATATATGCGAAATAATGTTGTTTTATTGTGGCAATATTTACACTTTTTGCTACTTAGAAATACTTTGGTATAAAAAATAAAATTGCCAATTTGCGTATTCGAAATAAAAATTATAAAAATGTTGCTAAAATTTTCGATTTCATTAAATTTATATCGTTTCATTTCAGGGTCGTAACATCAGAATTTTATAAAACACACCTTTACTTATATTCAGTATTACTTCAAATTTACTACAAATTCGGTCAGAAGCAAAGTAACAAATTTGTGAAAATTGAAATAAGTGCATAAGTGTGGGATACTTTAACGCATCTATATATCTGTTTTGGGGGGGCAAAGAAATATTTGTGAATTCGTTGGTAATTGGTGCCGCTACTGTACGGTCTGTAAGAAAACTACTACACAAAAAATCGGTTTAGTTTGGAGGAAATGAGATATAAAACAGCCAAGTACAAACACCTGCTAAAAGTACTCTTTTATACACCATGTCTCTCAAGCAATAATGCTACTAGAAGAACACAAGTTGGTTGTCCTTCCTTCCACACATGTCTAAGTTGAAGAAGACTGTGATGTAGGACAGTTTTCTAACAGATCTTGAATCCGATGAGTAGGGTGATTTTTACCATTTGGAGAAAAACGTTTTTGTATATATATTTGATTACAGTCACTGCAACTATGAAGTTTCTCTTTTATTTTTTTCATCCAACTGGTTGGAGGTAAATGGGTACAAGTGCAATTCTTGAAAGCGAAAAGGATGCTTTAATTAATTCACTCTATAAATAATCCTCAAACACTTTTAATCACACAACTTGGATCAAGTAAAGTTATTGAATCGCAATAGAGCCGTTAATACCTTTTTATAAGGTTCATATATTTTTCAAAACTGAATCAACTTTGAGAACTTCCTCAACATTTAGTTTTAACCACTTACTTTGCTTCTGACCTCCCCCCCAATTGTAATATATTGAATAATTATATTATTATTAATTATATCTCAACCCGCCGCTGTACAGAGTCCACCTGTTCATTTCTTCGACTTCTTCAGGTATCTAAACCAGCGACGAAGCGCCATAACAACAAGCGCGGCGAACAATAGAACTACCATTACCATTAATGGCCAGCGGACCGAAATGGCTCTCTTGCGCATTTTGTGACAATAAAGTAAACATGCGCTCGAAAAAAAGTTAACAACGCCGCGCGAATGTCCACTTATAGCTCCTCGCTGTACCAATTCCACGGGCGCTACAAGAAGGGGCCTGCCAGTCTTCGGCCACAGCGTTACCATTTCAAGTTGCGCCGCAATGGTTAGTTCTAGTTGAACCGCGCTGTGTGCGTTGTTTACCAATCGTGCAAAAACACAAAATCCGTGCGAAATTACAAATTACGCGAATCGTACTTTGAACAAAAGCTACCTGAGCTATTCGCAATAACAAATTGCTAACGATAAAATGACGGACATCGAAAACGTACGCGTATGAAGGATTTTTGCGATGCGTTGATAGTTTCATCTTGCCGCGTTGTATGTTGTCCTCCAGGATTTTTTAAAGGAATATGTTCGTGCTGGCTTATAACCTACGCTGCTGGTATATTCTTGGATTTATAACTTTCGTTGGCGCGCAAGGTAACTATTATCGAATTAAATGTACGTGATTTTCTGCTGGTTATATCACCTTTTATTAAATATAACATCCAACAAAACCACAGTGTGTATAGGTAATAAGATCTTGAGGCAACAGGTACCTTTACCACTCACATGTTGATATCTCCATATACTTAAAAAGCTTGTACAGTTCTGTTTTTTAAATTTCTTAAATATCAACATTGGTTTATAAAATATTTCACTACAATATTAAATCAGATTTAATATTGAAATCGTTAAATATTAATCAGACAAATGGCGAAATTGTAACTACTTAAGATATTTATACAATTACTACCAGGATTTTATTTATTAAAGAGAGATTGATGGGTGAATGGATGGTACGGAGCGAGATAGTAGAGTGTTTTTTATATTCTTCGACGAGTGATTTTGATATTAAAAAAAAATCACATTAACTAACCGAATTAAAAATGAAATCGTATAATTATAGTTTCGTTGTGCAGCCGTTGATGAAAACGCTCATTAAGCACTCTCAGCGCTCTTTTAAAGAGTCCACATTGGCGTGAGAAAACCCAATTGTAAGAAGCATCTTTAATTTCATTACACGGGTCAGGCATTGTTGCCTATTCTTGCAATTATTAGCACATTCGCAGCTATCAAAGCGTGCATTGTTCGATCCGTTTGTTTTATTTACGTGTACACGGTCTTCGATGAAGAAAAATGGCAGTGAAACCAATTCTATGCCTCCTATCAGTCTTCTATAGCATTTAACTGAGGTCTTTTCTTTGTTACAGCCTACATATAAAGCGACAAAATGAAATTTACAAAAAATCATTTTTATTTTACAAAATAAATTTATTTTGATCAACGTACACACGAACGACGATTTTATGTTTTTACAAAATACGTAACTATGGACATGAAAATAAATAAAACGTTAAATAAATTTGACAACTACACACAATTTTTTTTTTTACAAAATATACATTTATTTTGCATCGTCTGATAATAATTCGATTGCTATATTTCTGATTTGAAAGTTTTATCTATATATTAAATATTACTTTGTGTGGTTTATTGTCGTTTACTTTCACTACCAAATTTGACGTAGAAATGAAAAGAAAATGCCAGATATAGAGCTAAAAGGAAATTATGTACGTCTGAATTTAGTTTCAACGTTATTCAGATTGTTTTGGTGTGTTATTATTTTATTTATTAATGAGCTAGAAAGTGTGGAACAGATAGATGAGGATGACTTAGGTCCTAGCATACTTAGGTCAGAGTTTCATAGAGCATTAAATGATTTACGGAATAACAAAGCAGCGGGGATTGATATGATACCAGCCGAATTAATAAAACACGCAGGGGAAAAAATGCAGGAGCGATTATACAGGTTAGTTTGTAAAATATATGAGAAGGGAGAAGTACCACAGGATTTTCAGCGTAGTAGAATAGTAACAATGCCGAAGAAAATAGGAGCTAATTTGTGTGAGAACTATAGGACCATTAGTCTACTATCACATGCATCGAAGATATTATTAAAGATTATTTATAGGAGATTAGAAAATAAAGTAGAGGAAAGGCTAGGAGAAGATCAGTTTGGTTTTAGGAAAAACAGAGGGACGAGGGAGGCGATTCTAGCACTAAGAACGGTAGTAGAAAAAAGAAATAGGGTAGGAAAGGTAACTTGCATAGCTTTTGTAGACTTAGAAAAGGCATTTGATAATGTAGATTGGGACATAATGTTTAGAATTTTAAAAGAAACGGGTATAGATTATAAGGATAGGAGAATAATTTTTAATTTATATAAACACCAAACTGCCTTAGTTAGAATTGAGGGGGAAGAAGAGGTAGCAAAAATAGGGAAGGGAGTTCGGCAGGGATGTACACTCTCACCGTTATTATTTAATCTATATATAGAAGATGCAATAAACAAAGTAAAAGAAGAGTATAGTGTAGGTGTGAATGTACAGGGAGAGAAAATATATATGTTGAGATTCGCCGACGATATAGCTATATTGGAAGAAAGCGAAAAGAATTTAGAAAGGGTATTGAATGGTATGCAGGCAGTATTGACTAGGGATTTTAACATGAAAATAAATATAGGTAAAACTAAAGTGATGAGGTGTGACAAAAAGGAATGCAGTAGAAAAATGAGGATCACAATAGGAGATAATAGAATCGAAGAAGTGTCAGATTTTTGTTATTTAGGCAGTAGAATCACAAAAGATAATCGAAGCAAGGTAGATATAAAGTGTAGGATAGCACAGGGTAGGAAGGCATTCGTAGAAAAAGAACAGATTTTAAGATCAAATATTGACTTGGGTATTAGAAAAAGATTACTGAAGGTATATGTTTGGAGTGTAGCACTGTACGGGTGTGAGACGTGGACTATAGGAAAGGAAGAGAAGCGTAGATTACAAGCATTCGAAATGTGGTGTTATAGGAGGATGATGAGGATTGGTTGGGAAGATAAAGTAACAAATGAAGCTGTACTAGAGTTAGTAGGGGAGAAGAGAAGTATCTGGAGAGTGTTACAGCGTAGGAGAGACAGATTAGTAGGGCATATTCTTAGGCATGGGGGGATTATGCAATTGATCATAGAAGGTAGAGTGGAGGGAAAGAGAGGAGTAGGTAGGCCTAGATTGGAGTATGTGAGTTAGATAGTTGAAGACGTTGAGATGAATAGCTATAGGGAGATGAAGGGATTAGCTCAGGATAGATCGGCATGGCGTGCTGTTTCCAACCAATCTTTAGGATTGCGGACTCTTTAACTAAATGGTTTTTATTAAAAATATTTTTTTCTTTCGAATTTTATAAAAAATATATGTTAATAGCTAACAATTAGAAATTTTGTAAACAAAAAATATTCAATTTACAGTAAGTAAATTACAATTTACAATTACAGTAAATAATTGAAAAAGACGTATACATTTTGTTAACAAATTAGAAAGTATTTTATATAAACTGCGATTGGTTTTGATTTGGTGGACTTTACAATTTGATTTTGGTTTGAATTAAAGTTGCTATTAAAAGACGTGTATAAAATCAAGATTTCTCTACATTAATATCTTGATTTGACATGTCTAGGGAATAGGTTTTCACCAAAATGTTTTCGAAACATTTTTTTTTATTAATTATTAATTCGACCAAAAAAATGATGAATTAGAAAATTGAAATAAAGTAATTTAGTTTTTGAGGTATTGTAAAATATTATTGACTTGTCAGTTGTAAAAATAGTTAATAAACTGCTATGTCAAATAATAAAAACCAACCGTTCATTTATTTGATATACATCCAGATGTATATTGACAACCATTATTTGATTTTATTGAACCGTAATATTAAATTTTTTGTTTCGGTCTACAAATCCACCGCGAAAGCAATTTAAAGGTCTGCGGTAAAATCTAATATTAAGTTCTATTGTTGACTACGCAATACCTAGTGTAATATACCGGGTATTGCAAAATAAATAGCAAATTCAACGTTCAGTTTGATTTGTTCAAATACTATCTCCCCTGATTTTTTCACAACAAAATATTAAATACAAAATATTTAGAAGTTTTAATTTCGAATTTAAAAATCGTTGCTCTATTTTTGTTGCTTTATTCGTTTTCGAGATAATTGAAAAATGGTTTTGTCAAGACAGGGTGATTTTATAAAGCTAGACATGCTCATTTCGATTTATTGAAATATTAGCTCGCGTGATTTTTTTCCAACAAAACTTTAAATACAAAATCATTAGTTTTTAATTTTTAATTTTAAAATGTTTGTTTCATTTTTGTAGCTTCAGTAGTTTTCGAGACAATTTAAAAATAGTTTGGTCAAGATTGATATTATAAAGCTAGACATGCTCATTTCGATTTATTGACATATTGGCTGCCCTGATTTTTTACAACAAAACTTGGAATACGAGATATTTAGAGTTTTCAATTCTGAATGTGAAAAACTTTGTTTCATTTTTGTAGCTTTTGTAGTTTTCGCGATAATTTAAAAATAGTTTTGTCAAGACAAGGTGATATTATAAAGCTAGACATACTCATTTCGATTTATTGAAATATTAGCTCCCGTGATTTTTTTACAAGAAAACTTTTAATGTGAAATATTTAGACTTCTTAATTATAAAATTGAAAATCTTTGTTTTATTATTGTAGCTTTAGTCATTTTCGAAATTATTAAAAAATAGTTTGGTCAAGACAAAGTGATATTATATAAGACTAGCCATGACTTGGAACAATCAATAATTGTCTTGTCAATATCTGTCAGTTTGACAAATAGTTTTTCTGATGGTTGTTTTATTTAATAATAAACATAAATACAAATATTTACTTATTTTATAAAAGTAATCATGATTTTAGGAATAAAAAAAATCATATAACTTTAAAATTTGTAATTTCGCTAATTAATCGTTTTGTTTATTATAAATAAAACATCCATCAATCATTTATCAAACTGACAGATATTGACAACATAATAATTACTGAATTATATATATATTTTTGTATTTGTGGACGCATCACTCGGTATATTGACAATATAGAATTTTATTTCAATAGCAAAATACCCGCAATTATATTTTTCTATTATATATTTACATTTCTGAGTGGCGTTTTTGAACAAGGTGATCTGGTATGCCATTGAGGGTCGCTACTCTGCAAAACTGCTTTCTAGACGTTAAATATACAATTACAATCCAAAAAGTATATCATACAGGATATCAACTTTCTTGCGCATTAATATATTTGGTCTATGTACATTTAAAATAAATAAAACTATAATTTCTTGATTTGAAAAAGTAGCTTTTATTGAAATTAATTCTTGCTTTACCAATAAAAAATTATTTTATTCATTTATTATGTAAAGTTCGTACCTACAATTTTTTGTATTAAAAATGTACCACCCTGTTTATTAAAACACCTACAAGAATTAAATAAAGCAAGTGTATATTGCGAAAGGCACTCGTACCTAATAAGGTTTATCAACTAAAAAAATTTCCTTATAAAAAAAATTGGACTAATGTTCAAAATCTAATTGAAACTATTAAAAAAAAAATTTTTTGATTTCAATCAAACGTTTTGACGTTATAAAAGTAAACATTGCAATTGTACGTTTCCATGCTGCTAACAAAAATTGCTTGAAAACATAAAATTGTTTGACATTTGTCATTGAAAATGCGTCAGGATTTGTGTTTATATTATTTATTTGTTTACGTTGTGTAAAATTAAGTAAATATGTTGATTAGCGATTTGATGGTGGATAATTATGTGGTTGGTAATTATTTGTTCTTGTACAATTATATAATAAATCATTATTTATGATTGAAATGTTTATGGTACGTTTACTTTCCAATTTCCATAATATCCGGCAAAAATCGAAAATACCTTGAGTTGGTGGTTATAAAATGTAAAAGTATATATAAGAAAAAATTGCTTGAGTATTTTTTGTTGTTGGATTTAGTTAAAATACAAAAATCTGTTTATAAGAATTTAATTCTTCAAATGCCCAAAAAAAAATTGTTTATGAATTAAAAATTATCGTCATTTAAGGAATGTTAAGAAAATACGTTTTTAAATTTATAAAACGAAAATTTATGTGTATATAAAAATATATGAACAATATTTTTCTGTGTAATAATTAATAGTTCACATTTCTGCGCAACTAAAATGCAAATGCATACATAACAATACTACAAAGACCCGGCCGTGGAATGGATTATAAATGGATTCTTCTTGACCGGAAACGATGCAACCTAACCTAAATATCGAAATTATCAGAAAATACCATCACGTCAAATGGCGAACAGGCGAAAGTAACACACGACACGAACACGCCATAATTCCTGTACACATGTTAACTGTGTTCTTATACATTGTTCACGTTGCCAACATGTGATTCAATTTTATCGATTTGCCCGTTACAAATTACCATGCTCTTTGAGTAACTGTTCCGTCCGTCACATTTCGGCACTGGCATTTATTTGTTCATCGGTATTATCGGCCACCAGCAATTAGCTAGTTGAGTTAGTTGCTCTGCAATCCCACAGATAGAAACATCACGTAATTTACTGATCTAGGCCTACCTACGTCTCCCTTTCCCTCTACCGTACCTTCTCTAACTAATTGCGCAATACCCCCCCATGTCTAAGAATATGACCCACTAGTCTATCTCTTATACCCTACTCACTCTAACACGGCTTCATTTGTCTCTTCGTTTCTTATAGGCCACGCCTCACACCCGTACAATGCTACGCTCCACACACATATGCCTTCAGTAATATTTTAAAAATGTTATCTACAATTTTTTTTTTTTAATATTAATTTTAATAATTCATTTATTGAATTTATTGTAGCTTTTTTATGGGAGACTCCAGTAGCCTAATAATCGACGAACCTGACCAAAAAATAATCGTCAAGCTTTGATATAAAAATTATTACAAGTTATACCGTCGTTAATACTGCATAAAAAATATTAAATAATTGCTTCACTTTTCTATTTTCTACCTGAGGATGTATTTATGAATTTTTTAATAATAATAATAAATGAAATACGATCAAATTAGTGTGATTTTTCTAAAGAAAAATTCGTACGTGTTCCAAAAAAAAATATTAATTAAATGGCAAATTTATATCACAACTTGACATACTTCCCGCGCATCCTCTACATTCATTCTTATTTATATTGTCACTTAAAGTAATGAAAATAAAAATATATAAAAAAATAAAATAATTAAAAATTACCAACAATACTATTATATTAAAGAAAATTATGTCAATTCCGAAATTTCGATTATTTACGCCATCGAGCCGTAAATAAAGTCGATCTCTGATCGTAACTGCCACGATTTTAGATATATGTAATTTAAGTACTCTCAGACAATTACCGAAACGTGTTTTAAGAGCCACAACCGTGATGAAATGGCGAAGACAGCTAGAGCCGAACTATGGCCATTGCTAAGACATTACACCGAACGCAAGATATCGAACAATACCGTGCTTGTTGTTGTTGGTACATCGAAGTAATTGCACAAACAAAGGGAATTAGAACATGTATTGGAAACTGGACTAATCTATAGAGAATAGGCTCGCTTGGCTGTGGAATAAATTATTTTCAGTGAAGTGATGGTGAGATATGTTTCATGTTATGGATATGTTATGTAATATGTTCAGCAGTAGCTTAAGTTAAGTGAATAAATTTGCATTCTTCAATTTGTATTTTTTTCTAAAAAGCAAAATAGCAAAGATTTTTTTTAAATTCAAATATTAGCTACCGTACTTAATTTACAATAAAATTTTGGAAACAAAAAGTTTCGAGTTTTTAAATCTGAATTTAAAAAGATTTGTTTATTTATTTTTGCTTTAGTAGTTTTTGCGATAATTGAAAAATAGCTGGACCAAACATAAACAAACACAATTAATCAGTGAAATTTTACAACTAAGAATATCTTTTTTATTTCTGTTTATGTATTTATTGTTATTTATGTTTGTTGTTGAACAAAATAGCCATCAGACAGATATTGACAAAACAATTATTGAATTACGATGTTTTTTGTTTTTATTCAGGTCATGGCTAGTCTTATATAATATCACTCTGTCTTGACCAAACCATTTTTCAAATATCTCGAAAACTACAAAAACTACAAAAACAAAGCAAAGATTTTCAAATTCAGATTAAAAAACTCTAATTATTTTCTATTAAACATTTTATTGTAAAAAAATTAGAGGAGCCAATATTTCAATAAATCAAAAATAACTGTTTTTCAATTATCTCTATAACTTATAAAGCTATAGCGATAAAACAAACAAAAAAATAATAAAAACTTCAAAAATCTAGATTTTTTTTGTAAGTACTGATGCAACATCCCGTATAAAACTTTTTCTTTAATGTATAATAAATATCCATTAAATGGTAGAAACAAAAATTTGTTTATTAAATTGACGTTTTAATGTCAGAATAAAAGTATTTATATATTCGTAATAAAAATACCGTTATTAGCGTAATTTTTTATAATAAGTTTAATAATTCAATAAATTGCTTCGTAATGTCCATGTCCTTTTACCACCGCGAAGAGGTCCTCGAGCATTTTGTATATCAACTTGACGGAGGTTTCTTTTGCCAGATATTGCCATGACCTTAGAAACAGTCACACCCATTAATGCAAATCGTATTTATAAAATAAAACCAACTATTCATTCCACCCAAAGACACATGTTAAGACAATATCGCTTATTAGTAAATCCGTAAGCCTCAGCCAAGAGATTGGCATTGAATCACGGCTTTAAATATACCAAGAATCTTCATATTAAGCGGCTGCGGGTTATAATTTAAACTATTATGTTATTATTATTTCGTAAAATCGTTTTATTTTTATAAATGTGGCTATTAATTAATTAAACATGGTATAATATGAGATAATGGTTTTTTTACAGGAAATTTTAAACAAACATTAGAAAGTTTTGGATTATGTAAAGATTAATTTAGAAGATGCCGTGACATTTCTTGGTAAGGTAAAAATAATAATTTTATTTTCGCTGTCCGTTCCGTTCCTTTTTTCGTTGCCTTTTTGAATACATTTGACACACGCATTTTGATCTAAATTTAATTTTACGCTACCAAATTAATATCCACCACAAAAAAAAATTGCCTAAAAGCTGGTAACGTCTAAAAATGTCAATTGTCGATCGATAATATTACCAGCATCTCCACATGCAATTAAATAACATTTTCCATATTGCAATTTAAATATACAAGCGAAAGTGTACGCTCAATAAAAAAGCGATATATGCATATATATTGTTCGCGCATTAAAACGAAAAGTTTATACTTAAAAATGAATTGGCAGAGCTCAACTGAATAGCCATCGAAACTATGCGATATCGTGTTTCTATTAGAGAAAGTTTTTGCGACAACGAATCGCTTCTTTAACTTGAAAAAGCGCTCGATTTAAATTGGAACGGCTCTTTTGCATGTCGGAAGACAGTGGCTTGAAGGAACACCACATCCACATGCCCGTCAAACAATAACCGGCTCAGAATAGTCATTGTCGTAATTATGCTGTTTCAATAATTATATACCGCACGCTGCGCACTGAATTTACGTTTTCCGGTTTTGCCAAATTTTTTCCAAAAAAAAAAAAGATTTCGGTATAAGATGTGTTTTAAAAAATGTATTTGTTTGAATGGTATTCTTGGTTTTTTTTTTCGGGGGCAGCTGTTTATAAAATAGGCAAATATTAGACCGATTTTAATGAGTTTTATTCAAAATTAATTATTTTCAATTTTTTTATACATCTTTTTTTTACATTACATTACATCCGATTTATTATTTAAGTAGATACTTTAGCGGGCTTGAGCGTGAGTCAGGTTCTATTTTTTTTTAAATTTTACGTTATTAATATTTGATAAAATTTCAAAATTGGTTAAAAAAAACAAATTGTTTGTGGTGCCATCTTTGATGAAGCCAATGAAACTCCTGTATCAGTCATGCGCTTCACGAATGCTCTAATTTTCCACCGAAGGATATATTTATAAAAAATAATAATAATAAGTGAAATACAATAACATAAAGCGATTTTTTCTTTAAATAATAATTCTCAAATAATTTGAAGAACTGCAAGTGTTCCGAAAAAAAATTATTAAATAGGTAAAATAACTTTATAATTTTGCATACTTCCCTCGCATCCTCTACATTCATATTGATTTATATTTTCATCGGGCGAAATGATTATAAAAAACAATTCAACGCACTAAATCGAATGCATATGTTACATAATAACCATCGAAATTTCATCAAACATTTCCCAAGCATTTTAATAGTACTGCCATCAAAAGTCACGTACTCAATGACACAAACGAGTACGTGAAGCTTTAAGTGTACTGTACTACATAAATACATAACAAAACACAAGTAGGCTGGTTACCATTTGCCGCTCAACAGAATACCAACGACCATTATTATCGTGGTACGGTTTCCTAGCAAAACTTGTATTTAAAATCACAATCACTGCAGACATATTAACGGTAACGGTGACGATACTGTCACCAGTCACCATGACCAATTGATGGACATTAGCCGTTCCTCCGCGTCGTTTTATTGTGATATACTGAAGATTATGTTAAAAGGACGAAATAAAATGTCAAGAAATTTTCAAATTTCTTTATTAAATTTCTTACACAAATTTATCAAGAAATATAATATTTAAGGGTTGATCAAATGTTTTTTGTGCCACCTGTACTTATATATTAGTTAATCATGAATTTACGATATTTATTTTATGACTATTGATCAAATGTTTTATGAATTTATATGTCGAAACGTACCATTTTTTAATTTTTAATTTTATAAGTTTTAAAAAATTGTTTGAATCAATAAATTATTTGAAAAATATAGTGTAGTGATGTAAATTTGCCACTCATCTGTTGAAAATATTGCAACTGAAATATTAAAGCTTTGGCAAATATTTTTGAGTATCAACAGTTTTAAAGTAGACAAAATTTTGATGAAAAAGAAGCTCAACTTTGAGATTTTATAAAAATTCATCTATTGAAGCTAATTTCACCAAAATCTGTCATTATTTAATCTAAACATTTTTTAATGTGTGTTAAAAACATGAACGTCCTTACGACTTTCCTGTAAAAAAATTAATTGACTCAATAAAAACAAGTATTTTTCAATATTCAACAGTTTTAAAGTAGACAAAATTTTGATGAAAAAGAAGCTCAACTTTGAGATTTTATAAAAATTCATCTATTGAAGCTAATTTCACCAAAATCTGTCATTATTTAATCTAAACATTTCTTAATGTGTGTTAAAAACATGAACGTTCTTACGACTTTTCTGTAAAAAAATTAATCGACTCAAAAAATACAAGTATTTTTCAATATTCCACAGTCTTAATAAAGTAGAAAAATGTCGATGAACGTTTGGGATTTTATAAAAAATCAACTAACGAAGATAATTCCTCGAAAATTTGTCATTATCTAATCCAAACCTTTCTTAATGCGTGTTAAAAATATTACGTCCTTACGCCTTACCTGTAAAAAAAAATTGTTGATTCAAAATTTCTAATCAATCGAAACGCTACTGCACAATATTATTGCACTGCGTATATCTGTGCTGTTCTTGTGGTGGACTACTTTCTCGATGAGCGACTAAACAAAAGGACGAAACTAGCTAACAGTTGTTACATTCTTCTTTTAATTTACTATTGCAATGATACAGATACAGACTGTTTATTATTTTTGCTCATTTTATTATGATGCAATCATTTGCTCGAAATTATGACAAGATTTTTGGGATAATTTTTTTTCGTGCTCTTGTTAAATATATCCTTCTATAGAGAAGATTATTTAATTGGATTGTGTAATAGAAATTAAATGGGTAATAAAAATGACTCGCTAATTTAAATTTCGTAAGTTTATTTTGTGAAAGATAACAAAATAATGTATGTAAATATATAATTTAATAGTTATTACAAATTAGTCAATGATTAAATGGTGAAATAATAAATACATAGTTCAAAAAATTTTTTTTTTTATTATGTTCTTTAAAAAGGTCAAAAGTAAGATTTATTTTTCGTTTAACAATTTTGTTATATGTATTTTTCGAATTATTACGTAAGAATTTTTTTTTTTTTGTGTATGTTAAATTAAGTCAAACAAAAAGACATTTGTGGTGATAATAAATGCTAAACATGAATACAGAAAGAACAATTATATAGGATTATTTGAATTGTATTGTATTAAATTACGGACCATGACTTTTGACCAATACAAATGTATTTTTTTTAAAGAAATAAATAAACACAAAACATGCGATATATAATTATAGTTTTTTAACAATTGCATTGTATGTTTAATGGAATTATTTGAATTTTTATAGTTTCACATGTTCATTTTTCATAAGATATATATTCTATTTTTAGTAAAAGATTTTTTCCAGAACAGCCTTAATATTTTTAATACGCAGTAGATTAAATAATGACAGTTTTTTGAGGTATTAGTTAATTTTAAAAAAATCACAAAGTTGATATACTTTTTTTCGTCAATTTTTGTTTCTTTTGAGACTCTGCTAAAAGTTAACGCATCCCCCAAAAAAATTACCGAACCCTTAATACTTAAGTTTGAATATTTCAAACAGTTTGATGAAAAAAATACTTTTTTCTCAGTGTTACATTAAAAAAAAATCTTAATTCGAAAAATGCAAGCAAACAAAAATATTTACCATAAATTTTTGTTAATATAAATAATAAAATCTTTATTCAAACACATTACTATAGCCTTAAATTGTACATATACAAAACGAACAAACCTCTAGGTAATAAAAAATACGAAATTCTGCTCTGAAATTTAAAAGTATGACTAACAGAACCAAACCATCTGGAGCATAAGATGTTATTTTATTCAAAGAATACTCATAAGTTGTTATGTATCCTTGAATGCCAAAGATCGTGATATTTACACATGCAAAGTACCAATGAGAAGAACTGCTCTTTAAAGATAGATTTTTATTTTAATACACGAAGCACGATTCGAATTATTGTACACTTATATTTTATATATTAAAAAAATAGCATTTATTATGTTTAAAACAACATATTTTTTTTGAAAAAAAAAACCCTTCCTTTTCAAATTGAACTACAGAAACAATTCGTTAAGTTCGTGTGTTTTTTTGTTTGTTAATTCTTCAATTTTTTTTCATAGATGCGACGAAGACGACAATTCGTTGCGGCCATCCGGCGGTTCCGGTAAATGCTCGCGTGTCGCTCAGCAGACCGGAACTAACACCGGGTACCGTAGCCAGGTACCTTTGTGACGAGGGGTACGAAACTTTCGGTACTACCGAACTCGCATGCTCCGTGAAGGGACTGTGGCAAGGTGAACTGCCCTTTTGCGGTAAGTGCCACAATTTAACCAACTGTTTTTAATCAAAAAAATCAGCGGAAATAATATGAAGAAATTTGCAAATTGTTGAATTTTTCGAGTAATTATTAAAAAAAATGCGATTATTTCTTTATTTTATATAAAATATCCAAATTTAATTTAACACCTATATGCGCATTTCGAATACTATTCCTCTATCTTCAGTAGCGCAATATTATATTATTAATCTTTTCTAGTTTTAATTTTTGAGACTAGTTTTTTTTATAAATCAATTTTTTATTACCTTGAACTTTGAATTGTTTTATTGAAACTCCATGGATGATTTTTTTGCAGAACATGGTTATTTTTTTGTAATTAACAATCTCCCACATAAGTATGTTTTGGAACCACGCAGTTTGAACAATTTGAATAATTTGATTGCCTTGATTTGTTAACAATAAATAGTTTAAAAGTCATTGTCATTGTTGTAACGCTTTAAGATGCTCTTAATTTTTTTTCTAAAGCAGAAAATTTAACCATCTTTGTTTTTGTAGAAAATAGAAGGACTAAAAATAGACAAATTCTTTATATGAAGAAATATGGTATATTTTGAGTCGAGAATTTTTTTTACAGAAAAATAGTGGGGATGTATTTTTTTAAACAGGTATTAATAAAGGATTAGATAATGACAATTTTGCAAGTATTAGTTTTTTTAGTTACTTCTTTTAATATCAAAATTTACCTTTTTTGTCAAAAATTTTCTTCTAGTTTAAAACTCTGCCAAAAATTAACGCCGCATGAAAAAAAATTGCCCAAGCCTCAATATCTAAGTTGGAATATTTTGAACAGCTGAGCGTTAAAGTTACAACACTGCACTATTTTTATCAAAAAATTTCTTGGCTCAAAAATTTCTAAACACTTTTGAAGTTAAAAATGAAAAAATTATACATTTTGATATATAAATATTATTAGTTCTATCAGATGTTTCGAATAAAAAATATATAAATCATATATAAATATATATAAATATTATAAATATATAAAAATATATTTATAATATTTATACAAACATATAGAAATATTACAAAATCTTTATTAAATCAAATCATCTATTTTCCTCAATTCTTTCAACAACAAAATATTTTGTTTAACAGGAACAAATGTCGCTTTTCGCAAACCCGCGAATCAATCTACTTCCGTTCGTAACTCGTTGGCGGGAAATGCCAATGACGGCGAACGAAGCAAAGAGCACGATGGTCACCGATGCTCCGAGACACAAAAAGAAGTGTCCCCCTGGTGGAGGGTGGATTTACTGCGATCTTACCCCGTTAAGGTGGTTAGGGTGACCACTAGGGGTTGCTGTGGTCACCAGCCACTTCAAGATCTAGAAATTCGGGTGGGGAATAGCAGCAGCGATCTGCAGAGGAATCCTCTCTGTGCTTGGTTCCCTGGTACTATTGGTAAGTGGTTTTGTTTGTTTGTTAAGGAATTGTATTTTTTTTTATTTTGTGTACTCTAATAAATAATTTTAAAAATTTTGGTTGGCACTTAATTTTATCAAGCTTAAATTATTTTAAAAACTGCATTTTTTTACTAAAAAAATATTTTTTTATAATTTTAGTTCATTTAAAAAAATGTAAAAAGAATTTTTCAATCGGATCTTTTAATTTTTTATGACAATTAATATTATGAACCTTAAATTAGAATATAGATTAATAACCACAGCATCAGATAATGGGCATACCGGTGTAGGTTTTATAATGAATAGAAAGTTGGGATGTAGAGTAAAGAGTTATTGCCAAGTTAGTGATAGAATTATAACTATTAGATTGGACACGAAGCCAACGGACACAGTTATAGTGCAAGTATATATGCCAACTTCAAGTCACGATGATGAGGAGGTAGAATCCATTTATGAGGAGATTGAATCTAGGTTAGCAAACGTTAAAGGACAGGATAATCTAATTGTAATCGGAGATTGGAATGCCGTAGTAGGTAAGGGAAAGGAAGTTCCAATAGTAGGAGAATATGGAATAGGAACACGTAATGATAGAGGGGATAGATTGGTAGAGTTTTGTATTAGGAATAAGCTAGTGGTAGCAAACACGCTTTTTCAGAATCACAAGCGCAGGATATATACGTGGAAAATGCCAGGAGATATAGGGAGGTATCAGATAGATTACATACTGGTTAAAGAGAGGTTTAGGAACCAGATTAAGAATTGTAAGAGTTACCCTGGAGCAGATATTGATAGTGACCATAATTTAGTAGTCCTGGACTCAGAGGTCAAATTCAAGAAATTACAGAAGTCTAAACAGGTCAGAGTAGATGTCGATAGGTTAAAATTAGCTGATGTATGTGAAAAGTACAAGCAGAAAGTAGAAATCATGGCTAATGGAACATCTAGGAGCGACATAGATTGCGAATGGAGGGAAATCAGAAATGGGTTAACTACAGCAGCAAATGAAGTATTAGGCACAAAGAAAAGGGCAGGTAGGAGGGAATGGATCACGGAAGAAATAGTTGAAATGATAGAAGCAAGAAGGAAAATTAAAATTGAAAACACAGAAACAGGACAGAAAAAATATAAGGAACTAAGGAACTTAATTAATAGGAAATGCAAGCTAGCGAAAGAAGAGTGGATAAAAGGAAACTGTGAGGATATTGAGGAGGATATGAGAAGAGGTAAAGTAGATTTGGGCTACAGGAAAATTAAGTCACATTTTTCTAAAGTAAAACCAAAGGGTAACATTATATGTGATAAGCAGGGTAAGGAACTCACAGAAAATAAGGAAAAAGCTAGAAGATGGAAGGAGTATCTTGAAGATTTATATAAAGGTAGGCAGGACATGGAGGAGCTAGAAAGTGTGGAACAGATAGATGAGGATGACTTAGGTCCTAGCATACTTAGGTCAGAGTTTCATAGAGCATTAAATGATTTACGGAATAACAAAGCAGCGGGGATTGATATGATACCAGCCGAATTAATAAAACACGCAGGGGAAAAAATGCAGGAGCGATTATACAGGTTAGTTTGTAAAATATATGAGAAGGGAGAAGTACCACAGGATTTTCAGCGTAGTAGAATAGTAACAATGCCGTAGAAAATAGGAGCTAATTTGTGTGAGAACTATAGGACCATAAGCCTACTATCACATGCATCGAAGATATTGTTAAAGATTATTTATAGGAGATTAGAAAATAAAGTAGAGGAAAGGCTAGGAGAAGATCAGTTTGGTTTTAGGAAAAACAGAGGGACGAGAGAGGCGATTCTAGCACTAAGAAAGGTAGTAGAAAAAAGAAAGAGGGTAGGAAACGTAACTTGCATAGCTTTTGTAGACTTAGAAAAGGCATTTGATAATGTAGATTGGGACATAATGTTTAGAATTTTAAAAGAAACTGGTATAGATTATAAGGATAGGAGAATAATTTTTAATTTATATAAACACCAAACTGCCTTAGTTAGAATTGAGGGGGAAGAAGAGGTAGCAAAAATAGGGAAGGGAGTTCGGCAGGGATGTACACTCTCACCGTTATTATTTAATCTATATATAGAAGATGCAATAAACAAAGTAAAAGAAGAGTATAGTGTAGGTGTGAATGTACAGGGAGAGAAAATATATATGCTGAGATTCGCCGACGATATAGCTATATTGGAAGAAAGCGAAAAGAATTTAGCAAGGGTATTGAATGGTATGCAGGCAGTATTGACTAGGGATTTTAACATGAAAATAAATATAGGTAAAACTAAAGTGATGAGGTGTGACAAAAAGGAATGCAGTAGAAAAATGAGGATCACAATAGGAGATAATAGAATCGAAGAAGTGTCACATTTTTGTTATTTAGGCAGTAGAATCACAAAAGATAATCGAAGCAAGGTAGATATAAAGTGTAGGATAGCACAGGGTAGGAAGGCATTCGTAGAAAAAGAACAGATTTTAAGATCAAATATTGACTTGGGTATTAGAAAAAGATTACTGAAGGTATATGTTTGGAGTGTAGCACTGTACGGGTGTGAGGCGTGGACTATAGGAAAGGAAGAGAAGCGTAGATTAGAAGCACTTGAAATGTGGTGTTATAGGAGGATGATGAGGATTGGTTGGGAAGATAAAGTAACAAATGAAGCTGTACTAGAGTTAGTAGGGGAGAAGAGAAGTATCTGGAGAGTGTTACAGCGTAGGAGAGACAGATTAGTAGGGCATATTCTTAGGCATGGGGGGATTATGCAATTGATCATAGAAGGTAGAGTGGAGGGAAAGAGAGGGGTAGGTAGGCCTAGATTGGAGTATGTGAGTCAGATAGTTGAAGACGTTGAGATGAATAGCTATTGGGAGATGAAGGGATTAGCTCAGGATAGATCGGCATGGCGTGCTGTTTCCAACCAATCTTTAGGATTGCGGACTCTTTAACTAACTAAATTATATAGAAAAGTGCATTTTTTTAATTTTAAAAACATTTTTTTATAATCTCAGTTTATTAAAAAAAGTAAATTGAATTTTTTAATCGATCAAATATATTTTTTAAATTAATCTGACTAAAATATTAAATCAAGAAAAAACACATTGAAACTGAAGATATTTGTTTCACAATTAATTTAACGAGTACTTGCCAAAAAAGTTTTTTATTATGTACTAAACTAGTACTAGTCTAACAAATATTTTTTTAAAACTTTATAAAACTACTTCTATTATTAATAATATACGCGGACACGGATTTACACCGTCATAATTTTGTACTGTATGGATATTATTGTTATAAAACTGATTTTATTATTTTTAATTAATACAAACACACCTTTACCATCTTATAAAACCATGCTTTAGATTTACGATATAGAAATACATTTTTAATTGGTATTTATAGAATTACAAACTGGATAAGAATTAATCTTTTTATATAAAGGTGAACAAATAAATTACGTAACTGGCAATCGAAATCATTTACACTATGATAAAAAAATTGAACAATAAAAATCATGGGATATTCTAAATTTAAAATAAATATTAACTGTTGTTTAATGTAAATTTTCAATCGAATAATTAAATTGTAAATATATAATGAAATGACAGTTAAATTGTAATATATACATGTCATTTTGACATATGCCAAAGTGGGTTTATTAACTATTTGATTATTTGATTATGATTGATCGAAATATTATTTTTTTTTAAGTAAAAAAATCCATTTTTTATCCTATAATGAATATGTTTTAACGATGCAAAAAACATTAATAATAAATATAATAAAAAATTCGCCAGAGCGATTATATATATATATATATATATATATATATATATATATATATATTAATGAACGTAGAAATAATATTTTGAGTTGTTTTGATGTTTTTGACGAATTTTCAAATTTATTTATTAAATTTTACGATTGCATTTAAATCAGTCCGAATTTAATTTGAACTAACTGTCAAACTTGTCAAGCATGCGCATTATTTCAAATAGTAGTTAAAATCAAAGTACATTTCTCCACGTTTTAAAAACCTTTTTTTTTTATCAAAACACATTATTTTGTGAAAATTCAAAACTAAACGATTATCATTTGTTATTTTATAGTATAGTGTAATTTTCAAAAAATCCAATTTTTCCATCAAACTGCATTATTTAAATAATATTTCTAATTTAATGTAGAATTTTTTTAAGTACTCATTTCCTAACTAGTAAAGTGCATTGAAGATTTGTTTAATTAATTCCTAACCTTGACGAATTTAATTGCCACAATTACGCAATAAAAATATCATTTAATTAGCCTAAATCAGGTGCTTATTTACGCGATAGAATAACTTCTATCTTATAACACAATGTGCTAAATTAAAATAATACCAAAAAATGTATGATCTAACTTGGAAAATGAATTTATAGTCATTCTAAAGACCAACAAAAAATTGAATTAACTATTAATGATTTTATAATGATATTAGTGAATTTCTTCGGGGAATACGTCTAATTTAACATTTCTTCAAAGCATTATTTATTATTACTAAACAAGTGAAGGGAATCTTCTTCGCATTAACAATTTTACTTGACATTTTCGCTGCTAAATGGCAAAAGTAGATTTATTGGCAATGTTGGTTGTATATAATAAAAAAAATCGCATTCTATCATTTAGTTAATAGATAAATAAAGTGTCCATAAAAGAAAAAGAAAATTTCCGTAATAAAATATTATATGATTCACTGAGTATATAAAAATCAATGAGTAATTGACAATACCTTCTGATTTTGCAAGAAATTTAGTTCTAATATGATTTTCATTTTAAGAATTATTTACTAAAACATCGTTCTTGTGAAAAAAATGATTTTTTATAATAAAATAAATAGTTTTTTTTATATAAAAAAAATTTTTTTGGTCCATAATTCAGCAAATAAATATTCAACGATTTTTTAAAAATAAAACTAATGCTAATCCTTTGCAATATTCTTGTTTATAATTTATTTTGCATTGCGTATTATTTTCTTAAGATAATTTTCACACACAGGTGTTTTGAAAAAAAAAATTGCCAAGTCGTTTAACCCATTTAAAAATATTGCTAATATTTAAATTAGTTGCAAGAAATTTTCTCGATTATTACAAAAACGCCTTCCATAAACATACAAAAAAAAAAAAAAAAAATGCCTCGTTGTGATCAAATTTATGAGATTTTTCGCAGAGAGAAGTGTCCACAAAAATAATACAGACATCATTATTTTATATTGAAACAAAATGTGAAAGCTGCGGTATGAATAAACGCACATATTCAATATATGGGAACAATGTATAATTATAACGCCATTTTGATAGTACAATTATATTTATGATATGTAAATGAATTTTTCTTTAATTTATTATAATGGCTCGAGACAGGAGATTTCGAAATCGATAGGAAATTCGCCGTTACTGTATATAATGCGAATGTCTGTAAAATGACAATAGCTAAAACGTCTAAAGCTACGTCTGAAGCAATGAGAGAAATTAGCGAGCGTTTTGTTTTATTTTTG
Source organism: Leptodirus hochenwartii (assembly GCA_947310635.1). Classification (NCBI taxonomy): domain Eukaryota; kingdom Metazoa; phylum Arthropoda; class Insecta; order Coleoptera; family Leiodidae; genus Leptodirus; species Leptodirus hochenwartii. The sequence goes on along the minus strand of OX371183.1, from coordinate 1,473,637 downwards.
AATGAAATAATTGATTTGAGTGTATATAATCGATGCGTTCAATATTTCGGACATGGAAACAATTGCTTAAAACCAAAATCGAATTTAATCAGCTACAGCAAAATAATACCTGAGAAAATAGAAATATAATAGTAGTAAATAAAAATTTTTAATCGTCAATTAAATAGACAAAGCGCAAATTAATGCTATGTATATATTTTGTTGGGCGATGTGTTTTTTTACGAAAAAATAAAACTTTTTGTACAACTAGAATAAATTTCGGTACATATGCAACAGTTTTTTTTTTGTTTAGGCAGATTTAAAAAATCACTTATCATAAACATGAAAATATTTCTATTTAATTTGCTTTTTTTTATATGTAGATAGAAAATGTTTGTTCAATTCAGCAAAAAGCTTGCATTATGAACAAATTAAATAAGATTTTTTGCTTAAATCTAGTTTAAAATATTGCAGGAAAACAAATTTTCATGGCAAGGGTTTTATTTTTTATTTTTATTTTGTTTATTCCTACAAAAATTCATTTTCCCTGAGAAATTGCCAAGATTAAAATCCCTACATATTCATAAAAAAAAATTTATTAAGTCTAGACAATTTCAATGTTTGACTAAAACACGTTTTATTTATTATTTATTTATTTCGTATTTGTGATTTAATTTAGAAAAGTCCACTGGTGAAATATTTCAAAATTCTCGTGCACAATTTTCAAAATTTAATATAAGCTTTCATCGAAAAATCGTGATAGACATTAAAAAAATCGATAATTTATTTAGTTCAATTCTTTTCAAGAAAAAAAAAATTATTTGTATAACGAAAAATATTTATATTTATATTTTGTATATCGAAAATATTTTTCTTTGATGTACAAAGGAAATATCGCTGATATTTCCATTTTCAAGTCTTTGCGAAGAGAAACCAGAAATATATGAAATCAATATTAAGAACGAATCAAATATTAATTTTGCATCATTATTTTACTAAATTCTAGCGGCAAGAAAATTTTTTTTTTATATAAACGTATTGACAATATCCAAGTGGTAGATTGGTAATTACAAATTAGTTTCTGCGAGCATTTTATAATGAGCTCATGTAATTTTCTGGTCACGATTTGATCAATTTCTGTTACGTATTTTTATGTATCCGCACGAATGAGTTCGAATCTGATTTGATTTTGATTTTCGTTAATTCCTCGGTGCGGTTTCTGCACGCTTTATAAATATTCTGCTCAGTACAATTATATTTATTCATTCATTGGTCGAAATCAAAGAAAAATCATTTCCTTGTCTTGATTTCTGGTCTTTACGTTGTACTTTTTTTTCTGGTAAGGTCAAAATTTAGTTTCAACACATCACAAGATTTTGAATATTTTAGTCGTATATATATTTTTTATATTGAATCATTTTTTTTTATTGTAATAAATAATTTGTTTAATGAAATTTTACTGTTTATTTACTTAAATCCTACAGATAATGAAGAAATCCACAAGGCTAGTGCAAGAAGAAAATAGTTGACCATTCTCTCAAATAAACCGATTCTTATAATAACACAACACCGTTTTAATAAATATTTCAACGCCAAAATAATAGATATATACAGACACGTTTTAAAAAAATATTTATATTTTTTTAAATTACCTAATAAAAAAAATTAGTTGTAATTGAAATTTTATTTCAATTTTAAATTCAAGCAAAATATTACATACAATTGATTGTTTTTTTTCCGATCGTTCTGTACATTTAAAAAAATCATTATATTTTTATTACGTATTTTAGGACGTGCTAAAAATTTATTTTCGTTATAAATTTTACTTACAGATGAAGGTGTTACAAAAACCTTCACCTGCGCAAGATCTTTAATTGGCCAATTCGTATTTCTTCAGTTAGTTAGTGTGGAAGGATCGTTGTCCTTGTGCGAGGTGGAAGTTTTTACAACAGACGGTAAGCACATTTATTTTTTATTAATTAAATATTTCGTACCCGGTATAATAACAATACAATATTTGAAAAAGAACAAAAATTAATGCATATGAAATCTAATTTATTCAATTTATTGTACTTTCACTCCATTTATATATATTTATTAAAAAAACAACTGTTTAAATATTTTTTTCCCAGGAATTAATCACTTGACAATATAATTTTTTAATAACTACCGGCAGTATTTATTTTTAATTAAATCGAGAGAAAAATCAGTCCATAAATCAAGAAGTTGTTCATTAGATTTTATTATGTCTTATATATGTACAGATATAGACAGAAAAAATAGTTGTACATAAAATCTGAATTTAATTTTTTTTTTACGAATAGTAAAGTACCTTAACCTCAATATGTCATATGTCAAATGGTCTAGTCGGCCATTTAAACACGTTTTTTTAAATTATTTAAAAAATATATATTTTGTAGGTTTTATTTTAACTGAAGTAAGAAAAACTGCAGACACGTAATTTTTTGAGTTTCAGTAGTGTACTTGTTTTTAAACTTGGGTAATTAAATCGTGACTAATTCCTTGTAATAATGATGGTAAAATACACAACAAAATTCGAATAACACACACGAAACAATGGTAATGTTGAATATGTCGGGCTATTAAAGAAATAAATCACCTTGGTTTGGAAAGACATTATTTCCTAGTAAAGCCACGACGATTTTCCATAATTGATTTCTCTTTATTAAATGATAATTGCTCCGCTTCTAAATTGGTTTATTTTATAAAAAATTTCTTCGGATCTGTCACGATCTCTTAAGCGCGTTGTAAATTACGTACTCGAGTCTAATTCTACGATTTCGGGAAACCGGAACATGAAATTAAAAAATTTAATCGAACCTTAAAAAAAATATATATAAACAATATATATTTTTTTTTTAGAAGTTAATATCTTCGTATGAGGAATTTTTAAATCGTTTAAGAAATCGTATGTTTTTTAAAATTTTTAAATATGTTTCTGTTCCAAAGTAGATGCAAAAATAAAAATTGAATTGAAAAATTGGTTGGTCAATTTATTTGATTGTAGTTTCGTTTCTTTTCTATTTGTTTTTCAAATATAACGGAACGTGTAAATAGTAAGAGAATGTGTAAGAAAAGTAAAAACTCTGCTTGTGGAAAAAAACATACTTTCGAATTCGCGATAAAAGCGAAACGAATGCTAATTTTAATTATTATATACAGCTTTAATCCGCCATATTGAACAATCCTAATTAAAATCTAAGAATAGCGTATTATTTTAAATAGCAGATTTCCCATACTTAACATAATTTATTATAATTATTTTTTTATAATAACGATAAATATTTATATACGCAATATTTCTAATTTAATTTCAAGAAAACTAAGAAATTACAAAAAAAAAAAATGTTTCAAAAAACATTTGATTCAATTTGATTTGACACTTTACTTTTCTAAATGTCTTTATAAAATCATTGTTCTTCCTATTTTCCGGTGCTTAACTAAATATAATACAAACCAGTGGCGTGAAGAAAAATATATACAATTATAACAACACAAAATTAATTCATAAAAACAATAAATTCATTTATTTTAGTTATACAGCTAAACTAATTGCAGATTTAGAATTTTCAGATCATATTATATTAGAAAATATACCACTCAATTAATTTTTCACGTAAAATAAAAATTGTAAATTTTTACATGAGGCGTCCAAATAAAAATATATCTAATTGCTCACTAATTGAAAATTTGTATTTTTTAAAATACACATTTCCCATCCATTTTTCCAAATGCTGAGATTACCATTAGAAAATACGATAAATTCGCTTTCGAAAATGTGAAAATTTTGCTAAAAAAAATTCAAAACCCTTCGAATTCAATTTTTTTTTGCTAAAAAAAAATCAAAAGGAGGTACCCTTCTCATTTTTCAATTTTCAGTTTTTTTTTAACGATATCTTCCAAACTGTTACAAGTTAATGCGTGCTTAATTTCCGTTTCTAAACCATCGTTCTTTATATAAGAATAATTTGTGCAAACTGCAAGCTCGTAAATCTTCTTTGCAATGAGCCCAAGAGGCTGTTAACATTTACCTACAATTTTTTGAAGCTTGTAAAGTATAGGAACAGTTATTGTAATTTTATTACGTAAGAATAGAAAGGTCTGTAAAGGTAGCTTATAAATTTGCAGTAATTTTAATATATACAAATTTTTATATTATGTTGTATATATTGATAAATAGTGATGGAAATTTTTTTTTATTTATATTTAGTTAGTTAAAGAGTCCGCAATCCTAAAGATTGGTTGGAAACAGCACGCCATGCCGATCTATCCTGAGCTAATCCCTTCATCTCCCTATAGCTATTCATCTCAACGTCTTCAACTATCTGACTCATATACTCCAATCTAGGCCTACCTACCCCTCTCTTTCCCTCCACTCTACCTTCTATGATCAATTTCATAATCCCCCCATGCCTAAGAATATGCCCTACTAATCTGTCTCTCCTACGCTGTAACACTCTCAAATACTTCTCTTCTCCCCTACTAACTCTAGTACAGCTTCATTTGTTACTTTATCTTCCCAACCAATCCTCATCATCCTCCTATAACACCACATTTCGAATGCTTGTAATCTACGCTTCTCTTCCTTTCCTATAGTCCACGCCTCACACCCGTACAGTGCTACACTCCAAACATATACCTTCAGTAATCTTTTTCTAATACCCAAGTCAATATTTGATCTTAAAATCTGTTCCTTTTCTACGAATGCCTTCCTACCCTGTGCTATCCTACACTTTATATCTACCTTGCTTCGATTATCTTTTGTGATTCTACTGCCTAAATAACAAAAATCTGACACTTCTTCGATTCTATTATCTCCTATTGTGATCCTCATTTTTCTACTGCATTCCTTTTTGTCACACCTCATCACTTTAGTTTTACCTATATTTATTTTCATGTTAAAATCCCTAGTCAATACTGCCTGCATACCATTCAATACCCTTTCTAAATTCTTTTCGCTTTCTTCCAATATAGCTATATCGTCGGCGAATCTCAACATATATATTTTCTCTCCCTGTACATTCACACCTACACTATACTCTTCTTTTACTTTGTTTATTGCATCTTCTATATATAGATTAAATAATAACGGTGAAAGTGTACATCCCTGCCGAACTCCCTTCCCTATTTTTGCTACCTCTTCTTCCCCCTCAATTCTAACTAAGGCAGTTTGGTGTTTATATAAATTAAAAATTATTCTCCTATCCTTATAATCCATACCCGTTTCTTTTAAAATTCTAAACATTATGTCCCAATCTACATTATCAAATGCCTTTTCTAAATCTACAAAAGCTATGCAAGTTACCTTTCCTACCCTCATTCTTTTTTCTACTACTGTTCTTAGTGCTAAAATCGCCTCCCTCGTCCCTCTGTTTTTCCTAAAACCAAACTGATCTTCTCCTAGCCTTTCCTCTACTTTATTTTCTAATCTCCTATAAATAATCTTTAGCAATATCTTAAATTTATATTTACTTAAGAAAATTGAGATCTATAAAAATTCTTCCACTTAGTTTTCTTATAATTTATACAAAAAAAAAAAAACTATTAAACCTACACTAAAATGACTTGCAGATTTTTGCATCCTGAGATCATTTTTATTAGGAAATATCGCTTTTAATTATTTTTTCACGTAAAATAAAAATTGAAAAATATTATACAATACGTCCACAAAATCTGTTCATCTAATTCCACACATTGCAATTAACTGTACGTTTCTATTACTATTTATTTATCCACAATATGACGATAGTTTAAATAATAACTGTTTTTTTTTCATAAACACATTCAAGAACGCTTTATAATTTATTTTTTCACTATTATTTATACCACATGAATGTTATGTAAGACCACTATAATTCTATTGTTGTTTGGAAATAGTTATATCGATTTGTCAGATGGGTAATATTTAATTCTTTCTGTTATGCAAAATGCAGTTGCAAATATTACATATTGTCAAAATTTAACGGTATTTAGTTCTAACAAAATTTAAAATATTTTAAATTCCAAAGATATATAATTTGTTAGTCCACAGATGTGTTTATAACCTTTTCAAAACTCGAAGATACTTATATTTTTTTAATCAAAACTCAGAGGTACTTATACATTTTTTAAAGTACAACACTGTCCGTTTTATCGAATATAATAATAATAATAATAAAACCATTAATTGGTATATGCCAGATTAAGAAAATACAGCCAAAAGGAATGCCATCCCATAATAAGATATAAGGTTCATCCTTGCTCTTCCTGGCACCCGTGTATGTAATTTAAAAAAAACCCGCCCTTGCAGAATTTTCCGTTGATCGTTGCGCCTCACGTTCGGCGCCCGCGGACGCCCAAATCACCGCATTTGCGCGCACCTGCTACGAGTTCGGTGTGGGCAAAGGGGGCTCCTTCGAAGAGGCGCGCGCTATCTGCCGAAAGGGCCATCCTCGAGGCGATCTAGTCCATTCCATGACGCCGGCAGCCACCAGCTACATATACGCCGAGCTGGAGCGAAGAAGAAGCTCGCTGAAAACGCAACTGGTTTGGATTGGGGCGCAAAAAGAGCCGGGGTTGACCACTCGGACCTGGAAATGGGTCAACGGTAAGCGAGGGTTCATTAATATTCTGTCGATTTCGATATTTACCCAAATTTTTGAATACTTTGAAGCACACATAACCATCATTTACATTATACATCATAATATACAGATTATAAGAAATTTTTAAACATTTAATACATTTTTAAACCTTATGTAAAAGCAGACATAAGAAAAGAATAGTAAATTAATAAAAGATCAGATATATTATTTATTGGCAAGTCAATTGTTAATTATGGATTAAAAAATTGTTTTTGTCTTTTAGAATATATGACATTGTTTGGTAGATTATAAATTTTTTTTATTGTTTAATTGATTTAATTGTGTATTCGTCTTTATTTATCTTCTCCACTTCTTCTACAGAATAAAACCTTTTAAGAAATTTAAAAAAAAAAACAGTTTCCCGTTTTCATCTGCCATTTTTTTATAAAAAAAAAATTCCATCAGCCCTTGACTATTTGATTATCAAACACATTGTATAATAGGTTATAGATTTTGCCGTCGTTATGTTGTGATATTTTATAATATGGAAGAGAAATCAAACATTTTATAATGTATAATGATCATTCGTTATTAGTATCGATTCTAAATTCATCTAAATTAATTATGTAAAATAATATAGGCTGCGGCACAAATACCTCGAGTTCATACAAGACACTTGGTTGTCGCATTTTGTTTTGATTGCATCGAATTAAATGTAAACTTGATGGTGTTATTTGGATTATATATTCAATAAGAAGAATAGTATTAGCCTAGAAATGGCGGAAGACAACTGCAATATGTGTGCAATAGTTCTTATTTAAACGAGGTAGAAATTTCTTTAGCGCTATGTCTTCATATTTAATTTATGAAGATGCAATCTGTGCGGATGCTACGAAAAAAATGTGACCGATTTTTCCAAATATTTGTCTAAAGATACATTTGGCAAATCTTGTCGAGAAAATTGACCAAAATCGGGTCTTTAAAATTTATGGAACTCATTAAACGGAGCAAAATGAGCTAATATTCTGTTTGCATTATTTTATTACTTTACCATATTAAAAAAAAACAACAAAAAAAGTCTCCCACTCGTAAACTACAAATTACCACATAACTACCCTAACATATACAAAAATATATATGCGTGAGACTCTCGCGCGGTTGAAGTGAAACTTGTGTATGATGCACTAGTGGGTGCATTTCTATATGGCGATGGCTCAGCTGTATCAAATTAATTTCGTTGATCTCTCACACCGCGTGTATCTTCACGTGTAATGAATCAGTGGCATTCAAATTCTCTATACCACCCACTGTGTCCTCAGTTAACGACGGTATCGATTCATCCAGTGTATTTGAGGTCGTTGGAAGGTTATGTTGTCCACCGTGCTTCTTTAACGCCCTTTGCCTGGCTCGATACTCTCTACTTCTTTCCAAGGCACTTGTTGGCACTTTTCTTGGCGGTTTATTCGCTTTCTTCCGTTCTCTAAAGGCTCGCATTCTGTCTGTACTTGTCTTTTTCTCCATTTTTGGTCAACCATATAATCAATTCCTCTGATGCAAATGCACAAATGATTGTTATTGTTTCTTGCTTCATAGTCTTTAGTATACGCTTACCTACCGCCTGAATAAACCAACCTACATTTTCACGAATGTTGAACTGAATCTCGCGGCATTATTCGATTCTTGGCGTGTCCGCCACGATCGAATTACACTTCGTGACTTACATTAACACACTCACGCCCTTAAGAAGAATGGCGCGCGCTTCGATGTAACAAACGGCGTTGTATTATTTACGTAAATCTAGCTTCGATGACGAAATGCGGCAGTACTGAATTAATTGATCCTTACGGATTAAAAATCGAATCAAACAAAAAGATATCTCATATCTCAAATATATCTCATACATGCTTTTTGAATCAATCAATTTGTTTTGATAAAGGTCAATATTTTGCGATCATCAGAACATTGTCATATTGCGATGAAATTGTGTTTATTGGGGATGTCATTATTTGCACGAAGACTCATTTGTTTCTGATAGTGTTTTTTCTTGCAAAGGTGACTTGGTGTCGCGTCCAGCATGGGGCAAAGACCAGCCAAACAATTACAATGGCGAACAAAACTGTGTCGTTCTTGACGGAGGTCGTGGGTGGTTTTGGAATGACGTGGGTTGCAATTTAGATTACCTGCACTGGATTTGCCAACACAGTAAATAAATACGTTCTTCCTCCGTTAATTTGATGCGGTCGAGTAATAACGATTATTTGTGTATTTTAAGGTCCATCTTCGTGCGGAAGTCCGGATAAGCAATTAAACACAACAATTAAAGGGACTAATTTCGACGTTGATTCGACAATATCGTATCATTGTCCGGCAGGACACAAATTGGTCGGCGATAAACTGCGAAGCTGCGGACTTGAAGGATTTTGGTCTGGATTGGCTCCATCATGTAAATGTAAGTGCCTTTTTTTCTGTTGCCCATGAAAATAATGATGTTCTCAAATCCGCATTCCTTTCAAAATCGTATGAATCAGGAAACGATTTTATAATATCCTTCAACTAATCATTTTTCAAAAAAAAATCTAATCATGTAGAAATCTATCAATGTTTATCGTATATGTGCAACTACTCGCAGAAGTAGTACTGATAATTATGAGGGGGGCAAATTATATTAATTTATGTACAGGTACAACATTACAGTTATGTGCAAATTGCAGCAATCATATTAAACCAACACGATATTCAATAGTTGATTCTTATGAATTCAATTTGATTATTTCAATCACGCATTCAATAAACATTATCATTAGCTGCAAATAAATTGCATTGTATTGTCTAAATATATTTATAGATATATTCTAATTTCTCTTGGCAACGAATTCTATTAAAATGTTCCTCTTCTGTTAAAAAAAAACCAACCACCACATTAATCAATATCTTTATCAGACATCGACTGCGGTCCTTTACCACCTCTTCCTCATGGTTCTGTCGCCTTATTCGATTCGCGAACGACTTTCGGCGCCAACGTCACCCACACATGTCACGAAAACTACACCCTTATCGGTCGAGAGCAACGTACTTGCGAGGGTACTGGTCAATGGTCAGAGGATGAGCCGCAATGTTTGTACGACTGGTGTCCAGATCCACCGTCAATAGCTGGTGGTCTCGTAAAGACATCCGGGCACCGAGCTGGTGATACTGCGGAGTACAGTTGCTCTTCGGGGTATATTCTTTTTGGTCAGGGCGTAAGTGTCGGCGAATTGATTTGATCACGACGATTGATGTTGAATTATTGTTGATAAGGTTCATTCGTGCGGTTTGGGAGGTGATTGGTCGGGGAAAAGTCCGAGTTGTAAATACGTCGATTGTGGCGCAGCACCAAATGTGGATCATGGCAGTTATCGGTTGTCGAATGGTACCACAACAGTTGATAGTGTGGTCGAGTATAAATGTCACGATGATTATTGGTTGGATGGTCAGAAATTGCAAAAATGCACGAGGGAAGGCAAATGGTCAGCTGATACACCATCTTGCGAATGTAAGGTGTATTTCTTACACAGCAACAAAAGTATTTTCATATTTTGCGATGTTTAGTGATAACTTGCGAGGAACCAGAGGTACCATCAGGAAGTTACGTTGTTGGATACGACTTTAACGTCCATTCTACTATAGAGTATCACTGCGAGGTTGGCCATATATTACGTGGTGAAGGTAGCCATATTTGCACTAGAGAAGGCGATTGGTCTGGAACGACCCCAACTTGTCAATGTGATCATTATTTATATTTGACCCTTAGGACGATTAACAAATCCATTTTTTTAATAGATATCGATTGTGGAAAGGTACCTTCTCTTCTATATGGCAACACTGAATACAGCAACGGTACCACTTATATAGGAAGTACCTTATCTTACAGTTGCACAAGAAACTATCGTTTAAATGGCGTTTCGAAAAGAGTGTGTTTAGAAAGCGGGCAATGGAGTGATAATTCACCTAAATGTGAAGGTTCTACAACCTAAAACTTTTGCAAACTCTTCAGTTGTATTATTGATCGTTTGCAATTTTAGAAATCAGGTGTCCAGAACCAATTTTAGCCGACCATAGTATCTTATCAGTTACTGGTAATGATAGAATGTATGGTCGTACTTTGATCAGAACATCTGAATCAAGCGGTACTAGCACCAGTTCTTATAAAATCGGCGCTTTGGTTAAGTACCGATGCGAAAGGGGCTACAAAGTCGTCGGGGAACCACTCAGCAATTGTGAGGAATCCGGGCAATGGAGCGGCGATGTTCCACGATGCGTTTGTATGTTAATACCCCAAAGGAGTACCATCAAATGCACAAAACCCTTCATTACCTCCTTTAGTTGTCGATTGCCAAATACCTGCACGAGTCACGCATGGTACCGTCACCTTGGCTTCGAATGCCACGTACTACGGAACTCTTGCCCTATATTCCTGCGAGTCGAATTTCGAACTCGATGGTGTTTCGCGTAGATTGTGCCTGGAGAATGCCACGTGGAGCTCCGAAGCTCCAATATGTGGTGAGATTCAATGTAAGGCACCTGATGCATTCCACGGAGTTCAAGTGCTGGTTAGTACCAGAAGTGTTGGCGGTATCGCTCAGTATATATGCCCCAGAGGACACAATATGATAGGAAATGGTACTAGAGTCTGTTTGACGAAAGGAACATGGGCTGGACGAGCACCTACTTGCACAGGTACTTTAAAAGTTGCGGAAAATGTTTGAGGATTATAATTTTTTGGCACGATTTTAGTTGTGGATTGCAAACAACCCAATGAAATCCCCAATGGACGTATTATAATAATGAATGGTACTACGTTCAATAGTGCTATCGAATACCATTGCATTCCGCAGTTTGAGCGTATTGGTCCGTACTTGAGGAAATGTTTGGATAATGGAGAATGGTCTGGGGAAGAGCCGCGATGTGAAAGTAAAACGAATCGTGAATGTTTTAATCTAAATAATTTGTTTGATTTTTAATTTGTTGCAGTGTCTATAGAACAACCTCAAGATAACTCCCATTTAGGTACCACTATTGGTATTGGTGCTGGAGTTGTCGTTTTTCTTCTGGTTTTGTTAGGATTGATCTACTTGAAGTTGTGAGTATTATTTCTTTTTTTTTATGGCTTGGATTGTTCTTTCTATAACCTTTGAAGATACTTTTCAGAACTTTTAATAATTAATATTATAAGAATTTATGCACTTAACACTCAAAAATGATTATCCTGCTAACGATGATTATTTATGCGCATTTTTTTCTTGCACAAGACATGATCCATTATTTCATAATAATAAAGTAAATATTGTTGTTGTTGATCATTTTTTCTGCTGGGGTGTTGGGCTATTTTCGAACTGTTGGGTGCTTTATTTTGGCATTGGAAGATCTCAACATTGCTTTTATATTTTAAAAATTATCACTACGGTGTTAAATTATAATATAAAATATCACTCAAATACCGTAACAAGCATTAAGTAGCTAGATGTACATTTCAAGGTATTTTATTTATCTTGAGCTACTGAAGAGAGGCGCATAGCGCTTGAAATGTACATTTAGCTACTTAATGCTTGTTACGGTATTTGGGTGATATTCTATATTATTGCTTTTATAGTCTTAAAACTCGTATCCAATTCTTCCGCACAACGTGGTGGTGTGTTGGCTTTGCTCTTATCGAGGTTGCTTTTTGTCTTTAACGCAACAAACGCTTTGCTTGGTCATCTTACATTTGTCTACTGAAAATCTCGTTGGTATTCTTTGTAAACGCGATTTGCGTGTTCGCTAGACGTAAAGCAACGCCCGTAAAAAACACGGAGAACGTAGAATCGGCAGAACGTAAAGAAGAGCGTAACGCTGCCGTAATGAGTTACGCTACTTTAAGTGATCGGACCGGTTACGGTACCCGGATACCGCCGTTACCGAACATGTACGAGAACGACGATGGCGATGAGAATATGTACGATGCACCGTATGATGAATCAGGTAGGGACAGTGGTACGTACGAACCAGAACCGATAGGACGGAATGGCGGTTTGGCAAGGAATATGGTTACTATTAATGGGGTGGCTATTAGATGAATGAGTTAAATAGGGCTGTGGTTGGTTTCAATTTGGGAAGATTTTACGACAACGATTGATGAATATATAATAAAGAAATAAACAACAACATGTTTAGGAAGTCTACAACGAAAAGACGAAGAATAAAAAAGTTCGGGGAAATAGTAAAGTTGGTTCTAAATATTCAAAAAATAAACCTTACAATTATTATTGGCGTACCATGTGAATTAAAGAACGACTTTACTGAGTTTGCGCCAAAGTAGATATTTAAAAAAATAATGTATATAGTGATGAATACATGGACATTGCAATTTTTATTTTGATCATTTTTTTCTAGTTTGATCAACTTGACGTAATTTCGTATGTTCTTACAACATACCTTATTAGTAATTTGAAATAATATAAAAACTAGCAAAAATTTATTAATTATACGAATGAATGTTTTCCTATTGACTAGTTTTAATTATTTTTGTACGTGCCGCTCCTGATTTTTATTTGTTAATTTATTTCTAGGCGATGTATACTTTCTGTAAAGGTGTATATTTTTCTAACGTGTAAATATTCTTGTACAATAATCTACAAAATAAATTATTTACCACGTAGTTTTATTCATATTATCCAATATTAATTATAGCGAGATTTTTTTATCGTCGACTGGATTATGTAACTAGTTATATTAAATTCGTTTCCTTATATGGAATTCATTTTAAATTGACCTGATTATTGACAGAATGTTTACTAAACTTAATATTTTCACATTTCTCACAGGTCCTTACATTTAATTCATATATAAACTCCGCAGTGATAATGGAAATGTTAAATATCTGCCGTTCGAATTAAAAAAAGCGACATTTCGTTTCAATATAATTTTGAATTTTCTGTTCCCGCGCATATATCGTCAGCAATCTTACAAAAATGAGATATGTCAAACTGATTCCTATGTTTATTGCGCATAGTCAAAACATCTCGCAGCCCATTATAAGTTCAAAGTAGATACGTGGTATTGTCAAATCACTGACGATATATAGACCGCATTGTGTTTTGTACTGCGCATACCGAGCTGGCTCAGTATAGGTGTGAATGTTGTATGAGTCAGTGCGTCTACAGCAATAATTCAAATAGCAGCCAGCAGTTTTCCTTGTGGCCCAGTTTTATAACACTACAGCAATTGCAGGTATAATTTCCACATTCTAATTCTTAGTATTAAGTAAACGTAACTGGCACCTAACTATAAAACGCCTAATTAACCTCAAATTCCTCTCGTTCGTCCCCAAAACTGTCCTATACTATTGCCTCGCGGTACATACGAGTTGATCAATATTCACAAAACCACTTTTCGCTTAAAGAAAACATGTCTTCGCGTAAAACCGTCAGCCGCAGAGTCACCACCAAAAAGCGGGCGGCCCGCGCCACGTCGAATGTCTTCGCGATGTTCGACCAGGCGCAAATCGCCGAATTCAAAGAGGCATTTAATATGATCGACCAAAACCACGATGGGTTCGTAGACAAGGAGGACTTGCACGATATGCTCGCCTCCCTGGGCAAAGATCCCACCGACGATTACCTAGATGGTATGATGAACGAGGCCCCCGGTCCGATTAACTTCACCATGTTCTTAACATTGTTCGGGGAACGTCTGCAGGGCACCGATCCGGAGGATGTAATTAAAAATGCGTTCGGGTGTTTCGACGAGGAGAATCTGGGTGTTATAAATGAGGAACGGCTGAGGGAGCTGTTGACTACGATGGGGGATCGGTTCACCGATGATGAGGTGGATGAGATGTATAGGGAGGCTCCGATTAAAGGAGGGTTGTTTGATTATGTCGAGTTTACTCGTATTTTGAAGCACGGCGCTAAAGATAAGGATGAGCAATAGAGGGATTAGGTTGAGGATGGTCTTTTTGTATTGCGACTATTTATGTAGATTCGTTTGCGGATTTACTATTGCCGCCCTAATTCTATTTGTAATCGATTTTTATACCTTCGAAGTGTACTAATGTTATTGTATATATGGGATACATTTGTAAAAGCATTTAATATATCGTACTTTATTTCTTATTATCGGATTGTTTTGATTTGTTTCTTATGTGGCATTAAATTGGTAATGTATTAGTCATTGATACAATCATTAACTTTGGTTAGTCATCTATTTGATAAAGCATAAACACGACGATTTCTCAAGACAAAGGTAGCTCGGTTTTATATATATACACACAAGATACCATCTGGTGCGTTTTGGACTTTATTATCCAACAAATTAGCTTATTTCCTTTAATATTATTGAATCTCCTTGTCCTCCTATTGTTTTCTATCAGGATTGTGCTCTGGGCACTACTTAAGTAGTTATTATTATTATTTTTCGAACATAATTGCTCTGATACGAAATTAAGGCAGTAGTTCATTTGAATCTTGAATTTTTCGTAGATCTTATTAGAATGTCATTTCAAGTTCTAAAACAAAATGGAATCGATAATAATTTACAGATTTCTGCTCGTTCTAGATAGTTATCATTTGAATCTCGGGTATTACCAAGTTAAGCATATCGATCGGTATTAAGTGTCTAGTTGAGACTTCTACCAATAGATAGCGCATGTAGAGCGAATTTAACTGTATGTGGGAACATACCTATTTTTATAGATATATTTGATTTTGTGTCCCGTCGAGTAGTTTTCGATGTTGTGTGATCTCTCCTAATAAAATCTTTATTTCTGTGCCCTTTAAATTGAAATTTTATAAGTTCCTTTCTTTGGGGTGTTAACAATTAAATAAAAATAAATTTTCTGCATTACGGAATTAGATTAATTTATGGGAATCGAAACCATTTCTTGGTTTTCATAGACCTGAACTCTTTGTGCAACTGACTTCTACCACCAAAATTTGCAATTCACCCTCTTCCATCCAACAGTGCAGAAATGAAACTTACCATCCTCGCTTTCCACTTTCCACAAATGTAAACATCGTTTTGTATGTATAATTTCTATTTGGATTGATATTTCATATTTACTCGCATAATTTACCCTCTGAATCTTTCACCCCGCTCCAATAATTTGTTCCATCCTCTCTTCCCAAAATTTATACTACAACATAACGGCATTATATTGTGCATTTCTGCTATGCAGATAGCAAGGAATTATGTAGAATCCAGAGGGAGTATGATATGTACAAAGAGAGTTGTTCCCGTTTTTGGAGGTTGAGGCAACTCAACTGTGTATTATTTTAGCGGGATAAGAATTAAGAGGTTTTATATATATACGCGCGTGTATGTGTGTGGCACCGCATAGTGTTCAACATCCCGAAATGTTGCGGTTCCCATTTAGAGCCTACTCTATATCTGAATCTTGAGGATGAAAGAACGAAAATCGAATGCTTGCAATCCCGCTTCTCTGGACTATTAAAATTGTAGCAGCCAAACAATTGTGTAAAATTACCTGCGGAACATTTGACCTTATATTGTTGGTGTTCGGTTTTTCAAAGTCATTTTTAAGAAGCAAAAACCTTACAAACCACTGGAACATTTGGGTTCTGCAATCCTCACATCCTCACATCATTGGAATTACAGAACAGACAAAGACAGTCAGCGACCTAGAGCTTGCTATACAATATACAGTCACTTCATACGACCACAATGTGTGTTTCATCCCCCCAGCCGACATTGTAGGGATAGGGATGAAGCCTGAACGCTTATAGCAGCTACTGTATATACATTTGTATTCAATGATGATGGTACTGATGATGCCATCGCTCCGACGGTTAATTCCGAGGGCTCTAAATAAACACTCCTGCGTACATACTGCGCAAATTCGCAGGGAATCATTATAAGGAGACCATCGTAAAATCGTTAGAGGAAATGTTGGATTTAACGATCGATATTTTTCGCTGACCTGCCCATTAAGATCAGAATATTCTCTTTTATGGCCAGACTAATTGAAGATTTTAAAATTGACTTATTTGCAAATTTATATGTGACATTTGTTGCCAATGGAACGTCGGCTACAGTATACACGACGAATTGTTGAAAGCACTCGAACCGAACCACCCACCCTTGTGCAAAGCAGCAACCCCTTATATAAACAGTACAAGCGCGCTAATGCCCGAAGAGCCACAGCACACCGCGCCGAAACTGGCTGGATCCCGGCACGTTGCAAACAAACCTCAGCTCTCCTCTCAATTCAAACCATCCCTTCAGTAAAATCCATCTGAACACGTCACACTGACACACCGATAGTAATAAATGAACGGAATGGTCTCATCTCTCTGTTGATTGAAGAATAATGTCATAGCTGACATGGTGTGTTTACAATGTGGTTTATATCCTCTGTATTTGCAATGCAATTCACTTTGGCAATCCTTAGTGCGATAGCACTCATTGTTTCATTGTCGTACAGTGTCGAAAATTTTGTTGCGTGGTACAGAATTGATGGGCGTTATAATTATTTACATTACAATCGATTGAAAATTGAAAAATGACTAGAGGCGATATAGTTTTGTTGGATAATTCCTTCAGATAATTTTGGCCGATAAATGCTCTTGGTCTTCGTAACACTAATACATTCGATTTTGGGGTGTTTGTTGCTTCGATGAAAACGTACCGTATATTGGAGTTGTAGGAATAAAATTATCGAGAGTCGATTCGGGCGCTTTCACATCCCCCTGTTCGCGGTTCCGTTATCAGCGAAACGGGGTAGGTATTTTAAAGTAAAGCAAACAAAGGGGATCGGCACGTGAGCATACTAATTGGCAAATTTGCACACTGCATTAAATTAATTTCAGACACGTCCAAACGGGCTTGTCTTTTGACATTTTATAAATCGATTTATGCCATTCAATAAGGTTTTCCAAAAATTCGTTGGTTTTCAATAAACCAAAGATTTTTTTACACTCTTCCTCTACCTGTCTAATGAATCTTATAACGAGGAGAAAATTTGTCTTTCCAACATAGTTTTGGACTTGTACGTTATCCATCTTGTTGTAAAACTAGGATGACTATTCTTTAAGAATATACTTCTTGTAGTGCGTGCAATAATTCATCATTGTGTCATCGGTTTTCTTAACGAGCCGGTAGTTAGTAAAAGTTAATTTAGGGATACAACACGAGAACATGTGTTCCTGCCATTTTAATACTTAAATCCGAAATTGATCTATTTTAGAAACACCTGGTACATGAAATAATATGCAGCAATGCTTGCACCAGTGTTTAGTTGGTTGTATAAAACCATTTGTTTGTTTGGATGTGGTAGTAACAAATTCTTATGGGAAATCGTAGAAAAGTTACGTTATACCATCCAGATTTTACAACAACAATAATCTTCTAGTTAAATTGAATATAATGAACGGTACTTTTCATGTCTCTGTATATATAGTTGATGGGGAAGTCTAATTTTAATGAGGTATTTTTAGTATATGCGGGCGCTAACTGCATGTAAAATTTGTACGAGGAACATAAATAGGCGTGTGCATATAATTAACTGGATATAATCTTCATATGGCGGGCTATTTGACAAGGCTAATAATTCGGAACTACCCTGCCTGTCTAAACATCGTTTTCTAAAACGCTATGAATCAACGGTTCACCATGATTATAACAGTAAGTCTTCGGGTTCGAAAAAAACATATTATTTTGATTAACATAGCAAATTTTATGGTAATTTAAGCTTCTTTAATTATCGGTTTTCTTAATTGGTTTACAACAAAACAGTTAATGCAAAATAATTAGAGTTTTCAAATCTGAATTTAAAGGTGTTTGTTTCATTTTTATAGCTTGAGCAATTTTCAAGGTAATTGAAAAATAGTTAATTTCGATTTATTGAAATATTAGCTCCTCTGATTTTTATACAATAAAGCGAAATATTTGGGGTTTTCAATTCTGAATTTAAAAGTCTTTGTTTCATTTCTATGGCTTTAGCAATTTTCGAGATAATTGATAAATAATTTGAACAAAAGACACATTGATGTTAGATAACTAGACATGCTCATTTCGATTTATTGAAATATTAGCTTCCCTGGTTTTTTCACAAGAGAACTTTTAATAGAAAATATTTAGAGTTTTGCATTCCCAATTTAAAAGTGTTTGTTTCATTTTGATAGCTTCAGCAATTTTCAAGGTAATTAAAAAATAGTTCATTTCGATTCATTGAAATATTTGCTCCTCTGATTTTTATACAATAAAGCGAAATATTTGGGGTTTTCAATTCTGAATTTAAAAGTCTTTGTTTCATTTCTATGGCTTTAGCAATTTTCGAGATAATTGATAAATAATTTGAACAAAAGACACATTGATGTTAGATAACTAGACATGCTCATTTCGATTTATTGAAATATTAGCTACCCTAATTTTTTCACAGGAGAACTTTTAATACAAAATATTTAGAGTTTTGCATTCCCAATTTAAAAGTGTTTGTTTCATTTTGATAGCTTCAGCAATTTTCAAGGTAATTAAAAATAGTTAATTTCGATTTATTGAAATATTAGCTCCTCTGATTTTTATACAATAAAGCGAAATATTTGGGGTTTTCAATTCTGAATTTAAAAGTCTTTGTTTCATTTCTATGGCTTTAGCAATTTTCGAGATAATTGATAAATAATTTGAACAAAAGACACATTGATGTTAGATAACTAGACATGCTCATTTCGATTTATTGAAATATTAGCTTCCCTGGTTTTTTTCACAAGAGAACTTTTAATAGAAAATATTTAGAGTTTTGCATTCCCAATTTAAAAGTGTTTGTTTCATTTTGATAGCTTCAGCAATTTTCAAGGTAATTAAAAAATAGTTAATTTCGATTTATTGAAATATTGGCTCCTCTGATTTTTATACAATAAAGCGAAATATTTGAGGTTTTCAATTCTGAATTTAAAAGTCTTTGTTTCATTTCTATGGCTTTAGCAATTTTCAAGATAATTGATAAATAATTTGAACAAAAGACACATTGATGTTAGATAACTAGACATGCTCATTTCGATTTATTGAAATATTAGCTACCCTAATTTTTTCACAGGAGAACTTTTAATACAAAATATTTAGAGTTTTGCATTCCCAATTTAAAAGTGTTTGTTTCATTTTGATAGCTTCAGCAATTTTCAAGGTAATTAAAAATAGTTAATTTCGATTTATTGAAATATTAGCTCCTCTGATTTTTATACAATAAAGCGAAATATTTGGGGTTTTCAATTCTGAATTTAAAAGTCTTTGTTTCATTTCTATGGCTTTAGCAATTTTCAAGATAATTGATAAATAATTTGAACAAAAGACACATTGATGTTAGATAACTAGACATGCTCATTTCGATTTATTGAAATATTAGCTACCCTGGTTTTTTCACAAGAGAACTTTTAATAGAAAATATTTAGAGTTTTGCATTCCCAATTTAAAAGTGTTTGTTTCATTTTGATAGCTTCAGCAATTTTCAATGTAATTAAAAAATAGTTAATTTCGATTTATTGAAATATTGGCTCCTCTGATTTTTATACAATAAAGCGAAATATTTGAGGTTTTCAATTCTGAATTTAAATGTCTTTGTTTCATTTCTATGGCTTTAGCAATTTTCGAGATAATTGATAAATAATTTGAACAAAAGACACATTGATGTTAGATAACTAGACATGCTCATTTCGATTTATTGAAATATTAGCTTCCCTGGTTTTTTCCCCAAGAGAACTTTTAATAGAAAATATTTAGAGTTTTGTATTCCCAATTTAAAAGTGTTTGTTTCATTTTGATAGCTTCAGCAATTTTCAAGGTAATTAAAAAATAGTTAATTACGATTTATTGAAATATTTGCTCCTCTGATTTTTATACAATAAAGCGAAATATTTGGGGTTTTCAATTCTGAATTTAAAAGTCTTTGTTTCATTTCTATGGCTTTAGCAATTTTCGAGATAATTGATAAATAATTTGAACAAAAGACACATTGATGTTAGATAACTAGACATGCTCATTTCGATTTATTGAAATATTAGCTTCCCTGGTTTTTTTCACAAGAGAACTTTTAATAGAAAATATTTAGAGTTTTGCATTCCCAATTTAAAAGTGTTTGTTTCATTTTTATAGCTTCAGCAATTTTCAAAGTAATTAAAAAATAGTTAATTTCGATTTATTGAAATATTAGCTCCTCTGATTTTTATACAATAAAGCGAAATATTTGGGGTTTTCAATTCTGAATTTAAAAGTCTTTGTTTCATTTCTATGGCTTTAGCAATTTTCGAGATAATTGAAAAATAATTTGAACAAAAGACACATTGGTGTTAGATAGGTAGACATGCTCATTTCGATTTATTGAAATATTAGCTACCCTGATTTTTTCACAACAGAACTTTTAATACAAAATATTTAGAGTTTTGCATTCCCAATTTAAAAGTGTTTGTTTCATTTTTATAGCTTCAGCAATTTTCAAAGTAATTAAAAAATAGTTAATTTCGATTTATTGAAATATTAGCTCCTCTGATTTTTATACAATAAAGCGAAATATTTGGGGTTTTCAATTCTGAATTTAAAAGTCTTTGTTTCATTTCTATGGCTTTAGCAATTTTCGAGATAATTGAAAAATAATTTGAACAAAAGACACATTGGTGTTAGATAGGTAGACATGCTCATTTCGATTTATTGAAATATTAGCTACCCTGATTTTTTCACAACAGAACTTTTAATACAAAATATTTAGAGTTTTGCATTCCCAATTTAAAAGTGTTTGTTTCATTTTTATAGCTTCAGCAATTTTCAAAGTAATTAAAAAATAGTTAATTTCGATTTATTGAAATATTAGCTCCTCTGATTTTTATACAATAAAGCGAAATATTTGGGGTTTTCAATTCTGAATTTAAAAGTCTTTGTTTCATTTCTATGGCTTTAGCAATTTTCGAGATAATTGAAAAATAATTTGAACAAAAGACACATTGGTGTTAGATAGGTTGACATGCTCATTTCGATTTATTGAAATATTAGCTACCCTGATTTTTTCACAACAAAACTTTTAATACAAAATATTTAGAGTTTTGCATTCCCAATTTAAAAGTGTTTGTTTCATTTTTATAGCTTTAGAACTGTTCGAGAGAATTGAAAAATAATTTCATCGAAATTAAGCAGAAATACAAAACATCATTTCAATACTTGTCATTTCTCATACCTAAAATCAGATTAATTTAACAAAATCACTAAATATTTATTATTGAACAAAACAGTCATCAGAGAAAATATTTGTCAAACTGACAATTATTAAATTATGACGTTTTCTTTTGACAAAGTCTTACAATATCACTCTATCTTCATTCTGTCATTGTTCGCGTTTTAACTACATTTTTTGGGGCCAAAACACATTACGGTAATTTGCTTAATTAAACAAAAACTTTTAATGAATTCACACTTTCATAAGTAAACAGCGCGAATATCTACTTTTACTCCTCAAACAATTACTTCAATTACATTATATACGCCATTGCTGACACTTCTCTTCCATTTTTTGTTTGCTGTGTGTATTGTACGAACAATGTCCCTTGGCGACGAATATTTCAAGTTTCAACGCTCTTCCATAATGTAACATGTAGACATTGTTAAGCACCTTTTACACTACCTAAGTACGTTGGGAAGTATATTATATGGACATTACCCTTTCGTTGCCACGCATTTCCATGGACACTTTAGGTAATTCGAAAATGTTATCAAAGTGGGCATTTAAAATTCTCCTGTTATTTATGAAACAGTTGATTCACTTCAAATTGACAACTAATGTTATTTTGTAATTATATAATACTCACGGTATTTAAAGTGGTTTCAAATATCACATCGCCGTATATTTTAGTAAGTATTTACTAATTAATTCGTTTGTCTTAATAGACCCACTAGTACGTAATGTTAAATCATCAAATAATCATTCGATACATCTCAAAGTTTCGCAAAAAATTCCCAACTTCAGCTATAGTATAAACCTAAACACACCTTCATTTCCGCCTGTCATTATTGCCACATTCATACCATCACGTGACAACAATAGAGGAAATATATAACCACCTCCTCCTATATACTCACCATACCACTTCGCTGCCTCCTCGTCCATCCTTCTCCAACATCTAAACATCTCCCTTTCCCCCCAAACGTCCTTCGACACGGTGTGAACTGAAGAGGTCCTTGGTATAATGCACGAAACGAACTGCTGCTATATAACATCCTGTGCGTACGCTATATGTTCATGTCGTGTGGGATCTAAACCAATATGGCGGCTAAAACCCATCAGCAACAGCCATGACATATAACAATGGACAGCGACTGACCAATAGCTAAAGTCTATTTATATGTATATAAGGATCACGACTGACTGACTATCCAGTGACAGGTTTTGACCAGGTCTTTTTTTTTCGTATGAATGTGTAATTTCATTTGTAGTGAGTACTTCTTCAAATTGATATGGAACTGAAGTTAGAACTGGCTGGGTCTAGCTATATTTTGTTTTCGGACTTCACACTATCTGGCTTGTATGTATTTCTCTTCGTCAATATTATTTTTGTATGGCAGGAGGGATGGAGAAGGCAAATATATGAGAGGGAAGTGATGCGTGGGATGTTAAATGAACTACTGAAGGATCTCGCTTGATTAAAATCGCTTTTTTTTTTTGAATTTGCTGAAGGAAAACCATTTTTTTTTAATAGTAATTTAATGCTTCCATTAGGAGTGGGTAAAGATTCAAATCGATTTTTTTAAATTTGTATTTGGAGCATCAGTTTGTTTTTTTGATCGTCCTGTAGATGTAAAATATTCTCGTATTTTCGTAGAATATTTTTTTAAGCTGACTCACTTTATTAATTTCCCCTTCCCTTAAAACCACCTGAGGGAGTGCTAGATAAAGGTCACAGAGATTATAATAATAATAATAATAAAGGAAATTAAAAGAGACCATCGAGGAATTAAAAAAAAAATCATTAATTCAGAAATGTCAACACACAAAATTTCGTTATAGACAAAAAATGAGTGTACAAAAAAATACAGAGTGTAACGTAATTTTTCGCCAAAAATGTTGCATTTATTTGCATTTCTGTCACTATATTTACATAATTATTTCCGTATACAATACGTACGTAATTGGTCAAAATAAATTATATAAATAAAGCGATTATTATATGAACAGATGCACTAACAAATGCAAAATATTATTTTATAGAGATTCGTTCTATTAATTTCAGCGAAAGCAAATAATATATAAATGCAATGTATATCCAATTTTACACACTAAACATTAGAATATCGAATAAATAAAATTGATTGGGTAATAAATTAATAAAAAGCAAAATTTAAATGATTCGCATATTCTTATAAATTATATATTTTTGATTCGATGTAAATCGATGTACGTTGACAAACAAAAAATTCCCCCATATGGAGGCCGTATTTTCTAGAAATAACAAATGAGCTTTGTATATTTACATTTTGTTGCTAAATTTAAACGTTCCAAGATTCATTAATCTATGGATTAATAAAATAACTATTTACAATCTGTTTTGCGATCGTTCTTCAAGAGGAAATGACATTTTAAAACAACTTCCTTGTTGCCATAATTGTGATAATGATTTTTCGATATTACAAACAAAATTGTGTTTACTTTGAAAGTTCAAATCGATATATTAAACTTGCCGTTTGTTTGTGGTGCCATCTATGATGAGGCATACGCTCTTAGCATATAAAGCAGCTGTCATTTGTCGCGTATTTACATTGTAATCAAATTAAATGTTCAAATTGTGCTAAAAAATGGAATAGCTTGCAACTAATAATTAATTACAATAAATTAAACGTAGAAATAAACATATCGCGCGTGTATAAATAAATTGCGAGTTACCAACGTGGAAATTCATTACTAAAGTGGTAAGTTCGAAAATAACCTACAATTTGATATTGGTGACATTTATAATATAAAAAAATCGGTTAAACATAAAAAATCGATCGTATTTTACATGTTCTTATGGCGTTATTTATATATTCTCGGTTGTTGTTTTTTTTTTTGTCATCAACCATGCGATTTTGATCCCATGCTTGGGAGATTAGGCTCGAAGACAACATTAGATACTCTCTAATACCGTATAAGCCCCCAAAATGTGTCTTGAGTTAATGTATTGCATCTGGCGAAGGATCAATATGGGTTTTGTCGGCTATTTGC
The DNA here is from genome assembly GCA_947310635.1 of Leptodirus hochenwartii. Taxonomy (NCBI): domain Eukaryota; kingdom Metazoa; phylum Arthropoda; class Insecta; order Coleoptera; family Leiodidae; genus Leptodirus; species Leptodirus hochenwartii. The sequence continues at coordinate 1,448,869 of OX371183.1, read as the reverse complement.
TCGGGGGTTAGTTCAGATTTAAGGCATTAGCATAATGGCAATGTCTAATATTACTTCATTCGATGAATATATTTGTTGGATCTGTGGATTTTTTTTTGAAAACGCGATCGAAGAATTGATTTTACATGAAACCCAAATGTTGACTTCAAATTTAAAAATTGCTGCAGTTTTCGAAATACTCTTCTAGGGACTAATTTAACTTTTCTTTTAATGATTTATACCAAATTAATTATATATAGGTCATATATTTCAAAGGAAATTTGTAATAGATTTTTCCCAATTATAGGGAATTAGGTTATCTATAGACAAAATGTATATGCTATTATTGTTGTGTATAGACAACGGTGAATTGTTTATTTATGCTTAACCACGAAAGAAGCCACAGATGCGGTCAAATCGAGTTAATGTCAAATGACTTGAAGAAGATCCGTTCCAAGCTGACTGATTTTTCGTACATTTAATAAGGCAGCTTATCCGAACTAAATAATATCAATTTTTTTTTTATCAGCAATAGTAAATTACGTTTCATTTGTTGACCAGGCAGGTCAGGGTTAAAAATTTTTTTTGTATGGTACCAACGGCTTTTTTCCGTTTTAACACTCTCTCAGATGACAGTATAGAATGCGCTCAAATGAATCCTCTTCCCTATCCAAACACAATAACAAACTACAAAAATATATCATAACCGTCGCTTATTTATTTATTAAACAATGTCAGTGTGCTAGTAGACAACATATTTTTTTTACTGGGATAAAACGATGTTCAAAAACAGGAATTTTTGTAACCACAATTGTATACCGTATATAATTGTTTTCTTCACCATTCCGAACATTCTTCATATTTTTTGAACTAGAAAAAATTTAATTCTTCAGAAAATTCGCCCGACTTATAAATCTAATATCTACTTTTAATCCTTCTTCAATATACATGCATTAAAAAATTATCAAACAGACCAATTTTTTTTATTTAATCACTCGGATATCATGTAGAATAAATTTCTGGTTTGGTGAACATGAAATTTTCTCAAATTGAATTTCGTACAAGGTCCACGCTGTGTATAACATTTTTAGTTGCCCACGTTGGTAATGCCTCGCTGTCATTGCACAGAGTAGTCCTGTCACCTGTCACGTCACCTTGACATGACTCCAACGGCATTGACAACGGCCATCTGTTGGTGGCCGATGGAAAAAAAAAGTTTTACTCTCGAAGTTATTTCCGGTATTATCACCTCGATGATGGTTATTTTCGATAACTTCCTCCAAATTGTTCTGAAAAAAATCAAGTCGCTATTGTTAATAAATTATTCGATTTGTTTCGTGTTTGTCAATTTTTTCAAAAGCCTTTTCGATGCCTTGAAATATTAAAATAAAAGAGAAATTGTGTCTTATCTTTACATATAGCAAATTCTTAACTTTCTATATAAAACAAACTCGTGCAGACGCTTAAGTTTACACTTAACGAGCGATTTGACAGTTTGACATGCAGGCCGTAAATAAAACAATTGGCCATTTAGCTCAGACTGTACCTATTTTTAAACCCACGGTATATTTAATTATAACGCCTCAACAATGAGCACAATAATACACCAAACTATAACACGCATACCAAAAGAAGAATTTAATTTTTTAAATATATATAAAAAAAATTAACAGGTGCAATGTATTCTACAATTAAAAGGAATTTTTATTTCAAATGGCATGGAAATATCTTCAGCTTAGGTGTAAAATAAACATTTTCTTTACCTCTAAAAGGACGTTACATTTCTTTGTGAACTAATATAGAAGAAATACGGCCATTTAATAGTATTTCACACTATCTTCGAATGGTCATTGATAGAAAACTTCTTTACAATTGCTGTGGTCTGGCAGATCGATACAATGAACATTCAATTCTTCACTGTTGAATTAGAAGGCGAATCATTGAATGAAGAATTCGTTTTATACGTTCACAGCCGCGGACAATTAGTACTTGAAATCAAGGTAAACAGTTCGGACGTCTTGATGACGATCACGGCCCTTCTGCACGCCAAGTGTAACAATATAATGCCGAGGAAGTCGGCCTAAGATAACATTTCCATCAACCGAAATTATATTTAGTAGATGCACTCGTGGTTTAGAGAAGATGTCAATGTTGGAGGCGATGTACGATATTTACGGGCCGCATACTGAGTCTTCGAAATATACAAGAAAATTTGTTCCGCAAAGATTTTTTTTTAATAGAAAACCGTTGAGGATGTTGGATAGCTGTTGAAATTATATCGAAGATGAGTTTTTTTGCCAATTTTGTCTTCAAATGGGTATTGTGGAAAAAATCGATCACACCACCATAAAATTTGGAGCATCTGATTGTCAGATTTCACATCACTGCGCTATGTTTATCAAAAAAATGCTCAACTGTAAAATTGCAAACCACGTTCGAAAAATTTAATGCTTTTCAACACATCCAATATTTAATCGATAGATCACCACAGACACGATTGTGTATTGACAAACACCCAGTATAAATCTCGGACATCATCCATAGGGACCACCTGTGTTGTCTTTACCGTATACAAGGTGTTGAAACGTTCGAACGATATACGACTATTGTTTGGAAAAGACCCACACGTTCACTAAATGGGTACTATGGGGGTACCCCGATGGCCACTGGCCATCAGCATCTTATCGTATCGATTGAAAAGTGTTCTGCATATTAAGGATGAGGATTTACATACATTAACCCTAGTTTACTTAGCGTTTGATTTCGGCGACTAATTAAATCCTTTGATGTAAGATATTCATTTCGTAGGAAGTATGTAGCCGAGTTTTTTTTTTATAAGATGAGGTGAGAGTAGAGATTCTTTAAATTGCACAATGCTACTTTTTGTCTTAAGGGATCAGTCCATAGCTAATTTAAATAAATAAGACACAAGTGTATTATAAACAAACGAGCTTTTTAGAAATTCAGTTTAGCTTCATAAAACGATTAGAGATAAGGCAAAGGAAACATTCAAATGTTTACTATTCCGATCGTTGTTTTATTTATAGTGGTGATAAAATTTTGTTGGGTATTTTAAAAATTTCATCTACAGTAAATTTCATCAAAACTATTTTACTATTTTATAGAACAGTCAATTATTGCTGCTTACCACATTTTTTTTAAATTTCTCACCCTAATCTCCATATGGCTTTGTACAGTCCCTAAAAACACGTTTCCACTCTGTACAGAAGACAGATAAGAAATCCTCTATCTGAAGATTATCACAAACAGATTCTATATTCTATATTGTACCGTGTGCTAGTAACTCTGTGATTATACACATCAAAGGCAGCGGTAATCTTCTGTACAAATTGCATGGAATTCTTTTATAACCGACGAGAAAAGTCGCGATAAATTCCGATGAAACGGGAAATCCAATGTTTGAACGGTGGTAATCCTGTTCGGTTGCTCACAAACACGTGTTGGGAAATTTATATGAAAACACATTGTTCTGTTCGTACACATCGTGGAATTACTAGAAATTCGATGATTGTCAAGTTATGCAAACGGCACTTGCAATTTAATTGCAGAAAAAAGGCACGGACACGGCACCAAAGTGATTCGAATCACCTTCTTGACGTGTACTTGTTAACTGTCATATATTAAACTACCTCTGTGTCTTACATCTCAGCAACTGAATTGCAGTTATTTTGAATGATGTTGAAGGCGCCACGCAAGCATATATACGGCGGCAACACGGGCAGACAGGCATTGTTTTCTTTGGCTTTCGGGTCGAACCAAAAAAGCGTCCTCATCAGTGCCAAGATACACAAGAGTCCACATATCTTGTTTACGTTCAATTCGCCTGTCTCATATATCTACAAGATCATTCTTCATATCGCCATTCAATAATATCGCAACCCTTAATGCTCCTGGCAAACCTCACCGAAGGATTCGCAGCTAGAAAAAAAAACGAAGCTTCACCGAAATATGAAAAAAAAAGCTCTAGCGTCAAATCTGGGCGTGAACGTACACGTAGCACAGGGGGGTTGCTATGAACTCACCCCTGTCCCTGTATAAGTATAATGTATATCCAGAGCATATCCACTTTCCCGAGGGTTTCCGGTGTGGAACGCACGCGAAGAGGAGTCGCATTGGCTCCACACAGCTGCCAAAAAGGTGGAGTCGCACAGCTGGTGTTCTCTCTCGGACCACGCTGGCTGAAGAGAATCGACAGTATGTGCCTCCCCCACTGTGAAGACTCAATATCTCCAGCCTTTGGGACCGCTACCAGTCCGATCCCAGGCCGGGGCTTGTTTTGATTAGTATCATTGCGTCTCCTTCTCCGGTCGCAGTAGCACACACGATTACCATCGATTCCTGGTGCGCTTGTGACGTGCTGCGCCGTCATATGCCACCTTGATTAACGCCACGGTGAAGTTGACGCCGTTTTCGCCGATGTGTGTGTGTGTGTGTGTATGTTGTCCATAATCGCTGAGTAAGCGTAGCCAGTGTTGTGTATCATAATATATTCTTGTTTTGTTGCCAAACGAAAGAGCATCTCCGTAATATCTCGACGCCACCGCATCCAAAGGACATTTACTTTCAACCCCCCCAAATGAAAACACAACATATATAATAAATTGACTCGAGTGCGATAGTGCTTCTTTAACACTTTATAATATATCAACGATATTTCAAGATGCACGCGATGAGTTTGTTCGGTGATCACCAAAACGCTTACTATCGCCATACGGGCGCCGGTTCCGGGTACGCCAGTTCCGTTTCCGGTAGTCCCAGCCCATATAGCGCCACGTACGAACAATATTCCCGGTATGGATACGCTGCGTGGCCGCATCATCACCAGCAGCATCACCATCATCAACTCGCCGCCGCTAAAGACATGGTCAAGCCCCCATACTCTTATATCGCCCTCATCGCGATGGCAATTGAAAATGCGAATGGAAAGAAGATTACCTTGAATGGTATTTATCAGTTCATTATGGAACGATTTCCGTACTACAGGGAGAACAAGCAGGGCTGGCAGAACTCAATCAGGCACAACTTGTCGTTGAACGAGTGCTTCGTAAAAGTGGCCAGAGATGACAAGAAGCCCGGTAAGGGTAGCTATTGGACGTTAGATCCGGATTCGAAGAATATGTTCGATAATGGCTCGTACTTGCGACGGCGACGACGCTTCAAGAAAAAGGACGCTCTACGGGAGAAAGAGGAGGCTGTTAAGCGGGCCCAGGTTACAGCCGCTTCGGTGGTGAACAGCATTAAACAAGACGAGAAGCAATTGGACGAAATCAAAGCCAGACTGGAAGAGTGCAAGCTGAAATGTGAACCATCCGAACTAAACCACTGCATGAACAAATATCACGAGGGTAAATCGTCGGTTATAGTTCATCAGGATCATCATATACTGGGCGATCCAACAGTGTCCTTGCAACAGGCAATGGACACATCAGCAACATTCAGTGTTGACAGTTTAATGACAACAGCGGCTGGTTTGAGGACAGAACCCAGTTACTCGCCCAGACTCCACAATTCCGCTTCGATGTACTCGTACTGCACATCGACCGCAGCCGCTACACCTCTGAACCACCACCACCAGCACCACCAACAACACCACCACCATCAACAGCACCACCACCACCACCAACAGTACCTCCCCGAGGACGTACCCCCAGCGACGTCTCGCTACAGTGCGTGGTACAGTCCGGAAACATCCCCTGATTCAGGAACAACGTCGGGCGGTTCAGCTGGATACAGGGATCTAATATTTGAGACGACCGCAGCTGCTGTAGCGGCCGTTGCATCAGCTGCAGCCGGACCACCGTCCAGTTGCCAAATGTCCAGCTATCGACAGGCAATGGCCACTACGAGTAACAGCGGTAGTAACAGTCCGCCGAGCTACAGAAGTCATCATCAACATCATCATCAGCCCGCTGCTGTTGCTGTCGCCGGTGCTACGTTGCCGTCTTCTTCGGCGGCTGTTGCCGCCGCAGCTGCGGCCGGCTACTACCAAGACTGCGTGCAGAAATACTGATACGAGCCGAACTATTATAGTCCTGTCGGAGTGAACATAAAGACTGAAGAAACTACGTTCTGAGCTGCTGATTGTGAAATTATTAATGAAATCGTCGTCGTTTTTAATCACCAGTATCATCCGCTGGAATTGTCCTTTTGTTTTTCTTTATTAGATTTTTTTTCAGACAAATACCAGCTTTTTTTAAATGGACGACGTTTTATAAACTCTTGTATTTTACTCTACTAATTTTTCGATTGTGATATTATTTAGCTGTACTTAAAATTTGACAACGATGTTTATATAAATAATACTCATTTGATTTTTTTTTTTCTAAAGATTGAATGTGTCTAAACATTTTTTTCTACGATTAGAAGAACTGCTATTCCTATTCTATATTCAGTAGTGAATGAAGAAAGATTTCAGCAAAATAAACCCTAAGTGTTTTAATGTATAAAAAACAGTGTAATACTCGAATTATTTTGTAATTAATACCCAGTTCCTATAATATATGTGTCGACTTTTTAAGAATTTCAAAAAAAAAACTTTCGTAGAAATATAATTCGGAAATGGTCGATAATAAAAGTGACACCTTTTACGTATAATAATCCATCCTTATTGGATTCATTTTTATAAATCTAATATCTTATTATTGTAATTATTCACTAGTGCATTTATTATTAAATTTAATAAACTGTTTTTGTACAAAGTCTATATCCGGTTTTTGACACTTTATCCATGTGCAAAATGTTCATTTTTCATGTACTCAACGAAACATTAATATAAAAAAAATTTCGCATGTATATAAACTAGGAAACCAATGTAAGATATTGCATAGTTAATATTGTACTATAAAAAAAAATCGTACATTGCCCAATTATTGAATTATAAATATATGTAGAAAATTATTATTATTGAAAAACCAGCACATGTGACATATTGATCGCAGCAGAGTAATTAAATAAAAATCTGTGAAATTTTACAACAGTCTTGATTATTTTTTCTTATCAAACCGTAAGTATTGATAACGAAATTTTCTGGTTTAAAAATCTCTTAAACGAACAAAAAATCTAAATGACGAACGCAGTTGATTATAGAAATTATATCTTCAAACATTGTTTTTTAATAAAAAAATAAATACTTAAGTACATGCACATCTGGGTGGACTTGACCATCTTGGCTCCTCATGATTTAATAAGATTTTCAGTCTCTGCACGCGGTTCAACTCAAAGCCGAGGCGATAGGAGAAATTTACCAGATTACCGTTAAGTCGTTCGCATTTTGTTTATACGTGCGCTTCTCGCGCTAGTTGCTATAAGTACGTACAATCAAAGACAATAGTAATCTTTGGTTTGGTGCAATATACGATAACAGAATGAGCGTTAGTTTTGTACAAGACACGATCGATTATTGTCCGTGATTGTACTTCTTCGGATGTATCATCCAACGAATATTTTTTGTAGCAGTGCTACTATTATGATAAATTTATATCGAGCTATAAAAAAAATCCAGCTCGCATATTTGTTGATTGTTAATAATGCAAAAATTATTTTTTTCTAGTTTGTGATGCCTTCAAATGCCCTGCGGTGGCTTAATTGGTCTGATGAGAGAAGGCTGCAATTACCAAAATGTGAGTTGTTTTTTTGTTGTTGGGGACTGCAGGTTTAATGCACATATGGATGTGGCGTGAATTGCTGTGAGTGTGTATCGGGAAAATGATTCACAGAAAAACGGTCGCTTTGGTCTAAATTTAAACTATTTTCATAACAAATTAGATTTTAAATGAACGAAATAATTACGAAAATCGTCGACTATATGCTTTAGTGAAAACAATACCAGATCTTTTTGTGTTTTCCAAATCGACTAAAATTGAAGTCGAAATTTTCGGCGAGTACTTTTATGCACCGACAATTTTTGGCGCACTCAATCACGTTTTAGAAATCCCTTCAGGATTACCGTAACTTAACAATTATCCGCGCAGATATTGCTTTTCATAATTTGTCTAAATATTATTCGAAGACGGTCGACCGATATAACCGTAATAATACCATAGCTCCTTCTGGAGCTCTGGAACGCTGGAAACGAAACATCTATATTCCTAATTTAAGGTTTTAAGAAACAATAATATTATGTTTTAGATATAATACTAAATATATATAAACTCCTTCGATATGAACGCCAACGGCGCGCGCTTTTCTTCCTCCAGTCGCTTTTCTCTTTTCTGTTTCTCGGCAGAATGTTAATTTCAGTATTCCGAATTTATATACAAAAATTTCTTGCACCAACTGAAAATCGCGAACCAAGAATATTTCAGTCTAATTTACGAACCGAAACGAATTAAAAAAAAATATCAATGCTGATTCTCAGAATCAATAATTACATCTCAGAAATTAATTTTTTCCTGAAATATTTTTTTTCTTGGTTCGACTTATTTTCATCACAAACAAAAGACGTCTCAATTTAATCATATTATGTAAAAAAAAACCATTAGTAACCTTAGAATAATAGTTTCCTTTTAATGTTTAATTATACCCAATAACCAGAAGTTCTCTTTAATTGTTTTTATCTCAATTTCTATAGAATTCTAAGACTTCATCAATAAAGTTTTTCTATCCGGCAAATTTGATACATCAATTGATGTTTATTTGGCACTTGGCTATGCTAGCCCGTCGCGCTGTTCGCAGGTTCGAATCCTTCACTTTCGCGGGTTCGAATCCTCAGTTTAAAAAAAAAATCCTCCAAAAAAACAAAAGATGTTTACTGGTAATCAGATTTTATGGATGTCTTCTGTTTCTTTAATCATGCCGATTCAAGCACACATATTTATGATAAAATTATACAGCGTGTGTTATAAATATCACCGGACGATTAAAAAAACAGTAAACCACAAAAGAAAAAAAATTTCGGTCAAAATGTGCGATTTTAATAGTTCACCAACTGTTTGCAAAAATGTTTGATTTAATTTCTTAATAAATGAGAAATTTTGTTGATATTTTTGGGTGACACTGTATATATCGTTGATCTGAAGATTTATTTATTGCCATAGCATTTAATTCGAGTTGATATAAACCAGAATGTCATGTCGAAAGTGCATTGGCGATTCATATAGTAAAATAGTCTATCTGAATATTTTTGGTTTTGACTCTAATTTTGCATTGTTGCATTTTTTTTGGCTATTTTAACAAATTGAACGTTCGTTCGTAAATTTTTTATATACCTTTAGTTTAGAACAAGTACAGACCTGTCTAAATATGCAATCGCAATATACAGGTTAGTTAAGATTTAATTTTAAAATGTTGGAATGTCCATCGTGAAAATTACATAATTTATAAAACATTTAAATTAATTTCTAAGCATATAAATTTCATTTTTAGTCTACGCTGTATATTTCCGTTGTACAATTTATTTTTAAAAATATTTTCATATAATTAGTATCCAAAGGTACTAATCGGCATGAAAAACTAAAAACCAAACATTTTCGTACCGACTATACTTTAAAGCTTTTCTTTGGTCTTTGGTAATCCTCCTGGAATTATCAGTTTTAATCGTTCTTCGAACGATTTGTAAAGTGTAAACTACAAGTACAACCGGCAAACATACGATGCCTATATACATGTCTTGAATATACAAACGCATTAATATTATTAATGATGAATTACTTTACCGAAGACAAAATATAGAACTAGAAGAAATGAATAAAAAAAAATGCTTCCTACTAACCAACAAACCTTAAAATGTACCGGGAAATTATTCCTAGTCTTTTGACATTTGACAGCTTGTCAAAATGCCTTTTGACATTTGACAGGCTGTCAAACTCTTCTGTATAATTGAATCGACAAATAACGTATATAAAATTATATTACTCCAGATTTTGGTTAAATAAGTCGCTTTTCTAGATACTTTTGCAATTGCATATATTCCTCTTCTTGCATTTACATCTATCTTTATCCGTTCGAGCGGAGAATGGTAAAGTATGTACACGGTGGTGTTCCGATGGCGGTTCCTCGGGCGAAACACGTGCCGTTCTTCTCATGGCCCACTCGTGGTGGGTCTCCTTCATTACCTCCATTCGTACCAGAGATCTGGATAACAGGATAGTGGAGAGCTTTGGATTCTTCATGAGTTTTGTAGTTTGATAAAAAGTGGATTTTTGTTGGTATTGGTTTTGTGCCTTGATTGGGATTTGTTGAGGAATTCTTCAGTAAAGTTCAAATTATAGTTTTCCTGTTCGAAATCTATTCAACAAGATATCTGTGATTTTTTTTTTGTAATTTCCACGCGAGATATCGATGTAGAAACTTGGAAAAAAAAATCATCTGAACGTAACAAAAGCTCTTCCTATACCACGTCATTCTGTATCATCCTGTCACGTTGCTTCCACCATGTTATCTATCTCTACGAAGACGTAGTTGCTACGGTAACGTAGTGGATACTTCGGTGTTGGGACCCTTGCGAAGAAGTTTGCCGTTGTTTCGGTTACGTTAGCCTGGTAACATTCTTGAAGCCAAACTTCATTTATAACCTCCAATAGCTACGGTAAAGGTATAGAATGTTACGACAAGGAAGTAACTTTTTTTTTTGTTAGAAAACCTCCCAAGTTTTTTTGTTTTTGTTTTACACGCATGGTCTTAAAATTACGATTTTTGCAATTATACTTTGGGTCGTATTTTTGTTGTCCCATTGTCTCAAAACGTCGAAACCTTTGAGGATTAATCTTCGTTCTTCAGTAGGAATATTGAAAAACGAACAATTTGCCATCAGCATTCTGTGAGGTGAAATTGTAAAGAGTACAAGATCAAAGATAAATGACAAAAATCACAAACTACAACGAATTTACAAAATTCCCCCCAAATTGCTCATCAAAGCTATACACCGTTTTATTGAAAGTGGCGGAAAGTGACGAGAAGTTCACGCATCATAAATCAAGACCTGTATTATGGCTTGACCAATACAGTACGGAGCAGTGCTATTCAAAACAGTATGGCGCCAGTCGTACGGCACATTGAATCTGTGCTGTGGGTACGCTTGTGTATTGTTAATAGAAAAACTAGGTGTGGCTGAGTACATTATGCGCAGTAGTGGACGATACTGGTCCGACACTTTAAAAAAAAACCATGTATATGTGATCTTAAAAACATATGTTCGAGTAAACAATAAGAGTATCATATTTTAAAAACTCTACTTCTTCATATTGTTTCATAAAATCATCTTATATCAATCGTGGAGTGTTAGGAACTAAAATATTTCATTTCCCAAAAATCGAAGCAGACAAATGTCACTCACAATTGACATTTATATAACAGCGTTTATTTACGAACAATGTCAAATAAGGACTCCATCCCCATTTACCTGAACCGTACCAGTTTGTACTTTTGTGTACCGAATTAATTAATTAAATACGGGATATAAAGTGGGGATTTTACAGTGTATAAACGAATGAACCCCCTGTTAACCCCCCCGCGAATTCCGCGGGGGGGAAACAATATAATATAACGCAGACAAAACAGTTCACAACAAATTAATTTCAAATCAAAATTATCATAAATACGATCGCCGCGAATTTGTTTCGTGTAAACAGCGCCGGTGTTTGTTTTATTTAGGGGCTGGTACAGTAGCGTACAAGACGATTTTTAATTTTATTTTTGAAAACGAACAAAAAAGCAAAAAAATGTACAAGCTAGAATATTGTACCAAAAAATAACCATTCGATTTTTTTCGTCCAAAATCACAATTTTGGATCCCCACCACTGATATATTCCAACAATGCTTATAACAATATTATAATTTGATTGCGTTCGCGTATGAAATATTAATTGAAATAATAAAAATGTAATTACTTTCGGAATATAGCGTATAATGGTAGAAATGGGGCGAATAATAAGCAACCCTAAATACCCTATATTTGATAATATGGCGGGCAGCTCCTTTGTAAACAGTTGGGATCTAAAATAAACATGGCTACCTCCTTTATATAATATGTACCGACGGCATTACACGAATTTACCGCGAATTAATTCATGTAGCCTCCGCGAGCGTTTAATTGACATTGACACTGACAGCACCTGTCCAAAACGTTCCATTGCAACGATATTGACGTGAAAGAATATTTTACTTGTGTGTGATTTAATTTTTTTTTTTAGTATTTGGCCAGCGCGGGTGAGGTAGATTAGTGGGTCGTATTCTTAGACATGGGGGGTATTATAATTTGATGTGGGTCAGATAGTGTGAGATGAATTATCTAACAAATTTGTCGTAAAAAGGACTATATAACTACATTTAAATATTGAAGACATTTTTAGAATATCGTCGGTGAAGTGTGAAATGTTCTGCTTGTGCATTTGCGTATGTAAAAAACGAGCAGTTAAAGGCCTAAAGTGCAACGGTAGAGAATTTTGTGTATTTTGGCCACGTTCCTAGGCCTAGAATACCTTTGGCAGTGTGTAAAAATCTCACCGCTGAAGATAATATATGTACAGAGAGTTCAACTATACGAATCACTTATACGAAAATGTCAATAAATACTCATATTCGATACAAAAGTGGAGTATAAAATAAATGTTCGTCTACTATTTAATTAATTAGTTGAGACTATTTCAACACATTGAGCGTTGTCAATTTTTAATTTTTAATATTATGATTGTAACGTCCGGTATATAATGAGGCTTTAATTTTAATTTTAACGCATGCTTCCATATGCATATCTATAATAATAGTCGAAAATTTATTACATAAACTATAAATATAAATGCAAGTACATTGGACTTTTAATTGTAAAGAAAATACGAGTTGAAAAGCCCAATTTATTTATTTCATTCGGTAAATTATCAACAATGCGATCTTTTTTGAGAATTTCGATTTTGCAACAACCACAAAATTGGGTTATTTTGTTGTTGTTGAAAAATTAGATGAACCGTTTTTTATACTCAAGATTTTTTTAAATAAAAATATCATTTGAAATATATAAATAACTGGATGGATTTATTATTTTACTGCAATTTTTCTAGTGAAATTAATAAAATAATTTGTTGCAATGTTGATTTTGGCCAATCTAATAACGTGAGCTTCTTAAAGAAGATTTCAAATTATTTTCTTTAGAAATGTGACTGTCTAATAATAATATTTGAAATCATAATGTAAGCGAAAAATCAATCCAGCACAAATTAATTTTTTTTTTTACTTAGCGAAGAATTTTTTTCCATACAAATCTCAATTGTATATTCCGAACGAAGACGAAACTATGTTTAAAATCGTCGGGATTATTTTTGAATTACGTGCATTTTTGAAATATTTATTCATATTAAGTTTAAGTATGTGCAGATTTATTAGCGATGGCAAAATATTTGCTTTCATATCAAAATATATATTCCAGAAATATGTAGATGGTGGTTCCGATTTGCGGGGCCGTAGCTACAGATGTTTGCCGCATAACGCTACTGAACCTTCTACAGATTCCGTTTAAAATAACATGGCGTATCCGTTTTCTCTTAAAAATGCATTCGATGGATTCTTCCTAAAACCTCGTCCACCATTAAATATCGTCCCAACGAACAAATTATTCGTCCATTTTTCACAACGCAACAAATAATAGAATTATTTCGAGAAATTGTGTTTGTTTATTTTTATACAACAGCTAATACATAAAATATTTGTCAAACTGACAGATATATGCAATATTGATAAATATTTGACAATATTGACAGATATTGATAAAGCAATCAATGAATAATGTTTTGTTTTTTGTTCAAGTCATGGCTACTTTTATATAATATCACTTTGTCTTTACCAAACTCTTTTTCAATTATCTCGAAAACTACTAAAGCTACAAAAATGATACAAAGAATTTTAAATTAACAATTCGATATTCTAAATATTTTGTCTTAAAAGTTTTTTTGTAAAAAAATCAGGGCAGCCAATATTTCAATAAATCGAAATGATCATGTCTAGCTTGCTTTATAATATCAATGTGTCTTGACCAAATTATTTTTACAATATCTCGAAAACTATAAAAGCTACAAAGACAAAACTAAGATTTTCAAATTCAGAATTAAAAACTGTAAATATTTTCTATTAAGTGTTTGGTTGTAAAAAAATCAGGTCAGCCAATATTTCAATAAATCGAAATGGGCATGTCTAGCTTTATAATATCAATGTTTCTAGACCAAACTATTTTTAAATTATCTCGAAAACTACAGAAGCTACAAAAACGAAACAAACATTTTAAAATTAAGAATTAAGAACTCTACATATTTTCTGTTAAGTGTTTGGTTGTCAAATAATCAGGGGAACCAATATTTGAATAAATCGAAATGTGCATTGGATTTTCTATGTTGCGTTTGCGGACGCAACATCCAGTATATATTTCTACTATACTAAAAAAAAAAATCGTCTAATACGTTAAAAATATAATGTTTTATGCAAATATATAAAAAGTCATTACGTAATATATATTTTGTCGTTTTATTGTGGACGTAATTTTAGATTCTGTAGCATTTGAATAAACGGAAACAACAAGATATACCTATATGGGTCAGTATATCTACGTGGGGGAATTTTTAATATGAAAATATTATTTTCTCGATACATTCTGCAGATCGTGTACACAATTTGCCGTCGAAGCAGTTTTTCTCGCATAGTTGAAAACTTGTAAAATTTCTGTCTCCTGCCGACTATTCAACCGTTTTTCTTGTGCTGGACATGGTTCCGGTAAACCGGTGTACCGGTTTATTTTTTGTCGATTTAAATTCAATTAAATTTCGATAATTTTTCGATAATATTGATGAAAATCGACCTCTGCTCTTTTTCGATAATTTTTCGATAATTTTGATGAACAGCTTACCTAACAGATTTAGTTAGTTAAAGAGTCCGCAATCCTAAAGATTGGTTGGAAACAGCACGCCATGCCGATCTATCCTGAGCTAATCCCTTCATCTCCCTGTAGCTATTCATCTCAACGTCTTCAACTATCTGACTCACATACTCCAATCTAGGCCTACCTACCCCTCTCTTTCCCTCCACTCTACCTTCTATGATCAATTGCATAATCCCCCCATGCCTAAGAATATGCCCTACTAATCTGTCTCTCCTACGCTGTAACACTCTCCAGATACTTCTCTTCTCCCCTACTAACTCTAGTACAGCTTCATTTGTTACTTTATCTTCCCAACCAATCCTCATCATCCTCCTATAACACCACATTTCAAGTGCTTCTAATCTACGCTTCTCTTCCTTTCCTATAGTCCACGCCTCACACCCGTACAGTGCTACACTCCAAACATATACCTTCAGTAATCTTTTTCTAATACCCAAGTCAATATTTGATCTTAAAATCTGTTCCTTTTCTACGAATGCCTTCCTACCCTGTGCTATCCTACACTTTATATCTACCTTGCTTCGATTATCTTTTGTGATTCTACTGCCTAAATAACAAAAATCTGACACTTCTTCGATTCTATTATCTCCTATTGTGATCCTCATTTTTCTACTGCATTCCTTTTTGTCACACCTCATCACTTTAGTTTTACCTATATTTATTTTCATGTTAAAATCCCTAGTCAATACTGCCTGCATACCATTCAATACCCTTTCTAAATTCTTTTCGCTTTCTTCCAATATAGCTATATCGTCGGCGAATCTCAGCATATATATTTTCTCTCCCTGTACATTCACACCTACACTATACTCTTCTTTTACTTTGTTTATTGCATCTTCTATATATAGATTAAATAATAACGGTGAGAGTGTACATCCCTGCCGAACTCCCTTCCCTATTTTTGCTACCTCTTCTTCCCCCTCAATTCTAACTAAGGCAGTTTGGTGTTTATATAAATTAAAAATTATTCTCCTATCCTTATAATCTATACCCGTTTCTTTTAAAATTCTAAACATTATGTCCCAATCTACATTGTCAAATGTCTTTTCTAAGTCTACAAAAGCTATGCAAGTTACCTTTCCTACCCTCTTTCTTTTTTCTACTACCGTTCTTAGTGCTAGAATCGCCTCTCTCGTCCCTCTGTTTTTCCTAAAACCAAACTGATCTTCTCCTAGCCTTTCCTCTACTTTATTTTCTAATCTCCTATAAATAATCTTTAACAATATCTTCGATGCATGTGATAGTAGGCTAATGGTCCTATAGTTCTCACACAAATTAGCTCCTATTTTCTTCGGCATTGTTACTATTCTACTATGCTGAAAATCCTGTGGTACTTCTCCCTTCTCATATATTTTACAAACTAACCTGTATAATCGCTCCTGCATTTTTTCCCCTGCGTGTTTTATTAATTCGGCTGGTATCATATCAATCCCCGCTGCTTTGTTATTCCGTAAATCATTTAATGCTCTATGAAACTCTGACCTAAGTATGCTAGGACCTAAGTCATCCTCATCTATCTGTTCCACACTTTCTAGCTCCTCCATGTCCTGCCTACCTTTATATAAATCTTCAAGATACTCCTTCCATCTTCTAGCTTTTTCCTTATTTTCTGTGAGTTCCTTACCCTGCTTATCACATATAATGTTACCCTTTGGTTTTACTTTAGAAAAATGTGACTTAATAACAGATTTATGCTTATTTTATTTTATATAAAATTTTATTGGGATAAAATTAATAATACAAATAAGTAAAGTGACCATACGTCCCACTTTTAGCGGGACAATCCCGATTTTTGGTAATTTGTCCCGCTTGAATATAAAAATCATTATTTCCATGCTACTACAAAAGTTTACCATTTACCCGTATAAAAACAATTCTGCGGAAACGGCTGGACAGATTTCAATGATTTTGGTGTTATATTAAAGCGATTATGTCTATATTTGCCCATTTTGTTCAAAATTTAAGTTATTTGCTAAATTGGTCAGAAATTGAAAAATAAGAATGACTATTTTCGTCTACATTCATATAGACTTGTATATATAGACATAGCGGCTATTTGTCATGTACAATCGAGTCAAAGAAATAGTCTATAATTGTGGTTTAAAGTGTCTGACTTAAAATTATTCTAGACGAGACCTGGCGATGCTATATATATATAAATAATTATTTTTTACATACATTTCTTATATTTCAATTTTTTTAATATTTTATTTTGATTTTTGTCAAATATTTTATAGCAAATTATGTTGGATTTATGAATTACAAAATAAATACGCAATAGCGTCATCAAACAATCGGTCAATAATTGTATTTTCTTTTTTTAGTTTTTATTAAACTATGCATTTATGTCTGATTTGCCATATTCTTGGCAGTAGGTGTACTAGTGTATAGATAAAATTCGGATAATAAAAACGCGCTTCTTGATAACGAATACTCCACTAGAGCGAGAACTTTCTCAGAAATTGGCGAAAGTCTCACTTCAACCAACGCAATCAATTTTTTCGAGTTTATATTCTTCGCTTCAACTTATCGTTCAGGGTGCCATTGAAACTGCCCATATAAAATAGCATGTGCAAAGATGGGATTGCATTCACGTAACCATCTAGTTAGAGTTGAATTCCTCGCCGCGTTCGTCGAGAATAAATAGTGTGCAATCTGTGTGTGTGTTTATCGTCGTTGTCGCACACACATCTAACATTAAAAGATGTAGATGGCGATACCAACACGATCAGCAACTGTAAATTAATACGCGATGTTAATTGCCTGTTCAATTTCAAAGTCAGCATTTAGAAACATTTTTATATGGACTTGTCCATGCTAAGATTATGAATTTTTATTACACGTGAAAAAATGATTGAATGAGACATTTTCTAATGGGAAATGATAATTGTGATGAAAATCGACAGGTATATACCTCTGTTCTTTTTCGATAATTTTTCGATAATTTTGATGAAAATCGACAGGAATATACCTTTGTACTTTTCCGATAATTTTGATGCTAATCGACAAAAGAATTAAAATTTTCGAAACGCGGTTTTCACCGAAAATTGGTGAAAACGATTAGTCGGTGAAAAATCGCTAGCACCGGTTTCCAGTTTGATTGGCAAATATTCTCAGCACTAGTATTTTCTATTATATATTGTGAAAAACTGGCAAGTTTATTTTTCTAAATAACCGCTATAGTCTGTCTAGAATGTATGCGCACCCAACAAAAACAAAAAAACAATCAACAACGACCTAGGCCAACGAAAATCTGAGTTCGTTCACTATTTTTCAATGGTGTGCAGTTTTACTTTACGTAAAGTCTTCGATTATTTGTTGTAGTTTCGACTACAAAAATAATAAAGAAATCCCAAATATAATACGCTTACTAGAAGAAAAATAAATATATATTAAAAAAAAAAACGAAAAGGCGAATATATGAACATAAAATCAACACACCTGTGCTGTACAAAAACAAACGACTTTTTTGCGTATATTTTGTTTTCAATATCTTTTTGATCATGCAACCCTGACGATATCTGCAACTAGATCCTTCTTAAAACCAAAATTATTTTTTAATTACCAATCCACCGATGAAATATCAATAAATAAACCGGCGAAAGAATTTTTTTTTATCATTCACGACCGAAGCCCAGATATTTACAGTCAATTTGATTTCAACCATCGAGCACAATAAACACATCGGCAACATGTTAAACGAACAAACTCTTCCGAACGGGTTGTCAAGATCCCATTATTCTCGCTATTTCACCCTTATTTTCTTTGGGGTTGTTGTAAAAAAGGCGGCCTTATTTTTTCTAATTTGTCCGATGAGAACTGGACAGATGGTCCAGATGATGATCGTTTTTTTTTTGCTATTACTTTTTCACTGTACGTTAGATCTCTACAGAGGACAAGTGAACATATACAGTTCACGTTGATAGGGGTGGCCAACACATACGCTCTTCTGCCGTACAAAAAATATATAGTTGATTTTATTCGGTGTATTATTATTATTGAAAAAAATTCTTTGTCGAATTCCGTGCTCGAGTTCAATTTTCTTTTGGCCACTCCTACATCGAATAGCTGTCAAAGTGTCGATTTATTGGATCTAATACACCAACTACCGCTTGTTGCTTGCAGCGTTCAATTTTTAATACATTTTGCTGCAAGAACATAAAATGCAATGACCAATTCCTCATGAGCAGTCTTGGCCTAATGATGTGAGTACAATTAGATTCTTATTTCTGTGCCGCTGATTGTACGTAAACGTAGGTAGCTCTCACGTTGATGACGATGATGGCACGAGGCTATTTGGTAGCCAAACAAAGAAACGGTAATATGGAGGACGGAAATGTGTATTACTAAGAGCGAAATTGGGATGACCAGTGCATGTGGTCAATAAGGAAAGAGAATAGGTGGTTATAATGAAGTTGTAGAATAAGGGGTTTTTATTTCATCTCTTTGACGACATGTTAACTTAGACTGTAGCTGGATTTTGTAACAAAAAATTCGCCCCTTTTTTAGTTCGATGAGATAGTTTGTTTAATTACAAGTTGGCGGGATATTCAAATTGCAGTAAAAAATCGATACCGATATATTTATTATTTATTTAATTGAATATTATATTGTTTTAAAAGATTTATAGGTCATTATATGCCATTTTTTAAATACCTCTGTCATGTTGACTTATTTATTTAATAGTATATCAATCTGAGGTATTTTATTTCGTTTTATCTTGTGCTACTGAAGATGGGGGCATAGCCTTCGAAATGCGCATCTCGCAACTTAATACTTTGGGTGATATTCTATACTAGAATATTATCTGTTCATTATACGTTTATATAATCTTTAATTTGAGACATGCCGAAATTTAAAGGAACATTATTAATTTTCCGTATATTACCTTTTATATTTGGACGATTTTTATTTACGATAGCGCAAACAATTTAAACCAATTTTTTAATTGGCACACGATTATATTTTTTAATTTCTTTTGTACTGACTCGCATACATTTTAAATAAAATATATTATAATTAATATTATAAGTTGCTTTTTTAAGTATTTTTGTACTAGATTCTCATGTAGTTTCAAATTACTAGTTAATTTCTTTAAACTGTTTGAAAAAATAATCTTATTTAATTATCTACTTGGAAGATTTTTATTGTGACTAAATTTATTCAATCAATTTTTGATTATTTTCTTCGGTTGAGTCTGTAAAGTTATTATGTAAAATACACGCATCGAAATATCACTCAAAAAAAGGATTCTACTGAAAAAATTACATCAGGTCCTTGACAATTTTTACATAGTCTTTGTCTTAGTCTTAATATTTGTATATAGTCGATGATATAATGTTGAGAAGTAATAACATTTCCTGCGAGTATAACTTCTTCCGATTGAAATGTTGGCTTTTAATAAATTACCAGGACCTTTTTCAATTCGTTAATAATTTTCCTCTGCTCTCGTCATGTGACATGGCAATGAACAGGTAGACCATTTAACACAATCACAGTGCAGAGCCTATCTCAGCCTCCTCAATTAGATTTATTGTGTCGGTTTTTGGCCCTTTGGCCCGTTGGTTAGAGCAGATAGAGTATTTAACATTTGAAATACTGTTTTCGCTGGCACTGCCCCATGTTTACATTGCAAACATATTTTGTCAGCTCGAAACCGGCTACCGGGTACCAACACAAACAGGCTTCGTCGCCACCAATTTTCCACCTATTAGCCGCTAATTAATTCGCTGTAAAAATATTTGGCGAACCGCTCATCCGTTTGCGATATGATTAATTAGAAACACTCTTTTTCCATTTCAATTGTAGATTTTAGAAACGCGCTATCTTTCGGTAAACCAAGGATTCTTTCGTTTTCATCGAAAATGGTGCATTTGCCCATCGGACGGTTCGATTCCTCCCTTTTTTTTTATTCGCCACGTCAATTACCATCCTGAATGGAAAATCAATTTACCGACGACGAGGCTTGCACAAGCTTCGCCGTATCTTCCATGCCATGGGGTTGCCTCCTCTTGGTTATCTCTATTATGCAATCGACGGGCGAATGCGACACAATGCACCGGAGTCTATTATATCGCAATAATATACATATTATCTGCTTGGACCATTCGGGTGGTCCTCGCTAGGGATGATCTGTCACTCGGTTCACATGAAGCCTTCGATATTCGAAACGAAATACCGCAAATCGTTCGATGTGATCCAAACATTTTTTTTTTAATTGTGTACTGTTAATTTGCTGTTTTCAAAAAAAATACAAAAATTTGGTCATTTTCAGGGTTGCCATTTCGTGAATTGAAATTGAGTTGTCCAGGATTTGTGCAAACGTAATATTTCGTCTGTTTAAAATTGTATCTGTTGAAAACCGCATATTAGTGGCATCGTATCTTTCATACAATAAGCTACCAATCCTGTAGAGCACACAATAGCAATTTGATGCTGCGAGCGTAATCCAAATCCTCTGGATGTACACTTCTTGTAGCATGTGTCAAGCCCCCTTCTTAAGGAATACTCTGAAAACTGAAGCACATCACCAAACGAACGAAATCTATCATTCTTACTCTGCAAAATATCTCTTTTAGCGAGCTTTGTAAAAAAAATAAAAATGCAATTTTCAGGACTTCTTACAATGTTGCAATATTTTTTTAATAATTATGAAAATGTACACTAAAATCGTCAAGCTAACAGTTTGTAGGATTAGTGTTGATGAGTTTTATTTGATTGAGATAAGGCTTCTTTTAAACCACTCTCTTTTTTTCTTTCAAAAGTTTTATCAAAAAAAATGTTCCGGTTTTTCAATGAAATTGCAATTTTAAGATACCAGGTCAGGTCAGGTCAATATTTTTTTGTAATAATTATGAAAAGATACATTAAAATCGTCAAATTAACAGTTTGTAGGATTAGTGTTGATGAGTTTTATTTGATTGAGATAAGGCTTCTTTTAAACCACTCTTTTTTCTCTTTCAAAAGTTTTATCAAAAAAAATGTTCCGGTTTTTCAATGAAATTGCAATTTTAAGATACCAGGTCAGGTCAGGTCAATATTTTTTTGTAATAATTATGAAAGGATACATTAAAATCGTCAAATTAACAGTTTGTAGGATTAGTGTTGATGAGTTTTATTTGATTGAGATAAGGCTTCTTTTAAACCACTCTTTTTTTTTCTTTAAAAAGTTTTATCAAAAAAAATGTTCCGGTTTTTCAATGAAATTGCAATTTTAAGATACCAGGTCAGGTCAGGTCAATATATTTTTGTAATAATTATGAAAGGATACATTAAAATCGTCAAATTAACAGTTTGTAGGATTAGTGTTGATGAGTTTTATTTGATTGAGATAAGGCTTCTTTTAAACCACTCTTTTTTTTCTTTCAAAAGTTTTATCAAAAAAAATGTTCCGGTTTTTCAATGAAATTGCAATTTTAAGATACCAGGTCAGGTCAGGTCAATATTTTTTTGTAATAATTATGAAAAGATACATTAAAATCGTCAAATTAACAGTTTGTAGGATTAGTGTTGATGAGTTTTATTTGATTGAGATAAGGCTTCTTTTAAACCACTCTTTTTTCTCTTTCAAAAGTTTTATCAAAAAAAATGTTCCGGTTTTTTAATGAAATTGCAATTTTAAGATACCAGGTCAGGTCAGGTCAATATTTTTTTGTAATAATTATGAAAGGATACATTAAAATCGTCAAATTAACAGTTTGTAGGATTAGTGTTGATGAGTTTTATTTGATTGAGATAAGGCTTCTTTTAAACCACTCTTTTTTTCCTTTCAAAAGTTTGATCAAAAAAAAATGTTCCGGTTTTTCAATGAAATTGCAATTTTAAGATACCCGGTCAGGTCAGGTCAATATTTTTTTGTAATAATTATGAAAGGATACATTAAAATCGTCAAATTAACAGTTTGTAGGATTAGTGTTGATGAGTTTTATTTGATTGAGATAAGGCTTCTTTTAAACCACTCTTTTTTTCCTTTCAAAAGTTTGATCAAAAAAAAATGTTCCGGTTTTTCAATGAAATTGCAATTTTAAGATACCCGGTCAGGTCAGGTCAATATTTTTTTGTAATAATTATGAAAAGATACATTAAAATCGTCAAATTAACAGTTTGTAGGATTAGTGTTGATGAGTTTTATTTGATTGAGATAAGGCTTCTTTTAAACCACTCTTTTTTCTCTTTCAAAAGTTTTATCAAAAAAAATGTTCCGGTTTTTCAATGAAATTGCAATTTTAAGATACCAGGTCAGGTCAGGTCAATATTTTTTTGTAATAATTATGAAAGGATACATTAAAATCGTCAAATTAACAGTTTGTAGGATTAGTGTTGATGAGTTTTATTTGATTGAGATAAGGCTTCTTTTAAACCACTCTTTTTTTCCTTTCAAAAGTTTGATCAAAAAAAAATGTTCCGGTTTTTCAATGAAATTGCAATTTTAAGATACCAGGTCAGGTCAGGTCAATATTTTTTTGTAATAATTATGAAAAGATACATTAAAATCGTCAAATTAACAGTTTGTAGGATTAGTGTTGATGAGTTTTATTTCATTGAGATAAGGCTTCTTTTAAACCACTCTTTTTTTTCTTTCAAAAGTTTTATCAAAAAAAATGTTCCGGTTTTTCAATGAAATTGCAATTTTAAGATACCAGGTCAGGTCAGGTCAATATTTTTTTGTAATAATTATGAAAGGATACATTAAAATCGTCAAATTAACAGTTTGTAGGATTAGTGTTGATGAGTTTTATTTGATTGAGATAAGGCTTCTTTTAAACCACTCTTTTTTTTTCTTTAAAAAGTTTTATCAAAAAAAATGTTCCGGTTTTTCAATGAAATTGCAATTTTAAGATACCAGGTCAGGTCAGGTCAATATTTTTTTGTAATAATTATGAAAGGATACATTAAAATCGTCAAATTAACAGTTTGTAGGATTAGTGTTGATGAGTTTTATTTGATTGAGATAAGGCTTCTTTTAAACCACTCTTTTTTTTCTTTAAAAAGTTTTATCAAAAAAAAATGTTCCGGTTTTTCAATGAAATTGCAATTTTAAGATACCAGGTCAGGTCAGGTCAATATTTTTTTTAACAATTATGAAAGTGTACACTAAAATCGTTAAATTAATAGTTTGTACGATTGGTGTTGATGAGTTTTATTTGATTCGAGGTAAGGCTTCTTTTAAATCAATGTTTATTTCTTTCAAAAGTTTCTCTGAAGTTTTACGAAAAAAATGTTTCGGTTTTTCAATGAAATTGCAATTTTAAGATACCAGGTCAGGTCAGGTCAATATTTTTTTACTAATTATGAAAGGGTACACTAAAATCATCAAACTGTACGATTGGTGTTGATGAGTTTGATTTGATTGGAGGTAAGGCTTCTTTTAAACCACTGTTTATTTCTTTCAATAGTTTTATCAAAAAAAATGTTTCGGTTTTCCAATGAAATTGCAATTTTAAGATACCCATAGGTCGATTAGAAAGTCGATAGGTATCTTTTTTCAATCGTCCTTTTATTTGGACATATGTTGACATTTATTTGACAATTAATTGATTTCAAAAAAGTATCTCTAGTAAATAGTGCTTGGGATTGATCCAGACAGATGCAAACACCACCGAACAAAACCCCAAATAGAAATACGTAACAATTACATGCCTTTTTAGCCTTAGGTATTGTGCCCATTGTGCAGAAATTCTTCGCTTCGGATGATTCGCTTTGATCTACCACTGTATATATAAAACGTTCGGGCAACAAACACAAATCGACCAATTAATAATGGTGTAATTGCTCCACTATCGCAATTTAGAGCGCTACTGTTGCATTGTTCGATTTTGCGAATGATTGACCTCCCCATCTCACCAAATTCTTCGGGTGTGTCTTCTCAACGTACCCTCTGACGGGCAGTAGTGTTTATTTTAGCCGCACAATAAAATAAATCCGTGCAAGAAAAAGTGTATAGAAAAAGAGCAGTTAGAAGATTAACAAAAATTTTTGTGGGCTTTTTTAAAGACTTGGTGAATTGAAAAAATATTATTTCACGTGGCGCTAAATAAGTACAATTTTTTTAAATTGGCAAAATGTGGTTGAAGTGAACATACATTTTTTTATTTATTAAAAATTCGGATACTCCAATTCGTAGTATTCATCAATTTCTTCATCGAAATTCTTGTCGAATGTTATAAAAATATTTTTTTTACAAGTCAATATAGCAATACACAAACATATCCGATCAATGAAGATCAATATTATTTTTATATCGATTATTAGTGTACATAAATATTTCAATACAAATATTATTAGTGTAAATAAATATTTTTAAGTTATGTGACATTCCAAGATCAAATCACAAGTGGTCTTTATTCTTTGAGCACGCTCGTTGATATTTCTGTTTAATTTAATGTCAATGAGTGATTCAAAATTGGCTTATAAGAATTCTTCTTCTCACTTTAAATAAATATATTTTATAACGGACATTCTTCATTATCAGAGTTTTTAAAAAATATTTTTTATACAAAATTAAGACGATTTTTTGACTGATTTTTGTTGTATTCAAAAAAGGGTCTTCATTGCGAGTTTGAGCAATTCCATTACGGCCACAAATTCATGGATAAGCTGTTTACACAACCGTAATTTATCCAGGAAGAAATCCTCTATGTACAATCTATGCGAAGGAATCAGAATTAAAACTCTTCAAAGATACTTCAAACATTAACGAATAATTTGATATAAAATAACGTCTAAAAACTGCAGAATCGTCACCAATTTAAAATCTTCTTTTTATCAACTCTTTGAAATATATATGTACAAAATTTGATCATGTAGATCGTTGTAAATTTACTACTTCTTTAGATTTTCGTTTTTGCATCTTTAGTACGATTTTCATTCGAAATCCTTCTAAAGTTCGGATTCTTCCGCGGGGCCGTTGTGGTGGGTGCATTGACAAATCGATAAATTACCAACAGAACAAAAACTATACAAAGCGTTGAATCTTAACGCCGCTTCAGTTTTAAATATAGATCTTTCAAGCAAATGCGCACGATCTGGAAAAGAGCGGCTGAAGAAAGTCAACTGTAATGATTGATTAAGATCGTGGCGATAGCTTAAAAGGACATTGAAAGAGTCCATATTTCAGACAAGAAGCCATCCGACACATTAAATTGAAACGTCGATATATGATATATGAAAAGCGAAATATTAATTTTTTGAATTTGGAATAGTTTACAAACTGTAGAAGATTTATTTTCCAATAGAAGTGTCCTTAACCTTTGAATATATGGTTAATAAACTAATAACTTCAGCTCGGTGGATCGGATTATTTTTTTAGAGTTCGCAGAGCCTCAACAAAACGTCATCGGCTCAACAGGGATTCGCAGCTTGTCTGCAGCGTCCATTACAAGAATTCAAATTGCAGCATTTCCAACGAAAAAAACCAATTTATTTAGGGCGCAATTTTGATTTGCGTTTGCGAACCATTCCAAAACGTGGTTGTCATTCGGATTTATGAATTTACTGCAATTTTTCTTCAGCTTTGTTTTTGCGTCTTGTTATAACAATGCAGAACCTAGTACAATATTCGAGCCTCCCAGTTTCTAATAACACACAAATATCCCGATTTTAAACAATAAACACCGCAGACACTTGCTTATTTTCTTAAAAAAACACAAGAGATCATCGGTGAGGATTAAAAGTGAAATTTTTAGCGCGAATACTTGGCTGTAATAAATACCAATCAAGTGTTTTTTTTTTATATAATAAAAACTGCGCAACTTTTATATAATTACTGAGCACATATTTTCGATAGAACGAATTTTTTTTTGCCGTTTTATTGACAGCTAAAATAGACCCAAACATGACCGCAACAAAAAGTGCGGCTATATCCGGGATAATGTAACGTATTTAGTGCTATTGTGAACCATACACCACTACAATGGAAATCTTTTCTTTCGCTGCCAGCTCCAGAAGACCAAAGTACTAGAGCTATTTCAACTACAATTCCAATTTTATGGATTTAAAGTACACTAGAATAAGCACTGGTCGTGTTGTGTAGATCGGCCGCAACGGACCACCCAAATGGCATATTTCTTTGCTCTGTGTTGTTAAATCAAATATCGGCAGCGAACTAAAGACGTGCGAACACTATGAAAGATGCAAAAAAAATGTATCCTCATTAATTCTTATCCTCAGCCAAAAAAAAAAATGTACAATCGGTAAATTTTAAAAATTGGGTATTTTATTTAGTTTTATCTTGTGCTACTGAAGATGGGCGCATAGCCTTCGAAATGTACATCTAGCTACTTAATGCTTGTTACGGTATTTGGACCAAACTGCCTTAGTTAGAATTGAGGGGGAAGAAGAGGTAGCAAAAATAGGGAAGGGAGTTCGGCAGGGATGTACACTCTCACCGTTATTATTTAATCTATATATAGAAGATGCAATAAACAAAGTAAAAGAAGAGTATAGTGTAGGTGTGAATGTACAGGGAGAGAAAATATATATGTTGAGATTCGCCGACGATATAGCTATATTGGAAGAAAGCGAAAAGAATTTAGAAAGGGTATTGAATGGTATGCAGGCAGTATTGACTAGGGATTTTAACATGAAAATAAATATAGGTAAAACTAAAGTGATGAGGTGTAACAAAAAGGATGTAGTAGAAAAATGAGGATCTCAATAGGAGATAATAGAATCGAAGAAGTGTCAGATTTTTGTTATTTAGGCAGTAGAATCACAAAAGATAATCGAAGCAAGGTAGATATAAAGTGTAGGATAGCACAGGGTAGGAAGGCATTCGTAGAAAAAGAACAGATTTTAAGATCAAATATTGACTTGGGTATTAGAAAAAGATTACTGAAGGTATATGTTTGGAGTGTAGCACTGTACGGGTGTGAGGCGTGGACTATAGGAAAGGAAGAGAAGCGTAGATTACAAGCATTCGAAATGTGGTGTTATAGGAGGATGATGAGGATTGGTTGGGAAGATAAAGTAACAAATGAAGCTGTACTAGAGTTAGTAGGGGAGAAGAGAAGTATCTGGAGAGTGTTACAGCGTAGGAGAGACAGATTAGTAGGGCATATTCTTAGGCATGGGGGGATTATGCAATTGATCATAGAAGGTAGAGTGGAGGGAAAGAGAGGGGTAGGTAGGCCTAGATTGGAGTATGTGAGTCAGATAGTTGAAGACGTTGAGATGAATAGCTATAGGGAGATGAAGGGATTAGCTCAGGATAGATCGGCATGGCGTGCTGTTTCCAACCAATCTTTAGGATTGCGGACTCTTTAACTAATTAACGGTATTTGGGTGATATTCTATATTATAATCGGTAAATTATTCCTCCATTAAACCATTTTGCAGATTTCCATGTCCTTTGATCTTTAACTAGTTTCTATGTTATAGTAACAGTTGGCCTTTACATGGCAAATATTTAGTGTCCATTTTCACGCGTCACTAGCGAAGAACGTAAACACGTCATCATAAAACGAGGAATTACTATTCAGGGTTCATTTGTCAACAGCAGCCATAATTGCACTTGTAAAAGTTTTTGTGAATTATAGACATTTAAATTAGCCTTCTGATACTCTTAACGCGGAATATTTTATACAACTCTTGAACATATGTTTTCGAACAAGCGGCTCATTAGTGACAGATATTTAAAGTGTACGTTTGACCAGACGTTTCGTCTTCTATTCTACTTCTGCAACACCTACAGTGACACGCGAGGTTGCCGTTTATTTTTGGTCCCAGTCAACTAACGCTAATAGATGATAAAAATACGATAATAATTATACATGTTCTTAAACATTGTGCTCATTTACATTTTTCTACGTGGTCTTCTCGTAATATTTTTAGCTATTTCGAAGAGAAATGTGCAGCGTAGAGATGTATCGGACAAAATAGTCATTAACGATCGACTAATTAACGAAGAGAAATAGTTGTCGCTACAAATAGTCGATTATTGCCAGTCAAAATATGTTTCTCTTCACTCTATTCTGGGTACCAATTTCAGTGTG
The DNA here is from genome assembly GCA_947310635.1 of Leptodirus hochenwartii. Classification (NCBI taxonomy): domain Eukaryota; kingdom Metazoa; phylum Arthropoda; class Insecta; order Coleoptera; family Leiodidae; genus Leptodirus; species Leptodirus hochenwartii. The sequence goes on along the minus strand of OX371183.1, from coordinate 1,420,020 downwards.
GCTCGTTGTAAAATGGTTTCGGGGTAACCCTTTTGCGTTCGAACATGTGGTCGGTCTACACAGATTTAAGTTTTTCCTCTACGAAATGCTACAAAAAAATATATCTTGTAAAATTTACTTATATAATAAGATGTTTCGTGTTTACTTAAGTTGTGGGAAATTCTGAACAGCTCTTGTTCGTTCAAAATACACTTTTTGTTCGCTGTATGTAAATATCAGAAGCATAACCACATGGAAATGACATTTATATAAAAGATTTTTTTGTAAGTTTTCGAACAATTGGTTATGTACATGCGCCCAATTTTTATAAATACTTACGGCTTTTAATAACCGTACTTTTTTTCTTGATCCTCAACTTACTTTCCTCAATTTATGTTAAATATCGTTCAGAAAAGTAGATTGCTGCAAGTTTACAATTTTTTTATTTATAAATTGATTTTTTTATCGTATGGCTTTGGATGTTTCTATATAATACATCTTCATCTAGTGCGGGCGTGAAGGGGGCATTTAATGCCGTTTAAATTTGTCTACGTTCAGAGAACCACGATGATGATGTGTTTGGATCCAGATGGCTGAATCTTACACCGCAATGTACACTCAACTTCATAAAAAATCAAAATGCAATCTTATATTGCCCAAAGAAAAGGATTTTTTATAAAAAAAAACGATTTATGAATGTGTGATAAATTTTTTTAGCAGTAATTTCCACGTCGATTTAGGTGAGGCTTATAAAATCCGAAGGATAAGGCAAAAATATTTTGCATTTTTAGATGATTTAGTTGCGTACGATTGTACAGATTGAGTTTAAAACAGAGGCGTGCGCGGTTGCCGATTATCTACTTCGCTACATTTCCTCCACTTTGTAGATGGCCCGCGAGAGTAAGCCTCAAACGCTGCAGTTAACACCTCTCCATTTGCTTCGTTACCAACACAACCGTTTTCCCATATACACAGCGAACCAAATAAAAATCAAACTATTTCAACGTTTCAACGTTCGAACTACATCACCAATCTTCTTCTCCATCCTCTTTTACCGTTTATTTTTATCTACACCAATCTCGTCACCAAGTCTTTCAAATTATCCTCGAAAAATATTGATTTGTTCAAATTGACATATCCATAAAGATGTTTTATATCCTCCGTGTATATTTCGGCGAAAAAACCATATAATAGTAAAATAGTCCGTCGCAAACTTCAAAGACGGCCATCTCCACCGCTTTGTATATATATAGTGAAGACTATAAAAACTCGTGCCACGGTTTGGACCATCGCGTAAATATGGTAAATAAAACGGAAGATAAAACGTATTTGATCTGCCGAGATGAAACAAGAGGAAAATCGCGTTGCGCAGCCCCAATCGCGGATGGGATAATCCATCTGAGTCAAAGTGCCAGAGGAAACGGAACCGCGTAACCGTTTAGTAATATCCGATCCGTGGTAAATATAGAAATTATGCCGTGGCTGTGCAGAAAAATGATCAAACGCATTTGAATTTCTCGCCCTGACAAATTTCCATAATCGAACGATCAAAATTCAGCTTTACTATTTACATATAAGATTTCATTATTTGCCGTTGGAGAGTGGTAACTACTCGGTGGTCTTGCCGAGTCAGACCTCACCCAAACATCCACTAAGCAAAGACACTGCTGCGTCCCCAGATGGTCATCAGAAAGGCCCGAAAGTCCATTAATACATCTCGTCTTTACTATATCGCAGCTCTCAATCATCGATAAATTCCTCCGCTGTGAATGAGGTTCGTATAGGCACTTCCGGTACAGAAACACATGAAATACTATATGATGACTGTACTACTTAACATAACCTGAAACAGCTATGAATGAACGTACTGGGGGACTTACTTGTAGGGATTAGTTGGGATTTTGGAGATGGTGTCGGTTTGTTTAGATGTTGAACATGCAACGTTTCGACTTGGTGGTTTTGGTGCCAAGCTGTCTGACTCGTTTCGTTCGAACATTTTCTTCAAATTTACTTTGGGTTCGCTGAAGAGTGTTTGCTTATGCTTATATGGTACTAGATTCAATTTTAGAATAACATCCGAAAATATGCCGGATTATTTGATTATCCACCATAAGCAAAGAAATATGTTTTAGTAGATATCAAAAGAATATATCAATCCAACGCGAGATAATTAATTAATCTAACAGATCTCACATCATCAATACAATTTTCGCCCAGTCATCAGTTTTATCTTTAAACATACACATAATAGAATATTATACATTAAATAAGCATTGATAATTTTGACAAGTAGCTCATCTCAAGATATATTCTTTAGATAGTGCTAAATCTAAACTGACCATCGAAGCTACCACGAGGGTGTGGTAATATAATATATTACAGTTCGTTTACAATTGGTTACATCTTTCCTCATGAATGACATTCATTGAAACCTGACTGTACAGTCAGCTGTCTGAATTGTATTATTCCGTATGTCATCATAATCAGACGCATAATGGTGAAGATCCTACAATGACCACGCCAAGAAGAAGATTATGTGTGTGGGGAGCATTGAGTGTCCAAAAAATATAGAAATTTCACACGTATTAAATTAACTCGATGGTTAAGTGCAAAGTTGCTATGAACAAAGTTTTTTTTTTAAATCCAACATCATCATTAAGATATTTGAATTGGCGACAATTCTATACATTTTTGTCACGTCGATAGTTCTTAACAAATAAGAGAAAATCAAAAGTGTTATGTATCTATACGATTTAAGTTTAAACGCTTTTCGTATAATCGGTTTATATGCGATTAGAAGTGTTATAACCGGACAATAAGGTCCGCTTAAGAAACCCAACAATAGCTCATCTGACGCGCAAATGTCAACGTAAACACAACGGTCTAAAATCTGATGGTCACTTCCGTTTTTTTTCTGCCCCCCCAAAAAACCCTCTAATAACTCTGAAAGTACAAATAATTCGTCTTCTTCAAATGGTTCATCGTTAAATTGTGAATCTCTAGAGTGTATGTATATACTAGTTAGTTCACTAATAGTTTTCGCATATTTCTTAAACGAATCATAAAATCGGCATTAATTTGTCAACTGATATTCTGGCACGAATACAAATGCATTGGATAGCAGGAAGAAACGATTTCTACATCCTACCGAAGAAACGTCGTCGAGGCATATAATTTATAGCAGTCGCTCGATGGGGCGTTTTCCTTTTCGGGGCCTTTCAACTGACATGTGTTTTGCTCCAGAGACGATAGATATGTTGAGTTGTTGATCAGCCAGACTAAATGGCACTAAAACATATATTGGACGCTGTATCTTTTTTTTAAGAAATTTCAACAAACTGCAATCATTTTCTTTTTTTGTTCGACAATTTGAATCGTCCTGTAGGTCTTCAATAAATTGTATACATCCTGTGCGTGCTGCTTGTTGGGTTCGACCATCAGCAAGTGAAGAAGTGACGCTATTGTTGGTTAGTTACCGAGCCATCATCTGAGCTCAGAGTCAGGCAGGCCACTGTCTGTTGTTTGCACGAAGAAGCAATAAGTTGACAGCTCGTTGACAAAAGCAATACGTGATCAAAAATAATACCGTGGTATTAACCAGGAGGTATTGTTGCCATCGCAAAAATTAATGTAAATTTGACATTAAAAAATTCGGTAAATATTGAATTTTTAATGAACATCACTAGACAGCGTGGCACCGAGAAATATTCAGTTTGTTTTCGGTCGTTAGCGTTTCGCTTTGAACCCTCATCAATCAATACCTCGTACATCAGCTGAAGATGTGAATTGCTGAGATGCTACTTGTCAAATGAAGCGTATAATTCGTTTTTAGTACAACTTATGAATTTGCTATTGGATACGACTACTTCATCTCGAATGCCAATCAAAGAAATCGGTAATTTTGGGCTTGGAAACATGAAGTACCAACTATTTTCTGCATCATTAATTGCGGAATTTCCACGTTTCAATGAGTCGTGCTCACATCATCAAGCCCTACATGATAAATGTATTATCCCGTGCAAGAATAATCTACGACGGTACCTTCTTTATTTCACCGTTGAATTGTTATTTTTAGCCGTGCCACTGCAGCAGCTACGAAAACAAATTCAAACTTGTCAACAGGGCATACAATGACTATAACCTTCTCCGCGAGTGTATAGTTCATTTAATATAATTCAATTTTGCGGTCGAACAGATTGAAACTTTACAATTTATTTCTATTATACCTTGCTGGAAGATACATGAAATGGACCTATTGTGTTCGATTCTAAATTTGAATATTTTCCGAACAATGCCGTTTATTGTAGCTAACTCTCTCGAAAAAAAATTATCATTTTATATTGGAGCGATGCGTGGGTGAGCAAGTTCGATTCGAACGTTATGCCACGAATTTCTAATTTAATGACTGGAAATTTTACCAAATTAGCATTATATTTACAAAGGAAAAAAAATGACGTATACGCATACTGAAGGACCTATTGATTTTTAGCTCGACAGTTGAACTAATTTACATGTAAATGACATAGTTTATGTAATTTAACTTGCAACGAAATTGGTGGGTTTAATTTAAGTTTCACCATCAGCTCGTGGCGCGGCGAATTTTCGTACATGGTTTTGTTGACATTGCAACTTACCTATAATAGAATTCTTCGCGAAGATAACACTGCCCTCGGGCGATGTTCGCGATATAAATTCGCAAGTTTCCACACTGAGCGTTGCCGATCTTCTTCTTCTTGCTTCCCAATTGTTTATATTTCATTGTTTCGTCATTCGATTGAAGCTTAAGCTCGCCAAATTTAGCGATGCCATCAGATTCGGATTGAAGTGTCCACGTTGCACCCATAAATTCCGCGGGCGTATTTTCGGTTTGCCAAATATTTACGACTGCTCTTTGCTTCCCTGGACTGGAAATAAACATCTGGTATATTTGGCGAATTTGTATCGGTCTTGAGTAGCGAAAACTTGGCGCGCGATCTGACTGACTTAGCGAAGAAGTGAGCCGCCCTCGGGGGTCCATGTTATTGTTTACCGAAGAACAACACACATGGGAGTCTACCAAGATGCCAAACGCCAACAGACATCGTTTGTTGCTATTTTAGTTGCTACTGCAGCCTCCATTCGATGCTCGCCTTCGCTCAAGATACTTACTACTTTGTGTCATCATAGCATGTGCTCGCTCAATACTTCTTGTAGCTTTGGATGAGCCCCCCCGAGCGATGATAAAGACTTTGGAAAAAAGATATTGATCGTATTGGTTATTTTTAAGATGTCGTTTAAGCAAATTGTAAAATGAATTAGAAATTTTAATAATACCTTCGCAAATGTATGATTGAAGAAACTTTTTTTTTTTTTCAAAATAAAAGTGTAAAAACTGATAACTCGCTGAATTGAAAAAAATCACGTATTGCAATCGACTGATGTTTTTTTGGTCATTGATCATTTTGATGATTCGAGCTTCCAGTGCCATCTCAAGCGATATAAATGAACTAGTGGCTTCTTCAGCACTGAAACTCGAAGGCGATGTCTCTTTTTTATGGAAAACCACGCGCGTACCAAACATTTTCACTTTAGTTTGTATACTGATACTAGATGGCAGTGATTGTCGATATCCAGAAAATAATTCCAGCCAACAAATTGTAAAATTTCATTTCAATCGAACAATGTTATTAAAAAAATTAAAGGATTTTTAACAACGAATTAGACAAAATTTAGACAAAATAAAAAATTCATTCGCTTATTTTTCGATGAACAAAAAAAATTTGTACATAGTTTCATTTGCGGTATGTTTTATGTCATTTGATAATGACATTTGCTTACCAAATCTCGCAATTTGCCGCCAACTGGCAACAGCGCCGCTCGCTATGGTAACCCAACATCGGCGAAGATTCCTACCTCTTTTGTTTGTTGCTTTTAGGCTAGTCAGAGGCCACAGTATCTGGCTGTGCGGTTGAATAAAAAAAAAACATTGTTGGAGAAAATTGTGAAGCTTAAAAAAATCGGATTTTTTTTTAAAATAAATGTTACAGGGTGTTTCAATAGAGAGTCCTTCGATGGACAGATTTTCAGAAATTTGACGACTTCATTTATAGACGACTGTAGTTTAAACTAATTAATAAAATAATGTCGAAGAAATTCGTTTTGTTTTTGTTCATTTTATTCGCGCCTGTTGCTTCTTGGGTTCGTTAATTTGATATTTGCAAACATTTTTGTAAGCAATGATTATCCATCATAAATTGGGGCGTCTATATACGATATTCGTATAAGCTCATACCCCATAACTGTCTGCTTTCGGATTCTAATACGATCATAAAGTCGACATTTGCACTCGATATCTATCTTACAAAACAGACATTATATATCGGCATTTTGGAAGACGCAGCTCCCGTTGTTTACGTTATCATCTATCTTTAACAGTTTACAGAGAACGCGTATATCGTGCGCATCTACCAGAGCAAACAGCTTCTGTTTCTGTTCCGATGTTCGTAGATTCGTATAGATCTTCCCATATGCAGCCTGATGGCTGGTTTTTTTGTTTTTCTTGGACTATTTTATAAAATGCACTGGCAGAGATGTACCCTCTACTTGTCAACTCATCTCAACTTTGTCCTCCTGTTTTTAGCAATGTGGGCCATAAAAGAAATTTGTAGAAATTTTTCATACTGAACTTTTCTAATGCAATTAACAAATAAAAACAGTATCGGCAAAAAATGTTATAATTTTTTCATAGGTGCCAGGAAGAGCCTTATATCTTACAAGGCTTATTATTTGATGGTATTCCTTTAGGCTGTATTTTCTTAATCTAAAATACCAATAAATGAATTTATTATTATATTAAAATTAAAAAATATATATATTTCCACGTCATTTTCTCTAGACGATTAATTCTTCTTATGTTTTCTATTCTTCTACATTTACTCTTCGTAGAGTTTCTGCATGATTAAAACTGCAGGTAGCGTATTATCTTTTCTCGTCACATTTACTTATAATTTATGTACGATAATCTCGAGTGTCTTGATACAAGTGGCTTTTGGCTTCAGGAGTCAGTTTGTTTAATGTTTTGTGTTGAGGTGATCACTAATCCATCAACGAGTCTGATAGCTATCTTAATGAGCTTTAGGTAGTACTTGAGTAGTTCCTTTCACTAGAGTGAAGCTGAAGAAGTAGTTAATTGCGACAAACGATGAAATGCTGAAATGGAATTAAATTTTATCTTAGATTTATATCTTGTGAATGTTGAGCTTGCACAAAGTTGGGTTACGGACCTGTTGTAGTAAGACTTTGTAAACAGGCACAGTGAATTCTCGTTTTATTGCTTCTTCATTTCGAAATAGGAAGATGTTGGACTAATAATGCTATAATTTGTTTCCGCTCCGCTTCATCACTTTATATTACCATCGAGATTCAACATCGAACATCAGGTGAAGACAAATTTTTTTAAGGTTCTAACTAGTAGCTAATGGCGTTGTGAAACCTCACCAAATCTTCTGTGACAAAGTGTTAAATAAACTCATTTTGATCATAAATTTTACCTTCGTTTTAATTTTAACATTTTCACTATGCAGAAACGTAAATACCTTTACAAATTTGATCATTTTACAAAAAGTGACTAATTTTGATCCATAAAGTATATCTTCAGTTTAATTTTTAACATTTGCACTATGCATAAACGTAAATACCTTTACAAATTTGATCATTTTACAAAAAGTGACTAATTTTGATCCATAAAGTATATCTTCAGTTTAATTTTTAACATTTGCACTATGCATAAACGTAAATACCTTTACAAATTTGATCATTTTACAAAAAGTGACTAAGTTTAATCCATAAAGTATATCTTCGTTTTAATTTTTAACATTTTCACTAATGCAGAAACTTATTAAATACCTTTACAAATTTTATTATTTTACCAAAAGTGACTAAGTTTGATTTATCATAAAAGTTTGCACAGCGCTGCGAAAGAAAAGGTTAGCCAGCAACAGCACATGGGCATAAGACAACTCTGAAGACACCCAAAGCATGGAGGTCTTTTTCCGTTTGCGATGCAATTTAACAATCTGTGTTTCAATATTTCCCGGAAAAAGTAAATCATTTAACCCATAATACTAGATAACATCAAAGAAGCGTGCGAAAATGAGGACAATATGATGGATCTATTGTTTACTTTTGTGGAAAATACATTAATTTATCACATGGTGTTTTTGTCAGAAATTTTAGGAAAAACCTTTGAAAATTTTACTAAAACAAAGTCTATATTATTACGTCGTGTCATAAACAGACAAATAAATTTTTGCTAGGTTAAAAATTTCGAGCAGCTAAATTGTGTTTAGTTCGGTCCTGATTATCAATAACACTTTATTAGGCTCCTATCTTTTATAGCCCAGTCTGTTAAATTTGGAGTCGGTATAAAATTGAATACCGAATTCTGCTTAGTTTCTTTGCGGCATAAAGTAGAACAAAGAAGAGGCCCAAACAGGGTACAAAAACAACAACAATTTGTTGTTTAAAGAAATTGTCTGCCATTTTGTTATAGGTATACTATCTATCAACAGATCCAAGGACAAACATGATCTTTTACGAAGAACCATTAGGAAAGATACTTTGAATGTTGGCAGTACGGATGTGATTTGCTTCTTGGCATACTCATTGCGCATTCGAATATAAACAGTTTCGCACATAATTATAAACAACTTAGTGTAAAAATAACACCGCCGAAAACCATCTTCACTTCATAGCCGATGAATAAGACCCAAGTATTTTCGCTAAGCAAATAAACGGATATAAGGAGCAGAAATTGCTAAATTTTGACCCAGCTGAAAATATATAAAAAAAAAATTGCTACAAAATAATGCATTTAACATAAAACAGAAACAGACAAATTCTGAAAAATCAAACGAATTCTTTTAAAATCTTTGGATGAGTTTAACAAAAATTTGTGGATAACTTAAAAAATACTTGATTTTTTTGACAAGAAAATTTGATTGGTGAGAATAATTCCTTCATTCGATGATGGCTGACGAGTGTCTTAAATTTCTGCGGTAGACCTCCCAAGAAGGCGCGGTCTTTAACATCTATTAGAACAACAAACATTTTGGTTAAATTCGTGCAGACACGAGTGAAGAAGGATTTTTTTTTAAATAAAGCAATATAAATGGATATGCCATCTATAGATAGATCAAATACAATCGGTGGATGGATGTCTTATTGAAGCTATTAGTGGCTGTGCAACGGCAAACCAAGAATATGTACACCAATTAGTTAGTTAAAGAGTCCGCAATCCTAAAGATTGGTTGGAAACAGCACGCCATGCCGATCTATCCTGAGCTAATCCCTTCATCTCCCTATAGCTATTCATCTCAACGTCTTCAACTATCTGACTCACATACTCCAATCTAGGCCTACCTACCCCTCTCTTTCCCTCCACTCTACCTTCTATGATCAATTGCATAATCCCCCCATGCCTAAGAATATGCCCTACTAATCTGTCTCTCCTACGTTGTAACACTCTCCAAATACTTCTCTTCTCCCCTACTAACTCTAGTACAGCTTCATTTGTTACTTTATCTTCCCAACCAATCCTCATCATCCTCCTGTAACACCACATTTCAAGTGCTTCTAATCTACGCTTCTCTTCCTTTCCTATAGTCCACGCCTCACACCCGTACAGTGCTACACTCCAAACATATACCTTCAGTAATCTTTTTCTAATACCCTACTAATCTGTCTCTCCTACGCTGTAAAACTCTCCAAATACTTCTCTTCTCCCCTACTAACTCTAGTACAGCTTCATATGTTACTTTATCTTCCCAACCAATCCTCATCATCCTCCTATAACACCACATTTCGAATGCTTGTAATCTACGCTTCTCTTCCTTTCCTATAGTCCACGCCTCACACCCGTACAGTGCTACACTCCAAACATATACCTTCAGTAATCTTTTTCTAATACCCAAGTCAATATTTGATCTTAAAATCTGTTCCTTTTCTACGAATGCCTTCCTACCCTGTGCTATCCTACACTTTATATCTACCTTGCTTCGATTATCTTTTGTGATTCTACTGCCTAAATAACAAAAATCTGACACTTCTTCGATTCTATTATCTCCTATTGTGATCCTCATTTTTCTACTGCATTCCTTTTTGTCACACCTCATCACTTTAGTTTTACCTATATTTATTTTCATGTTAAAATCCCTAGTCAATACTGCCTGCATACCATTCAATACCCTTTCTAATTTCTTTTCGCTTTCTTCCAATATAGCTATATCGTCGGCGAATCTCAGCATATATATTTTCTCTCCCTGTACATTCACACCTACACTATACTCTTCTTTTACTTTGTTTATTGCATCTTCTATATATAGATTAAATACTAACGGTGAGAGTGTACATCCCTGCCGAACTCCCTTCCCTATTTTTGCTACCTCTTCTTCCCCCTCAATTCTAACTAAGGCAGTTTGGTGTTTATATAAATTAAAAATTATTCTCCTATCCTTATAATCTATACCCGTTTCTTTTAAAATTCTAAACATTATGTCCCAATCTACATTGTCAAATGCCTTTTCTAAGTCTACAAAAGCTATGCAAGTTACCTTTCCTACCCTATTTCTTTTTTCTACTACCGTTCTTAGTGCTAGAATTGCCTCCCTCGTCCCTCTGTTTTTCCTAAAACCAAACTGATCTTCTCCTAGCCTTTCCTCTACTTTATTTTCTAATCTCCTATAAATAATCTTTAACAATATCTTCGATGCATGTGATAGTAGGCTAATGGTCCTATAGTTCTCACACAAATTAGCTCCTATTTTCTTCGGCATTGTTACTATTCTACTACGCTGAAAATCCTGTGGTACTTCTCCCTTCTCATATATTTTACAAACTAACCTGTATAATCGCTCCTGCATTTTTTCCCCTGCGTGTTTTATTAATTCGGCTGGTATCATATCAATCCCCGCTGCTTTGTTATTCCGTAAATCATTTAATGCTCTATGAAACTCTGACCTAAGTATGCTAGGACCTAAGTCATCCTCATCTATCTGTTCCACATTTTCTAGCTCCTCCATGTCCTGCCTACCTTTATATAAATCTTCAAGATACTCCTTCCATCTTCTAGCTTTTTCCTTATTTTCTGTGAGTTCCTTACCCTGCTTATCACATATAATGTTACCCTTTGGTTTTACTTTAGAAAAATGTGACTTAATTTTCCTGTAGCCCAAATCTACTTTACCTCTTCTCATATCCTCCTCAATATCCTCACAATTTCCTTTTATCCACTCTTCTTTCGCTAGCTTGCATTTCCTATTAATTAAGTTCCTTAGTTCCTTATATTTTTTCTGTCCTGCTTCTGTGTTTCCAATTTTAATTTTCCTTCTTGCTTCTATCATTTTAACTATTTCTTCCGTGATCCATTCCCTCCTACCTGCCCTTTTCTTTGTGCCTAATACTTCATTTGCTGCTGTAGTTAACCCATTTCTGATTTCCCTCCATTCGCAATCTATGTCGTTCCTAGATGTTCCATTAGCCATGATTTCTACTTTCTGCTTGTACTTTTCACATACATCAGCTAATTTTAACCTATCGACATCTACTCTGACCTGTTTAGACTTCTGTAATTTTTTGAATTTGACCTCTGAGTCCAGGACTACTAAATTATGGTCACTATCAATATCTGCTCCAGGGTAACTCTTACAATTCTTAATCTGGTTCCTAAACCTCTCTTTAACCAGTATGTAATCTATCTGATACCTCCCTATATCTCCTGGCATTTTCCACGTATATATCCTGCGCTTGTGATTCTGAAAAAGCGTGTTTGCTACCACTAGCTTATTCCTAATACAAAACTCTACCAATCTATCCCCTCTATCATTACGTGTTCCTATTCCATATTCTCCTACTATTGAAATTTCCTTTCCCTTACCTACTACGGCATTCCAATCTCCGGTTACAATTAGATTATCCTGTCCTTTAACGTTTGCTAACCTAGATTCAATCTCCTCATAAATGGATTCTACCTCCTCATCATCGTGACTTGAAGTTGGCATATATACTTGCACTATAACTGTGTCCGTTGGCTTCGTGTCTAATCTAATAGTTATAATTCTATCACTAACTTGGCAATAACTCTTTATTCTACATCCCAACTTCCTATTCATTATAAAACCTACACCGGTATGCCCATTATCTGCACCAATTGGTACACCAATTGCACAGAGAAATTTAAATGGTTTTTTAAAAACAAAAATGGCATGCCGAGAATTTTTTTTTGTATTCAAAATTAAATGTTTTTGCAACATTTTCTGGAAATTTCAGTGCGTGTAATATTTTGGACGATCTGCTCGCTCACCTTACATATAATTTAATGTAAATACTACAAAACTAAATTTAACTTCTTTGGACATAAAACAGACACCAAGCCCGTAGGTATGCTGAACCTGCAATTTTTTATTAAAGTAAAAATGCAGCATGTTCTCGCAAAAAAAAATTTATCTCCGGCCAGATTTTATATAAACCGATCGAAAAAATACCATTTTACTTTTGCGCGACGACAAAAATTCATCTCGTGATATTTTTCAGTCTGAAAATTCACAATTTCGTTTGTCGAGTGTTGAAGAGATCGAGGCTACGGATAAAGCAGCTTCCGTTTTGTGTAAAACATACTGCGCTGCTAAATTTCCATTCTCGCCGCGACTTGTTTATAATTTGTCTTCCCCAATTCGAACCGTTTACTAGAAAAATGGTAGACCACGAAATAGTCAATTTATAAACCAGAAAATTTCACTCAACTCCCTCCAGCCCGAATTTCTTAAACATGTTTCGATCTGATGATAAAAAATTCAATCGAATCCTCAAAATAATTTTTTATTAAATTACAATTTCAATATTTTAACACCGATAATTTAATTTAACTTTGATAATTTGATAATTTAACACCGTAGTTGTCATTTTTTAAATAACAATTTGTTCAAAAATCTAAATTTTAATAGACAAACAATTTACTTTCTAAATAACCGTTATAATTACACATTTTTAAAAATTGAGTTTCTATATCGAAGTATCTTCTGAGATATTGTTCGAACATCTTCTTCAACACCTTCAACTAGCAGCCAAGTTTCTGTAAACAATAACACTACGCCAGAGACTGATATAAACAAGCCACAAAGAATTTAGGACGTCAAAAGTAGTACTCTAGTTCTTCCAAAAAAAAAAACATTTTTTTTTACTCAATTGGAGTTGTTTTGAAGATCGAAAAGAATTTTTCACAATTGCCCAGAAATTTTTTTCTATTGTAAATTGCTGAGGTATGGTTTTTAGTTGATATATAGCGTAAAATTGATTTCTACAAGTCTTAAGGTAAATAAGCCCACAGGTAACTGCTGATTGGTTGTACCTCACTCCAGCAGGTACCACAGGTACCATACACATGAGAGAAGGAAGTTTTGTAATGGCGGCGCATTTCGTCCTTCCTCTTCGTCAATAAAAGCAGATTGTATTTAATAAATGACACATTTTACATACTGCTGGGTAGCAATTTATACGTTTAAATCAATTTATTTATTTCTTTGGAAATGGAGTTCGAATGCAGATGAAAAATTCGTCACGAGACGAAGCTCCGCCTAGCTGAAACAAAACGGGGCCAGCTCCCGTTGAAATTTGGCTATTTCACGCGCAACCTCATTGCCAAACTGGTAAAAGTTGTACTAAAGTTGGAGAAGACCGTAAATTTCTCGTAAATTCGAATAGAAATTTTGACATCTGACTAATCCATCAGACTCGTCGACCTCGAATTATACTGACACAATTTTTTTTTGTGCACCGAAACCTTTTCACAACTATGCTCCAGTTTATTGTGCTTAGTAAACTAATTGCTAGCAAATTGCTCAATCTTTTAGCAAATGCGTGATGTTGCAGTTTAATGCTAAATTGTACCTGCTTCGAAATTACACCTGATCGTACGTTTCATACAACCAAGCCTCGCTCAAAAAATATTTGTACTAATTTTGTGTTGTTTCCTTCTGTTAAATCGACAGTTCTAACAATCCAAATGGCATTTGAAACGTTGCAGGTACCTTAAGGTAGCTTCCACATGTAAGTTTCGTTGATTTTTGTACACTTATTGAGCTCGCCGAAGTAATCGCGTTCAGCGAAGACAAACTGTAGAGTTCGACTAGGGTATGAGATCGAGGCTTGCCATCGGCGGGCGCGTTTCTCAGTTGTAGGCGGTGCCTGATTGGTTGCTCCTGGTGACTTAAGCCAGAACGAGCGGCAGCAGCAGCTCTTCATCCAGGCTTGCCGTTATTTAATGGAGCAGAAACTTCTTTCTACGAAAAACCATCGGGATCGGATCCACTTGGGAAGCGTACATAACAATTCGCTCGAAGTATCTTATGAGACGACGACAACCCGATCCGCTTCTCAATTATTCGTGTACAATCAGTGTGCACGTAGAAAGCGTAGTTTAAGCAGCAAAACGTTGGTCGTGTGTACACATCAGTGGTGGCGTGGTATATGAATCGGAAAGTTTCGTTTTTCGTTTTCTTCGGTGGTTTTTTTGATAAGAGACGGCGGCGCGGGTCTGGTACCGTTTTTCTCGCGATGGTGTCACGCTCGCGGATCTTCTGCAGGCTGTCTATTGTTGTGCGTGTTGATGAGTTGCCCATCGTTGGTTGGTGGTAGAGGGGGTCCAAATCCGAAACGTACGCGCACTAAAGATTATAGTAGTATAAATTGTGTACAATTCATTTGTTTGTATATAAGAAGATGTGTATACGATATTACATATACACATATTACATTCGGTCGTCCGTATACTAAATTGTGGCCTGGGTGTATCATTTGTTTGTGTTACTTGACTATAGTCCATATAAACCGGCCTATAAGTCATTGAAGAGATTAAATTGTTTCTCTCGTGCCGTGCCGTTCGTACCGCCGCGTTCCACCGAAACAGTGTAAATGTTTACGGAATAAACATAAATATATATGTGAAAGCTGTTTATGTGCCGGGTAAATATTGTAAAATGATGAAGGAATCGTCAGCGGCATCAACATCATCTCAATCTCAACAACAACAGTTGTCCGATGGCACGGCGAGCAGTCAGTTGGGCCTGTTGCACAATCCAATACACCAGATCCAGGAGATCCACCAACTGTGCCATCAGATCCAAAGTACCGTCATCTTAAGTACCGAACAAGCGCTCGAACAACACCAACACCAACAGCAAGCGGAGACGATTAGCAACAGCAGCAATGGCAGCAGTGGCAACAATATCGCCGCCAATCAACCGGACTCGATGGACACGAAACCGTCGAGTTCTGAGAAGAAGTCGGGAATGCGCCGACAAGAGAAACCCCCGTACAGCTACATCGCCCTTATCGTTATGGCCATCCAGAGCTCACCGAACCATCGACTCACGCTCAGCGAGATTTACGCGTTTCTTCAGATGCGCTACGCGTTCTTCCGGGGCTCTTATCAAGGCTGGAAGAATTCGGTGCGGCATAACTTATCGTTGAATGAGTGCTTTATAAAGCTGCCGAAAGGATTGGGTCGTCCTGGCAAAGGACATTATTGGACCATCGATCGCGACAGCGAGTTCATGTTCGAAGAGGGATCGTTCCGTCGGAGGCCACGCGGCTTCAGGCGCAAATGCCAGGCGATGAAGGCGCAATTCCATACAGCCGCCGGTACGAATGTTGCGGCCGCTGCTGCCGCCGCCAGTTTCTTCGGTGGTAACTTGATGGCCCCTACGATGACACCAAACTACGTCCATCAGGACTATAACTGTGTTTACAACACAAGCAGCACATCATCGCCTGTAACAGCAGTCAGCTCAACATCTCATCATTACTCAAATTACGATTATTACGGCCAACAGCAGCAACAACAATGTGATAATTCTTCTCGAGATTGGGGAAATGCTACTAGTTACGGAGGTGGTGTTGAAGCTGCAACTGCAGCTGCTGTAGCGGCTGCAGCGGCCGCAGCCGCAGCTGCTGTTGTGTCTAACGGAGGCTATATCAAGCCATCATTAAGTCCTTTGCAACAAGATGTTATTGGACAACAGCATGGGGTTGATGGTATGTCGCCTCCACCTCCTTCCGTGGGTAGTTCGGGGGCGGCGGCTCATCAGATGATCTCATCTGATGGGTACGTGCATCAGTACCATCATCAGTATGGGGCCGATTCATGTAAGTTGGTCTAGATTGGGGGCAAATGCGGAAAAATTCGAACGTTGATGTGATAAGAATAATAATTGATGTGCCTAAATAAAAAAAAAAAAAAAGTCGTGGGTAATAAAAACATTAAATGCTAACGAACTTTGCTTATTGCTACGCTAAAGGGAATTCCTTTCTTGTCTCTTAGAACTGCTAAATTGCACACGGAAATTGCTGATTAGATATTTGATGCTTTTACATGGACGTAAAGATATGTTAAAATACAGACGGTACCATTTCATTAACTAATCATCGGATTCAATTCTAAGAATGATTATTTTCCAATGAAATTGCCAAGGAAGACAATCTCTGTCAGTATTATTTGAAGCTAATTCATCGAAGCTGGAAGGTTTCGAACAAAACTCATGTTTCATTTATAAAATTCCTGTAAGAAAGTCGTTGGCAAACGTATATAAATAAATGTACCGGTTGTTGAAAAATTGAAAAAATTCTAAAGGTATCGCTTTTATTTGACAGTAGAATAAAAATAAACGTCTTGCCATAAACAATTCTTCAATAACATTCAATTTTACGCTTACAAAAAATAATATATTTTCCAATCGGTGCCGTACAACAAATTTCGTTTATTACATAATAAACGCACGTAATTAGCAATAACATCGCACGGTATAACAATTGCTATACGGTAACGTGACGATAATAGCGTTGATAAGCCGAGAGAATGTCATGTTCACGTGTGCCGCGCTTTATTTACGACATTCGATACGTAAATGGCGCCTGAAGACATCTCTTCAGTTGTCACCGTCTGTCACCGCTCGTGTTTTCGTGGTAACTCGAACTGTTTACGATGCAGTGGCTGAATGAAAATAGCTAATTTGACAAGATAAACGCTTAACGGTAGAAAAATTCGTCTTCCACCGCGTGCCTTCGCTTTTACCCACGATTTATTTATTTATTTATTTATTTACTGGGTGGTCAATATTACTTTCGAATTTTCCGCAACGAAAATGACTTGAGCAGGGCGAGTGATGTTTTGCAATTTGCAGTGATGCGGAACGTAAATACCGGAAGTCAAGTGATCCAATGCGAGCGGAAGCCATATAACCTCACTCCTCCGCATAGTTTGCCCTCGTCACTTCCTTCTCCGCCCCCGAATAGCGCGGTCACCCCGTACTACGACACTAAATACACGATGTAAATTGCCGCTTACATTATTATTGATTTGATTAGATAATTCTTTAGTTTTTGAATATATAATGCGTAATATTTTTAAATAATGTGCCATAATACTTGAAAAAAAATATCTTAAGCTGTTTAATAACCGAGAACCAGTGCTTGATTTAAATTATTTACTTATAAAAAAAAAAAAATCTTTTTTAGTTTCGATTTAAGTTTACGTACTTATTAAGTTGTAAGTTAGAATATCACCCAAATACTTTTAAATAATTTTTAAAAAAAGTTGTAAGGTGTTTTTTTTTTATTTTATTTTATTTTATTTTATTAATGCAAATTGATTTTTTTGTATATATATTTTCTATATTGTTTAGCTACGATTATATATTTTAATATTACGATATTAAAATACAGCTAAAATGTGAACCAAATATGTTTATTATAGTTAAGTAAAAAAATTATTATTAATAATAAATGAACCTTATGTTAGTGTATACTTAAATGACGTATTAATTTTTGTATCTTCCCAATTTGTTTATTATTAATTTTTTTTTTTTTAACAATTGCAATTGAAGCAACGGAACTTCCGAATGATCCAACATTTCTTAGTAATCCTCAACGAATTCTAGTGATATAAAAATTACTATTTTCGCGCTGTCTTATCATTTATTAAAACCGCAAATTATTTATATATTTTTTTATTGTTTAAAGCGTATATAGACTGCATGGAAATTACGCCAACTAGTAGTGATCTATTTTTACCGAGTGATCAAATTTTCTCAAGCTCAAAATACGCGAGAAAATTGATTTGATCCTCGTTATCATAAACCGCCAAAAAAAACCGCAAGTTTGTAAAAAAAATGATGAATGAAAGTATGAATAAGTCGATTTAATAAAAATTATGTCAACCGTGTGGTTAATTGGATGTTAATTGTCACGTACGCCAGTTTGCTAATAATTATTTAATTTTGGACAAATTTTTTTATATATTAATTTCTATGGGGAAATTAAAAATGAAAATCTTCACAATTCCCAAACTATTCGATATTTTTAAAACCCTAATAAAAATTTATTGACTTTAAAATCCAAGCTTTGACTGATATAATTTATTTTTATTAGCTAAAAATATATTTAAAAATGAAATGTCTTTAAAGTCAAGTATCCATTCCTCCGGCGCATTCCTTAACATAACTGAAGAGTTTTCTTTTAAAGTAATTAAAAAAATTATATACTGGGTGATTCGTGGTGGATGCCCATTGATGATAATTTTTTTAAATTTAATTTCAATGATTTTTTTATACTTTTTTGATATATTAATTTTAACAACAGAAAATAATTGACGACTATTTTTGGTCAATTCAATTTGTTTTTTAATTATAAAGTGCATTTTATTCTACAGTAAAACGTTGAACCGAAAGTGGTTATTTCACACAAGGAAATTTGTCTTCTTAAATTCAGTGCATTCGTTGTAAATTGGGAAGTACAAGTGAATTTCTTCTTTCAACGTTTCGGCTTAAGTGGAACCGTCATCGGATCATAAAATAACATATACGAGTGATTCCATATATCATGCAAATGAATTTGAGTAGAATGTGACCAGAGAAGGACTGACGAAAAAATTGTTTGTATTTAATTATTGTTTTCCTACATTTATAAAATACAAAATTTCACCATTTAAAAAAAATGTATATTTTCAATGGGGCTACTAGAAAAATTCGAAATATTAGAAGAAAATAATTCTACAATTATTTAAGGACCTTTTCAGACTTAAATTTTGTTTATACAATATTTAATACAAGCAAAAATTGATTTGCAATTATTTCCAACATTTTTCCTTTTCAACGATTGATCTCTAATGATTAATTTTAACTGCAGCGTCTCTGATTTTTTTTTATAGTCATTGCAATTTATCAATCTATCGATTTATAGCAAATCATATTATCGTGTTCATTTTTCAATCTATTTTCAACGTTGTATAAATAGATTTGCCTAAATGGATCGATATTTTAACCAATAATGCCATTAACAATTTTTTTAAATCGGATTATTAATTGTAAAAATATTATTCATGATCAAACTACCCGGAAAATGTGAATTAGGAAAAGAAAAATTAGAATTGGAAGTACATTTATTAAAAAATAATTATTTCTTTTGAATTTTTACACTAAATATATACATTTTCTTATAAATAACTAATTGATAATTTAAATAACTTAAATAAATACTATTTACAAAATTTATTAAAAATAAATAGTCGTCATTTCAAATAAATACTTGCAATTTTTTTCATATCTTTGAAAAAAAAAACAGTTTTAAAATATACTCGTTGTCCATCTAACAAAATAAACACTTCGTCAATATATATAATTTTTTGTTCATAAAACAAAATTTATCACAATATTACAAATATCATAAAAATATCACATTCATAAATAAATTTGGTAAAAATAAATAAATTTCAAATCGACGTTTAAAAAACTATTTTAGGGCTCGAAAAAAATATTTTTTTCAATTACAAAACAGATTCTCTTGATCCATTAACAATACCATTAGCTAAATAATTTGACGTTCCATTATGTTCGGTACTGTAACTGTAAATCCCTTGACCCGGCAACACTGGTATATCATGGTGATTCCATTTTTTCGTCTCTAGATCCACGAAATACGTGGGCACATCCGCTACGCCCGGGCCACGAGATTTTCCTATAAATTGTTTGTTTTCATTCAGGTCAGGACCGAGTCAATTGTCGTAAATTAGTGTACCTTTGACGTAAATTTTGCCTCGGTACGTGCACGCAATCCCCAAATTGCGTAGCGTTGCAGCTGTTTCAGCTGTCACCTGAATGCACCCGGACACACCCGTACTGTCCATTCGGGACGCCATATTCACCGTGTCACCCCAAATGTCGTACAAAGGCTTTTTCGCACCGACTACTCCAGCGGTCACCTCACCATGTGACATACCTAAATATATATATATTTTTATATACATTTCTTCAAATTCGATTTACTAATTTACTAATTTGAATATGTGACCTGAGTTAGTCAAAAATATGATCGGGTACAGCACTTTTATCTTTGCTATTTAATCTGAACTGAGCTTAAATGCTCCTTAAATCTAATTTCAATTACAAAATAGTATCCATTTGCTTGCGACCCATTTAAAAATTATAAAATACAAGATTTGGTAATATGACCAATTTGAATATTTTTATCAATTCAGCAGTATTTATAAGTTTTAGTTACTTCTAGAAGGTATTAAATACATTGTAGATAATAACGATCGTGTTGTTTGAGATTAGAATTGTTATTTCGGCACATCTGGCCAGATAAAGTTGAATATACATCGAGAAATATTAATGTAAATGGCATAGGCGGAGATTCAATCAAATTTCTTAAGAAATTTAACATAACATACTATATAAGGAGCATTTTTTGTGAATTATAAATTCTGATGCGCTACTCTTTATTTATATATATATAAAAACCTTCAGCCTTAAAAATTTATATAAACGAACCATTGAATTATTCTAAGTTTAATGCTTATGAAATCAATTTTATTGAATTCAGATTGAGGTCCAATTTCCTCAAATAACAAAAAAAATAATAAAAAAACATAAATTACAAAAAAACTTGTGTCACGTTGACTTTTTAATCAATTGTTTCGCAATCACGATTCGTGACACAGGTATTTTATTTAGTTTTTATCTTGTGCTACTGAAGATGGAGGTGTAGCCTTCGAAATGCGCATCCAGCTATTAAACGCTTTGTGTACGATAATTGGGTAATTGATCTACACAATTATTTACCAATTTTTTTTTTATATTACAACAAATAATTGTTGTAGGATGTTGTAAAAATTGTAGGAGGATTTCACGCCCTTTAGAAATCCAGCCCAAAAACAAAATCTATATATTTTGCAAAATTTCACGTTTTAAATCAGTTTTTGGTGATCGCAAAATGATAGGGACACACTAAGCTGAATAATACACAAATTTTCTAACTACCGTTTTTTCTTCGTCCTGTTCAAAACAAATTGTTTCACTTACTCATCCTTTGACCAACATTTCCAAAAAAAATTAAATTAATAATTAGTACCATAACCGACGCCCCTGCCTAGCTCCATCCACAATTTCGCAATCACGAGCGAACCTTCTTCATCGTACGAATTCAATTAGCAGTAGCTATTTAGGTGTGCTTGGCAGGTATCTATTCACACGACGCTGCCAAGACTACCTGCACGGGCCATACAAAGTATGCGTGTACCAACCTACGCAATTTCTTCGCTGTCGAGGTAGTCTTATCTTGTGGTCGCTCTGCGCAACACCGCAAGTGGCTAGCGGTGGTTTCGATATACCTTCAGTATGCGGTGTGATCCCAAGGTGTATATGTAACATCTGTCCCGGTTCTTTGTTCGATTGATAATCGTTTAAAATTCGCTCTTTTCGATTTGTTAAGTTCGTAGTAGATTGAAAAATTTGGTAATTCGGCTGTGGCATACCGCCCAAAGAATTTTAGACGTTAGTGTGTGCGACTTAAGAGTTGCGCAATACTGTTTGAGGTATGAAAAATTTGGTAATTCGGCTGTGGCATACCGCCCAAAGAATTTTAAACGTTAGTGTGTGCAATTTAAGAGTTGCGCAATACTGTTTGAGGTATGAAAAATTTGGTAATTCAGCTGTGGCATACCGCCCAAAGAATTTTAGACGTTAGTGTGTGCGATTTAAGAGTTGCGCAATACTGTTTGAGGTAAGTTTCTTAAAGACGTATTTATTTTTGAGGATTATATGTGTGATTTCTTGTAAATATATTTGAATTTTGGTGTATATAAAAATCAAAACTTGAAGGTTGAAGAATGTTTAGAAGATATTGCTTATTGCAAATCTGCAAATTCTAAGTCAGTGTTCTCTTAATTCGTTTACAATTAACATTAAGTACGAAATATTTGCAGATTTTAAAGCAATGAAAATTTTGTTTTGTTCCATTGCTTAGCTTTAGTAGTTTTCGAAAGAAATTAGAAATAGTTACGTCGCAAATTGAGAAGATTAAATATTTGTCGCATTGAAAATTCGTTCCCTGGTCCAAAATAGCAATAGAAAAAATAGTTACGAATACTGACAAATTTATCTATAAATTTTGGCGAAAGTATTTTTCAATTTTCTTTAAAACTAACAAAGGTAAAGATGTGAAATAAAAACATTTAAGTTCATATTAAAAATCTGCAAATCTTTTATATTTAATGTTTTGTTGTAAATTAATTAGAAACGTCAATATTTGAACAAATCAATGTGACTACGACATTTATTACGTTATATTTATCTGCCGATGCGTTCCGGCAACACCCGGTATATATTTGCATGTAAAACATTATTTAGAATATAGATTTTTTTTTTGCTAGAAAGCAGCTATTTAAAATTTGTTGGAACAATTGAGATTTTTTAAACCACCCTATAAAAAACAAATCAATTTCCAGTTTTTTTAAACCAATTTACCTATTCGTATTTTAAAATCCTGCTGCGTATCGGCATTCATGTGCCTCGGAACGATCTGCATTAAATGCACCGCGAATTCCAATAAAGTCTTCACGACATAACCGGAAGTAACGACGCCCGTCGCGGCGCTCATCTGACTGTCCCTATGTCCAGGCGCTAAGCCGCAAGCGGCCATGTACGTCCAATTGGACATTTTGATCTTTTCAATTCTGCCGCGAAAGTTCTGATCCAATGCCTATATTTAAAAAAAATGTTTGGGTTGTCCAAAAATATTTTATTTTAACACTATGACTAACACTAGGACTTACAAAATCGAAAGCTCCAATCATTTCGTCCATAACTTTGAGGAAAATTTTTTCGGTGATGTCATCGATGTCGTAATTGACAATTGTCGCAAATAACACGGCGACATTTGGGTAGGCTTCGCAATATAAGGTCCTCGGTTGTCGATTGACACTTAAAAAAATCCCAGCTACAACGCAACAATAAAATATTTCGTATTCTCAAAAATAAATTTAATTTCTAAATCGTACCAACGTGCTCGGGAAGAATTGTATTCAACAAGCTCCTATTTATCCTCTTCCAAAGTTGAGCCGTATTTTTTTCTTCGATTAACTTTTGATTCCATTGATGATCCAAGCGATTCAGATAATCTTGTTGTCGGTCAATGAAGTGCAATGTAAGTGTTAAAAAAATAACGCTAATTATGTGCGAAATTGCCGGATCTAAATTGTGACTAAACGTTCCGCTGCCCTGATAAAAAAAAAATCATTTTTCCCCCTTCATCGAACAATTTTTATTTGAAATTGAACTCACTCTGAAGTAATCCCCAGAAAAGTTCCATAAAACTATCGAATACGCCCCTGATATTGTGGCTGCTACTATAAATTTGATCCAAATGTGAATTCGTAAAAAAATGAACGTCATGATTATTGTTATAAGACAGGCTTCAGTCATATGCTAAAATACACGCCAAAATTGATTTCGGTTTTATTTTTGGATTTTATAATCTTACCCAAGGTACAAGACACATGTCCTTATTAGTTTCGACCCTTAAAAATAACCTTAGAATTAAACCAAACGCAGACTTGTTCATATAATTATCACAGTTGACCTAAAAAAAAATTGGCGTACAATGAAATTTATCAAATCAAAACAATTCTTCATACCAGTTCAACAAGCAAATACGCGAAAAATAGCGCACAAATGACTAAATAAATCCCCACCCGTATGAAGACATTCGTCGCAATTATTTCGGAGACGTCGTACAGTAACCTGGGTATCTTCGATTCGGGTTTTACAATTTCCGGTTGCTCCGTCGGTTCGTCATAGAACGTATTGATATATTTCACGTGATCTACGCGTTCCGTTTTCTTCCAACTGTTCCAAATGTACGAGGTCCAAGAGACCGGTGTCAAAATAAACACCAACGTGGCTATCGATGATATCGCCAATATGTCGGGCCAATTGAAGATCAAACTTCTAAAAAAAAATATTATTTTTTTGTAGGCGTTTTTCTTTTTTTCGCGGTTTTCTTACTCAGCTATTGTGAGATTTTCTATAATCAGAATTGAGAGGAGCACTATCATTTCTGCCACTAAATAGTATTTGAATAAAGGATCTGGCATTCGGAAATAGTTCCACTCATTGTTCAGATCTTTAAATATCATTATGATGGAGTTGATGTCCTTAACTTTTCTCCATTGGCTAGGATACATAAAAAAAGAAAATATTTTGTAATTGCAAAGTTATTTCTGCGTCGAGTAACATCTTTTTTTAATCGTTTGAATGGTAATGTATAAAATATTTTATACTAACTCATATTTTGATAATGGCATTTTGTCGATCGTATCCATTATTTCTGTATCCGCTCGCAGAAGGACTTCGTTAAACCTATTACAAAAATATCCCCGTTCCACATATTTATTCAAAAAACACACCAAACTGTAAAAAAAAATGTATTTCAAGTCAAAATTTGTATCAGTACCTATTTATCGTATTGTCAAAAAACGCCGTCCTCCTCAAGCCCTCCCGTTCCCTCCGTCCATCCTGGACAGCTGCAGTATTCCCAGTACTACTCCTACGCCTCTCTATCGTCCTTTCTGTGCCCATCGTCCAGCTGTGGCTGCGAGATTCGCGTCTCGTACGTGACGAATGCGTACCCCTTGTAATAACGCTCGATCTGGCCAAGGGTGGGAAGTTACTGGGCGTTACTGGGCTGGGGGTAAGACTATCAATTGTATCCAGATCAGTACCTAAGAACGCAATTTTAAGATTTTCGTCAATAAAATGCCAAAAAAAAAACCTTTGCCCCCGGCAGAATTGTGCAGAATTTGCCCTTCGATGAAAGTGACAATGCCATCCTCAATTGGGGAGTCCAATTTATCTTGAGATACGCTTTTATATAAAGCTCCTGTTGAACGTCTGTTGCCGTAGATTGTGTGATGTTGATTCTTTTCGTATAAACTCGTCCTCTAATTTACCGACGATAATTGCAAATATAAAAATAAGTCAACTTAAGAATCTGGGCACTTACTATAGGTACTTCGTCTGGGGTGACCAAATAAGTAGTCAAATTATACGGTTTTAAAACTTCACAAGTTCGCCCACGATCAGTTACTGAGATATTATAAGTTTTCTTCAGCTGATCGCGGGTTTGTTGAGTTATATGAACCTTCCTATTAAAAAAAAACGAATAATAAATCGAGCGATTCTTCAAATTTAGCTTCTTCTTACCCAGCTACTCCGGCCATTTCCATTTTATTTGCAATAGACACGTCTTGCGACCAAACGTCATATTGCCATTTGGACATACCAATAACGCCACTATATATTTTCCCGGTATGAATGCCAATTCTCATATCGATATCGATGTTGTGTTTTGCACTAAAAAAAAATGCGTAAAATAAAATTCTATTTTCGATATTTGATATACCTTTCGATTCTAATAATTTTGATCATTTCCAATCCCAATTCAACACAAGCATCCGCGTGGTTCGAAATATTCTCCGGAGGAAGCCCGGACACGCAATAGTAACAATCACCCAAGAATTTGATCCGAAGAACTTTCAATTTCTGAAATATGTTCGTGATATATCTTTTGGTTTAAGCTAGATCTTTTTTTTGACTTGTATATGTACATATATCAATGAAATGAAACTTGATAAATTTGCGAATTCTGTACCTCCGAAGCATCATCGAACGTACTGAACAAATCGTTCAACGTCTCCACTAATCGCGTTGGTGGTGTTAATTTCGTCGTCATTGCCGTATAATTCACAATATCCGCGTAGAGAATCGTAACATTTTCGTGAAATCGTATATATTGGTTCCTGAAATGCGACAAATATTAATCAACATCTTATCTCGCGGTGAAACGTCCATCCAACACACTTGAGTCGTACTTTTCAATTCGCATATTAAGATGCAGACATTTGAAATAATTCATGATGTCACGGCGGACGTCATCGATTACATTCGCCGGGATTATACTGAGCATAAGCGTTTCCTCGTCGTTTTTGCAATATTGCAGCTCGATATTTGATTTGACATAATCTCGGCGATCCAAAAAACTTTTTCTCTTTACAAACTCGTTCATCATTCGAAAGTATATGCCCATCGCGTTGAGGCACAGCAAATATAACACCTCGCAAACAGTCTAAAAATGTATTGCAATTTTCATATAAGCCATTTTGACGGTTAAACAAAAGATTTTTCCCTTCCCCATTCATTTTTTGTTAAATACAATACATACACCTTCCCAAGTCGTCTCAATATCCGGGTATGTAATAAAAATTAACATAATCCCGTGGATAATTGATGTAAAAAATCCCAAGCAAATCGCCAGCCAAATTCTGGATATGTTGAAGAAGACGTAGCAAGCGATTACGATGTATGTTGTAAACGCTGGCCGGAAGTACCAAGAGTGCTTCCAATAGTGGTACAGAGGTACCACAAGATTTGCGCAAAACAGCATGCAGAATGCTATTATCGATAGGTACTTGAGATATTTGGAATTTTGTTTAATTTGCCGCTCGGATATGTAAATGCCTAACACCGATGATACGGACAGTATTGCGTATAAAAGAAGATCTAATACGACAGCTTGTAGTGTGTTGGATTCCTAAACAAAAAAAATCTTAAAGTAGGTCAGTCATAACTAACTGAAGAATTAATTTCGTTATTACAAAATAAATAAACGGTTATATTTCCCCTATGACATATATAGGAAAATTGTATAGATTATCACCAAAGTACCGTAACTCAAGCTATTTATAAGTTATCTTCACCAATAGTGACGATTTTTTAAATTTATCTTTAGTACTCAAATAAAAAAAATTCTTCTCGACTCAGACTTCAATTAATATATAATACATTTCAAATAAGAGTTTTTTTTTTTTAATAACTAAGGAACAATATTGAATATGGTAGTAATATTATTATTTTTTTTTAATCAAGACAAACTATCTGACAATGTCTATATAAAATTCTGTTAACATAAACACGCATAGGAATTCGCAGATAAGCAATACTCGAGAGTTGCTGCAGGTGTTGAAGCGTAGGTAGTCTCTGTTCAACTGTTACACACAGTACCATTGAAACTGCTCATATAAAATAGCATGTGCGGATAAGAGATTGCGTTTATGTAACAATGTATGCTAAGCCTGAACTGAATGCTCTGTACGTTTGTTGGTCGCAAATTTTTGCTAAACTCGATCGGAACGAATGTTGAAAAAGTGTGTAATCTGTGTGTATGTCCATTGTCGTTGCTACACACCTAACACTAGCATATGCAGACATTATCGGTCAGTAAATATTCTATTACGCGCGCTGACAAATTTCAAACGTTGTTTCGTTAATCGTTAATTTGTATTGTTAAAAAAGTCATATCATAGTTTGAAATATTTCTGTCATTTTGATTTTTTTGTGGTGCTAGTGAAGATGGGGGCATAGCCTTCGAAATGCGCATCGAAGGCTCTTAAATGCTTTCAGTTTACGGTATTTGGGTGATATTTTATTCGATTTTTTTAACGTAGGCAAATATTTTAATTTTATTGTATTCTTGCGATAAGAAAAAGGAATGTTTGTCAGAAAGATTTTTTTTTTACCATATATTAAATGAATTTTTTGATTGTAAATTATAATTTTTTGTGTGGCCAATTTTGAGCAGAAACTTCGTCAAATTTTGATAACAATTTAATTTCGCCTTACGTATTTAATTGCTTGTTAGTTAGTTGAAAAAACAAAAAATAACCAATGAGTGGAATTTGGCCGATTATTTTTATTAATTACATACGACATGTTTATTCAATTATTCTATACAATTATTCTATTATAGATTAAATAAGCAATTTGATATCCAATTGAGCAAAACTATCGATTAACAATTACCAAAAAATATATAAATTACTATTTTGAAAGCGATAAATGATCATCATCTATGGGGATATAAAAATTGTTGAATTTGAAAAAAATCTACACCAGCAATAAACGAATTAAAAGCGGTTAATTCGGTTTTATTTGACGGTATATTAATAGCAATAAAACCAATTACAGCGAACAAAAATTATTGCAAAAATTCGCGACAACAACAAAAAAGGTACATACCATATTGGTGACGAGGACAATTAAAAAATGAAAAGTCCCCAATAGAAATTGTAAAATTAGAAACATAGCGAAGTATCCATGCTGTATCTTCTGCGTGTACCTTTTATAGACGCTATCTAATTCTACGTGCAATTCGAATTGATGCTAAAAAAAACACAGAAATATAAATCACTTTATTATTCGCTCGGTGGGTTTGTAAAACGATTTAATAAAACATCCGCGAATTAATTGCGTTTGGGGATGAAGCCATTTTTTAGGGTTATAAATAGATTTTTGCTAGGTGTTAGCTGCTGCACCTGTTTGATTTTAATCGCAGCCACGGGGATGGAAAATCTGCCAGGGATATTGATTTTATATGACAGGGTGCCAAATTAATACGTGTTCATGAAATAAATTCGCAAACCGAAACGACAATATTTTTTTTGTGTGTTTTACAACAGTTAAAGTTTATATTTAAAAAAGTTACTTTTAAATAAGACCATCTCCATGAATTTTCGTCGTAATGGAATATATTTTCTATACTTCGTCTGTAACTGTCTCTAGCGAATTTAGTTTGATCGTGGATTTGATGGTGAGCCATTTTGTTCGGACAGCATCTAGTTTTATTTGCAAAACTAAAGAAGCGACAGAGTAGAACTAAGCAGCAACACCTAAAATAAATAAGCGGAAAGCATTCTTTTATCAAATTCGCAAAATTGAAGTTTACGAAATGCGTACGAAATATTTTTCTGATTTAATAATTAATTGAATTGTTTCGAGAAAATCTGAATACGCGAAATAATCAGTTTAGATTAAAAAAAACTCATTCATTATTTCGTTATTAAAAGTTTTCCTAGAAATATAATTTCTATGTGATAGGGTAGAAAGAAGTAAGTCCTTATAAGATTTTTTGATTTATTTCTATAGTAAATCATCGTATGATTAATTATTTCATTGCATCAATATGGTATAAAGATTATTTATTAACTAGCGGAAAAATAAATATACAAACAACTAAATAATATTTAAAAAAAATCCCCTATATATAAAAGTAGCATTATTGTTTTCTTCTTCGATATTTGTATGAATATATATTTTTTGTATGAATAATAAATCAGGTATGTATGTTCCAAAGTTTAATTATACCAATTAGTAAGAAAATTAATTATCGAATATGTATATAGAAATTTTAAGTAACGATAACAATAGTTTGTTAAACTAATAGTACATTTTAAAAATTGTCACTACAGTATGAAATTTTAAATCTATACTATAATAGTACATTATCAAAAAAAAAATCGAACTAGTACGTGTTTAAATATTAATATTTCAAACGGGATTTTGCAAAAAAAAAATTAAAAAAATGTGTAGGTCTTTAATTAATTAATACTAATAATAAAATGTGAAGCAATGAGATAATAGAAAAGTACAACAATTTATACATAGGTATTTGATCTGGTTGATTTTGATTTCGATGAATTTTCCAGAAAACTTGAAAGTATTATTGTTTAGTGGCGATGATTTTAAATCACGAATTTACCTGTTGGTTATTTTTTAATCATCCAGCGAATTAGTCGGCACATAATGACATAAATTGGTTGGAAAATTTTTTTGTTGTTGCCAGCACAGTGAGGTAAAATACTGACTGATTAAGTGCAGGCCTCATTCATACACTCTCTTAATAATTTGTAATTGATAAGGCTTATCGATATTTTCAGTAATGATTGTAATCAATTTTTTAATAAGTCTATATAGATTGCGCACCAATACCAGGATAATGTATCCCATTAAGTTCGCGAGAAATTAATAATAGTTGATTGTGCGACGATTATTATTGGTGAAATAATGTCGAGCGTTTAGCAATAATGATTTTTTTTAAATCAAAAAGTAGCTTTTTTAAAAAACGCTGTATTTTATTTTAATACGAATCGCAAACAATCAAAACGATTTTCGTCTTGTACGTGTAATTAATTAATTTACGGAATTATCTCATGAGATTTTGTTAGAAAAATTTAATTCGATAAGTTGTACATTTTTATAATGTTGAAATTTGTTCAAAAAAATACAGAAAAATTCCACAACATATAATTTTTATTTCCATTTTTAGATTGTTCACGTTTAATTTTTCTTTTTTATATTTTATGCGATTTTCTTACTGCCTGAAATATTGAAAAAAAAAACCTGCCATATAAGTTGCTTCTTTTCGCACATTATACATTAAATTCATTAAATTATTCATACATTAAAAATAAATTCTGATACAAAATCTCTTACCTGGTGAATTATTTTTATTTAATAATTGGATATAGTATTCTAAAAACATGCTTTTCATTTATAATATCACGATTTTTTAAACTAGCTGTTTTGGTTATATGAGAGCACATGTTGGACATTGTGATGACCATTCAATAGACCGGTCAAACGAACTGTGTTGTGTCTTTTTGCCGATCTGAGAATTATAGAAAGTATAATATATAAATAGCTGCTTGGGCAACAGATTTCTTGGCCGCTCCATCTAAAGAAAAATAGCTAAATTATATACAATATTTTTATTATTATTGCAAATGTCTATTGTATTTTAGTCTATTTTTGAATGTTTAAAATTTTGTTTACCTGTCTCAAAAATTTGTTTTACTTTTTCAGATGTAAACGATTTATTACTTACACATTTGAACTACTCAAGATGGCCTCCATAAAGAGCGGGAAGTTTGAAATATGAAAGATCATCCAACTGGGAGTATTTGAAAGGTAGGATTTTTTAACAATTTTTATTTTTCTTCCAAATTTAAAGGAAACGGATTTATTTCTATTTGAATTGTGAGGGTAAATATTTATTTACGGACGTCGCGAAAACTCCAAACAAGAAATAAGTTTTCGTGAGTTTAGGTTTAGAAAAGAAAATTTGTAAAAAAATCGGTTTTTATTACCTATCTTCACATAATCAATATGATAACCTTACGATACAATGCGACGTATGTACAAATAATGTGTTTGCGTTCTCTCGTTCATTTTACGTATTATAAATGACAATAATCCAACAAAATTAAATAAATTACGAAAAAATATACGCATAATAAACAATCCAAAGTACAATATAAAATCCGTACGAAATTGTAACATTTAATTCATCACGATGATGCAATGCAAAAACAACCTGTCAAAATATTTGACAATCAAATGATTTTTTTGAAATTTGATTTTAAAGAAATGTAACGGAATATAAATAATAGTACTATTTTTTTAACAACAGTCTCGGTTTTTATATATATTTTTGCGACTCATTCACTTCCTGTATTTCGCTGAGCCTTCCTCTGCCTGGGACTTGTCTGCGATTGTTTGGGCGCCTGTTTCGGTGCTTGTTTCTGAGTCTGGGCTTGTTTGGGCGATTTGCTCTGCTTCGGCGACTTTTGTCCTTTGCTTTCCTTATCTAAAATTAATTATTCAATATATTCCCCGGTCACATTTTCGTTTAGTTTAGTTACTTAAAGAGGCCAAGGTCTGCTTGGGAATCCAATCATAGTCGACATTGTTTGGATTTGTAGTGCCTGTCTCGATGACCTTTTTGGTACCACCGCGCTTCCTGCCAACGCTGATGAGTAACGTCTGCTGACCGATAACTAGCAATAGAATAATACCGGCGACGAAGAACAAGTATAAAAAGAACGTTTCACCATCTAAACCATCGTCCAGCTCAGTTATTTGCACGGTTTCGTTGTAAACGGCCTCCATGTAGTTTACACCTGAAATAATCCAATTTTATAATTCGAGCTCAAAAGGAAAACTACATTTTCGTTTCGAAATTCCAGCAAACTAAAACTCATCTTACCATTTGCATCGCGATAATTCAGATTGATGCTCAGACCGAACGGCCTGCCAGCGAAGGCCTCACTCGGCATGAAGCTATAAAACATTGTAGCCTCTTGCGATGGCGCTACTTCTTTATTATACAGAATAGCGCTGAAATTTTGGATGTGGAAGTTAAAATCCATCGGATAACGGAAACTAGCCTCGATCGTTTCAACAACAAAGTCTTGATCGCCGCGATTACGGAAACCAACGAGGAATTCGACAGGAACTCCCGCTGGCAATTCTAAAAACACGTCAAATCAAACTGACCACATCTGCAGCTTGTGTCGACCTATTACCTAATTGGGACGGTCCTGTAACAACCGGTTTAACGAAAAGTAGCGTTGTATCAGCGTCTGGTGATGCCGTACTTTTACCTTCGTCCTCCTCCTCGTCTTCTGTTGCTATTATATCTTCTACATCACCGTCCCCTTCGACATCCGCCTCATCGTCGATTTGGTCTTCTTCCGAAGCGTGACTTAACATACGGTTTCCTAAATAAATTACAACAAATCTGTGAGTCTAAATGGATATGCAATCTTCATCGTAGAATTATTTTTCATTTACTATTTCGAGCGTACGTTTCATAGAATCAAGATAAAAACCAATACGATGTATGAAACATTTAATTTCGCTGCGAAACTAATTAACAATATCATAACGAAATCTTCCAGGACAGATGGCCACGTATATTTTGGCAATAGGCCCACCAGATCTAAACAAATCAAATTCTCAATTTACCGTTATCGAAGGTGAATATCACAGCCGGCAGGACCAACAACGCCAGCAAGAAGAAATGCTTCATGTTTGCTGTTTTTTTTTTTTTTGGGGGGGGCTTCGTATTGTGCACTATCGAAGTAAACTACAAGCGAGTATGGGTTTTGGTCACCTAATGGTTTATGTATGTCGTTTTTCGAATCATCGGCGATAGTGGACGGTGTTTGGCGTAGCGCGTTTGATACGTGGAACTTTCGATACACATGGCATCCCTACCAAACCTACTTGCTGGGCCAGCATTGTGCCAAAATGTCACCAATCTGTCACCTTTCGGTATGTCCGTGTTGCCATATTATTTTGCTCAACACTTTTCGTAACATCGACATTTTTCGTTCTTGCAATTTTTCAGTTTGAAGATAAGGATGCTGTTTATTTAAAATGTTGATCTGCTATATTGAAACGTACTCGATGAACTTTCGAAAAATGCCATCTTTTATGAATCGTGAGTTTGTTCTCGAATCAATGCTTATAAGGAAGATATTGTGCCATTATTGGCATCTATGGTTATTTGTTGGTTTATGTGGCGGAATACGTGAAGTTTATTTTTTTCGTATATTTGAAATAATCTACAAATAAATAGCGAATCTCTATTTTGCGTTTGTAATAATATCCTTGTAGATCCTGATATTATTTTAATTATATGCGAAACATTATTGTTAATTTAATACTTGATTTCTGCAAAATTGGTGGTCTATATTATAGTTCAATTAATTATTGGGAAATCAACAAAAATTGAATTTATTGTACGTCTATTTATTACGAATATTTTATCACCGCCCAAGATATATATTCTTTATAAAACGCGAATTGGGGGGGGATTTTTGAAATCGTACAATTTTTAAATGATTGCTTACATTTTTTTTTATTAATTTTAACAATACCTACGCTATTATATGCATTACAATAATATGTTAGGACATCATCATCACAATAATTAATGTGTTGCCCAAAAGGGGGATTATTAATTTTCCGCAATTCTTACTAAGTGTAGTATAATAATAATTAAATATATATTACTATTTAAGTAACTAGTGTATTAACAAAAATTGCAGTATATTGACTATAATTTCATCGTAATGCGAGTACAAGAATGCCTTTTTAGTTAGTATACAATCTGTTGTTAATTAAAAGGTTTTTTTTTTTTTATGCAAGAAGATTAATTACAATGGACAGCCAAAGTGGAAAATTTGTGCCATTGCTCTGTGAGCGTTTACAAAATTTACTAAAAACGTATCAAAATGTAAAATAAACACCTTGGTTGGTGCCTATTTTTATATTTCATTTTATGCTGGATTTAAAAAAAATATATTTTTGTGTTGTCCATTGTAATTATTTTTAATAAATTGAGTCGTTCGAATTAATATTTTACAACTATCAGGTCTTCCTTATATTTCGAGGCACAATCTTTTTATTTCTGACGAGAATTCAAAACTTTTTTAAGGACATTGAAAATTAAAACGTCATTCATCCTTATTTAAGAGTAAAAAATAATTTTCTATACATACAAAAGAAAATGTGTATTGATTTTTTTCTTCTTCTTGGGAAAACATGATTAGTTAAATTCATGGTTTAGATTTTATAGGATTTTTATACAATCTAAAAAAAATATTTCCTCTTCTTAAATGTAATAGTTAATGCCTAGGAAGTTGATTTTATTAAACCAGCAAATTGTTTATATTTACGTTTGCCCATCAATAAATGCTTTAATATAAAAAAAAATATTGTACATTTTGATTTAATTGATTGTTTGGACAAGTCGATAATTTTGCACGTAAACAAAGATATATTATTACACAAATTTATATCAAAGCAGTAAAATTTTCACGCCAAAAATGTTTAAATATATTTTTAACTTTAAATCGCTGTGGAAAGTTTTTATAATAAATTATATTAATTAATACTTAATGAAAATATATAATACGAACTTCATTTTAATAAAGAAATTAAAATAGCGACTAGACATATAAAAAATTAAAAATATTTCAAGTTAGTAATTGCTTTTATTAAATTACATATATTAAGCGTTCGTCTAATTAATAATTCATTTAAAATATCGTTTATGTGTTAGTTTTTTAATCTCATTCATTGACTAAATAATACTTTTCTTTTTCATATACCTAGAAATTAAAATCCATTCAAACAAGTAACTAGTTCCATATACATCTGTTTCGCTTATTAGCTTTTATATCATCAGTCTCACATATAATTTTTTCTAATTAATCTAACTTATATGCTAAAGGCTCTGCTGCAAAATTTATTTATTTAGTTCTTTAATAGATGGGGTCATACTAAGCGCATTTTATATTTATATATTATTAAATATTAATAATATTGTATACAGATCACTAATTAATTGAAAGATATAGATGAAAATAATTGGTTAGTAAATGCACTAGTTGATAATATACGCTAACTTTTTGAATTATCTTTTTTTTTTTTATGTAAATGGCAACATTGATTTTTGATATAATTTGACATAATTTTACACTAGACTGATGTGGTTTTTTTTTTGCATCTATACCCTTCATATATATTTCTTTTAAATAAATTTCGCCCGCTTCTAAAACATTCATTCTCTTATTTAATTAGTATACTAAATAAAAGAAACTTTTAGTTCTTCTTTATCTATTTACTTTCTAGTACAATCACAGTGTCGTATATTTCATTTTTAAAACGTTTCGTTTTCCTTCAAATGAATCAAATAAAAATCTTCCACAATTCCCAATTTTGCAGACGATTTATTTAAAGACCTTATATAATTATATAGAAGAAAAAAATTAAACATATATACCTTCAGTAATCTCCTCTTCGATTATACGAAAATTAAATTAAAATTCCATCGAACAAACGATTAATCAAACCATGAATTTTTGATTGCTTTCGCAACATCGATTAAACTCAAGCCCCCTAAATCCCCCCACCACCACCACCACCACCGCCACTCTTCCCCATCAATTTCCTCCCATCTTCAACTTCTTCATCACTGCTCGTATCATCGTCGGACGTGGCGAGTGTAGCCCTGGTCATGACCGCCACCCCCACACTGGGCCCACTTATTGTGCGGGGACTGTGCCTGGGGTACAGTTGCGGGTACCACGAGGTGGGACGGCGCGGTGGGACACTAGACGACATTGGGGCCGCCGATGTCGATGGATTCGTTCCGGCGATGTTGATTAGGCGAGCTTGCTCCGATTGTGATGAACTGTATGAAGAGATTCGTGTTGTTTAGTTGTGGTTTTTTTTGGGGGGGGGGAGTGGATCAATTTGCATAGGAATTTTGGGGGAGTGGAATTGGATAGGAATAGTTCCGATTGTCAGATTTTTATTTACGGACTTCAAAATAGACGCTATTTATTCTGTTAAATTCCACAATCTTATTTTTCTTAATTCGATCTGTTCAGGGCAAATTTTCAACACTCGCAAATATTTTATTTTATTTTATTTATAAACACCACTGAATTATTTTTCGAAATCTGACGTTCAAATAATTGCATTTTCTTCTATAATTTAAATTACACTTATGTGATTAGATAAAAAATGCCTCGACACGAATTTATTTGAAAACACCCTGTATGTATTGAATAAAAGAGAACATGTTTTTGTTGGTTTAAAAATTAAAATATACATTTTTGGGGATTCTTCATTCGAATGAAAGCATTTTTCTACAAGACAGTACCGAAAAATTGAATTTCTAGTGCCATAATAATTTGTGTAACGTACCTATTTATAAAATTGATATCCTGCGTCAAATTGCTGGAAACATTTTTTTTTTTTAAGAGAATATATTCCGTAGATCCTGAAATCAGTGTAAGTGATTAATTTTTTGTTGCAATTTGCTATTAATTTTTTTTTGTAATTGTGAAAGAAATATTTGGTATGGTACTTACTTTAACTGTATAAAAAAATCTGAAAGTCACTTGTTTTTTTTTTTTTTGAAAATATCAATTTGTATAGATTTTGGCTTCGTAGTAAATTTAAAAGTCAACCAGACATAGAAAAACAAATTTTTCGGTACTATCAAAATTATGGTCATTTATCCTATTTATAATAAAATAAAATAAATTTCAAGACTTTTGATTGAGGGTTGTGATTTCATCAGCAGATGAACATTATGATTCTCTTTAAACATTATGATATTGTTTAAACATTATGATTATGATTTTTTTTAAAATTCTTCAATGAAAATGATTTCTAAACTATAAAACTCTTCAAATTGAGCAGAAATTTTTAACATGCAGCTGTCATGATTTTGTGAGTGATGTTTGAAAAGTTTCATTCTGAGAAAAATTAGTTCTTTAGCCCCCAAAAAAATGGTTTAGCACCCGATAGTATTATTTACAAAAGGTTTTTTTTTTAGCCAATACCGATTAAAAGGATTATATTAAAAGAATTAAATAAGTTAGAGCAGAACTTGTTAGTTTCACACAATTTTATTTGTTCATTTGAAATGTTACAACCAAAAACGTTTGCGATTTATCACGAATATCTTAAGTTATATAAAGTAAACTCGACGAGGCATTTAGATCAAGTGTTGCTTTGTCGCCTTCTTTATCGAAACCAAAATTCCATTTTGGAAAATGAAATCACAATATTTTTGGTATGATATTATGCGCAATCGAATTTTGGTGTTGATAACAAAATACTGACGTTTGGCATTTTATATATTAGTCTACATTTTATTAAGTAACTTTGGTTTAGGTTTAATTAATTACGTAGTAGTGAGTCCTATATTCGGTATAGTTTGTGGTATGATTTTTTTGAGTGTTGGATTAATGAGTTTAATTAATATCGAGATGATGAATTGATGAATTTCCGACACTAAAAAGCAGATGAAGTGATTTAATAATTACAAATAAAATTATATTATGTACAGTAGTTACTATCCTAAAAATCCGCTAACTAAAAAAACTAATTACTGTTGATTATTTGTTTTTACTCAGCGTTCTTTTGTTATTTAAAAAAGCGCCAATTTTGCTTTTGTTATTCGCATGCAAGGGTAAGCTATTGCCAACATTCTTGCTTCATTTTTATAATATCCGACTTTTTGGTTATTCTATAGTGGAGAGGCAAAACTGTTTCGACTGTTACTCACTTGCTTTTGTTCGAAACTCTTTTCTTTTGTAAAAATAAGTACTTACGCACGTCTGGAATGCAGAAATACATTATTGCTTTCTTCTGAAATATAAACCAAGTTATTAAACACAATATTTCCCGTCTGTAAAAAAAAACAAAACACCAATCGACAGATTATTTTTATGCAGCACAGGCGCCGATTGAAAATAACATTTTTAAGAAGCTTATAAATTGCGTGTAGAATTTGTTTGTTCGTAAGACGTGCTAAATAGTGAACTACTTTTTCTAGATGTGCAGAAGAGATTGGTAGAAACAGATAGTACGTAAAAATACGTTTTTGTTCTCTAGTCAAAAATTTCGCGTAAAAAATATATAACATTGAAATTGATCAAAATTTTAGTGTACGTTTCTTTTCATACTTTGACAAACAAAAGCACGGATCACAAAAATTAATAATTTCACACAAGAAATCCCATTAATCATTACGAGGTACAGAAAAGGTTCAACGGTTTAACATTTGTCCTTTTGCGCTGTAATCTTAACAATAAATGAGATGTTCTCAATGATTGACCTATCAAAGAAACGTAGTCAAAAATTTCGAGTAAAAAATATATAACATTGAAATTGATCAAAATTTTAGTGTAGGATTTTTTTTTCATATTCATACTTTGACGAACAAAAGAACGAATCACAAAAATTAATAATTTCACACAAGAAATCCCATTAATCATTACAAGGTACAGAAAAGGTTCAACGGTTTAACATTTGTCCTTTTGCGCTGTAATCTTAACAATAAATGAGATGTTCTCAATGATTGACCTATCAAAGAAACGTAGTCAAAAATTTCGAGTAAAAAATATATAACATTGAAATTGATCAAAATTTTAGTGTAGGATTTTTTTTTCATATTCATACTTTGACGAACAAAAGAACGAATCACAAAAATTAATAATTTCACACAAGAAATCCAATTAATCATTACGAGGTACAGAAAAGGTTCAACGGTTTAACATTTGTCCTTTTGCGCTGTAATCTTAACAATAAATGAGATGTTCTCAATGATTGACCTATCAAAGAAACGTAGTCAAAAATTTCGAGTAAAAAATATATAACATTGAAATTGATCAAAATTTTAGTGTAGGATTTTTTTTTCATATTCATACTTTGACAAACAAAAGAACGGATCACAAAAATTAATAATTTCACACAAGAAATCCCATTAATCATTACGAGGTACAGAAAAGGTTCAACGGTTTAACATTTGTCCTTTTGCGCTGTAATCTTAACAATAAATGAGATGTTCTCAATGATTGACCTATCAAAGAAACGTAGTCAAAAATTTCGAGTAAAAAATATATAACATTGAAATTGATCAAAATTTTAGTGTAGGATTTTTTTTTCAT
Organism: Leptodirus hochenwartii; assembly: GCA_947310635.1. NCBI lineage: Eukaryota > Metazoa > Arthropoda > Insecta > Coleoptera > Leiodidae > Leptodirus > Leptodirus hochenwartii. The sequence goes on along the minus strand of OX371183.1, from coordinate 1,380,527 downwards.
ATTCATACTTTGACGAACAAAAGAACGAATCACAAAAATTAATAATTTCACACAAGAAATCCCATTAATCATTACAAGGTACAGAAAAGGTTCAACGGTTTAACATTTGTCCTTTTGCGCTGTAATCTTAACAATAAATGAGTTATTCTCGATGATTGACCTACCAAAGAAAGACGGCCATATTTGCACGAACATTAAACACGGATCATATTGTATAGACATAGTTCGTATGGTACAAGTGAGTGAACAGTACAAGACAGCTAAAGCCTCTTACACAGGTCATCGTGTGGACGATGCCGAATCGGCCTTCCCTCCATCCGCATCGTCGCCATTAATAACAGTTACAGTAACTGTGGCGATGCCATCGACACCCTCACCCTCTGCCCTCGTCACCGTTAGTATAACATTATCGTTTATATGATCAATTTCGAGGTCGATATCGTTAGTATCAACACACCCTAGTTGCATCATGGAGCCGCGCCTGTTCTGTTTGCGCTGCGGCGGCGTACCATCCTGTGGTGGTGGCGGCAACGCGGGCGCTATCTCTTTGGTGGTACCGGCACTTAGTGGCCGCTTGCTGATCGTTCGCAGGTTCGGTGGTTCACCCGCAATGGCGCCCGACGCTTCTTCCGGTATCTTCTGCTTGGGTAAGGTGCCCGTGGAGGTGGGACGCTGTTGGGGCTCCTTCATCGGGGAGTTTGTTTCGCTAGTGCTCAGGTTCGCGCTGCCGTTGCTTTCGCGCCGGAATAGGCCGATTACGCTCGAACGCGCCTGTTCTATACCACCTGAGGTCATTAAATAAGTGACACGCTTATTGAGTAATTTCCCCGTGTCGTATCGATTTCGTTTATTGATTTTTAAACAAATCTATTGATTATTTACCTAGGAACGTGGCTGAAGGTGAGTTATAAGCTAGGTATTCTTTGTTCGAAGCCCACGCGGGGAACTCCGACTGTTGTAACGCTGTGGACATTTCAGAATCCTCACGTTTCCATGGTAGTACAGCCTCTGTTGCTGTTGGGGTTGCCACCCTGACTGGCTCAACACCTGCAAACGCACAATTTAGTTTAACTCGATTGGTACAATTTTGTTAAGAGTTTACCTTCAATGGAACCTTTAGATAACCGCTTTCCAGAGTCGGAAAATCCGTTTTCCTCAGAACCTGAAATTTGAAGAATTTTCCTATATCTACCATCTTGACTCATTAGGAATTTGAAAAAAATTGCTACAACTATATACGTGCCAATAGTGAGATTACAAAATACAAATAATGTGCTCGGAAGATAAAATTTAAATGATCAGAAGACTCAAATCGGTTCGAGAATGAACAGTGTTCTCAAGATTTATGTTTTGTGGATGAAATGGAAATTAAAAGTTTCTAAAATACAAAGACAAATCTGAATATGAATAATCTTCGCCCCCTGTTAATATTTTCGATATAGTGAAAGAATATTGATCAAATTATTTTTGATCTTTGCGAGGTTTGCGAAAACATTTTGTTATTTTCGATGATAGTTGATCTGTGGAAACAAGCTTTAAGATTCAAATTAAAACGTGGCCTTCTAAACCGTTTCAATCCTCCTCTGTTAAAACATCAACAGAAAAATCTATTTGCACAATGTGAAAATCTTCAAGAGAAATTCTTTCGACTTGCAGATCTGCGCAACAAAAAGAGTACTGAGAAACTAAAATACTGACGTTTCAAAAAAAGAGTGCAAGAAGGCTACAAAGAAGCAAAAGAAAATGCAAAGAAATTAAATATCTACATCAAAAATTAAAATGCAGAAAACGTTGTTCTACGAAACAACGGCTTGGTGCTGTACAACAACAATAACGACAACAAATAACTAACTGCCATCTTGCGGCGATCTGTCACGACGCCATGGTAAAATGCCCTCAGCCGTTGTCATGCTGTGCTTCTTGAACTTAAGCTCTAAAATGGGCGTCAGCTGACCGCTAGTATCACCCTCTTCTGTAGCGGTACTTAGGTGACCCTCATTGTCCGCTGGAAGGTTAAAAAATTGTTTGCGCATGAAGACAATTGAATTCTGTTCTGTGGTGAAATATTTTAACATAAATATGCACGCGCGCATTAAAAATGGTTCTTTTGAAAGTAGTTTGAAGAAAATCTAAAATTATACAAATCACAAATCGATTTATAAGTTTGTTGATATTTTTCTAATTTTTCTCGGTCGCTTCCAGCTTGATAATACATAATTTTTTACAATATCTTCAGTAGATATCCAAGCTTTGCAAAATTTCGAATCGATTGTAGACATCTAGTTATTCAACTGGTAATTCATTCAACAATTCAAACTGTCTATAAAAATATTAGATTATTTCACATTCGCTGTAACTGAACCCAATAAATCAGCGTAGAAGAGATCTTGAGGCACTTTGCGAGATTAGCTCTTTATCGAGAAGAGTATCGATGACAATATTTGCAATACAGATGATGTAAACATTATAGTGGAAGAAGTGTGTTAACTTGTTTGTATAACAAAATGTGCATGTCGTAAAAAAAAAAAAATAGAAATTCGCATCGAGTGTTTGTAGAAAAAAAATTGCAGAATTTGTTTGGTTTGATGATGTATGAAGATGATTGTTTCTCGATCTTTATCTTGAACATACGTGAGGATTTTGCTGTAAAGGTGATGGGACTGTCCCAGTCCTCCTTGCTAGACTTTGGATCGTCTTCATTTAACACTTCGCGTATATAATCTGCGAAAAGATGTAATTTTGTTATTGCTCAATTACTCAATTTTTTTTTTTATAAAAAACATCAATTTGTGCTATATATATATTTTTACAAAATTATTTCTGTTTTTCATCAATGAACAAATAATTGGTAGCTTTTAGCGAGGTATTGTTAATGTTTTATTCTTTAGCATTTATTGAATTTATGATTCATATTGTGAGTTTTTTTAATACTCTCGCAATCATATGAAATAATATTGACGGAAATAGTAAATAAAGAAATTATGTACGCATATACAAATTTAATGATTTAATGTGATCATAAAGTTGAAGTGGCTAGAATCAAAATATTCCTAGAAAATGATTGAAACGTATACAAATATATTAATGCAATTAGCGAATAATGAATTATTATTTGCTAATCTTCCAATACTTTAAATGTTTAAAATATTTTTTATATAATTTTAGCTTCTAGTGCAATCGAAAAAATCCCCTCTTTTATCACATAAAATTAAATTTAAAATACTAACATGCTTTTACGACAAAAGAAATATTTTAAAATGCTAATGTAATTTTCCGCTGGACTAACTTACCATGCGAAAACTGCTTTGCAGAACCATTCTGTTGGAATTCCGGAAAACTGACATGGTTCTGCTTTCCATCCTGTTTAAATCGAAAATAATTTCTAATGATTACTTGTTCAGTAAAATTCATTCGAACGCATTTTTTAAACAAATCTACTCGTAGAAAGATTAATAGCGCAACTTTAATAATAAAAAAAAATGTTGATTTGATTTTTTTTTTTGGCATACTTTATTCATCTTTTTGCTATGGCGTTTGTGATGTTTCTTATTATCAGCTACGAGTCTTCGGATGTTGAAATGCATCTTGTAGTTGACCTGCGTTGACAGATCGCGATCGTTGACAGCATGTCGACTGTAGCTTAACCTTCGATGCTACAAAATTAAATAAACATATTATTTCAACAGTATTTTCCAGGATGTGGAAATTAAAAAAGGACGTGATAGTATTTTATTTAAAGTAATTTGAATAGGGTTGCTTTTTTAATTAATAATTTGGAGTTTAGACTTTTATTTATACAAAAAAAAAACCGTATTTGATTGAAAATTTTATATTTTACTATAATATGAAGAAATATTCAATTGTAAGTTCTTTATAAGAGCTTTCAAGGACGTAAAATACCAGCCCGAAATGTCAAATCGATATTCTATTTTAAAAATGTAATTATTATATATTTACGTATAATAAAATCAAACGTAGTTTTATAATAAAATATTTTCGTTTTGTATATTAATTAAATTAAAAAATCGTTAGGAATTTTTTGTCCCACCCACAATTGGGAAATAAAACTTTTATTATAGTTTTCCAATTATTACCACAGGTATTTTTACATGAACTTTAAACAGACGTAAATATCGACCAGAAAATGTCGTGTAATTTTTATTTTTCAAAACGCGATAATTAACAAAAATCTGGTATATCCAATAATACTTGAAAGAATGTCAGAAATCTTCCAAACAAATTTATAAAATTCAAGAAATTCTATTTTTCATACGATATTTTTCTGGTTGCTTTTTAAATAGATTCGCATCTTCTTAGGTTTATAATCCTCTACCTACATTATGTCTTGTAGCTCAAGCCAAACCACAATACAGCCGCCTATGATTATATATATATATCATCATCAATTTCCTTGACCGAGAAAATGATAATTGTATTTTTTATCGATTCGGAGATTACATAAAAAATGGACCTACATATGTAAGGACGACTTAATATTACATTCGAAATATTATATATTTATTTCAAGATCTGAGCTTCAATTTTTTAAATATTGTTTGTTTTAAGCAAAGTTGTATTTTATATTAGTAGTTGTTTAAATTTAAATTGTCAGTCCCTAAGGATATCTAATATAATAAAATCTTTATATAAATCTTTATATAATTTATATAAAGGTAGGCAGGACATGGAGGAGCTAGAAAATGTGGAACAGATAGATGAGGATGACTTAGGTCCTAGCATACTTAGGTCAGAGTTTCATAGAGCATTAAATGATTTACGGAATAACAAAGCAGCGGGGATTGATATGATACCAGCCGAATTAATAAAACACGCAGGGGAAAAAATACAGGAGCGATTATACAGGTTAGTTTGTAAAATATATGAGAAGGGAGAAGTACCACAGGATTTTCAGCGTAGTAGAATAGTAACAATGCCGAAGAAAATAGGAGCTAATTTGTGTGAGAACTATAGGACCATTAGTCTACTATCACATGCATCGAAGATATTGTTAAAGATTATTTATAGGAGATTAGAAAATAAAGTAGAGGAAAGGCTAGGAGAAGATCAGTTTGGTTTTAGGAAAAACAGAGGGACGAGAGAGGCGATTCTAGCACTAAGAACGGTAGTAGAAAAAAGAATGAGGGTAGGAAAGGTAACTTGCATAGCTTTTATAGATTTAGAAAAGGCATTTGATAATGTAGATTGGGACATAATGTTTAGAATTTTAAAAGAAACGGGTATAGATTATAAGGATAGGAGAATAATTTTTAATTTATATAAACACCAAACTGCCTTAGTTAGAATTGAGGGGGAAGAAGAGGTAGCAAAAATAGGGAAGGGAGTTCGGCAGGGATGTACACTTTCACCGTTATTATTTAATCTATATATAGAAGATGCAATAAACAAAGTAAAAGAAGAGTATAATGTAGGTGTGAATGTACAGGGAGAGAAAATATATATGTTGAGATTCGCCGACGATATAGCTATATTGGAAGAAAGCGAAAAGAATTTAGAAAGGGTATTGAATGGTATGCAGGCAGTATTGACTAGGGATTTTAACATGAAAATAAATATAGGTAAAACTAAAGTGATGAGGTGTGACAAAAAGGAATGCAGTAGAAAAATGAGGATCTCAATAGGAGATAATAGAATCGAAGAAGTGTCAGATTTTTGTTATTTAGGCAGTAGAATCACAAAAGATAATCGAAGCAAGGTAGATATAAAGTGTAGGATAGCACAGGGTAGGAAGGCATTCGTAGAAAAAGAACAGATTTTAAGATCAAATATTGACTTGGGTATTAGAAAAAGATTACTGAAGGTATATGTTTGGAGTGTAGCACTGTACGGGTGTGAGGCGTGGACTATAGGAAAGGAAGAGAAGCGTAGATTACAAGCATTCGAAATGTGGTGTTATAGGAGGATGATGAGGATTGGTTGGGAAGATAAAGTAACAAATGAAGCTGTACTAGAGTTAGTAGGGCAGAAGAGAAGTATTTGGAGAGTGTTACAGCGTAGGAGACAGATTAGTAGGGCATATCCTTAGGCATGGGGCGATTATGCAATTGATCATAGAAGGTAGAGTGGAGGGAAAGAGAGGGGTAGGTAGGCCTAAATTGGAGTATGTGAGTCAGATAGTTGAAGACGTTGAGATGAATAGCTATAGGGAGATGAAGGGATTAGCTCAGGATAGATCGGCATGGCGTGCTGTTTCCAACCAATCTTTAGGATTGCGGACTCTTTAACTAACTAAGGATATCTAGTCGATCGATTTTTATTTGTTGTATTATGAATCAATTGTTTTTATTCTTCTGCTTGATGCCTCATTGGAATGACGCAATTTCAACATCCTGGGATAGAATTTATTTGATCCTTTATTTTCAATATTTTAACGTACTTCGTAAATATGAAATTTCAAGTGGTGTTTTGGATACTCTTACCCTTTTGTATGGTTTGACCAATTCCTCGGCGAGTAAATGGTGGATCTTGGCGTCGGTAAGGTCTTTTTTGGACGGATTATACTCCAGTTCTTGCATATCGATGTTCCACGTGCTGGTATCTAGATGACTAAAACTAGTGCTATAAGTACGGGAAATACAAAAAACACCAAATTATTTTGGTTGTACTTACTACGTCAAATCGAAATAGGACGTTCTAAATTTATTTTAATAAAAACAAAAACAAAACAAAAGTTAGTGAACAAAAACAAATGAACGACGATAAAACGTAACCAAACACGTTTTAAGAGAATTGATCAAAACGATATATTAAAATAAAGATCGATGGAAATTGCGAACGAAATCAAAAAGTGGTAACGAACTAAAAACTCCGATCAAGATCACAACAGCTAAATTTTCATTCGCCGCAATTGTGTTAAAAGAAGTTTGGATTAATTGGTGTTAGAATCCTTGTAGTTTGTGGGCAGCGTTAAATACAAAAGTAAATATAAAGTATTAGATGCTACGCTATAAATATCAAAATTTGCTTTCGAAACAATCGCTAACTTTGAATTGAATTCCTGCACGTTTGGAAACGGCAACAGTTGTTTCATGTATAGTTGTGTGAAGAGTTTCTCTGCAACTAGTGAATAGGCAAAGTTGTAGAGGAAATACAATTTGGTACGTCGAACAATTTTTATGCACGCCGGTGAAACTTTCCGCTATAGGAAATACGTAATTCAATAGAAATTGTTTCCAAAGTGTCGATAATATAAATAATTCGATGTTAGTGTAGGAATTAAAAATTCAAGACAGTGCGGCACTATTTAGAAGATTAAAATAAATATTATGTGGTTAATGCATCGTAACGTTTGTACCATGGCAGTGCTTTTCCCGTTAATTTTTCTGCAACCGTATAAATAATTTTTGATTTATTATCCACTCATGATACGAACGCCATCGTAGCATTATTTTTTACTGGTGTGCTCAATATAAATAATAAAGTACAATTACAAGACAAAATACTTAGATCTTCAAGTTTACGTCTCATATGACGGCTATTGTTTTTGTTGCGGGGTGGAAATGGTACATCTATATTCTGCAACTTAAACTATGCACTTAAGACACAGTAAATACTCAAATGCCCTGGGAAAATTTTGCATAGCTTTTTAGGGATTATTATTTTTTGCATATTGAGCTTCGAGAAATGGAATCAACTTTATATTTAATGTCTCTAGGTTTTGGATTCGTAAAAAAATGAAGAAATATTTAGTTTTTTTGACTCGAACCTACACAATCGTCTCCCTATTTTAAAGAAATATATTCATACTAAACACAAGACAATAAATATATGAACGAGCGCATTCCGTAGATCGACTAGTAGGTGGAGGACATCTCATCTAAACTGGCATGCGATTAGAAATACGTGGAATAGCTTAGTAAGTAAACAGCAGCAACAGCATCAGCAGCAACGACTTCTACATATTTGTCTCCTCGAGCTGTAAGAGTAATGGATATTTTACCAGGTTATGATCTTTGGGGGAGCGCACCTTCCGTTCAAATTCGCGGCCGTGTAGTTGCGGAAGATGGCGCTCATACTTTCCGTACCGGAGATGTTGCCGATGGTCGATGCGTTGCGGCGCATGTAGTCCATGGCATCGCGCATGGCCAGCTTGGAGTACGTCTCCAAGATCTTCGGCTCAGCGCCGTGATGGTCGCGCAGAATGTACGGCCGAATGAATTTGTTGTCGAATCGTTTGAACCTGATGACGGGATTTATGAAAGATTGTTTAAATGACGATTCAATTTTACCTGTCGCGCACGTGGTAGTTGCCATGTTGGCCCAAGATATCTTCAATAGCAGCCATTGCATGGTCCATAAGCTGTGGTACATAAACATAATACATTTGTGCAGATGAAGAGGTGCTACAAAGAAAATTACCCTTTCGTGGATACGTTCATTCATCGTTGGTTTCCTTTTATCTGCCGTCTTCACTTTTAACACCCTGACTAGAGGTTTGATCGAGATTCCTTGTATAAAAACGGTGAAGTAAATCACCGCAATTGTTGTGGTCACAAACATCGGTTGTAACGGCACAATTTTGGGGTTTATCAACAGCACCAGAGCAAAGGCCACTGCGCCACGTAAACCACCGTAAGACATAACGAATTTTTCAACTTTGCTCAGCTGATGCAGACGGAATTTATTCGCTATCCACGTTAATACAATAACACCTACGAAAAAAAAACAAGTTACAAGGAAGAATTTTACAAAAAAAACAACTTACCCAACACTCGATATACCGAACAGAAGAGCACAGTTAAAATAACGAACCACGTATTCCAATCGTGGGTACTATTGATTGTCGAAACACCCAAAAACATGAAGATGATGGTTTCCGAAGAACTACTGATCATCTTCATAGCGTACTTTATAGTCGTGTGCGATTTGTGAGATATATTAGCCTCCACGTAATTCTTCATTGTTATACCACAAAATGTTATACTAAAAACTCGAAACATGAACCAAACTGTCAAAACTATTTCCAGAAGACTCACGCTAATATACCGGACATATGGAAGATTTCCGCATTCAAATACGCCAGATATGCCATGACGAAGATAAAAATCGGCTCGATAACCCGAACCTCATTGGTGAACCTCGTGACTAAACCGGTAGCAAAGCCCCAGATGACACCAATAACCGTCCCACCAATAGCCACAACAAAAAAGCTGGCGAATCCCTTCAGCACGTCGGTGTATACGATATTCTCCAAGCCCATCTCAGAGTACCCTTCGAACATATGGTACAGGACGACGGTAACGGCATCGTTGAGCAGCGACTCGCCGAAGACGACGATATATAGGATTTCGTTCACTTGGATCTCTTCAAATACGGCCAGAACGGCCACAGGGTCCACGGCCGATACGAGGGAGCTGAACAGGAATATGTCCAGCATTGGGGTATCCACGCCGAACAGCCCCGTCGTGCCAACGGCCCATAATGATGCGCCTGAAGAGGTTCATAAACATACCTTGTTGGTGTTACTTCGTTCCGAATTGGATGTGTTTTATCACGATCTTAATTTTGAATTCTTTAAAGATTGATAAACGATACTCTTCGTGGCGAATGAAATTTTTGGTTTGCTATAATATATTTTTTCGCGCAGATTTCAAATTCCAAAATAGCTTTGGTAAACGTAATTATTTTTGATAATTTGAATAGATACTTGAATGATGGGCACTTAGATGCACTTGCCTTTCATTACCATTGCAATTAGAGAGGCAATTAAACCTAAATTAAACTATTGCCATACAAATTTCGTGCAATAAAGCAATACCGAATTTCAAGTGGGGCATTAATTTTTTTTAAGCACACGTGATATATCCTTGTAGCCATGGATTTTCTATTTATATTTCTTATTAATAGTGTGATGTTCGATAGATCCCAGCATCTGGAATTTGAAATAGACTCCTCCATCCCAGCTAGACTACAAATTAGATTGCTTCAATTAATTCGAATGGACGGTACGATTAATCTACCAATCCAAATACACATAAAACTAATTATACCCTTCATTCAATCAAACTTTATCCATTAAAACTTATTCACCATTGATGTCTATTCATGTTTATATTACGCCCTTTTGTAGAATCTTTTTGTAGTAGATTCAAAGTCGATATATTATTCAAAGAAATTCTCGTTGGCCGTAATGGGATTGTCGCTCGACGAAAAACAAACAAGTCGTCATCGCAGATTAATCTGAATCTGCGAAGGTGATTTTTTTAAAGATATTCTTGGCTCATCACTAGTTGCTATGAAGGAATACTCAAGTAGAGGATTTGAATATAAAGTTTGTTAAAGCACACGATAGAAGATATAGAATTGTGAGTGTAATCAGAACGGTTTGTTGTGACATGGGAAGAAAATGGAACTAATGTTTTCCGATTGTTGGAATTATAGAAAATAAAATTGCAAAACCATTTCAAAAATACATCGAATGCAATAGATGACTAAAAATCAAAAATCATCAACTCTCTTTCATTCGCAGCCTTCGGTATAAATCGGAAATTCCATTCAAGACTTGTTAAAGCACATTTTTCGATTTATATTTATTTCATCAAGTCGTTAACTCCCATCAATAAATTTACTATTTCGTATAATTACGCCGACCAATTTACTAAACGGAAACAATTAAAACGTCGTTAACCTTCTCCACAATTAGCGCAATTTTACAACCCTGACGATGATAATTCCCACATTACATTATCGGATTTATTTGAATGAATTGTCAATTTTTGTTCAACATAAAATTGCTTATATCCGAAAATGGGATGACTTAATTACAGAGAAAAAAATGTAAATATATTGATCACGATTTTGTACTTCAAATTTTGCTGCACAAAAAAGATTTTTTTCGTGTACAATATCAAAATGTTTCCCTTCATTCACTTACCGATTGTTAACGTGTTGAAAATCGTGCCGATGACGGCGAACAACAGTATAGTGCCAAGATGATCAAAAAATAATCGATTCGGCATAAAATAGCCAGCGTCCAAGATGATCGGTGGCAACATATAGAAGAAGAACGTGTCCGGGGTCAGTGGGGTCAGATGGATGCTGTCGGTGACGTGGATCAACACGGCACCGATTAGTAAACCCACCACGACCAACAGACACGACTCAGGGAAGATTTTGTTCAGTTTTGGAGCCATATGGAAACCTGCAAAAAATTGTTTAGCCAACAAATTACACGGAAAGAAATTGCAGCCAGCAAACATTTGGTGATTTAATCAATTTATTTAATGAAAAAACCGGAGTGTCCTTAAGATTCATCATTTTAATTCAAATTTACAACATTGCGGTGCTTAATTAAATTCCTTCATCTGCAAGACAATAACGAATCCTTCAATAGAACCCAACTTCATCTCTGGTTTCATTGTTCGTAGTCCAATTAAACTTTGGTGGATGGATTTCATCTCGTAAAAAATTCGATATGTCTTCATTCTTCTGATCCCTTTCTCGGGAAATACATTTACGAAAAGATACATTTTAATACGGATGATATTTAATATTTCTCGACGTCGTTAGGTATTTTTTTTGGGGGAAAGTTCTAATCGTAGACTTTGTGTGTGGGAGACGCTATTTTTAGGTGTACTAGAGAAAATTATATTGCACGCAAATTGGTTTATCCATTGTAAGGAGGGATTTACATAGTGAGACGTCCATTGTTGCAAATAAATGGAGTATATTTGGTTCCATATAATTGAGTGGAAATATAATTGCAATCAATTGTCAAAGATTATAGTATTGGTAATAATTAAACCAAACGATTGCAAAGTTTACATGATTTTTCTTCAACTTCGATATGTTCTAAAAAGTCCTTTGAAATTTTTTTTTTTTGATTTCTCGATCGAATTTCTGGAGTAGAAACAAATAGATGACAAAAAAATCACCTGTAAAATTAATTTACTGTTTTTGAAAGAATATTTTGCTGCAATTTTGCCAATTAAGTTCATTTTGATAATATAAATGTTTAATGGATGTATTGGCATCGTACGTTGCATGTGGCCGCCATATTTAGTCACTAGTTTATTCAAATATTTCGCCATTGTTCCAATTATCCCATTCGATTATTTATTATTGTTGTATACAAAGTGTGCCGTTTATATTAGAAAACCTAAAAATTGACAAAACTGGATTTAAATGTTTTTTTTTTATATAGTTTTTTTATTCTACTAAAATTTAAAACATCTGGTATTAGAGAAATATCTACTATATGTATTTTTATAAAATTTAGAAATTAAATATTCTTAAGGTAGGCAATTTGATAAAATTTTGAGCCAATGTACATTTCTCTATGGTGACGTAGATGGTATTTAAATGTCCGATGCCTAGGTGCGCATGTGTTGTTGTTAAAGTCCCATGCACCGTTGCCATATCGAATCTAAATACTGATTTTTAAAACAAACGTTAAAAAATTACTTTTAAAAGTTATTTTTACGATCTATAACAAAGTGTAATATTTGTACTTTAAAATTCAGTTTTAATCGTTTTTGAGGTATTAACTGTAGCATATAAACACGAATTGACTTCTAAAGTACCTACCATAATCTAAAATCAGGTTTAAATAATAATTTGAATAACGAAGAAAAAGTACGCGAAAAATTACTGTTTTAATTACATAGTAAAAATACCCAATTTTATTCTACAGGATGGTACATTACTATGTAATTGACAAAATCATCAATGTTATTATTAATGAATCTTAAGATTCGCGTGATACAATTATATAAAAAAAAATTTAACTCGAAAAAATTCAGATATTATCTTATATATTTTTAATAATATAGTAATAAAGTATCGTGTATCTTTTTTATTTGGGTACTGGTACCTGCAATTAGGTACCAAACAAAAGTAGAGCACAAAAAATAATTATCTAATTATTTCGTGTAATTACTACATTTAAAAATACTTTTAACTAATAACAAGCAAAATATCAATTACTAAAATAAGGCATTTATTTTTTTGCGATTTAACTACGCATTATATACCTAAAATGTACGTTAATTATTAAAATTTAAACTAAAAATTACTTAACAGTTGTTCGCTGTAATTTTACTAAAACTATCTTTTATTTAATTATTTTAAACATGGGCGCATTTATGCAAATTCGAACGGAATATGCATTTTTTTTTTGTCGCAATTGTCCACTTGTTCTTGTACATTGTTTATTTTGGACGAAACTAGTTGTTATCGAGTTCACGTTCGCCGCAAACATTTATAATCTCTTTGCCATCGCATTATTCAACCGTTTCGAATACAAATAGATCGATTTTTTATAACAGTTCTTGTTATATGTCGCTAGTTCGTTCGATTCTGATTTATCGATTTCCTGCCTCGTGTAAAAGCAGCTACTACTCACCTGTATATACAGGGCGAAAAAATATATACAACAAAGTCGATTAACCTTAGAAAAAGACAAATAAAAAAATTGCAAGGTTTAAGTTTGTGTTGTTAAAATACGTTTATAAATGCAACACCCCGTATTTACCCGTATATACAGGGCGAAAAAATGATACAACACAATTGACTAACCTTAGAAAAAGACAAATAAAAAAAATGCAAGGTTTAAGTTTGTGTTGTTAAAATACGTTTATAAATGCAACACCCCGTATTTTCTATTGTGCCCATATATTTTATGTATTATTTGATCGCTATTTCCTTGTGTGTATTTACTCAATACTAATTTGCGTATTCTTCAAAGATATACGTTCGCTAATATACAGGATCGCCGATAAACTAATATAAAAACATCACCGTAAACAAATGAATAAGTTCGACCAACGTAAAAATGATAAATTTATATAGAAATTATAGATGAATAATTTTTTTTTTAACTATAACGGTCTGACTAACGCTATATTTTTATCTACAAAAATTTCATCTTGAATCGAATTGAATTTCTGTATATTGTGCATGTCTCTGTATTTATGGGGTTTCCACAAGAATCCTTTTTTCACGTTGTTCTCCTCGAACCTTTTCCAATATCCTGGAAACACCGTGCGAAGAGCTCTCAAAGAAATCGATGACAAGTCAACTGCGAATTTCAATATCGTCAGTCTTGTTTATATATTTTATCGAGGAACATTTCGTAGGTAATAAAATTGTGTGCGAAAAATATGTCTTCTTCGAAACATTTTTTTTTTTTAGAGAATAAATTCATATCGAGTGTTTTTGTTTGTTTTGAGAAACAAAAGATGAATTGAAACAATCGGTATTTATTTTTTAGTGTAGAAGTCTAGATTAAAGTTTCGAATTTTGTTTCGAAAGGAATTTTTGCGATTATAAATGAATTTAATAACTATTTCAAGTGGATAGAAAATAAATTGTTTTTTTTATCGTGTATTTATTTCTGAGTAATATTAAAAAATCGTATTTTAAAATGAAATAATTATCAAAAATTCATATGCAATTATTTCTATCAAACAAGCAAACAATAAAATTGTTGCGATAATAAAATACAGTTAGTTACGCTTTATACGAGCCTTGAAAATTACTTAAATTAGTTAAATCAAGTTAGAATAAAAAAGCCAATCGGGAATTTAAAAATTACTTTTTTTTATATACAAATTTCTTTAAGCTATTTTAGCAATAGCATAATAAAAACTTAAAATCAATAAAATATCAACTTTGTCAATCATTTATTTGGGGCTCTGAATAAATTTGATACCCCTCCTGAACATATTTCTGTCGAATTAATTTCCAAACTGTATCCACTTGATTATTTATTAAAAAAAAAATCACTTTGTCAAATAAGCGGCATTTTTTTTTAAGGCAGCGAAACAATCAATTACAGAGCCATCGAGTACGCACTTAATTAAAGATCCCCAAAGTCATTAATCGATAAATCAATCGATCGCTGGCTGCGAACCGCGCCAAATTACATTTGAATTACGAAATATAAATTTTTCGAGTGGACCTACAAAAGTAATTTGTGGAAACACGATATTATTCGGCGATATCAAATTACAAAAAAAAATGTTTATTATCCATTTCAAGTGTGAGGACAACGAAAGTCTTGTAATTAAAAATAAATCCACACGTGATTTATATCGGAATATTTCTCGAAAAAAAAAAAACATGTTTATATACTATTTATCGGTGCCTCCGAAATTCGGTGTGAAAATTTGTTTGTTTTCGAAAAAATCGACAATTTTGACATACCTAGTTGTTTTTTAACATTTTAAATAATTTTAAAACAAGTACCTTTATGTACGTCGCAACATGTAGCTTTACCGGATTTTTCGGGTTATTATTTATGTTTTTATTTAATCCCAAAACAATGTACAACAATAAAATGACCAACGCTTATTAATATCCTTTTCGCTTGGTTGAACCGAAACAGAACGCTATGAAAAATAAACATGCAGACAATGTACAAGTACAGTGACTTCTTGCAAAATGTTTCCAAGTTCATGACTGCTAGACCAAACAATTGCCCCGCGGTAAAAGAACCAAGTCCACAATGAAGAAGAGGAATGGACAAGATACGTTACTTATTTTTTTTTTCGTTCGTTTTTGCAAATATACAAACTCAAGGTGCCATTTTTTTGATACCACCATCATTTTTCTTGCCTTAGAACTTATACATAAAAGACACCAAAACGCAAGCATCTTATTCCAAGATTTCGTGATTTTTACATTGCGGTAGGATATATTTGGATGTCGGAGAAGAAGTACTGTTTTGATGGTACCAAAACTTTCCGACGAGTAATTCGCAAATTTCGGCAGAAATTCTGCCAAAATTTTACAAATGTTGCATAATGAATGAATATTCATGTCGAATAATAAGAAAAAAGTATTCATCAAACATTTTAAACGTGCGTTGAATATTTTTGAACCCACAAAAAAAATTGATACTCATTTGAAGAAAAATTGATTTGTTTGCCATTTTTAAAACGATTTTTGCGAATTTCCAGGTACCTATTTAATTATATAATATTATTAACCAAACTTTCAAAACGTATTATACGCGCAAAAAAACTGTTTGTTTGGTATGAATTTAAAAATTAGTATTATTTATCTTCGTAATATGTATATGTTTATTAAATGTCATGCTGTGCAGACATATAAACAAATTTATGCGGATATTGTTTATTCAACAAATGAATATTGAATAAAACAACAAAATTCCAGTTGAATTATGACATGCATAAAAGCACACTCGGAATTTACACTATACTAGTCATATTTCACTTTATAATTAATTTAATTTAATTTAATAACGATTGATAATTTTAAAATATTTTTTAGAGCTACCATTCTTATAAGTCCATCTACTCTGCTGATTGTATGTTGTGTATATTTATTACTAAATGAGCAATGAATAAACAAAGCACATCACATGGCAATAGTAAATATAAAATCACGTGACCATCGGTGTGTAAATATTTGACGGGGAAAACGTTTTTTTCGCAGTGTACAAATTAAAATTGACGTACGAATAAATTTCAGTTTCTGCAAATAGTTTTCAAAATTGATTTACGACTTAAAAGTTGACGTATAGACGACGAGGTTTTTATTGACGTCATTTGCCAAGAAAAAATTCTGTTCTTCTGGAAATTTGTATTTAACACAAACGGGAATAATTATTTTTTGCAGTTCAAAGAAAATTGAATAATATATTTGTTAAATAAATGTATTTTTTAATTTCGCTGGCTATTTAATTTCATTTACGTAAATGATATAATTCTTGTTTTTTAATCATTTGTACGTTTTTAAATCTTTTTTTTTTTTTAATATCACATTTGATTGACATTATGCATTTTTTGCAACAAATGCAAAACTACTCTCAAACAAAAGAGAACGACACGTGCATATAAAATTGAAAGGCGCTTTAAAACAAAGCTTTAGTTAAACAATTAAAGTAAAATGAACAAAACACATCTTTATAATCATTCTGTACGTAAATTGTTATGTAACAAAATAAAATACGACTAGAATTGTTTTTTATCTGGACACAAAGTAAACATTAATAGCCCAATTATAAATCATTACAAAATCATTTTTGGACGCTGTATGAACGTCGAAATCGATTAAAGTTAAATATTTTTTGTGGAATTTTGTATTGTTTTAATTTAATTTATATTTATAATTTTTTTTTATTATACACTTAGTGAATGTTGACATATTTTCGTCGCTTAGCTTAGATTAAAAAAAAATACTTTTCGCGCTTCTTTTGTTTTTGTTAAATCAATTTGATGCCTTTACTTAGCTTTAAATTCTTGTACATAAACACAAGAATGCACATTCTTTTTAAACACCACCATCGTCAAGTTTGGCAATTATTTATAGTAATCCTAAAATAAACCATCAAATGAAATTTCATTATTGCGCTTGATTTAATCAATCTACTTTTGTAGAATCTACTTTACGCTGTGTAGACTTATAAAGCTACGTTTACACCAATTTAAAAGAACCTTTAGCAGGAAATGCATACTATTTTGAATTTCTCAAAACTAACGAACCATCGTCATTTTTAAACCACGAAATGAAAATTCCCTCGATGAACTTTCGTTAATCAATCCACTTTTTTGAGGATCTACTTTGCGCTGTGTCAAAAAGCTACGTTTACACCAATTTAATGAATCTAGTAGGAAATGCATATTTTGAATTTCTCAAAATTAAAGAAGCATCGTCATTTTTAAACCACGAAATGAAAATTCCCTTGATGAACTTTCGTTAATCAATCCACTTTTTTGAGGATCTACTTTGCGCTGTGTAAAAAAGCTACGTTTACACCAATTTAATGAATCTAGTAGGAAATGCATATTTTGAATTTCTCAAAATTAAAGAAGCATCGTCATTTTTAAACCATAAAATGAAAATTCCCTCGATGAACTTTCGTTAATTAATCCACTTTTTTGAGGATCTACTTTGCGCTGTGTAAAAAAGCTACGTTTACACCAATTTAATGAATCTAGTAGGAAATGCATATTTTGAATTTCTCAAAATTAAAGAAGCATCGTCATTTTTAAACCACGAAATGAAAATTCCCTTGATGAACTTTCGTTAATCAATCCACTTTTTTGAGGATCTACTTTGCGCTGTGTAAAAAAGCTACGTTTACACCAATTTAATGAATCTAGTAGGAAATGCATATTTTGAATTTCTCAAAATTAAAGAAGCATCGTCATTTTTAAATCATAAAATGAAAATTCCCTCGATGAACTTTCGTTAATCAATCCACTTTTTTGAGGATCTACTTTGCGCTGTGTAAAAAAGCTACGTTTACACCAATTTAATGAATCTAGTAGGAAATGCATATTTTGAATTTCTCAAAATTAAAGAAGCATCGTCATTTTTAAACCATAAAATGAAAATTCCCTCGATGAACTTTCGTTAATTAATCCACTTTTTTGAGGATCTACTTTGCGCTGTGTAAAAAAGCTACGTTTACACCAATTTAAAGAATCTAGTAGGAAATGCATATTTTGAATTTCTCAAAATTAAAGAAGCATCGTCATTTTTAAACCACGAAATGAAAATTCCCTTGATGAACCTTCGTTAATCAATCCACTTTTTTGAGGATCTACTTTGCGCTGTGTAAAAAAGCTACGTTTACACCAATTTAATGAATCTAGTAGGAAATGCATATTTTGAATTTCTCAAAATTAAAGAAGCATCGTCATTTTTAAACCACGAAATGAAAATTCCCTTGATGAACCTTCGTTAATCAATCCACTTTTTTGAGGATCTACTTTGCGCTGTGTAAAAAAGCTACGTTTACACCAATTTAAAGAATCTAGTAGGAAATGCATATTTTGAATTTCTCAAAATTAAAGAAACATCGTCATTTTTAAACCACGAAATGAAAATTCCCTTGATGAACTTTCGTTAATCAATCCACTTTTTTGAGGATCTACTTTGCACTGTGTAAAAAAGCTACGTTTACACCAATTTAATGAATCTAGTAGGAAATACATATTTTGAATTTCTCAAAATTAAAGAAGCATCGTCATTTTTAAACCACGAAATGAAAATTCCCTCGATGAACTTTCTTTAATCAATCCACTTTTTTGAGGATCTACTTTGCGCTGTGTAAAAAAGCTACGTTTACACCAATTTAATGAATCTAGTAGGAAATGCATATTTTGAATTTCTCAAAATTAAAGAAGCATCGTCATTTTTAAACCACGAAATGAAAATTCCCTTGATGAACTTTCGTTAATCAATCCACTTTTTTGAGGATCTACTTTGCGCTGTGTAAAAAAGCTACGTTTACACCAATTTAATGAATCTAGTAGGAAATGCATATTTTGAATTTCTCAAAATTAAAGAAGCATCGTCATTTTTAAATCATAAAATGAAAATTCCCTCGATGAACTTTCGTTAATCAATCCACTTTTTTGAGGATCTACTTTGCGCTGTGTAAAAAAGCTACGTTTACACCAATTTAATGAATCTAGTAGGAAATGCATATTTTGAATTTCTCAAAATTAAAGAAGCATCGTCATTTTTAAACCACGAAATGAAAATTCCCTTGATGAACCTTCGTTAATCAATCCACTTTTTTGAGGATCTACTTTGCGCTGTGTAAAAAAGCTACGTTTACACCAATTTAAAGAATCTAGTAGGAAATGCATATTTTGAATTTCTCAAAATTAAAGAAGCACCGTCATTTTTAAACCACGAAATGAAAATTCCCTCGATCAACTTTCGTTAATCAATCCACTTTTTTGAGGATCTACTTTGCGCTGTGTAAAAAAGCTACGTTTACACCAATTTAAAGAATCTAGTAGGAAATGCATATTTTGAATTTCTCAAAATTAAAGAAGCACCGTCATTTTTAAACCACGAAATGAAAATTCCCTCGATGAACTTTCTTTAATCAATCCACTTTTTTGAGGATCTACTTTGCGCTGTGTCAAAAAGCTACGTTTACACCAATTTAATGAATCTAGTAGGAAATGCATATTTTGAATTTCTCAAAATTAAAGAAGCATCGTCATTTTTAAACCACGAAATGAAAATTCCCTCGATGAACTTTCGTTAATCAATCCACTTTTTTGAGGATCTACTTTGCGCTGTGTCAAAAAGCTACGTTTACACCAATTTAATGAATCTAGTAGGAAATGCATATTTTGAATTTCTCAAAATTAAAGAAGCATCGTCATTTTTAAACCACGAAATGAAAATTCCCTCGATGAACTTTCGTTAATCAATCCACTTTTTTGCGGATCTACTTTGCGCTGTGTAAAAAAGCTACGTTTACACCAATTTAATGAATCTAGTAGGAAATTCATATTTTGAATTTCTCAAAATTAAAGAAGCATCGTCATTTTTAAACCACGAAATGAAAATTCCCTCGATGAACTTTCTTTAATCAATCCACTTTTTTGAGGATCTACTTTGCACTGTGTAAAAAAGCTACGTTTACACCAATTTAATGAATCTAGTAGGAAATGCATATTTTGAATTTCTCAAAATTAAAGAAGCATCGTCATTTTTAAACCACGAAATGAAAATTCCCTTGATGAACCTTCGTTAATCAATCCACTTTTTTGAGGATCTACTTTGCGCTGTGTAAAAAAGCTACGTTTACACCAATTTAAAGAATCTAGTAGGAAATGCATATTTTGAATTTCTCAAAATTAAAGAAGCATCGTCATTTTTAAACCACGAAATGAAAATTCCCTTGATGAACCTTCGTTAATCAATCCACTTTTTTGAGGATCTACTTTGCGCTGTGTAAAAAAGCTACGTTTACACCAATTTAAAGAATCTAGTAGGAAATGCATATTTTGAATTTCTCAAAATTAAAGAAGCATCGTCATTTTTAAACCACGAAATGAAAATTCCCTTGATGAACTTTCGTTAATCAATCCACTTTTTTGAGGATCTACTTTGCGCTGTGTAAAAAAGCTACGTTTACACCAATTTAAAGAATCTAGTAGGAAATGCATATTTTGAATTTCTCAAAATTAAAGAAGCATCGTCATTTTTAAACCACGAAATGAAAATTCCCTTGATGAACTTTCGTTAATCAATCCACTTTTTTGAGGATCTACTTTGCGCTGTGTAAAAAAGCTACGTTTACACCAATTTAAAGAATCTAGTAGGAAATGCATATTTTGAATTTCTCAAAATTAAAGAAGCATCGTCATTTTTAAACCACGAAATGAAAATTCCCTTGATGAACTTTCGTTAATCAATCCACTTTTTTGAGGATCTACTTTGCGCTGTGTAAAAAAGCTACGTTTACACCAATTTAAAGAATCTAGTAGGAAATGCATATTTTGAATTTCTCAAAATTAAAGAAGCATCGTCATTTTTAAACCACGAAATGAAAATTCCCTTGATGAACTTTCGTTAATCAACCCACTTTTTTGAGGATCTACTTTGCGCTGTGTAAAAAAGCTACGTTTACACCAATTTAAAGAATCTAGTAGGAAATGCATATTTTGAATTTCTCAAAATTAAAGAAGCATCGTCATTTTTAAACCACGAAATGAAAATTCCCTCGATGAACTTTCGTTAATCAATCCACTTTTTTGAGGATCTACTTTGCGCTGTGTAAAGAAGCTACGTTTACACCAATTTAAAGAATCCAGTAGGAAATGCATATTTTGAATTTCTCAAAATTAAAGAAGCATCGTCATTTTTAAACCACGAAATGAAAATTCCCTTGATGAACTTTCGTTAATCAATCCACTTTTTTGAGGATCTACTTTGCGCTGTGTAAAAAAGCTACGTTTACACCAATTTAAAGAATCTAGTAGGAAATGCATATTTTGAATTTCTCAAAATTAAAGAAGCATCGTCATTTTTAAACCACGAAATGAAAATTCCCTCGATGAACTTTCGTTAATCAATCCACTTTTTTGAGGATCTACTTTGCGCTGTGTAAAAAAGCTACGTGCATATTTTGAATTTCTCAAAATTAAAGAAGCATCGTCATTTTTAAACCATAAAATGAAAATTCCTTCCATGAACTTTCGTTAATCAGTCCACTTTCTTTAGGATCTATTTCGCGCTGTGTAGACCTAAAGACACGTTTACACCAATTTAAAAGAATCCTCTAGCAGAAAATGCATACTATTTTGAATTTTTCAAAACTAACGAACCATCGTCATTTTTAATGAAAATTCCTTTAATGAACTTTCGTTAATCAATCCACTTTTTTGAGGATCTACTTTGCGCTGTGTAAAAAAGCTACGTTTACACCAATTTAAAGAATCTAGTAGGAAATGCATATTTTGAATTTCTCAAAATTAAAGAAGCATCGTCATTTTTAAACCACGAAATGAAAATTCCCTTGATGAACTTTCGTTAATCAATCCACTTTTTTGAGGATCTACTTTGCGCTGTGTAAAAAAGCTACGTTTACACCAATTTAAAGAATCTAGTAGGAAATGCATATTTTGAATTTCTCAAAATTAAAGAAGCATCGTCATTTTTAAACCACGAAATGAAAATTCCCTCGATGAACTTTCGTTAATCAATCCACTTTTTTGAGGATCTACTTTGCGCTGTGTAAAAAAGCTACGTTTACACCAATTTAAAGAATCTAGTAGGAAATGCATATTTTGAATTTCTCAAAATTAAAGAAGCATCGTCATTTTTAAACCACGAAATGAAAATTCCCTCGATGAACTTTCTTTAATCAATCCACTTTTTTGAGGATCTACTTTGCGCTGTGTAAAAAAGCTACGTTTACACCAATTTAAAGAATCTAGTAGGAAATGCATATTTTGAATTTCTCAAAAATAAAGAAGCATCGTCATTTTTAAACCACGAAATGAAAATTCCCTCGATGAACTTTCGTTAATCAGTCCACTTTCTTTAGGATCTATTTCGCGCTGTGTAGATTCTAAAGACACGTTTACACCAATTTAAAAGAATCCTCTAGCAGAAAATGCATACTATTTTGAATTTTTCAAAACTAACGAACCATCGTCATTTTTAATGAAAATTCCTTTAATGAACTTTCGTTAATCAATCCACTTTTTTTAGGATCTACTTTGCGCTGTGTAAAAAAGCTACGTTTACACCAATTTAAAGAATCTAGTAGGAAATGCATATTTTGAATTTCTCAAAATTAAAGAAGCATCGTCATTTTTAAACCACGAAATGAAAATTCCCTCGATGAACTTTCGTTAATCAGTCCACTTTCTTTAGGATCTATTTCGCGCTGTGTAGATTCTAAAGACACGTTTACACCAATTTAAAAGAATCCTCTAGCAGAAAATGCATACTATTTTGAATTTCTCAAAACTAACGAACCATCGTCATTTTTAATGAAAATTTCTGTAATGAACTTTCGTTAATCAATCCACTTTTTTTATGATCTACTTTGCGCTGTGTAAAAAGCTACGTTTACACCAATTAAAAAAAATCCTCCAGCGGGAAATTTAATACCACAAAAGTAACGAACCAAAATATAATATTTAAGCAAACGTTAATTAAACTATGAATGTATTTCAATATTTTGGCAGTGGTCCAATTTATTAGTAGGTGTTCGACGGAATGAATGTTATATTTCGAGCGGAGCATAAATTCTTTTTGCTCTTAGTAACACCGCATACCGTATGTTTGTTCCGGGATTTTTTTACGCTTGTCGCACGTTATTATTACTTTTTTCTTGGTATACGTTCTTAGCCATTGGATTTTGCCATTAGCATACAATGATCATAATCCAGACGAGTGACTCATTTGAAATCTATGCCGTGGAAAGAATCAGCGGGTAATTTTCATTGTTCGTCTCGAACTAATTTACAGTTAGCTTTGCAATGACTTCGAGTTGTAATGTCGCCATTATTGCAGATGAAAGATTTTATTTGATTCGCTCTAAAAGTTTTTTCTTTTTTTATAAAGAAATTGGCTGTTGATTTAAGTTTTTTTTGTAATTTTTGCGAAAATTTTATTTTCCAATTTTCATTGAATGAACAATAGTAAAATTAAATTGTATACTAAGAGTGTTATTTTATATGTTGATTTAATTATTAGCTATTTAATATTTTTTCGAGAGAAATTCTTTAAATATAAAAAATTTAAGATTGCAATTTTTTTTACCTTAAGATTTGTTAGAAAATTAAGACATAAGCAGATTTTTAACTCTAGACTGGACGTTAACCAATTGCTTATATTAAAATTTAATGATAACAATAGTTAAATAATCACTATATACCGCATGTTTTTTTTTTGGTTTAAAAAATAAAGAATTCTTAAGAAACGTCGAAATTAAGTCAACACGTTAAAAAAAATTTTTTTCATTGCGTTGTTTGTTTAATAAGAATATTTTTTTGTGAATTATTATTTTATATAAACATGTATATTATTATTTTAATTAACTTTATGCGGCATATGTTTTTTCTTATCTAAAGCTAAAATAATATAATTTAATGAAATTGACATACGACTGAAAATCACGCTACACGTTTTTTATGCAAAATATTCCGCAGTAGTAATTTTTATTAACACAATTAATATTCCACGTTTAAAAATAAACATTTTATTACATGGTACAATAAATAAAATTGCACTGATAATAAATATATCATAATTTTGTTAAATAAACACATCTAAATATATTACTGTAAATAAAATAAATTGACTTTTCCGAGGGAAATTTCGCAATTTAAGCCCAGTGTGTTTATTTATAGGAAACTCTGGAAAAGTGCGATTTAATTTGATTCGTTGATTATTTTAAGACACGCTTTTTCAGAAAAAGATCTTTTGGATAAAATTAGAAATGTCGATGCATCTAAATCATTTTTTTATAAAACAAATTTTTAACCGTTTTTTTTCTTCAAACAAAAATTTATTTTAATTACAAAAATATGCCAAAACTTCTAATTGAAGAAGGTTGTTGTGGAAACAGTTTACAATTTGACTGAACATTATTTATTATGACAACTAAACAATTTATATGTCGGGTAGATTTAAAAAATAATATTTAATTTATGTTTTTTTCTTTTCAGGTAAGCTCAAATTGCACTCCTCTCTAACAACTGTACAAAAAGGGTGAGTCTTTTTTTACTTCTTCAGATATACAAAAATTGTAAATATCAAATATTCGTTTAACCACCTCAAGATACAAAAAAAATAGATTTACAAGCTTGAATATATACAGCGTATTTATAAAATAAGTAAATGACAAGCCTGAATATATACAGCGTATTCATAAAATAAGTAAATGAACTATAAAGATTCCGAAATATTAAAATTAGATGAAACATCGCAACAGAATTTTTTTGAAATACAATTTTGTATGGGACAGCTGTTGGGTGATGCAAAATATATTTTTATTGACAACATATTGGTCAATTACCTGGTTAGATGTAAATTTAATAATCTAACATTTTTCTTGATGATGGCATTCATTGCTCGCGGTCATCAGTGTTACTTATTCATACAAACAAGTGCTATAAATAAATATGTACATGAAACCAGCTGTCTTTGCGACAGGATGTTGTATAATGACTTAACCATTAATTACTGCTCCATGCGCACGTCTTCAGTTCATATGCGCATTATTTTGTTTCAAATCGTGGTCTTGCATTACCAATCATGATTTCGTGGCTGTTCTTTTTCTCTATTATGGTTTTCTTCTTGGCCGATGTAAAATTTGAGGGTTGTTTGTATATATGGCGGCGGCGGTGGCGGTGGCCGCACCGCCGCCTCCAGCATACATAACATTCTACATATCGATTCTGGTTGCACACGTGGACGACGACGGACGTGTCTGATGCCGCTAAAATTGCAGACCCGTTTTGGTGCTGGTCATGGTGCAAGCGCACTCGACACTAGCGCCATCTACAGAAGCTTTCGGATCTTTTTTACAGGGCGGTCCTGTCCAAATACAAACAATCGGGGTTGTTCGTTGATCTTGTAAAATGCAATTTTGATTTTGAATTAAACATTTTAACTGGGACGTATCTTTCGAGGCATTTTAGTTTTTTTTGCAATTTTGGTGTTTTTTTTTTATCCTTTAACACGCTTGTTTGATATTACATATTATAAGGATTGTTGGACAAATCCTTCGAGGCTTTTCTTTTTGTTGTCGTAAATTTTGAATCTTCTAAAACGCTTAGGTTGATTTAAACATTTTTAAAGTATTTTTTTGGACAAATCCTTCGAGGCATTTCTTTTATTCTTGTACATTTTGATCTTCTAAATCGTTAGTTTGATAATACGGATTTTTGGACAAATTCCTCGAAGCACTTCCTTCGTTTGTTGTAAATTTTGGTACTGCCAAGGTGCAACATAAAAAATGGTTTGATCAAAATCTTTTTTTTTCAACTTTTCCTCTTTTGTTATCACCCACGACGACTTGTTTCTTTGCCAAGTCATTGCACCAAAGCAACCTCCAAATAACGACACTGTTAATATATTCCTTCTAACGGAAATCGAACGATAATCTATAAACGATTACGTCGAATACTCGCATGTTACAATATATATTCTGCTTGGTGGGTTGTGGCCCCAATAATTTTTACATCTGGTGACCCTAATCTAGATTGTATGGAGTACCAACGTCGTGACGGCCACAGGGTGTCGCAGAATATCATTCGAAAATATTTTAAGTGACAAAAAGGACCCACAAACGTTCTTGCATAAATTCGATTTTTTCTTCGACAGAAAACTCAAATATCCGGCTTCCTAAATATCGATATTTTTGTTGAATTTATTTGAATTTTGGGCACCATGTCGAGTCCAAAACTCATTCGATGGTGCTGCTGATGACTGTATATATGTGCTCTGATGGTAGGGGAAGTGCCATAAGGGCCGCTAACGGCATAACGTTTCGGAGGACATGTGCGAATATATTAAAGGGTGTTGCTATGGTTGGGGTTGATATAAAGAAGCGTTTGGATCGAAGAACTTGGACGAAACTATAATAAAAAATTAGCTGGAGGTTTATGAAACGGCTGTTTTGTCGAAGGGAATATTGCAGATTGCAGAAGGGTGCTTTATAAAATATAAACATAAGCCCAAGTGTATTTTACGGACGGATAAATCGACTAGACATTTTAAAATTACATTTTTGCAGGCTCAGCAGGACAAATCAAAACCAGTTTTTTTTTTTTAATTAAAATTCTTATTGGTTTTCTTAAAAATTACAAAATCTGTTTAATATCTATCATTGGTATATCGTTGCATCATTTTTTTTAAATTGTGTGTTTATTTTTATCAAACACGATTAATTCAATATTTTAATGACTCATCAAACATAACAGTTAGATTAACAACATGAACTATCAATGAGATTTACTATTCTGCATAATAAATATTAATATTCTAAGAAAATCTTTTATATTCATCATGTGTCACAGATCATCAATGTTAAATTATTTTTTTTGCAAATATAAGCAAGTAACAAGTTTTTAAAAAAATTAACAAATCAATAAAAATCGAAACATTTTTGATCATTGATAGTTTAAAAATAATAGTTTGTCTAGTCGCTAACCAAAAGTCCAAAAAGTCCTAAAAGTCGCACCTTATACATACTCACCGATCTTAGCCAAACTGGCACAGAAAATCCACAGGCCAATAATGAATGGCGTCTCCACCCGACTGAACTCCACCTGAAACACTTGCACGCCGTGGTGTCCAGCACCACCACCACCACCCTTGCCCTCATCAGCCTTGGGGTGTTTTTCCGTGGTGACCGGGGCATCGTCCACACGCGGATCCGCCCGCACGGCATTTGGCGAGGGTGTTCTAGGGCCCATCGGGCCAAAGTTCACACCCTCGTAAGGTCTGCTGTAGTCGCTCGGCGGCGGGCCCAAATCGGGCCGCGGTTGACTCAAGCCACCGTCGACGTTCGACGGTGGTGGTGGCGGCGGTTTGGCCCATAACACCTGGACGGCTATCAGGAGCACGAACAACAAAAGAAACGTCCTGCAGGCACGCCGGGATAAATGCACCGAATGGTCCAGTAGGTACGGCATTGTCGTCAACGCGATGTCGCAATCTTAAGCATTACGTTGGATGATGTTCGACGGTGATGATGTGGCTAAGAGCGCGGCGCTCGCGATTGTGACTGAGTTACCAGCTGCTGCTGGTGTGCGAGTACCGCGACCAAACATCCTGGAGTACCGCTACTATTATTAGCGCGTCGGCGATTCACCACAAACATTGTGATTATGTGATGAGGAAAAGGGTTCGAGTTCAGATTCGAGCTCGTGTGTATACGGTACCACTACATGTTGGGTATGCCGAGGTACCGCCGGCGCCTGCCGACCCAAACACCAACTAATCGAACACACCAGCTACCCGTATATAACAAACAAACAATAACACAACAAGCCAGGACAGGCTCTCAAAGCTGTTTTACATGGCACTTATTCGACGGTGGTCAGCTGACTGACTGGTGGGATCGACGTCGGACGTCGCCACGCCGACGGGGTGTGCGTCGCGGCGCTGCTGGAGGAATGGTAAGCGTCTGCGCGTGACGTGACGTCGCGACGGCGGCTTTGTTCGACCTAGTAGTCCAGTTATTGCTCTTCTTCGTCTTCCCTGTTGTAATGATGGAAATAACAAAATGGTCCTAGAAATTACGTATCACATATTAAAAAAAAAAAACTTTTTCTTGCTATAAATAATTTGCAACAAGATAAAGTGTGCATATATTATTTAAAAAAAAAAATCCAAACTGCTGGATGCGATTGCAAATAAATCTGTGTTATCATTTTGCGAAAATACTTCCCAATCAATTGAATTGAACGATGACGTTCTATTTGAACTTCAAATTGTTTTTAAATTGTATTTGCTGTAGACATTTCTACAAATTAGCCTGTTTAGTATTTGGTAATGGAATTGTAAGTAACAGTAATTAATTTGACACAATTTGAGATAATCACAATTTTTTTTTTTTTATTAATATTCCTACATTAATCATATAAAATTCATTTTATTAAATTTGTATTTTTGCAAATTATTTGTACAAAAACATTATTAATAATTTCAAATTTAATACATACAGTGTATTTTCATAATATGAACAAAAGCAAAATTGTTCATTTGTATTTTTTTTTAAATAAACTTTTGAAAAGAGATTATAAAATACTTTTTTAATAGTCACAAAAACATTTTTTTTCAAAATTGCCTTAAATTTATATTCCTCCTTAAACAATACCATTCTTTAGCATCAAATCAAAAAAAACCCATACACGATATATTTAAATATTAAATCAGCCTGTATATTCCACTGTATCTCCACTGGCCACATTTTTCTATAATTATTGCGATTACAAATTTCATATTCCCTCGTACAATTCTTTTGCGATCACATTTAAATTTCGCAATTCCAATTCCAAAAACGAAACATGACAATACCTGGTATTGTGTTTCTTATAACCGTACCTACTGAAAATTATGAAAATACGCAGAAAATCGCGCTAATCGAAGCCGAAAAAAAGAATAGATTGGTGAAAAGTCGCTCGCAGGACGAATTACGTCAAAATAAGTTGAGTTTAAATGGTGGTAATGGCAGAAAGATGTCCAAGAGTGACGTTCTTATTTCTGAGAATTTTGTAACGATCGAAGAGGAAAATATAGATCCATTTAGTAGTACGGAATATTATCAAACTATGGAAAAAGTATGTATTTGGTAAAGAAAAAATTGATGCAAGTTATTTATGGTGGTGTTTACATTTTGCAAGGAATGTCGGAAAATTCAAATATGCCATATTTTTTTAAATATAACTCCAAGTAGTTTTATGTTAAATATCGCGATATTTTTAGTTACAATTATATTTTTTATCACTATAAAGAGTTATCATATCATTTTAAATATGAAAAAATAGTTTATAAATATAAATTGCGCTAATTTTAGTAGATATCCTTATTTAAACATATCTAATTCCACTATAATATATATCAGTTTGCGCGAAGATTAAAAAATTATTTTTAATTTCGCTACAGTTTGTTAATTTACCAAGAATCTCTACTCCATATGACAACTCTCTACTTACGCACTTCTCCTATCTGGTTTTATTTATCGCTGTAATTACTTAGATGACTTTCAATTAATGTGCAGCGAAACAAGACCATTGCAATCAACTCTTTCTTAAGCCTAGTCACAATTTTTACGTTACTATACATCAACATTAAATCCAGTTCGGATCGGTCTTAATTTTAGAAGGAATCGCGCTAGACCAGTTCGAACGAGACATTTTCAATTGACCGAAACGATTCACACGTTTTTAGTTGTACTTTTTAATTGGTATCATATGAGTATAATAAATTCTTCAATCTGGAAAAGTGCAGGATTAATAAATATGTCGCTTTTAGCGTAATAAATGTCATAACATCTTTCGTAACGAGAAGACAACCCAAAAAAAATAATCCATCAACAAATCAGTTTTTTTTTTTTAAATAATCACGTATAATAATATCTTCGGAATGATTCTATTTAAATTCCAGGTCCTGAATTATGTCAGTTATTCCTTCTTTCGGATATAAATAACTTAAAGGTCAAGGTAAAAATATTATAGCTTGGCTATAATAATCGATTTGTATATTATTTCTTCTTTTAATTACGGCACCTCTAATTGTAATTTTAATTATTACACAAGGTAATTAGGGCACATGTTTCGTGACCGTTTAAAACTCGTCATCAAATAAATATAACACTCGCTTCGTGTTCGTATTTTTTATTAATTAATTGCATATGTAATATTTACAATTAATTGGTTTGATTAATTGAATCTAATTTAAATTATACAGTAGGTAATAAACAATTTTAATTTCGCCGCCACGTTTTTTTCTTCTTTAATTATTCAAGCGACAAATTTGTAATAATTTTTTTTTTGTAGATTTTGCGTGCCATTTTGGATAAATTCAAAATCGGTTCGTATTCGTGGAATCCAAATGGCAAATTTATTCAAGTCATATTTTCGTTAAAAACCGGCGAATTTTGCGAATGTTTGCTCGAACAGTTGCGTATAAATAATATTGGTTCTTTTTACGAATCATCCGTTTCTGTAACACCCTGTAGTCTATACTACAGCCAAGACAATGAAGGGAAGAATAGTTGTGGAAATGCAGAAAACAATAATTTGTAGGTCAACCAATTAAAGTCTGATTTTTTTTTTTAATTGCAGTCGGAATATTAAAAAATTAAAAAATTGTAGTAGTTCATATAAATTTTGATATGACGTTCTGAGATTAGCTGTCATTATATATGCCATGTCATATATATTTGTGTTTGTGATTAATTTTGCACGTTCTTATTCAAAACGAGTATATTTTGATACCCCGGAAAAAAAATCGCTGTAAATTTGTTAGAACGTGAATTTCCAAATTTAGTTCAATGCCGAAATTATTTGGTATACAACAATAAAATGTATATTTACCATTTGCAAATAGCTCCTTAATTAACGCCGCACAAATTACGTTGTAAATATATATTTTTAAAACAAAGCACTTTTTTTTTTCGCGTTTTTCAACGACGCGATTGTAAATATTTGATTTTATCCGATTACCGTGTTTTTGAAAGCAAGGACGATATTACCAGTGATAAAAATCCTTTTTATGTTTAAATATAATGTACAGCAAAACCCGCCTATAGAAATAAGCTTGTGGTATTTTTTTACCACTACATATTTTACGTTGTTTTTTTTTGTAAAATATCGATGATTTTTTTTTTTAAGAAATTGCGAAAACCGAGGCACGTGGGGAAAATTTGTGCAGAGTGTCAGGGCGAGATTAACGATAGGCCAGGTAGTCGAAAGTGTCAAAGCCGATGCCCTTTTGACGTTCGATTTCGTTTTCCTTGTTGTCATGTCGACGTACGTTTCGATTACAAATAAACAACATTACGATTTAATGACGCCAATTTAATTTTCAGCACAATGTGCGCCATTGGTTTGGTCGAAAATAGTAATATTATAATGCTTTCTAGTATGCTCATATCGCCCATGATGGTTAGTATTCGTTACAAAAAAAAAATCGCGATATTTATGTTTGAAATAAAAAATTAAGGGCCCCGTAATGGCGGTAACGTTTGGCACGGTAATACGCGACATGGAACTGAAGAAAATTGGGGCCATCACTGAGATCGTTGGCCTCGGTATAGCGACCATCGTGGGCTTTATTTATGGCAGCATAATCAGTTTTTTCTACGATAAATATGGTGATTCTGACTGGCCTACCGCTGAAATGATATCTATGTATTCGATTTATTAAAAAATCGGCAAATTTCGATTGATTTTTGATCGTTTTCTAGTGGCGAATTGCGCGCTTTAGCAGTTGGATGTTTGATCGCTTTACTATCTGGCGCCACGATCGCCGTTGGGGTATTAAGTCACAACGTGGCATCACTGGTCGGGGTTGCCATATCTACATCCTTGATGCCACCAGCTGTAAATGCTGTAAAAAAAAATTGTTTTGCCATCTAAAATCAAACGAGTGTATTTTTCATTTATTTTAGGGCTTATTGTGGGCGATGACGTGTATTTATTACATAAAATCGCCCAGTAACTCTAGATACGCATCCCTATCTTTTACCGACTATTATTCTGATAATAGGGCTGTGGAATTGGCTTGTTTGGGCGCTGTTAGTTTGTGCTTAACTTTCGTTAATATCGTTTGTATTTATGCGTCGAGTATTTTGGTATTTAAGGTATTAAAGAACATTAAAAAAATCGCTCGTACGAAATTGAGTGAATTTGTAGATAAAAGAAGTAGCTCCGATCGCTAGTAAAGATCCAACCCGTCGGCTATTTTGGAAACAAGTGAAACTGACTAGAAATTACAATCGTCTTCAAAATGAAACTGTGCGAGAAACAAATTTTACAGGCGGTGCTGTTATATCGGAAACGCAAAAGCTTCGTTTTGCTGACTTTCTTCATCATTCTACCGATTTATCTCGAGATCCTGTTCGGATTAATGCATGCAACACGCAATACACGTGGTCTCCTTGTATGTACGAAAATAGGCCGTCTATAAAGCAATTAAAGGACACGTATTTAGATTTTATCAAAGAAAAAGTTGGTAACATCTTTTGTTGAGTAAATAAAAAGATATTTTATTTTATATAATTTTAGGATCTTGTAAAAACAAATAATATTCCTCAAGCAATAGATGAAGGTAACGATAAAAATGCAGCCAAGAAAAAGTTTACAGTCACTCCTTGCTCAATTGATCTTTTGATTCAGTTGTGATTATTTGATATTGTGTGTTATTTATTGAAATAAATTTTGTACTTCCTAATTACTTTAATTTATTTTACAAGTCCACATAGATTTATTACTCTATCTAAAAGAACTGTTTATTTTATCAACCATAAATACTAAATTAATGGAACATCTAGGAACGACATAGATTGCGAATGGAGGGAAATCAGAAATGGGTTAACTACAGCAGCAAATGAAGTATTAGGCACAAAGAAAAGGGCAGGTAGGAGGGAATGGATCACGGAAGAAATAGTTAAAATGATAGAAGCAAGAAGGAAAATTAAAATTGGAAACACAGAAGCAGGACAGAGAAAATATAAGGAACTTAATTAATAGGAAATGCAAGCTAGCGAAAGAAGAGTGGATAAAAGGAAATTGTGAGGATATTGAGGAGGATATGAGAAGAGGTAAAGTAGATTTGGGCTACAGGAAAATTAAGTCACATTTTTCTAAAGTAAAACCAAAGGGTAACATTATATGTGATAAGCAGGGTAAGGAACTCACAGAAAATAAGGAAAAAGCTAGAAGATGGAAGGAGTATCTTGAAGATTTATATAAAGGTAGGCAGGACATGGAGGAGCTAGAAAATGTGGAACAGATAGATGAGGATGACTTAGGTCCTAGCATACTTAGGTCAGAGTTTCATAGAGCATTAAATGATTTACGGAATAACAAAGCAGCGGGGATTGATATGATACCAGCCGAATTAATAAAACACGCAGGGGAAAAAATGCAGGAGCGATTATACAGGTTAGTTTGTAAAATATATGAGAAGGGAGAAGTACCACAGGATTTTCAGCGTAGTAGAATAGTAACAATGCCGAAGAAAATAGGAGCTAATTTGTGTGAGAACTATAGGACCATTAGTCTACTATCACATGCATCGAAGATATTGTTAAAGATTATTTATAGGAGATTAGAAAATAAAGTAGAGGAAAGGCTAGGAGAAGATCAGTTTGGTTTTAGGAAAAACAGAGGGACGAGGGAGGCGATTCTAGCACTAAGAACAGTAGTAGAAAAAAGAATGAGGGTAGGAAAGGTAACTTGCATAGCTTTTGTAGATTTAGAAAAGGCATTTGATAATGTAGATTGGGACATAATGTTTAGAATTTTAAAAGAAACGGGTATAGATTATAAGGATAGGAGAATAATTTTTAATTTATATAAACACCAAACTGCCTTAGTTAGAATTGAGGGGGAAGAAGAGGTAGCAAAAATAGGGAAGGGAGTTCGGCAGGGATGTACACTTTCACCGTTATTATTTAATCTATATATAGAAGATGCAATAAACAAAGTAAAAGAAGAGTATAGTGTAGGTGTGAATGTACAGGGAGAGAAAATATATATGTTGAGATTCGCCGACGATATAGCTATATTGGAAGAAAGCGAAAAGAATTTAGAAAGGGTATTGAATGGTATGCAGGCAGTATTGACTAGGGATTTTAACATGAAAATAAATATAGGTAAAACTAAAGTGATGAGGTGTGACAAAAAGGAATGCAGTAGAAAAATGAGGATCACAATAGGAGATAATAGAATCGAAGAAGTGTCAGATTTTTGTTATTTAGGCAGTAGAATCACAAAAGATAATCGAAGCAAGGTAGATATAAAGTGTAGGATAGCACAGGGTAGGAAGGCATTCGTAGAAAAGGAACAGATTTTAAGATCAAATATTGACTTGGGTATTAGAAAAAGATTACTGAAGGTATATGTTTGGAGTGTAGCACTGTACGGGTGTGAGGCGTGGACTATAGGAAAGGAAGAGAAGCGTAGATTACAAGCATTCGAAATGTGGTGTTATAAGAGGATGATGAGGATTGGTTGGGAAGATAAAGTAACAAATGAAGCTGTACTAGAGTTAGTAGGGGAGAAGAGAAGTATTTGAAGAGTGTTACAGCGTAGGAGAGACAGATTAGTAGGGCATATCCTTAGGCATGGGGGGATTATGCAATTGATCATAGAAGGTAGAGTGGAGGGAAAGAGAGGGGTAGGTAGGCCTAAATTGGAGTATGTGAGTCAGATAGTTGAAATGCATAGCTATAGGGAGATGAAGGGATTAGCTCAGGATAGATCGGCATGGCGTGCTGTTTCCAACCAATCTTTAGGATTGCAGACTCTTTAACTAACTAAATACTAAATTAATAGTATTTGAGGCTTTCGAGATGTATTTAAGGTTAAATTTATATTGCTGGAGTAATTAAACCAATTAATTCTTGCGAAAATAATATGTATAATTAATATATTTTATTAAGCATAACGTAATATTCAAGTACATATAAATATATAGTATATTACAGTCATATTTATATTTTAATAAATTGGAAAGATTGTAAAAAAAAAGCATTAATAGTGGAATGGATAAATACATTTACTTTCAATGTTCACCAAAAAATCCAATAGCAAAAATATTTGCATAAACGGTATGTATTTCATCACGCAAATATGTACCGTTCATTTTTTCAAAAATAAAGAAATTAAATTTGTAAGGTAGGCAATTTGCATTTGAAACATTTGACGCAACGTAAAATTTCTTATGATTACTACAATCAAACCTCTGATATAAAAGGTGCGCATGTGTCGTAGCAAAAGTCCCATCCACCGTTGCCATATCGAATTTATTTGCTGTTTTTTAAAAGAAACTTAAAAAAATATTTTTCTAAATTATCATATAAAAATGTATATTAACAAAAAATCATATTTTTTAGTGGAAAATCCCATTATTAATTAAAATTAAGTGCTTATTTTTTTATTTTCAAATCTAGATTATTAAAACTGAATAAATCAATCAACAAGAACTATAAAAACAACACAACAAAACAATATTTTAAATTATCTTATTACTAATAGCACAAATACTTTTTCTAAACATATATTTACAAAAAAAGACGGAATATAATTAAACAAAATTAAGGAACTATTTTTCAATTACCCATAAAAGTTCAATAGATAATAATTGCACATATCCATTATAATTGTTTTCATCTAGCTACTATACAATATTTTATACCGGGTGATACATAAAAGATCATTTATTCATTGCTGACACTTTTAAAATAAACAATAATCGAATGATATAAAAAGAAAAAATATTTGTAAATAAATAAATGATTCTTCATGTTAATTATATTTGGGCTTGATTTTGTTATTAGCCTATATATAGGTTTATAATATAGAATATATATATTTTTTTATACACACATTCATTTAGTCGTTCACGAAAATTGTACTAAAATCTTTTTAGCAGCACCGGATTTATATTTTTTAATTTTGTGCTTTAGTGAATTATTTTGACCGAATAAAAGTTTTTTTACCCCCCTAAAATTAACTTTTGACAACATTCAGATCATTTTGAGACTCTTATTAAGCAGATTCAACTGGAGGCATTTTATTTTACAATTAAAAAAAAAATCCTTTCGGGATTTCCTTTTTCGAAATTATATTAAGTATTCTATAGATTTTGCAGTCTTAACTCAATTAATAATTGTCTTTGTAGATTGTAGACATATTTTCATTATCAAAGCCAATAATTAAGTCAATCTCATCCTCTTAAAATAATATCTTAAGAATTGTTCAATTTTTTTTTGTTCGCTTTGTTGAGATTTTAGAAGTTGAAAATCTTTTTATACACTAATTAAAAAAATGAATAATAAGAGTAAATCAATCGACACGTTTAGGTCACGTCAAGTCAGGTCAAAAATTAAATCACGACTCCCAATATTAAAATAATATAAATAATATACATTATGATTATATTTCTTAAAACAAAAACGATTTTTTAAATATATTCAATCAATTTTCTTCATCGGAGCTCAAGAGCATCGTCTTTTCCGTGTAGCTATTAGTGCCACCGCCCATGACTTTCCTAGTGGGCGTTGTGGGCGCAGGACGAACTGTCCCTGTCGCTCCTGTCCCGCCCGTGCTTATCCCACTGTGCGCATTTGTCCCACTGTCCAAACTATTATAGCCGGTGTGTTGGCCGGTGCCGTTCCCCGATGTGGGACTCATCGGGTCATCCGGGTCGTGTGTGGATATCCGCATGCCCCTGCTACCTTTCCCACCTGCAAGATGTCGTATTTGTATTTTTTTTTTAGATATTTTCGCGTGTGCTTTTTATAAAGCTAGTTCTACAAAGCAATCAAATTACGTACAAAGTTAAAATTATTTAAAAAAATATATAATTAAGACTCTGCAGCAGTGTGACCAACCAAAATCAAAAGACATTCCCAAATAAAACAATAATGTACCTAAACAAAGTTTACGCACTTCCAAACTAATTATCGATGAGTAAATTTGAGCAAATCTTCAGTTTGAACAAATATTATTAATATAATATTGGAGTTTATGTTAGCTATATGAGAAGGCACTAAATTTATAATGGGAAATTAGAGACGCTTCTATTCGGGCAAAAAATTGCCCAAACAGAAATTGCTTGCATTTTGCAAGAATTTTATTTTATTGCGCCGTGTAGTCAGCTTTAGATTTTTTTCAGAGATATGTTCTGAAGAGACATGTTGAGGAAAAATATTTGCAGTTTGGAATAAAATTGATGAAATTTTTATATTATAAGCTGTTGAAATGCTGGTATAAAAATTGGAGTGCGACTCTTAATTTCTCTACAAGTTAAAATATTATTAGTTTTTTGAATGTCTGCAAGTCCAATTTTTTATTATTTAATGTGGGATCTAAGCCAGATCAAAAATTCTTGTTTACTTTTATAAATTGAGAAGCTATTACGTTAATTAAAAAAAATGAGAAAATTCAAATCAATAGTTAATATTTTTCGCCATAAAATACGTTTTTTAAATGATTTCTAAATAATTATTTAAAAAAACTTCAATTGGTGGATATTTAGATAAATAAACATGCTTTATAGTTCATTCAAAATGCATTTCATTCTATGGTTTACAAAAAAAAATTATATTAAAAAAAAAATATTAAAGGCAGTCACAAAAATGATGTTGATGAAATATGCAAAGAAATGATGTATAAATAAAACAACAGTATCTTCTAACCAAGCCATGATTTATTGTAAGGAATAAGTTAATTATACAAACAGGCGTTTAGTTTTTCTTCAATGTGTAAAAAATACATAATGTCTAATATATACAAAGACTAACAGCTACAAAAACTAATATAATACATAAATGGGGAATATATAATTCATATTTAGTTTAAAACAAAATTTCCCATATTTTTAAATGAACATTACATTCTATTTGGGAAAATTGCAGGAGAAAGTCTTATTTTTGCGTAATAAAATGTAATATGGGAAATAATTGTCTTAACTAAAAAATGAAATGTGTTTAAAAATGCATATCAGCTAAAAAATAATTATATAATTAATGTTTTCTGTTATGAGGTTTTTCAATGGCGATCCCATTACGTTTATGAATATATTTTTTGTATTGAACTACGAAATCAAAAACTGATTGCTCAATGTTGGAGTAAAAATGAATATACCGGGTGTTGTGTCGGCAAACGCAAACATTAATTTCGATTTATGGTTTTAAATATGAATATATATTTTTTTGTTTCATTTCCGAAAGCTTTAGTAGTTTTCGAAATAATTGAAGAATAGTGTGGATAAAGTTTTATTTTTTCTTCGATATAAAGTAATGTGCGTTATCATTTATTTTGATACATTTGTAAAAAAACACCTTGTATATTTTTATTCATAAAAAATCTATTCTTTGACGTTATTCGGGATTATTTTTAATAGAAAAAACAATTAAAAAGTCGCATTTTTTAACACCCTCTATATTTTTGTTTATAAGAAATTTCTTAATAAATCCCTTATAAATCATCTTAATAAATTGACGTTATTTACTCACTTTTTACGAAGAATATATTTTTTACACTATATATTTTTATTTGTCTCAAATTTTTCTCTGTTGATGTTTCAATAAATAAACGCTATTTAAATATTTATTTTACTAAAATAGAAATAGAATTTTTTAGACAATTTTTGAACACCTTGTATATATTTTTTTCAAAATGACAATGTAGCAAAAATACATTTTTTAAATTTAATTTTATAAAATAAATAATCGCTCTGTCGAGAATACTGTAAATAAAATAATTCTGATTTTTTTCCCCGAACACCTTGTATATTTGTTACATTTTTTTAAATGAAGAAATTAAGCTATATGTGCCCATAATCCAAAAATATGGTAATTTTGAGTATTAAAAAAACATCACGTACTACTTTTTACTCACTCCCTCAGCACTTATGCAAGGACTATTAGATGAAGATATACTTAGCAAAACTGTAGTGTCTCCACACAAGGGCATATGTAAAAATCGGTGAAAAATAGCTAGATATTTAGTATTTTGTGGTAAAAAAAATTGGTAGAGCCAATATTTGATTAATTTGAATGAACGTACACAAGATTTGATATTTTGCGTTTGCAGACGCAACACCCGGTATATTATATACCATGTGAGCTTACCTATTAATATTTTTTAAGTACTATTTACTAGGAAAATACTAATCTATTATACAGGTAGAAGATATATCACAAATAGCAAAACGAATTTTTGGGACTATGAAAAATATAGGCAAATTAAATAATAATATTCATTTTAATAAAATGCGAAGGCACTAATTTTCGATATTTTTTTTTTTTAAATTACCTCTTTTGATTTTAGCCAATAGTAAATATATTTACATATTTGTTAATTTTACGGTGTCTTTTTTACAAATAAATTTTTAGTCCAAATTAAAATATGACTAACGAATATTTTTAACGACTAATATTTTTAGCGAATAAATAAATGCGTATACTACAGTGTGTTACATTTAAAAATACCTTGTTCGACGCGAAACGCCACTGAAAATTAAATCTTCTTCATATACTCAAACACACGCAAAAATTAATACAAGAAATAAATAAATAGCCAGCGGCGGCGGTGGCGGGTAGATAGCAGCACCTGTATGTACACGGTATACAGCGTGTTTTATATCCACGTATATGCATTATTCGCATACGCCAAGTCTTCGTTTGTGCGGCATTTTTTTTTTTACAATCGCTCATACGGCAAGTTCGTTACGACTTCTGCAAAAACAAGCCCAACATGCAAAACAACATTTACATAATGCAAAATTAAAACAACCAATAAAAAAACAAACAAATGATTTAATTGATCTAAATAAAATATACACATTGTAAATGCAACAAGATGCTTTTTTAATAATTTTTTAAAAAATTCTTTGAGGTACTGGAAAAACAAGACCAAAATAATCCTTCGTGTACAAGTGTTTATGACGAGAGAAAAAGTTAATAAAGTAAAAAAAAATTAAATAACGTGGTAAAAATTTTATACTAAACAAACCGTTTTTGTAACACTTGGACGTAAAATAAACCGTGGCGCTTCAACGGCAGAAGAAATATTAATACGGGTGGCTTAAACTAAGTCATTGATAACGTGTGTTCAATTTTAATCGACTGTACGTCAAAGAGTGAAATATTTTTTTTTAAAATAAAAAAATTATCAACCGACCTGAGCTGTATTGCGTGTACTGCTGATACTGCGGATGGAAGTTGTGTATCGCATCTGTCATGATGTCCCTCGGATTCATCGTCTCTTTCAAGCTGCTGCTGATGCTCTGCATGGTCACGGATCGGCCACGGCTGTCCGTGATGCAACCCTGTATGTATACGCGGTGCGGAAAAGCGTAGCGTAACGCCACTGCCGCGCAAAACATCTCCAGACAGATGAGGAAGTTCTGGTAGCCGGCTGAGACAGTACCGGCCGATGTTGGCGTACCGTTCGAGTCGATTATTGGGGAAATGACGTCCGCTTTTTCCAAGACGGCCAATGCAACGCCTGATGACAAAAAATTGTGGGGTGGGGGGGGGGTGTGTGTTGGATGATTAAATTAGCAATGGGTTAAAAGATTTTTTTTTGAAAAATCACATTTTGTCGAATATTAAAGCCGTTTTTAAACTGTCTAAATTTAAAGTATTATCACACTGTATAGAATATCACCAAAGTATCGTAGGTTTGATAGCTAGATGCGCATTTCGAAGGCTATGCCCCCATCTTCAGTTGCACAAGATAAAAACTAAATAAAAAATAGACCTTTTAAATATAATATAATATAATAGATCAAAATTTTTTTTTTAATGAAAAATATTATGTAGTAAAGTAAATGCTATTAATATATCGATTTGTATTGGGAAAAAATCCTGTGTATGTAAATCGACGAATCCAGGTGAAATGTCAAGACATTTATGATAAGTTTAGAGAATGTTTTATTTTTATTTTTGGATTTTATGCCATTTCTTCAATTAATTTTGCGTTGCAATAAATTTTTTGGACAACATTAATATACAAGGAATATTTTTTTCCTAATGAAAAAATATAAATTATTGCTATACTATATTTTTTTATAATGCTAAATTTTTAAAAATTATTTATTTAAACGTCAAAGTTGCCCAAACCAACTTACAGATATAATAAATTATTAGCTAGCGTTTTTTTGATTTATTTTTTGTAATAATTCTATTAATTCTTAAATTTAAATCAACATATGATCCAAAATAAAATTTGCTCATCTGTATTTTCGTAAAAAAAAATTAAGCAAATTTCCAACAAAATAAATCACACTTTTATTAAATAATACTATAGCAAATAATTTTTTTGGCTACACAATTTTGCGATATTTGATTTTCAATATCTGCCAATGCGCATTTCTATAAAAACTAAAGGCCCTATTTATAAGGCACATTTTTAAAATTTCTAATTGAAGAAGACATCGATATTGCTGTTGAATTAGGTGTGTATATTTACCTTGCCAGAAACTGAGAAAAATCACCGATTTCACCGTGCAAAATTTCAGCACCGGCTCGAAGGGTGTTAACAAATCCCTCGTGGCGAAATAGAACAAGAACAAACCGTACAACGCCAACGAAATTGATACATTATAGATGATCGTTATATAAATATATCCACCATCCGGACTGCAACAAAAAACGTCATTTAAACAAACGAAAAATTGAAATTTTTATTTTATTTTAACAAAATAAAATAGAAATTTTATTTTATTATTTCAAAATAAACGAAACGAAATTTTATTTTATTTTCACCTCCAATCGCCATCTCTGTAATGGCCGAATGCTTGCAGAAATATCGTGACGAAAGCCATGATCGGTTTGACAAGGCAGAATTGCAACGTTGCCTGTTTGCAGAATCGCAAGAAGCCGATGGTGTACGTTTTGCCGGTCAGGCAACATGTCCCGTAAAGGCAACTAGAGCGAATTGGCTTACCCCTAATTTCGGACATGATATTACCTTCGCCCCCCAAGTACTCGTAGCACAGCGACAGAAAGTTGTATATCACGAAAGCTGCGAAAGAAAAAAAAACACACAATTTCTGCAGACAAACTCAAAAATTTGTTTGACTAATTCTTAGTGTTTCTAATCACGTGTTTGAAGACTACGCAATTTTTTAATACTTAAATTAAGTGAATTTTACAAAACAATAGCGAATTAAATTGATTTTAAGCGCGCGTAAATAAATAAATGGAAATATTTAATCGTGGAAATGGTTTTTATTTAAATTTATGTGTGGTTTTGTTTATTTAATCGTTGAAAAATAAGAAAATACAATAAATAAATCTATAATTTTGTAATGGTCAATTTGAATTTTATTAAAATATTTACTACACTCGCAAAAATATATATAACAGATTGACCGGCTAAAAATATTAGTTAAAGAGTCCGCAATCCTAAAGATTGGTTGGAAACAGCACGCCATGCCGATCTATCCTGAGCTAATCCCTTCATCTCCCTATAGCTATTCATCTCAACGTCTTCAACTATCTGACTCACATACTCCAATCTAGGCCTACCTACCCCTCTCTTTCCCTCCACTCTACCTTCTATGATCAATTGCATAATCCCCCCATGCCTAAGAATATGCCCTACTAATCTGTCTCTCCTACGCTGTAACACTCTCCAAATACTTCTCTTCTCCCCTACTAACTCTAGTACAGCTTCATTTGTTACTTTATCTTCCCAACCAATCCTCATCATCCTCCTATAACACCACATTTCAAGTGCTTCTAATCTACGCTTCTCTTCCTTTCCTATAGTCCACGCCTCACACCCGTACAGTGCTACACTCCAAACATATACCTTCAGTAATCTTTTTCTAATACCCAAGTCAATATTTGATCTTAAAATCTGTTCTTTTTCTACGAATGCCTTCCTACCCTGTGCTATCCTACACTTTATATCTACCTTGCTTCGATTATCTTTTGTGATTCTAATGCCTAAATAACAAAAATCTGACACTTCTTCGATTCTATTATCTCCTATTGTGATCCTCATTTTTCTACTGCATTCCTTTTTGTCACACCTCATCACTTTAGTTTTACCTATATTTATTTTCATGTTAAAATCCTTAGTCAATACTGCCTGCATACCATTCAATACCCTTTCTAAATTCTTTTCGCTTTCTTCCAATATAGCTATATCGTCGGCGAATCTCAGCATATATATTTTCTCTCCCTGTACATTCACACCTACACTATACTCTTCTTTTACTTTGTTTATTGCATCTTCTATATATAGATTAAATAATAACGGTGAAAGTGTACATCCCTGCCGAACTCCCTTCCCTATTTTTGCTACCTCTTCTTCCCCCTCAATTCTAACTAAGGCAGTTTGGTGTTTATATAAATTAAAAATTATTCTCCTATCCTTATAATCTATACCCGTTTCTTTTAAAATTCTAAACATTATGTCCCAATCTACATTGTCAAATGCCTTTTCTAAGTCTACAAAAGCTATGCAAGTTACCTTTCCTACCCTCTTTCTTTTTTCTACTACCGTTCTTAGTGCTAGAATCGCCTCTCTCGTCCCTCTGTTTTTCCTAAAACCAAACTGATCTTCTCCTAGCCTTTCCTCTACTTTATTTTCTAATCTCCTATAAATAATCTTTAACAATATCTTCGATGCATGTGATAGTAGGCTAATGGTCCTATAGTTCTCACACAAATTAGCTCCTATTTTCTTCGGCATTGTTACTATTCTACTACGCTGAAAATCCTGTGGTACTTCTCCCTTCTCATATATTTTACAAACTAACCTGTATAATCGCTCCTGCATTTTTTCCCCTGCGTGTTTTATTAATTCGGCTGGTATCATATCAATCCCCGCTGCTTTGTTATTCCGTAAATCATTTAATGCTCTATGAAACTCTGACCTAAGTATGCTAGGACCTAAGTCATCCTCATCTATCTGTTCCACATTTTCTAGCTCCTCCATGTCCTGCCTACCTTTATATAAATCTTCAAGATACTCCTTCCATCTTCTAGCTTTTTCCTTATTTTCTGTGAGTT
Organism: Leptodirus hochenwartii; assembly: GCA_947310635.1. Classification (NCBI taxonomy): domain Eukaryota; kingdom Metazoa; phylum Arthropoda; class Insecta; order Coleoptera; family Leiodidae; genus Leptodirus; species Leptodirus hochenwartii. The sequence goes on along the minus strand of OX371183.1, from coordinate 1,336,057 downwards.
CCTTACCCTGCTTATCACATATAATGTTACCCTTTGGTTTTACTTTAGAAAAATGTGACTTAATTTTCCTGTAGCCCAAATCTACTTTACCTCTTCTCATATCCTCCTCAATATCCTCACAATTTCCTTTTATCCACTCTTCTTTTGCTAGCTTGCATTTCCTATTAATTAAGTTCCTTAGTTCCTTATATTTTTTCTGTCCTGCTTCTGTGTTTCCAATTTTAATTTTCCTTCTTGCTTCTATCATTTCAACTATTTCTTCCGTGATCCATTCCCTCCTACCTGCCCTTTTCTTTGTGCCTAATACTTCATTTGCTGCTGTAGTTAACCCATTTCTGATTTCCCTCCATTCGCAATCTATGTCGTTCCTAGATGTTCCATTAGCCATGATTTCTACTTTCTGCTTGTACTTTTCACATACATCAGCTAATTTTAACCCATCGACATCTACTCTGACCTGTTTAGACTTCTGTAATTTCTTGAATTTGACCTCTGAGTCCAGGACTACTAAATTATGGTCACTATCAATATCTGCTCCAGGGTAACTCTTACAATTCTTAATCTGGTTCCTAAACCTCTCTTTAACCAGTATGTAATCTATCTGATACCTCCCTATATCTCCTGGCATTTTCCACGTATATATCCTGCGCTTGTGATTCTGAAAAAGCGTGTTTGCTACCACTAGCTTATTCCTAATACAAAACTCTACCAATCTATCCCCTCTATCATTACGTGTTCCTATTCCATATTCTCCTACTATTGAAACTTCCTTTCCCTTACCTACTACGGCATTCCAATCTCCGGTTACAATTAGATTATCCTGTCCTTTAACGTTTGCTAACCTAGATTCAATCTCCTCATAAATTGATTCTACCTCCTCATCATCGTGACTTGAAGTTGGCATATATACTTGCACTATAACTGTGTCCGTTGGCTTCGTGTCTAATCTAATAGTTATAATTCTATCACTAACTTGGCAATAACTCTTTATTCTATATTATAATATTTATTTTTTAATAATACAAGAAAATATAATAATCCGATTTACCACGATTAATTTTTTTAATAAGTTAAAAATATAAAAAATAATGAAAATGCCATATTTCTATCTAATAATAGTAAAATATTAAATAGTTTTAATTAAATAATTAACGATGAAGTCAATTTATCTAATAAATAATAATGTAAAATTCTATAGTGTAGGGTACGCTTTTAAAGTTGATTATTTTTTTAATGATCTATATAAATTGGATTCGTTTCTTTTTAAATAGTATTTTAAATCCTGGATTATTATGTTGAATTTATTCACAATTTTATTGAACAAATATTTTACAAAAAATTAAGACTAAATTTGCGATTTTTAATAAGAATCCTCATCAACGATTTCATGCGAAATTTGCCAAAACAAATAAAATTTTCATTTCTACTTCAAACGTAATTTTTTGGAAGCATTTTTCAATTGTAATTTTTGAGCCAAGAAATTTTTTGACAAACTAATGTAAATTTGACACTCAGTTTTTACACTCAAAATATTCCAACTTAGATATTACAGGCTTGGACAAAAGTAGAAAAATTTCCGACAAAAAAGAAACTCAACTTATTTTTTATTTTTCTTATATAACTAATAAAGTTAATATCTCTTAAATTGTGCCAGTATCGAAACTAAACCGTACTTAAAATTTCTTCACTCAAAATATACCATGTATTTTTTTTAAATTTCCTATGACGTATTATTGATCCATTTTAAAGGCACATAATTTTTTTTTATTAATACAAGAAAATATAATAATCCGATTTACCACGATTAATTTTTTTAATAAGTTAAAAATATAAAAAATAATGAAAATGCAATATTTCTATCTAATAATAGCAAAAAACGCCATTATTATTATCATCATTTATTTTTTACAATTTCATTATCCTTTGAAAAAATCCTATAAAAAAAATGAATAAGTTGCTTTATATATATATTTTTATTTCATTATATAAAAATGTTGTAAATTAATTTCTTGAGTAATTACCTTCGTAACAATCTCGAACGGTGAAGAAGTAGACGTAGTAGCTTTCAGAGTTGAAGAATAATAGACTAACCCAAGAATGGGCGGCATAAATGGGCACGATGAATAAAATCCGCACGATCCACCGCTGTTCGGCTGGATTCGTGTACCATCGCAGATGGTAATAAATCTACAATAAAAGACCAACCATTTTTATCTGATAAAAGAATCCTCTAATTAAAAAAAAAAACATTTGATATTTTCAATTTAAATATTTTACAAATTGTCGATTAATATTAATATTTTTTATATCTGCGCTTTAAAATTCTTCTAGTTCTGCATATTTTTTTAAATATTTTAGTTTGAAAGTTGATAAATATAGTGAAAAAAATAAAAATTTTAGTTGTTAATTAAAACCAGCGCCAAATTATTATTAACATATAAATTGTAACATAAAAGTTTCAATAGAAAATCATCGGAAATAGAATGTCAATTTATTTACGCCACTTCATTTTATATATCGTTAATTTTTGGATTGTTTCTAAGCAATAACGAACGCATCGATATTTTCATTGTTCATTTGTCCATCGATAGTTCTGTCATTTCAAATGTTAAATAAAAATAAATTGACAATAAATATGACAATGTTCATAACATCTTGAATATTATTTTAAGCTATCGTAAAATTTTCAAAATTACTGAAAATTGACGATAAAAATTAGCAAACGGAAGTTACTTTTAAAAAGCTTTAAAAAATTAATTGCGATTTTAAAAATATAATGCAGATCATGATTTGTAATGGATACTAATTTTAGTTAGTTATAATAATTGTAAATCGAATTAACTTTCGAATAATTATTTATTTTTACATTACGTGATGTTTATGAAGAAGAAAATACGCGGCTTCTTATATATTTACAATAATTGCAAGTATATATTCATAATACTATCATTATAGTTAATATCTCAAGAAAAGCTGTGGAGTAACACAACTCAAAATTACCATTTAAATGAATTATATAATTCAACTTTAGAATATATAAAAAAAAAACTTGTAGAATCATCGATAAGATTATATAAGTTGCTTTTCAAATAGTCTTATTTACGAGTTGTGTCACTATTCTTCTAAAACCAGGCAATATAATCTAGAATTACGTAACTGAGGTATTAACAATAAATACACCGACCTCGAAATAAAAGACAAATTAGTTTACAATTCGAAACGCTATAATTTAGTTATGTTAACTAAATTCCCACAATTAGTTACATAAAAACATGGCCGTGTGTGTTAATAAATAAATAATCTCGTCCTAGTTACATTTGAGCGATTTATGGAATTTTTGGAATCCATAATAGTTGTTGATGAGATCGATATTTTCTTCATTTAACATTATTGGCTTTAATAGAATTGTGCACGTTGTAATCTAAAAGCGATTAGTGTTATATTGATGACTTTGGCACGAAAGACCGAAACTGTGAAATTGTAAAAAAAAATCGAAGTGTACAAGATATACAATTCGATGTGCAATTTAAATAGAAATATTGGAATCCTGTAGAAGAATCATCTTTCCTTTTTGAACATCATAACTGAGCAGCCGAAGAAATACAACAAACACTTTTTTGGTGGAATTTCATTTGAATCAGTTGGTAATGCGGAAATAAGACATGGCCTATATTCTTTATTTATAAAGCGAAAAAGAATCAGCGCTCAACTACAATGGCACAGCAATAGAAACGTTTATACGTATTTATACGCATCATAAATATGCTTCTCGATAATTAAAAAAATAATTAGCCGCAAATCCTCTAACCACAATGTACGGTGGCAATGCAAATGGTAATCTCGTATTCCGTTCTACATACAAGACATTGAAGAACTGTTCGTACATTATCGTGATGGTAACTGGAGCCTCTTTGTTCGGTATAACAGAGGCTGTTATCCATCTGGCAGCATCTTCGTCGCCGATCTGCTATTTACAAGGAAAGTGAAAGGGTATTGACCAAAGAGCTCCCAGGTCTTCGAGATGAACTAAACACCAACAAAGCAAACGTTGAACGTTGTATTCGTATTTCTCTGTCACGATGCAATTCGACATCTTTCGCAGGATGTTCAAAAAACACCAACTAATTTGCTTTATTTTTTTTTGGATCGAAAGTTAAAATACATCAATCCCGACGTAACTTATTGTTGCTTCCCTGGCTAATGATGCTAGTCCAAAAATAGTTTCTAAATTAGCAATAACGATCAATTCGCTTTCTTTTTTTGGGGATAAATGCTACGTTCCTATTCAAAAGTAATTTTTGTTGCTTTTATGAATTATATACCGCCAAAAGTAGGAAACAAATTGACTTGATAAAATAAATTTGGGACATCTATACGTACTATCTTGTTTCGTATCTTCTATAAAATGCTTTGGATTACGTTGCGAAGACATGATTAAATCCTCTACAATGTGTAGACGATGATCTTACACGTCGTGTCCTAACATAAGTTCAAAGCTCTCGATTTGGCATTAAAGAAACTATCGCAATAGCGAATAAAAAATACTCTGGCACTTCCGTGATGTTAGTAAAAAGTTATGTTGATTGTGGTAATTGTGGTAGTTGAAAGGTGTTTGTTGTAACCATGGGAATTTAGGAAATAATATGGATTATTTAATGACGTGAATGTCACAATTTAAATTGTTGGATTGGATTATTTATAGTCGGTAATCAATTTTCGTTCATTGAATTATTTAATAAGACAAATCAATTTATTGATGAATATATAAGTTTTGTAGTTATTGTGGCAGACATTTTCTAGTTGTTGAATTATAAACCAAATTGACACTGAATCAAAAAAGCCCTTCAAATTTTAATATAGAATATCACCAAAATACCGTAACAAGCATTAAGTAGCTAGATGTGCATTTCAAGCACTATGCGCCCATCATCAGTAGCACAAGATAAAACTAAATAAAATACCTCTGTATTTTCTTAGTTTATTAGCGCTTGAAATGTACATCAAGCTAGTTAATGCTTGTTACGGTATTTGGGTGATATTCTATATTATAATTTAACACCGTGGTGATAATTTTTAAAACCCTTCAAATTTGTTTAAAACAGACCAGGCGGCAATTTATTTTATATTTTAGTCTGAAATTTGCTAAAGATACAATTATCACTATTCTGATAAGATAATCTAAGGATTACAAATATTTTTGCTTGTATTTTAGATATGACGTCCTCATTTGTATTCTTATCAATCTATAATACGAAAAATTAACAATGCATCAACATGGTGCGAGTTTTATGGTTTTTCTGTAAAAAAAAAACTACTTGCATAGTTGCATTACATCGCTTTTTCCAATGGAAAAGTATTGATTATTTTTAACTACCCAACTCATTTGAATGAAACTACAACTGAAGAGTTTCCTCGTATGCTTCAAAGTGGAATACCTAATACCAAACAACCGTGTTATGCATCTGATTATATATTTTGCATGTACTGGCATTTTCATGTTGAGAAACTGTTAATGAACGTCGTCTAAAAATATGCCATTTTGTGATTAACTTCTATATAACGTACAATTTGGAATTAAAAAAAAAATGGGACACTTAGAACGAAGCAAACAACAAATCTTATTCGCTTGCTCGATCTGTTCCTCAACGTGTCGATTAAATCACCCCGAACAACAATTTCTCGACAGGGCGACAATACCTACAAAATCCCCAGAATTGATTTTACCTGTTGGCAGGTTAAAAATAGGGCGGCGCTCACAAAGATCCCGGCCAGGCCCTGAGCCAGCCGCGTCTGCAGGAATATGGGATCGGATGGCGCCATTTGGACATGGGGCGATGGTGGTTCGGTGGTGAGTCCACCAGAGGCCGCTGCTGTCATCACCTTGCTGGCGTTTAATGTCATATTGACGGCTATACTAGTGGCTGTAGACGCGGTCATCGTTGACGTTGTTGACGTCATCGTCATAGTTGTTGATTTGAAATCTAGAAAAGAATTGGACGATTTGCTCCAGATTTAGATCGCGGCTTGGAGGGATTTTTATTAGTAGGGAAAGGTTTTGCAGAAATAATATTGGAATTCTCAACTTTAGCTTTCGAAATTCGTTTATTCCCTCTATAGTAGACCACTTTTGGATCGTAAAGCTAGCCCCCGAGTCAAGTTTTCTATTCTGCTCGTTAATTTTTAATCACCTGTACCCTTATTAATTCTTCCCATTGAATCGAAGCAATTTTTGACGTTCGGGTAGCGTAAAATCTTCAATTTACATTGAAAATCCGTTCAAAAATAAAGTGGAATTTACACAATATGATGCTGGTAATCCCGGATGCATAATATTCAGTAGAAAGTGTAACGAAATTGTTTAAATAATCAAGTAGTTTTTACAAGCAAATGCAAATTAAGCAATGATTTTTAAATTCGATGCTACATTTTACTAAAGCTAAAAATTCATCGTTTTTATTACACGTATTGATAGATAACATACCAATTGATTTGATCGAGGTGTTCTTATTTACACGTATAAACTTGATCCGTTTACGATTTTTTTTATTGTTTCATGAATACAGAACAATAACTGTACGTTAAATGTTACAACTCGTAATTCCTGACTGAGTTTGTATTGTGGGTACCTCGCTGGGTACCACTAAATACTATCATTATTTTAATGCTGGTGTTGGTTCGAATATATGCATTACAGAATACAAACAATTTATTATTGACCAGTACCTGAGATAGACAATGTATTTTTGGTACTAAAATGTAAAATGGTACGATTAGCATTATTATTATTTTATTAGTAGTAGTACCAGTTTACCTTTACCAGGTATTTAAGGTATTCTAATATCGCTTCATTAATCTGTATATGTTTTTTAAGTTTTGACTGAAAATATGTCGAAGAAATTGATGTACAACATCCCAAGATTTGTGGTAATTCCAAATTTATGTCGTTATCAAGCAATTTTGTTCAACAAAAAAAATCAGTGACTAATCTTACATTAAAACGAGATAAGGAAAGCATCACTGCAATGTACACCTGAGCAAAATCGCATATGCTTACCTGCAATGTCCCTCGAAATTAAAAATATACCTATATGAAACTGGCGCTATAAAAAATAAATAAATCTTCCAAAATTTCACGCTTCGTTCAAACACAATCACATACTAATTCACGTATCACTGGACATGATTTAGGAGTTTGTCCGCGTTCAAAGGGCACTCAAACAAACCGGAAATGTTGACACAGGAACGTTATCCACAAGCGACCGCAACAGACATACTGATAACGGACGCCATTTTAATTCTTACGCTCTATGATGTCCGCTGACCTCGGCTCAGATCGGGGACGGTTTCGCGCTTGCGAACCACACCAGTTCGCGTCTTTGTCAATACGTCAATACCTGCAAAGTTGTTGAACAGAGACTTTTGGGAACACCTGCAATGGTGCCTGTTGGACAGGGACAGAATCAGAACGTTTCGTTCGAAATATCTGCTCAGTACGCCTCATGGGGAATTTTCTGGGATTGTGGTGTCACGCATTTATGCTACAGAGTGTATCGCAACAACCCACAAACTTCGCGGTTTTAGTTCACCTGACTTTCGGATTCTATAGTACATTGATCATTGCAATATACAAAAATTAAATTGTTTTTGTTACGTTTACTATCTTGGGGTCTAAATTGTAAATGTTTGTTGGTTCTGCATCATCCTGTATTGACTAGCTGCATAGACCATCTGAAGCCATATTTGTTTTTGCTATTAGTTTTCTAAAGCCGCTCGAAAGATACTTGGAGATTTAATGATTTCCAAAAAAATTACACAAGTCTAGCGCCTAATATCCCAATGGTTAGATTCGATTGTAAAATCTGCAGCAAAAAAAAATAATTTATCCGCAAAATTTAGGTAAGACAATTAAAATATCCTTCTGGACATCATCGAAATATGGCTTTGTTAAATCTGGACGATGACCCTTGGTGAGTTCCTGAAGCAAAATTACACGTCGCGGAATATTAATTTAGGACATTGTAGGGTCCTCGAATTTGAATCATGCGAACGACTGCAGAGGAACATAATGGAACAGCTGGCGAACCGAGACAAAGAGTCGAAAACTTCCGAAATATATTCCAGACTTTCGGCATCAATCCGATTGCGCCTAAAACAATACGATTCCGAAGTTTCGCAGCTGAAACAAAAGCTCGATGACACGTCCAAGGCTCGAACGATGTAATGATCAAAAGTAAACGAATGGTCAATTACGGCCCCAGTTTAATCTATTTATATTATACAGTACCTACGATGAAATGGAACGTCGGCTGAGACAAGTCGATCTACTAAAATCGGCAAGCATACGAATGCATAAAGATTTCAATGACGGCACTGTTGTCAACCAAAGAGAACGTATGCAATTATTGGGTGGCCCAGGTAGCTCCAGTTGGAGCACTGGAGCGGCAGATGATCAAATGCTGGGCGGAGGAGTAAATTACCAATCGTTGGATCAATATAACGCCGACAAAGGCAGAATTCTTGCGGAGCAAGAGAAGGGATTGGAGAATTTATCCAAGATCATTTCGAGGCAAAAGGAGATTGCGAATACAATTAATACCGAAGTGGATCTTCATAACGGTTGGCTGTTTATTTATTCCGTTTTTTGTTTGAAGTTGTCGAGTGGTTTGCTGTTGCAGATATCTTGGATGATTTAGGGGATCAAATTGATCGAACTGACACTAGGATTAGGCAAGAGACGGAACATGTCGGCGTCGTGGATCGTAAAGATAAAACTTTCGTTTATTGGGTAGCTATCGTTTTGTTGTTTATCAGCATAATTGTTGTTGTTTCGATCTAACCGAACATTTGCAGCGCTATTATATTTATTTTAAAACCTCTGTGAATTTAATTAAAAAATATCCGGATCCGCAAGACGTGGTATTGAACCATTGAGGATATAGAAATCTTATCTATTATAATACAGCTTTGTTAATTTTATTACCAAATAGCAATTTTAATATACGTTGTGTTTATTTGATTACGCTTTAAGCTAATATATTGTGATACGCACTAATCTTTATAATAAAGAATTTTTATACAGGGAATAAAGAAGACATTTTACGTCAAACAAAAATCATACATTTCGTAGTAACGAGCGATAATTTAATAATGTACAAATTAAATAGTGCGTGTAATACGTTTATATTGTCTAGAATCGGGTTGAAATTGGCTGCTTGATTTACTCGATATCGCCCAAGAACGGAACCGTCCGCAAGTTGCCAACTGAAGCCATTGACAGTTTGCTTGAAGCTACTTGTTTTGCAGCCTGAAACACAATCATTAAAACATTCCGTCGATTCAGAAACGATTTGTTTAGAAACTCACAGCATTTACATCTGCGGCGGTTATACTGTCTATGATCTGGGACAGCTCACAGGCGCTTGGTAGTGAGGACCCACCGAACAGCGCACTTAATCCCATGTGATTAATCAACTCGCCACTTTCGCAAGTCTCCAAAACTTCGCGGGTCAGTTGATTCTTACCGCGCTGTACGGCGCCATCGGGCACTGATCCATCTTTTAGTATCTAAAAGTTAAATCTATACCAGCTGGCTTACGAAGGAAACGAACGGTACCTTGATGGCTCCATCAGCGGCCCCACCAGCTGAGCAAGCATCAGCGGCAATGAGGACTCCGAACAGGCCAGCGTCCGTGTACGAAGCGTTGAAGGCCGTGATGGTATATGGCTCTGGCGTATTGGCTGTCGCTTTAGATAAGATGCCACTGTCGGTGCAAGCCCATTTTACGCCCGGGGTGCTACCGTAGGCACGCTGAAGAACTGCCCATGTGAAACGCTCTTTTAGGTCTTTACCTGCACCTCCAGCTGCGCCAATTGCTACGAAAGCTAGATTTCCACCTAAAATACCACCAAATTGAGGGTCGCACGCCAATGGATGTGTTTATCTGGAATTTATGCCTTTATCGGATCGAATTTCTCCACCCTTATAAGGCGATGCTGGTGGTGTAGACTCGCCACTGGAGCTCAACTGCAGAGAAGTTGCGTATTGAGTCAACAACAGATGATCAACACCTAAACCAGCAACGCAAGTTCTCGGTGCGGTAAAGAAACAATTCGCGTAATGCAGCAAAGTCTCCGTATCAATTTTGCCCATCTGATGCTTGCTAGTGTAGATAGAATTACCTAAACCACTGCGGAAGGCGGCTTTGTGCAGCAAATCAACAGCACGTTGCTAAACAGAAAAAGCGATTATAAACACTAGGAAACCATCAAAATGCACGGTAACGGACTTGCGGTGGTCTAGTAGCCAACTCCAGTTTAATCCTGCCAACATTTTCACGCAGTTCCCACGGCCGGAACTCCTGTTGCGTAGCCACTTCCGTCAGGAACGGTACAATTGGCTCCAAACTCTGCCGAGTACCCTCCAGAGTATACGAAACGATCTCGCGATTAGTGATGCACGTCAAATTGGCCCCTTGCTGCTGGACATGGCGCATTATTGCAAACTGAGAAGTGTTCTTCGTCGTCAAACCGGCGGCCACACGCAAAACGTGAGTAGCACCCAAGTTGTCGGGGGTCTCATTACGCGCACCCGCCCTAAATTACCACCCGCTTAGCAAAAGAATTCATTGCAACAATACTGGGGGGGTGGAAGAGAGTAAATCCTAATACGAATTCTTTAACATATGACCGGTTTCAGGCTCGGCCAATCATCAGACGAAAATTGTTAGGTAATAGAAACTCGTGGACATGGTAAAAAGTTGCAAGAGATGGTCTCACAGAACATATAGATTAATTGCAATTGTTCCGATAGTAGTAGGTTCTTACTTGAATATAATGGATACTCTGGAGATGGCCGATTCATTTTCGACGGACGTGACTGTGACTTTGTTCGGTAGAATGGTTGTTTTGATGTCGGGACTGAAGACGCCACTGATGGGTACTGTTTGGGCAGCGTATCCGCGCGCCTGGAATAAGATGCATTTGTTCGGGTACGCTTACATAACACCTCGAGTATTTAGACGAGGGTACCACAGGCGCTGGTATGCTCACCGTTACAGCACGATATAATGGCGCCTTTGCTAGATTCATCGCCATTATGCGTCTACACACGCGTCTGTAGATTTTTACGCGCTAATGCTTTTAGGATCGTTCAACAAGACTCTTCTGTATACCGTGGTCTCTCTACGTAACGTAAAGAATGCGCAGTGAAGTGATTTGACGATAGAATAACGTCGGTGACAGTCAGAAGACAGACATTGCGTGCAAGACAGCTGTAGTAGAATTTTAGGATTATAGCTCGATATTTTATACATCGAATGTTTCTAAAGGAACACCAACTCAGAAATTGGAGTTATTACCATGTAGGAGTTTCGTAAAAAAATTAACAAAAAGAATGGGTTTTATACAGGCTTAAGAATAGAAATAGACCAAAATGACAATTTGAATGTTTTTTTTTTGTGGCGTCCAACTTTTTGTGGCGCCCTATTTGTTTTTCGAAAAATATATTTAATTTTGGCTAATCGACTATTAATTTTTTATATCATTTTTTAATAATTTCAATTTTTTTAAATGCTTTGCAACGATTAAAAAATATTCGAAATCGGCTAATGCATTTTAGCAGTTTTTAATGGTAAATGCATTAAATATGCATAATGCATGTTTGCTTCAAATGAATTTTATTAGATAAATCTGTGATTTAAAATAAAAATGCAGTAATTTAACGCAAAAAAAATTAAAAAATTAATGTCTGAAATGTATAAAAAAATAATTCTTCAATTATTTCTTTATGTAATAATATTTTTATATCGTTATTCAATTAAATGTAATTAATTTGATTAGCAAAAATGACTTTATGCAATAATAATTTAATACAAATTGGTAATAAATCTGAAAATAACTTATTTTTTCATAGAATATTCTAGAAGAATTTAGTAGATACAAAAATACTACGCAATATGGTCACATCTTGCAATAAACAAAAACTATTTTTAACGTTATCGAAAATATCAATAATATACTTCCGAATGGAATATAGTGGTAATAATGATTGAGATTTCAATTTATTTCCAAGAAAATTTTGGAGGTGCAAAAAATTTCAAAATAACTATTTAAAGCCTATTTATTAATCTTTGGATTTCCAAAGTTTCATTAAAAAATTATAAGTATTTTTTTTATTATTTTCAATTAAATTAGAAATATAATCAGAATGGTCAAAATTGAATGTTTAAATTTTTGTGTATAACTTCGTTGGTACTCGATAAAATCAAATATATTTTTGTATAGAATTACACATATATTCTTTCCAATAAATGCCCTTTTTAAATTGTTAAAATGTTTTTTTTTAAATTCAGGGTAAGCTGCTGAAAATGAAATATAGTAGTAATAAAAAAAGGTCGAGTTTTCAAGTTATTTTCAATGAAATTTTGGAGATATAAAAAATATAAAATAACTAATTAAAGCCTATTTATTTATCTTTGGATTTCCAAAGTTTCATTAAAAAATTATAAGTATTTTTCTATTAATTTCGATTAAATTAGAAATATAATCGGAATGGTCAAAATTGAGTGTCTAAGTTTTTATGTATAACTTCATCGGTACTTGATAAAATCAAATAATTTTTTGTATAGAATTACATGTAATATTTGCTCTAATAATTCCGTTTTTAAATCGGTAAAATGTATTTTTTTAAATTCAGGGTGAGCTTCTGAAAATGAAATATAGTGGTAATAAAAAATGGTCGAGTTTTTAATTTAATTCCAAGAAAATTTTGGAGGTGCAAAAAATTTCAAAATAAATATTTAAAGCCTATTTATTAATCTTTGGTTTTCCAAAGTTTCATTAAAAAATTATAAGTATTTTTCTATTAATTTCGATTAAATTAGAAATATAATCGGAATGGTCAAAATTTCGTTTCCGTATATTTGGTAAATATACCAGCGCAGTCTTCAGTTATCTTCACCAAGTTCTCGTGGGGAATATGTCGCCACATGAAAATCAACCGCTTAAAGTTGATTCGTTTTCGTATATGGACTTGCAACGTCTATGTATACATTGTCATTGACATTGACAACATTATTAAACGAGTTTATTAATTTATAGTGGTCCATTACCTTTTCTTCTAATGTAACGTGCTGTTATAAAAAAAAATATTTTCCTAGTACTTTTACCAAGCTCACGAAAACAACTTTCGCCTTTTCCCAAAAATGTATTTTGCCGAGTTATGTTACTTTAGAAATATTTTGGTTTTCACCACCTCATATTTTTCCGTGCGTTTATTTTCTACTACAAAGAGATGAGAAATTAAATATATGTTGGAAAAGTTAAACAGTTAACAAATTTCATTCGGTGCCTTCTTGAAGAAAATCGGATACATGAAATAAATTACACTAGGTAATTTTTTATTTTGTTTTAGATTATATTAGATTTTTACATGATTTCGCAACAAATTCCTATATTTGATACAGATCAAATATTTCAATGAAATTAAATTACCGTTGCAACACTTAAATCGTGTATCTTATCCCAGGTAAAATATTCACAAAAATTGCGTTTTTTTTTTTGTTAATACGTAATAAAGGACAGGACTCAGAGGTCAATTTCAAGAAATTACAGAAGTCTAAACAGGTCAGAGTAGATGTCGATAGGTTAAAATTAGCTGATGTATGTGAAAAGTACAAGCAGAAAGTAGAAATCATGGCTAATGGAACATCTAGGAGCGACATAGATTGCGAATGGAGGGAAATCAGAAATGGGTTAACTACAGCAGCAAATGAAGTATTAGGCACAAAGAAAAGGGCAGGTAGGAGGGAATGGATCACGGAAGAAATAGTTGAAATGATAGAAGCAAGAAGGAAAATTAAAATTGAAAACACAGAAGCAGGACAGAAAAAATATAAGGAGCTAAGGAACTTAATTAATAGGAAATGCAAGCTAGCGAAAGAAGAGTGGATAAAAGGAAACTGTGAGGATATTGAGGAGGATATGAGAAGAGGTAAAGTAGATTTGGGCTACAGGAAAATTAAGTCACATTTTTCTAAAGTAAAACCAAAGGGTAACATAATATGTGATAAGCAGGGTAAGGAACTCACGGAAAATAAGGAAAAAGCTAGAAGATGGAAGGAGTATCTTGAAGATTTATATAAAGGTAGGCAGGACATGGAGGAGCTAGAAAGTGTGGAACAGATAGATGAGGATGACTTAGGTCCTAGCATACTTAGGTCAGAGTTTCATAGAGCATTAAATGATTTACGGAATAACAAAGCAGCGGGGATTGATATGATACCAGCCGAATTAATAAAACACGCAGGGGAAAAAATGCAGGAGCGATTATACAGGTTAGTTTGTAAAATATATGAGAAGGGAGAAGTACCACAGGATTTTCAGCGTAGTAGAATAGTAACAATGCCGTAGAAAATAGGAGCTAATTTGTGTGAGAACTATAGGACCATAAGCCTACTATCACATGCATCGAAGATATTGTTAAAGATTATTTATAGGAGATTAGAAAATAAAGTAGAGGAAAGGCTAGGAGAAGATCAGTTTGGTTTTAGGAAAAACAGAGGGACGAGAGAGGCGATTCTAGCACTAAGAACGGTAGTAGAAAAAAGAAAGAGGGTAGGAAAGGTAACTTGCATAGCTTTTGTAGATTTAGAAAAGGCATTTGATAATGTAGATTGGGACATAATGTTTAGAATTTTAAAAGAAACGGGTATAGATTATAAGGATAGGAGAATAATTTTTAATTTATATAAACACCAAACTGCCTTAGTTAGAATTGAGGGGGAAGAAGAGGTAGCAAAAATAGGGAAGGGAGTTCGGCAGGGATGTACACTTTTACCGTTATTATTTAATCTATATATAGAAGATGCAATAAACAAAGTAAAAGAAGAGTATAGTGTAGGTGTGAATGTACAGGGAGAGAAAATATATATGTTGAGATTCGCCGACGATATAGCTATATTGGAAGAAAGCGAAAAGAATTTAGAAAGGGTATTGAATGGTATGCAGGCAGTATTGACTAGGGATTTTAACATGAAAATAAATATAGGTAAAACTAAAGTGATGAGGTGTGACAAAAAGGAATGCAGTAGAAAAATGAGGATCACAATAGGAGATAATAGAATCGAAGAAGTGTCAGATTTTTGTTATTTAGGCAGTAGAATCACAAAAGATAATCGAAGCAAGGTAGATATAAAGTGTAGGATAGCACAGGGTAGGAAGGCATTCGTAGAAAAGGAACAGATTTTAAGACCAAAATTGACTTGGGTATTAGAAAAAGATTACTGAAGGTATATGTTTGGAGTGTAGCACTGTACGGGTGTGAGGCGTGGACTATAGGAAAGGAAGAGAAGCGTAGATTACAAGCATTCGAAATGTGGTGTTATAGGAGGATGATGAGGATTGGTTGGGAAGATAAAGTAACA
Source organism: Leptodirus hochenwartii (assembly GCA_947310635.1). Taxonomy (NCBI): domain Eukaryota; kingdom Metazoa; phylum Arthropoda; class Insecta; order Coleoptera; family Leiodidae; genus Leptodirus; species Leptodirus hochenwartii. The sequence continues at coordinate 1,320,635 of OX371183.1, read as the reverse complement.
AATGAAGCTGTACTAGAGTTAGTAGGGGAGAAGAGAAGTATTTGGAGAGTGTTACAGCGTAGGAGAGACAGATTAGTAGGGCATATCCTTAGGCATGTGGGGATTATGCAATTGATCATAGAAGGTAGAGTGGAGGGAAAGAGAGGGGTAGGTAGGCCTAAATTGGAGTATGTGAGTCAGATAGTTGAAGACGTTGAGATGAATAGCTATAGGGAGATGAAGGGATTAGCTCAGGATAGATCGGCATGGCGTGCTGTTTCCAACCAATCTTTAGCATTGCGGACTCTTTAACTAACTGTTAAACATAATAATACACATCGGTAATTGCCGTAATAAAAAAGCCGCATTTTTTTTTCAAATATTACTATATTTTTTATTATAATTGCAATAAATATTAACATTTTAATGTTGTGGCTTTATATCGTCATTTTAAAATTGTATATATATATAATTACGCCCTATTTTTATACACATATTTAGAAGTAAATATATTTTTATTTATCAAGTGCGCGAGATATACCGAACAGGAATTCAAGTATAAATAAAGTTACAGATAGACGTATGTTTAATAATTGCTCTTTGTTTTTTCTTGTTTAATATAACTATATATCCACATTTCTTATATTTATTTTGCTCCCGCCAAAATTACATAGGTTCGAAGTATTGCTTTAAAGATAGTTTGGTACAGAAATATTAATTTCACGATTCCTCCTATCCGATTTGTTTAGTCGTAACATTTTTATTTAAACCATCCATTTTTTTAAAACATTTACGCAACGTTTTATTTATATATATATATATATATATATATATATATATAAATTGGAAACGTGAATTTATATTTCTGTATTGAAGGTGAATGATTAGTTTATTATTAGAATATAAGTTTCACTTAAAATAATGCACAAATTAACGCTTATACGAATAGTATTTATAAAATCAGTCTCGTGACATTTCGTCGAATTTTATTTCATACACAATTTACTTATACAAATCTGATTTGTTTATAAACTAATAAAGGCCCTAGATTGTTTTTTATACAACATAACGCGAACGCAAACGATTTACAAGTAGAAATAACGAAAGGCGCTTTGAAAGACGAGTAAATGTTTATATCAATGCATACAATTCAACGGTGTTATATTATTTATATAATTAACCTAACAAAGATTTATCTTCAGTGAATCCAATATGCTATAAATGCGTGTTATTTACAATTTTGTGTCGTTACATATAATTATAATTGTAATAAATATCGATGTGCATTTTTCGGAAAACACCAATGTTTAATTTAACCCTTCACTATTGAGCATAAACATCACAAATAATTACATTGGTAACAATTTGAATGCTTCGAAACTCGATTTAATCTTATACAAAGACCATACCATGTACAATTTTTCCGTCTTGAACAATTACTTTATCGTATATTGCATTTGAAATTGTAATTGATTCGTATAGTTAATGATTGTTCCATATATTTTTAGAATATCTGTGACGAGGATTTTTACGGCTTTATAAATCGCCGTTTGTTTACATTAGACATTCATCCATTCGATCCAATGCAATATGTTCATTCGATTTTTTTCCAGAAATTTCGAGAAATTATTTTTTGTTTCCGTTTGCAAGGACACTCAATGGCGGTTTTTTTTCCATAAATTGATAAGTGCGAAAAACCTTTATATTTATATATTGCGATTCTTGATACTACTTTTGATAGGTACGTCAAATTGTTGTGAAGATATAAAAGTACATACGTGAGATTGCTAATTGGCTGTATCTATAAAGAAAAACTCTTTGCTTGTGTGATTCTACACATTTTTTTAGATAACATATTTTCTTTGAAAAATTTTTTTTCAACAACTGAATCGATATACATAATTTTTTTTAGCAACTCTTATCATAGATTCTACACAGTTCTGTACGTTCGATTCTTTTTTATATCATTGTATATTCAAATGACGTACTCGAAGATTTATACGACTCTGATTTTCCATTTTCCTCAACACCACAACCGGCTTAATCTGAATACCCTGTTGGTCCTGCATTTCCACTTATAACAACCCTTTTACCCCACACACCCCTGCCAGACCCAGGCATAGGGCTGCCCTCCCCATCGCAAGGCAGGTACTCTCTGCTTCTATTCAACAATCTGCCTCTTCTGGCTTTGGTACCGTCGCTTCCTTTCAACAGTGGCGATGTAGTCTGTAGGCGACCACTACTTTGGCTCTTCCTCAGTTCAGGAACTATTTCACTAGTCGCTATAATTCTAGTATTGTTTCTTAACGGTTGTTGTAGTAGTGGTGAAGTGCAACGAGGTGAACTAGTACCTAGACAGTCGTCATCGTCTTCATCGTCCATGTGGTGCGTTAAATCCACGCGATCGCGTCGTTTCAAGCTGAGCTCTAAACGTCGCAGGAATCTGAAGATTTAATATATATATGGTTTTTTTTTTGGTGATTTTCGGTGAAAAGTTCTACCTGATTTGATGGCTAATCGCTCTCAATTTGTTGATCTTCTTGTTCTTCGGGAATTCCTGCTCCACTTTTGCAGGTAGCATGGACAAATGGGCCTCCTATTGTAAAATATTTGTTAACATAATATTTCGCCTTAATGCAAGAATATTCGCACTGGCAATAAATGGAAATATTTAAAAATCTACATGCTATAAAGTTTTACAATACAGCAAGTTAGTTAAAGAGTCCGCAATCCTAAAGATTGGTTGGAAACAGCACGCCATGCCGATCTATCCTGAGCTAATCCCTTCATCTCCCTATAGCTATTCATCTCAACGTCTTCAACTATCTGACTCACATACTCCAATCTAGGCCTACCTACCCCTCTCTTTCCCTCCACTCTACCTTCTATGATCAATTGCATAATCCCCCCATGCCTAAGAATATGCCCTACTAATCTGTCTCTCCTACGCTGTAACACTCTCAAATACTTCTCTTCTCCCCTACTAACTCTAGTACAGCTTCATTTGTTACTTTATCTTCCCAACCAATCCTCATCATCCTCCTATAACACCACATTTCGAATGCTTGTAATCTACGCTTCTCTTCCTTTCCTATAGTCCACGCCTCACACCCGTACAGTGCTACACTCCAAACATATACCTTCAGTAATTTTTTTCTAATACCCAAGTCAATAATTGATCTTGAAATCTGTTCCTTTTCTACGAATGCCTTCCTACCCTGTGCTATCCTACACTTTATATCTACCTTGCTTCGATTATCTTTTGTGATTCTAATGCCTAAATAACAAAAATCTGACACTTCTTCGATTCTATTATCTCCTATTGTGATCCTCATTTTTCTACTGCATTCCTTTTTGTCACACCTCATCACTTTAGTTTTACCTATATTTATTTTCATGTTAAAATCCCTAGTCAATACTGCCTGCATACCATTCAATACCCTTTCTAAATTCTTTTCGCTTTCTTCCAATATAGCTATATCGTCGGCGAATCTCAGCATATATATTTTCTCTCCCTGTACATTCACACCTACACTATACTCTTCTTTTACTTTGTTTATTGCATCTTCTATATATAGATTAAATAATAACGGTGAAAGTGTACATCCCTGCCGAACTCCCTTCCCTATTTTTGCTACCTCTTCTTCCCCCTCAATTCTAACTAAGGCAGTTTGGTGTTTATATAAATTAAAAATTATTCTCCTATCCTTATAATCTATACCCGTTTCTTTTAAAATTCTAAACATTATGTCCCAATCTACATTATCAAATGCCTTTTCTAAATCTACAAAAGCTATGCAAGTTACCTTTCCTACCCTCTTTCTTTTTTCTACTACCGTTCTTAGTGCTAGAATCGCCTCTCTCGTCCCTCTGTTCTTCCTAAAACCAAACTGATCTTCTCCTAGCCTTTCCTCTACTTTATTTTCTAATCTCCTATAAATAATCTTTAACAATATCTTCGATGCATGTGATAGTAGGCTAATGGTCCTATAGTTCTCACACAAATTAGCTCCTATTTTCTTCGGCATTGTTACCATTCTACTACGCTGAAAATCCTGTGGTACTTCTCCCTTCTCATATATTTTACAAACTAACCTGTATAATCGCTCCTGCAATTTTTCCCCTGCGTGTTTTATTAATTCGGCTGGTATCATATCAATCCCCGCTGCTTTGTTATTCCGTAAATCATTTAATGCTCTATGAAACTCTGACCTAAGTATGCTAGGACCTAAGTCATCCTCATCTATCTGTTCCACACTTTCTAGCTCCTCCATGTCCTGCCTACCTTTATATAAATCTTCAAGATACTCCTTCCATCTTCTAGCTTTTTCCTTATTTTCTGTGAGTTCCTTACCCTGCTTATCACATATAATGTTACCCTTTGGTTTTACTTTAGAAAAATGTGACTTAATTTTCCTGTAGCCCAAATCTACTTTACCTCTTCTCATATCCTCCTCAATATCCTCACAGTTTCCTTTTATCCACTCTTCTTTCGCTAGCTTGCATTTCCTATTAATTAAGTTCCTTAGTTCCTTATATTTTTTCTGTCCTGCTTCTGTGTTTCCAATTTTAATTTTCCTTCTTGCTTCTATCATTTCAACTATTTCTTCCGTGATCCATTCCCTCCTACCTGCCCTTTTCTTTGTGCCTAATACTTCATTTGCTGCTAATACAGCAAGATAAACGTTTATTTTTCTAGAGGAGATTATTGTTTAAAAACATGCGAGGTAAACATATGTTGAAACTTTTTTAAAAATAAGTACCATTATTCAAAATGTAATTATATAAAATGCCAAAAGTAATGCATTGCAGATTAAGTTAGTTCAATATATAATATAAAATTTAAATATTTACGCTTAGCTGCATCTAAACTAAAATGTGATGAATACTTATATTCATGAAGAATGGACACAATGATGTTGGATGAATCGAATAATAAGTTTACGTTTTCAAATTCTGTATATACAATTTATTATTTCGAACATATTTATGAATTCGTTTTTTGAATGATTGATTCGTTGATTTTGTGTTGATGATTAAAGCAGGTGAGAGCGGCCTCAGCAGTTCATCAAATTACCAATAAAACTTGTACAGTTATAAATAATTATAACTAACATGAAGCAAAATTAAAAGTATGGGAACTATACTTGTGGAGGTTTTACTCTCTAGATATTTGATCATTAATAATTTGGGACTTGGCTCTAACACTCCATCTTTAATGCCAGGATCAGATCCTGCAAAAACGCAAAGTACAAGAAGCTCCGTGTTTTTAATCGCCCACTTTTACATTCACCATTATCTAAAACAATATATTTGTACCATTGTCATGCACCAAACTAAAACCAAAATCATTGTGTCAGATAATCTTCGGTATTAAACGCAATTTTAGAATATGTAAAATCACCAGCGTGACTGTCAGGCATTACCATTTGAGTTTGCGGATTGGATTTGGAAAGAAAACGAAGAAGTGTCGTGTCGTGTTGAGAAAATTTTGGTTCAGTCAACGATAGTTGTGTGGGAGTGGTGGTAATATCAACCAAATCAGAAGTAAACGAATAAAATCAAAGTAAATGTGTAATCAGGCAGTATTCCAAATGTACGTACATCTGCCGTGTCTTCGTCAGACGCTTCCGGCGACTTTTTTGCATCGGGCCATTCCAGCGAGGCACTCCATCGTATCGTTGTATCGGGACTTGGGCTAGAAGAACTCAATCTAAACTCCCGTGCTGAAACAACGCTTTCCGAGCTGGAGCTCGACGAGCTCGCCACTTGCTGTGTAAGTCTACTCCTTCGTTTCGGACTTAATTTTCTCGGCGCCCCGATTTTACTCGGTATATCTAAATGGTGATAAACGCTCGATGAAGAGTGCGTTTTAGTTGGACTAGGTGTTTTGGCATTTCTTTGCGATCCCAGGACAGATTTCTTTTCTCGTTTTCTGGCTTTACGTGGCACGTGAACATTTACTTTATCGCTACTAGGAAAATCGTACAATCCATCCGAATCGGTGAATGGCATATCTTTGTGCCTCCCATAGAATTGTGGCGAGAATCTCGTCATTCCTGTTGTACGATCGCTCAGTGGACTTTCACTTCTAGAGCTCATTGGGCTGAGCTTAGATAAGGAGTCACTGTGTACGATAATCGAAGGGAGTTGTAGGGAGTGTTTGGTCGTTGTTATCGGTGGTGGAATCAACCGTTCTACCGTGGGTGGTTCCACCTCTACATTACAAGTACTCAGTTCTGGCTTAACAATGTCCGTGCAAATGTATATTTCCAATTCCTTGGCGCTTTTCAATTCGCCATCATCGATTTTCTCCTCGAGGTGATCGGTGCCGATCCCTTCATCATTCGATTCGATTAGCGGATCATCAGACAGTGTCTCAGAATCAGATCGGCCTCTTTGTTGATTCTCAACTGTATCGCTGGCCGTTGAGTTGCTCTTTAATAGAGGCGATGGTCGTCTAGCTAAGTTTGGATGATGACCCGATGGTCCTGGGTGATCTTCTGTCTCTGATGGACACAATGGGTTACTAGAACCACACCTTGACGGGCCAGGACTTGCCATCGAACTATACCCGGACGAGCTAAGATTCGACTCTGATGCCATATGTTCGCCTCTCGTTACCATCGAGAATGGCGAGAGGTACGACATGCCAGAGCATGTAACTCCACCGGTAATCTTCTTGTTCGGCGATATTGTATCTAGATCGGATTCTACTTCGCTTAGATTGCATGTTATGGTAATCATAGGCGGTGTATATGGTAAATCTAAAGATGTTGGCTTATCGTAGTCTTTTACTAATTTACGTGGCCTGGTACCACTTAAAGTGCTAGTCATGATGGGATATTGGAAATTGCAAAATTCGGGAGGTGAACGTGGCGGTGGTGAACCAAGAACTCTTGGTCTTTGGTGTATTGGAGATGGTGTTTGAATGGTGAATGTTGGAATTTGAGGAGGGGGAGAAAAGTGCGATTTTAATGGACTTGTGTCATCAGTTACGTTGATTACTGGTATGAGAAGTGGTAGTATATTATGGCCAAAGCTTACTGGACGAGTTGGGCTCTGGAATTCAAAAAGAAATATCTTGTGAACAATATATATAATACAAAAAGAACCACTTATAATTTACCTTTGTAGTAAGAACCTGCGGAATGGCTATACTAATACCACCACTATGCATAGCAGCAGCTTCTTCTAGAATCAATCCATCTTCTCCTTGCGGGTCGATGACAATATCTTGTTTCGGATGCATTTCATCTTCTATCTCGCCATCGCTAATAGATAGATTTGTCGATAATTCCACCGATATCCGATCATCACTGATCATATCCACGTCCTCCATGGACGAATGCGCAGTGGACTGAGCCGCTGTGACGCAACGTCTCATATATGGCGTCACCACGGGCGACGGTAATGGCGTCGGTAACTCCCTGATGGGGCTAAGGCACTTGTTGATTGTGCTGGGTATCTCCAAGAGTATCGTCGGTGGATGCAAGAAGTTGTTACTGTTGCTCTGCTGCGATTTATGCGCAGCGCTCAGGGTATCCATAACCGATACCTCGATCGAGTTTGAGGGTTGTTGTTGTTGCGGCGATTGGGGTTGTGCGTAATAGTGGTGTGGACTTTCGAAGGAAATGGGCGTTGTGCGAATAGAAGAAGTGGACGTTTCGTCGTCGCCCACCAGGTCATCCTGTGGTGTGGATGCGGTGGGTGTGGTGGACGGTGATACGCGTAGCGATGAAGGAAGATTAACGCCCGCCGAACTTGAGGAGAAGTTGCGGAACATGGCGAGTATAGAATCGGCACTTGAAGGCTTCTGGCGTAAGTTAGATGCGACACTGCTCGTGTTACTGCTGCCAACGCCTGCGCTGGTGCGCCTTAGCTGTTGGTGATGGTGATGATAGTTGTTGTGATGCAGCTGCTGGTGCATTAGATCTGAAACGCTAGAGCTTAGAGCGATCGGCAGATCGGAGCAGCTGGTGAGTGAGTCGCTGCCTTGAATGCTGCTGGTGCTATTTAGTGAGCTCCGATTTGCCGCGCTGCTGCCGCCCGAGGGTGAAGGTGGTGTGCTATTCGAGACGCGTGCAAATGCGCAACTTAATCTATTCGCTTGCATTATACCTAGCTCGAGTTCGGAACCGGAGCTCATCTCTTGCGACACCTTGCTCAATAGGCGGGCGAATGTCACCTTCTTCTCCAGCTTTGGATCGGAGAGCGTGATTTGTGCAGAGGATACTGCCGCCGCCGCAATAGCGGACTCGCACGAGAAATTGGTCTCATTCCGGCCGTCCACTTTGCTGTAAGACGAACCGCCCGGGTTCTCTTTGCGCCGATCTGTCATTAGCATTAGCTCACCCAAGCTTACTTTGCGCGAGGCCTGCTTACCGGTTGGACCGATCAACTGCTGGAGGATTTGCTTCTTTTCGGCGGCGTTTTTCTTTGTTGGCGTGCTGTTGTTGCGCTTTTTCTTTGGTGATGGAGTACCTACATGTGTTACAATCTTGTTACTCGACGAATTGACTGTTTGATATCATCTACTTGATATTTACAACATAAATTTCGTGTTTTTACAATATGGGAATTTATAATCACCATCTAGAGAAACTAACGCACATAACTAATTTACATTTATAAAAGACTGATTGAAGTCCAATTATAGCTAGATGGTAATTATGTCCAAAGTGCTTTAACTGTACAGTACATATATAGAAAAAATGCAATAGCTCAGAACATCAAATATTTAAACCGTTAAAATAAGAATAAGAAATAATATGGTATATGGTGCAACCTACCAGCCACACATCACACGCAACATTGTGGGGGGGAAATTTTCAATTTTTTTTTTGGGAGTAGAACAATAAATTGGCGGGACTACAATGAACAGTTAGTTCTGTTTTCTAGAATACATGCTACGTCTCATCGCAAGTGTTGTTATGAAATATTTTGTGGATTGTCAACAACTCCTTATAGAACTTATTTTATATAAAGCCCACTGAAATGTTGATCGATATCAACCTTTAAGGAAGGCACAGAACGGTATGCATAGAATAACTGATAAATGGCATGATGAAGAACAGGCCACGGTCATTAAAAGGATAGTAAACAGATAGAATAATAGACAAACATTACGAAAACAATTGTCAGTGAAGCAGTCACAGTCAAGACTTGTGTGATGTAGAGTAGTTTTGGAAAGGTAGAGAGTAGTTCGAGCACATATTGTGAGTGGTTAGTGTGCGTGTGTGTCTAATTACGTCTGGGGACCGGCTTTAGTAAGTCATCTAGACTGAAGGTACGAGCCGTGGCGGGAGTATACGCATAGCCCGCTAAACTAGCCGAGGCGGATGCGGCGTGTGGACTGGTGAGGCTCAGGAGAGAAGGCTTGCGGATACCCAGTCGCCCGAAGATGGATCGTGGTGTGTTTGGTCCTCCACCACTCGGCCCCTGGCTCTCCGTGGTCAGTTGCACAGCAGCGGCTGATCCACCACCAGAAGCTGCTAGCTGTTCACGTACTGAAACGCTGCGCAAACTGGAAACTGCATAAAAAATTGTGTATTACTTAAAAAAAATCATCAACATCCCAGAAATATACTTGTGCTGCGATTTCTATCGTCCTCGTCCGCCAACAGTTTTTCAATTTTCTCTGGGAAATGCCTCTTTGCGCACCAGAACAATCCAATCACACCCATCACTACTGAAACTGTCATCAGCCCCAACCAGAATGGTTCCCTCAACATCCGCTCAGTCAGCGGTTTGTAGGGAATATGCACCATTCTGTCTTGACATCTAGGGCCTTTCCACCAAGCATGGCATTGACATATAAAAGAATCCGCTTTCTCAATGCAGATACCTCTACTCTCGCAAGGATTACCCTCGCAAGGGCGACGTTTATGGGTACATGTGTTGCCTATGTAACCAGGATCACAATGGCATTTATAACTGGTGTTGGTCAGTTCGCATGTTCCAAATAGACACGGTTCCGAATCGCATTCGGTTAAGGTACAGAAGATACCTTTAAATAAAATATACATTTGTAATTATTATAGTATTTTAATTATATTGCGGTTGATTACCAGTATAATATTTAAGACATTGGCAAAACTTTTGGTTTCCATTGCTAACGCATTTTCCACCATGAAGGCACGGATTGGGATTGCAAGATTCCACAGCTTCGGAACGATGCTTAAGAAGCTTCATCCGATGATTTAGATCGTGGTGGACTCTCAGCGTTGCGTTCAATGATATTCCCGGTATTGGTCCATTCCTCTGCCGGATATACAGAGTGTTTAAGAACGAAGTTATTGCTATCGGAGCCTGTGGTATTATATTATCAATATCTTCAATATCGTCGTGGCATAAATGCCAACTAGTACCATTTTCATGAGCGTAATTATCGTAGATTTCTATCACATTGTTTTGATTGCATTCAACATCACTCAGTTGCATATGGAATAGTTCCAATGAAATGGTCCATCCAAATGGTGCTACGAGATGTTGCATAAAGTCAATATTCGCAGCAGCCTGACTTGGGTAGTTTAGATGCATTATCGAACCCAATGAATTGTTGGCCAATCTAACAGTATGTTCTTCTTGAACGAAGCTCATAACTGTTCGATAAGTTGCTTTGAAACCCCTCCCTTTTGGCCTATCATTGCTAATAAGGCGAACGGTAAGCCTCTCGCCTTCAGATAAAAAGGTGCCATCGCTCAGCAAGTCTATATTTCTGAACGGCCGCAGTTTTGGTACACTCTTCCCTAAGGAGATCTCCACAATCGCTTCATCATTAACTAAATCATCTTCAATATCGTAGTGTTCAAATTCTAGCCATATTCTTTTCCCAATTGGAGCTATAATCGTAAATGTGCAATCCAGATTCGATAGCAGGAAGTTTGGATAGTTTGGACTTGTGATTGTATCTTCCTTAGCTGTAAGGGTATGTAATGGACACCCCGAAATATCCACGGAATTCCAAGATAGCGAAAAACCTGCCCCATTAACGGAATAATCAGAATGGAAGATTATGTCAACCTCGTGTCCTTGCGAAACAAAGTTAAAACGATCCATATCTGTATCATGGATTCCGCATAATGTAACTTCATCATTACTAAACCTCCCATTGCTTCTTATTTTGACATAATCATACAAGCATTCTAGCTGCGGCTCCATATCAATTTTATCGAACTGGATGACAATTCTGGACCGTTCCGAACCAACAATTTTTACGGAAAAATCCAAATTGTTGTAATAATTCGACGGGTAGTTCGGTGTAGATATTTTCCCATCGCTTCCATTCGTGGTTTTATTGAAATTAATCCCGGATTCCGCAATGAAGACTTGCCGTTTACAAACATACCCCCCAACTTGATCACACTTCTGCGCCCTCCAGTACAATCCGCTCAGCAACACTGGCGACGGACTAGCCGTCCATTGAATACCCAAGCACATATGAGCTTCCCTCGTGGTCTCCAATGGCCGATAACCAGGCAGCCATCCCACATAAGACATATCGGACTCATCCAGCCACGAGTATTTGCCCGCTTTATCCGACTTTGCACCCAGCCAGTATTTGGCGCTGGTTCTGTATTCGGACATCTTGCGGATGCTCGTTGTGATGAAGCGCTCCTCATCTGCGGACAGGATCGACGTTAGTTTAGCTCTAATTCCGCGGCAGATTTGTTGGGCCGTCGACCAGGTGACTTCCGGATAGCTTACGAAGAGATAACACGAGTGATTGAACATTTGCAAACGGTCGTCTGAGCATTCGGTCGCTGCAAATTGAAAATGTTTGGCAATTTATAAAAATTTGCTTAGCCAGCTGTTCAAAGCGCAAAAATTTAAAATGTCCCAACTATTTATTTATAGATAGTACATATAAATTATTAGCTACCATATTTCTAATTTCTACAAATTTATATAACGTCCTACAAAGATATTTGCTAAATGGTAATGTACATTACATTACAGTATTTTGGAATGTCCAATGTACTTGACTGAGCATGAATTTTGCATGTCTACGAAACGTGTATTCTACATGTGATATTATCAAAGTTTAATGTAATATTCTAATGCTGGTAATTAAATACAGACTGGGTAATTAATGACTGTCAATTTTGTCTGGGGGTTGAAATGCTAAACATAATGTGGATATTAGCAAAATTCCAGAAGTGTATGTTGTAATTCGTGAAATTGCGCAAGTGACGTGTAAAGACTTTAAAATTAATTGTGGTGAAGGTAAGAATGAAGATTAAAATGACCAATAAGATTGTTTTAAACTTGGGTGCGTTTTTTATTAGATGGACAGAAATTTTATCAAACATATCGTAGGGCATTTAATAGCATGCACAAAAATATCTACAATTCTAAAAATAATATCTATCTAAGGTGAAGAAGTGATTTCTAGCATTCCGTAAGCGTGTCAGAAACGGGTCTCTCGCGAAACTCACCGCTATCGAACCAAGAGCTGTGATGTGCTGCAAAATATTCAATTTTTGTAAATAAAATTAACAGAAAAATTGCCGTAAAGTAACTTCTCATCACCACACTTGTACAAGGGTTGATATTTTGTAAAATTAATACATTTTTTTAATAATTCTAAAAAATCACGAGTTAAATCAAATTAGAAGTATACATGCAAAAACGTAAAATAAAAAATATTCAATATTGTATACAGGGTGTCATCATAATCTGAAATGAAACAAAAAAACAAACGGTTTATAAACGGACATAAATAATTAAATAAGTCGAGATTCTATTCATAGTAACAACAAATTGTTGCTATATCAAAATAAAATAAAATAAAATACAAACGAACAAACGTGAAAAATATTTTAAAACATCGTGACGTCGTTTACGTTTGACGTTTGCAAACCGTAAAGACATTTGGTTAGCGAGACATACCACTTTCCATTGAAACGCGCGCTTTAAATCCGCCATAATGATGCGAATAATCCGAGCTGAACCGAAGACTGATTTTGCTTCCGTGGCTAACGTGTCTGAGGAGCTTCAGCTTGGCGCTCCAGTCGCCACAGTGGCGTCTCTTATCCTTGGCCGGGGTGTTTAGAATCTCCTGCTCGATTATTTCTAGATAGTCGTAACTACAACTACAAAAAAAAGTTCTCTTATCATTCGATAAAATTTTTATTTTTTAAGGACTAAATTGAGGTTTACATGTGCAGTGTGCGTTTTTTTTCTGCGAGTAGGTTAATCCAATCTTCAGCGCGGAAATTCAATTTATCTAATGCATAAGAAAGTGCCCTCGCTTTGTGCCGCTCGAGAAAACACAATATTTTATATATAAATAAAATGAACCTTTTATTGATTTATATGGCGTCCGTATCAAGACAAATTTAATTTGATAAACATTTATCCAGCTACTCAAAAACCCAAGAAGAAAATTACAAATTTCGAAGTATACATTGCATATGTTTTTTTTTTGTTTTTTTTAGACATTTAAATTTTTAGTAAATATGTTTTTAAATATATCCTATAATTAAAGAAAAATATATCCTCCAGCGATTAATTTGGCATTTTATTACATTTTATAAATGCACGTCTACAATAATGCATTTTGTAGTGTTTTGGCGAATATTAGACAAACAAAAACTCAACTATGTCAACGTAATAAATGTCAGCTAATATTGTATATAGGGAAATTAGAACTTGGCAACACTGTCAACACAATATTTTACTTTGTTGTTGTTTTATGGTAAATATAGCTGAATTTATTAAACAAACTTTGGGGAGAATTAAATTTCGTGATGGAAAATTTTATGTGCTATATAAAATTTATTTCTTTATCTTATGGTTTCAAATTTATTTCAAATTAAATTCTAGTTTCTCTTCGCAAAAAATTGAAAATCGAAATATCAGCGATATTTCGTTTGTTCACCAAAGAAAAACGGATATACAAAATATAAATATAAATACTTTTCGTTAGACAAATTAATTGTTTTTGAAAAGAATTAAAGCGAGTAAATTCGATTTTTTTAAAGTCTATTCGATAAACAATTATTAGCAAAAATTATATTAAGTTTTGAAAATTGTGCACGAGAAATTTGAAATATTTCACAAGTGGATTCTTTAATATTAAATTGTAAAAAAGAAATACCTGCGATTTAAATTATTATTTAAATCGTGTTTTAGTCAAATATTGAAATCGCCTGGACTTAATTAAAATTCTTTATGAATATTCATACCCGTAAGGATTTTAAACTTGACAATTTCTCGGAGAAAATGAATTTTTTAGGAATGAATAAATTAACAATAATAAAATAAAAATAGAAGCCTTGTCATGAAAAATTGTTTAAAATTTTTTTGTGTGTGTAATCAAACAAAAAAAATCAAACGATCTTATTTAATTTGTTTATAATATAAGCTATACAAAAAAAATAATATCTACATATACAATTTTTTTTTTTCAATTGCTCGAAGCTATTTAAATTAATTTTCTGCAACATTTTCTCTACCTTTTCAATTATAAATTTCTAACTATTTAACTTAATACGAACGCGCACAGATTTATTAATAATTCCAGATTTGTTTGTAGAATTAATTCTGCACTAGTAACACAAATACAGGGTGTGGCATTTCAAAATATTAATTATTCAAATTTCGCAAAATCTAAAAGATCAAACGTTATTTGTTAAACTAGACAAAACAGAACGAAATTGTTATTTGAATAAAAGACTTTAGAAAATAAAAGAACGTTCTTTAGTAAAAAATAGAAATATTCATTCTGAGGAAACGTTAATTTTTACGAGATATTAAAATTTGACATAGACATTTAAAAAAATGAAATGGCCCATTTTTATTTTAAACAATTAATCATTCTGTTTTTTTCTGTGACTGTTTAACGTATTTATGTAAAGTTTAGAATAATTTTCCTACTTTTGATATCAAAAGCAATATGTGGACACCCCCCTTCTTGCCCCACCTCCTCCACCACTGCTCGTAGTAAACTTTAAATTACTTTACAGTTAATGTACTATGAACGTTTCTTGTTAGTTCCGAAGGAAATGCTAAAACGTCTGCGAAACATGCAATTAGTTTAATTATTTTAATTTATAATGAGAAATATAATAGGCCCTTATATGACAAAATTTTTTTTTAAATAAAATTTTCTCTAGTTTATTTTATTAGAGAAATATGTTACCGTTTATTTTTTAAATATTGAATGAATTAAATATTTTAAATTTACAACTTGCATAAAATATGAGTGCATATATGCCATGGCAATAGTAACATCCACTGTTGCCATATCGAATCTAAATGCTGATGTTTAAAGAAATATTTAAAAACTGTTAGAAGTCACATTTTTAACGTTATTTTATATTTGCATTTATGAAAATTCGATTCTCAAATTATTTTATCAAAACTTTCCTTAATCTAATTTTAGATTAATTATAATTGCATTTAGTTAATGAAACATTACATCACAATTTTCAATGCCTGAAAATGATGCAAACATTTTCCCCACAGAGCCATATATTTGAGTTTAGAAAATTAAATTAGTTTTGAGAAATATATACACGCATTGTGCACATAAATAACAAACTTGTTTGTACTAGAAAATTACTTTTAACACAAGAATAAATATTTATAAGAAACTGAAATAAAAAATACTTATTAAACTTTTTTCTTAAACTATTTAATAGAAGTATTAATCGAAATTAAATCGCTCAATTTAAGCGTCAAATTGAATATATATTTTTAAATATTTATTGTTGTTGACTTACGATGGTTCATCTTCAAGTACGAGCTCTTCAAAGTCAAGCACTATCCTGTAACCGGGTGGCGCTGATATATGAGTTTCGCAGTTGGCATTGTCGGGGTATAATCTGGGAAAACCAGGGCTGCCAACAGCTGATCTCGACTGTTGACGTGATAAAATGACAGTTCGGTTGCAATCGGGCGGCCAATTTTCTTCCAATGGTTCTGTGAATACAAAATGTTATTTCTATCCCTGATATAATTTTTTTTTGGACAGGCAATAATTTTTTTTTTATAAAAAATTGAACAAATATTTGTAAAATGAGTACAGAATTTAGAAAGTTCATATTTTTTGTTTATTTATTCAATAACAAAATATGTAATTAAACAAATAGTAAATTGACTAGTTTTTTGTGTATAAACAAATATTTAAAAAAATCAGTAGCTCTCTAAAATTCACTAAAACAGGTGTTTTTTCGCTATTAAATAATCTGAAAATAAAATTAAAAAATCTTTAATAACATCGGTGCAATGATAAAAAATTAGAATGGCGAATTTTCAGGACTTTCAAGGATAATAACGGAAAGTGAAATATCTCCTTTATTATTTAAGATAGGACCAAAGCGTAAACTGACAAAATGTAGCGAATTAATTGTACTAATCAAAGCTGGAAAGTAATTTAGCTTAATTAGGATGATATTTCAGCTATGCTGAAATGAAAAATTGCAGATGCTATCTTGAAGGGCCTCTCCTGAAAATGATATATTTCAGTCGAAAAATTAGATAGAAGTGTAATATAAAGTAATTATTATTCATAATTAACATTAGTTTCAGATATCTGATACTCCAAGTGAATTACAGTGTTGCCAATATATATATTTTTGCTTTAAATTCAACACTTAAAAAACCCCACTAAAAAGGTATTTAAAAAAATAGTTATAAAAATTTAAAATAATTCGCAATATATTTGTTGTCTTGCGAATGTGTATTTGTTGTCTTGCGAATGTGTATTTGTTGTTTCACAGTGTTGTCAATAGCGTATTTAGTGTACTCACCGTTATTTTGAAGTCGCTCGCAAATAAAATAATTTTGCGTCGAACAGTCCCTGTCATTCCACATGTAATTGCTGGCAACACTGGACGTGGAGGAAGGTAGCGCATACGTGCGTCGCACCTCCACACAATCTTGTTCACTCAAACCGTCATCATTCGGTTGTTTATTGTAGTCGCCATGTTGGGACCAACCAGGAAACCAATCTGACAATAATTTCAATTATAATTTGACATTTTTTGAGGATCCTAGCCTGTATATTGACGCCATTGTATACGTAATTCACTTTTGCTATTTTCCGCACTTGAATTTCCATATAAATACTATATAGTCAGTTTATACAAAGCAAGAGTGTGTGTGGTTATTTTAGTGTTAGATTTGGTTGATATAATTTGATAGGGGACGAAGAAAATGGAAACGTACTTGTGTAGGAAAATGGTAAACCGTCCGTCCAGTGGAAATCACCCTCGTGAGTCTTATCAGATGCTCCGATCCAATAGGCATTGTTATCCTTGCTGCCAGGACTGTGAAAAAGGACCAGATTTTGTGTTAGATTTACACGTGGGAAGAAATTTTATAATTTTTGTTTGTTTGAAAATTCAGAATATTGATAAGAAAACGCGCAATATTTGGACCATAAAATTTTCATTATTTAATCTTGTATGTCGAACAAATTACAAAATAATCATTTAATTTGTTTAGCGATAAATATTGTGATGATAAAACCTTTTACAACTCGCCATTTTATTAGTTTGAAATGTTACCATTTTTATGGCTTGTAGGTAATAAAATGAAAGTTTAAATTTCTGTCATAAAATACAAGACAAAGTTCAGTTAATAAAAAATTTTTGTACATCGAATATATTTACACGATCATTGCAAGAAAAAATAATGGAAATACCTCTGTCAGTTATAAGTATTTTGTGTTTGATATATTTTTCTAAACTTTTTTTTACATTTGGCAATCTTGCGTAAATCCAATAAGTCTTACAAATTAAATTTTGAAGAACGTACATTTTAAAATTCCCAATAGACGTGTACAAATACATATTTCGCCACATTTTTGTCTATTTAACATTTCTTTCGTACATTTTTGTGCTTGTCCGAACTTTTGTATATGGGATGGCATATTAAAGATGTCAATTCTCTTGCATTTCTTGGGCCGCATACTACATCATGAATAAAATAAAACTAGAAGCATTTTTATGGCTGGACACGTGGCGAATACTCAACGAGCTTGATCGATCTCTTCGCGTGCGATTTCGATGTACCAAAAGCCTTCTCTGTTTGCTTCTTCCGAGACACGAGATTGTTCAAAAGTTAGACTAAAAACTTAACAAAGCCTCTAAAAGAACAAGCCACCTTAAAGAATAAAAAAAACTGTCGCGCCAAAATAAATATATTTGTTAAAAGAAAAGAATCGAAAACATAGCTGCAAATTTCTCGTCTATTCGTTATAAATAATTCTTTTTTATTACAAATTCCTTAGAAAATAAATTCATTTTGACCATAATCTAAAGTATGATTTTATTTAAACATTTCGAAACTATGGAAAAAAATGATGCTAACAAAAATTTACTCTCGCGAAAAAATACAGACAATATTTGTATTGTTAAATTGTGTCTCTTCAATTTGTGGGAATGTGCATTCTTCAGATGATAAAGCAAATGAAAAGCATGCTCAAGCGAAGAACCGAAAAAAATAAAACATCGACTACGTGAAGTTTATATTAAATTAACGTTAGTGCACATTATTCAATGCTTTCGAAAAATGAAAATAATTTTTAATGTAAAGCTCTTTGCGGTAAATAAAAATTGCCTTTGATTTAATTGTCTTAACTTAATTAGATGATTTAGTAAAATTTCCAATATATTTCAAATTTTCTAAAAATTCTACCTGTAGAAAACAGAATGACTCTTTCAACGCAAATGTACAGTTATTATACAGGGTATTCCGTCGTAACATTTAATTATTGTGTTATACTTTAAGAAAAGCGCAATTTCAACATTCGTTCACGTTACATTTATAAATTCGCTATTCCAAAATGGCAACACTGCGCCAAATCCTTTGTTATCATATCTCGGCAACAAGTGGCATTGCCGTCACAATCCCATCAGCGTCACTTCGCATCATGGCAGGACTATATATAAACTAGCATCGTTTTGTTCGCAACGTCAGCCCAAACCGACACGTAGAAAATTCCTCACAGCGTTTCTCTTATCACTGTCAAAGCGATTATCGTTTTCCCGTCATTCGTTTCATTTGTACACACATGGCGAACAAAACTCTGTGACGTCGGTCAATTTTATCTCGTTCGCTCTGACCCGAATGGAAAACCCGGTGGGACACGATCAGGTCATGCCCTTTGTTTTTCGCGCGCAAAATCGTGAAAACGCAATTTTAGTCCAGATATAACCCGGTACTGATGGTGTCGCATGTAGAGCGCGAAACACTTAAAAAAACAGTTATAAAAATTGATTGTTTGGCGCAAACTTTGTTCGCTATTGCATTATACAGTTTGTTTTCTTTCCGAAATGCGAAATGGGGGTGATAAAATGCGTATTTTGGAAAAATATTTTTAATGCGACAGTTGTATATATAAATCTGACCAATTTTTAATTTTTCAACAACTACAACATATGTAGCCTCTAATTAAAATTGAGACACTAATCATTTATATAAATTTTTTTTTGCTGTCCATTTTAATTAATTAATATTCGACTGAATTTGAATTTGCCGCGCATATTTTACAACTAAAATGTTTTATTGATATTTTGTATTAAAAAAATTACTTACTCGAATCAGCCACGATTTAAAAAAAACAAAATCGTAAATGTGATGTGATGGACGTATTTCTATCGTTTTAGAATATTGTTATGAATTTAACAGATCTATAATTTCTAGCAGTTTGTAGATTAATAATAGTATTATTTCAGCTTAGTTAAAGAGTCCGCAATCCTAAAGATTGGTTGGAAACAGCACGCCATGCCGATCTATCCTGAGCTAATCCCTTCATCTCCCTATAGCTATTCATCTCAACGTCTTCAACTATCTGACTCACATACTCCAATCTAGGCCTACCTACCCCTCTCTTTCCCTCCACTCTACCTTCTATGATCAATTGCATAATCCCCCCATGCCTAAGAATATGCCCTACTAATCTGTCTCTCCTACGCTGTAACACTCTCCAAATACTTCTCTTCTCCCCTACTAACTCTAGTACAGCTTCATTTGTTACTTTATCTTCCCAACCAATCCTCATCATCCTCCTATAACACCACATTTCGAATGCTTGTAATCTACGCTTCTCTTCCTTTCCTATAGTCCACGCCTCACACCCGTACAGTACTACACTCCAAACATATACCTTCAGTAATCTTTTTCTAATACCCAAGTCAATATTTGATCTTAAAATCTGTTCCTTTTCTACGAATGCCTTCCTACCCTGTGCTATCCTACACTTTATATCTACCTTGCTTCGATTATCTTTTGTGATTCTACTGCCTAAATAACAAAAATCTGACACTTCTTCGATTCTATTATCTCCTATTGTGATCCTCATTTTTCTACTGCATTCCTTTTTGTCACACCTCATCACTTTAGTTTTACCTATATTTATTTTCATGTTAAAATCCCTAGTCAATACTGCCTGCATACCATTCAATACCCTTTCTAAATTCTTTTCGCTTTCTTCCAATATAGCTATATCGTCGGCGAATCTCAACATATATATTTTCTCTCCCTGTACATTCACACCTACACTATACTCTTCTTTTACTTTGTTTATTGCATCTTCTATATATAGATTAAATAATAACGGTGAGAGTGTACATCCCTGCCGAACTCCCTTCCCTATTTTTGCTACCTCTTCTTCCCCCTCAATTCTAACTAAGGCAGTTTGGTGTTTATATAAATTAAAAATTATTCTCCTATCCTTATAATCTATACCCGTTTCTTTTAAAATTCTAAACATTATGTCCCAATCTACATTATCAAATGCCTTTTCTAAATCTACAAAAGCTATGCAAGTTACCTTTCCTACCCTCTTTCTTTTTTCTACTACCGTTCTTAGTGCTAGAATTATTTCAGCGTAAGTGTAAAATTTAAATTAATATTGCTGTCGTATTATTACCGTAAGCAGAATCCCAGCGCAATTACAACGATATTAATTACGGTATATTATCTTTCGCAAGATTCAATCTATAAGGCAATTGTATCTACTAGAACGTAGTTTATAGTCCTGCCAAGAGTATCTTAAACAAGCTTATGATTGCTAGAGCGGTTTCTGCACAGGGAGGTTTAAATTAAATAGCTGTAGGCGCACGAAACATTAGCGGTCTGGAAGCCAGTTGTATTTGGATTCGTATTGCAGACATTTGGTTGAATAAAATTTTCAACGAATTCTTTTTTTACGATTTAAGATCAATTAATTAATTTGCATGCATAAATATAATTTTATTAAAGTGATAGTTAAGAAAAAGTTAAAGGAGTGAGTTGTTATTTATAAGGAACATGATATATTTTACGTCGAGAATTTTTTTTATAAAGAAATAAGGATTTATAATATTTTAAATAAACATACTTTAAGCAATGTTCGGGATTAGATAGTGACAGATTCTGGTGGTAATACTTATACTAGTTACTTTTATAAAAAAAATCTCAAAATTGAACATCTTACGTGTCAAATTTTTTGCCTAGTTTTAGCCTCTGCAAAATCTACCACACCGTCAAAAGAACTTAGCGAACCCCCTTAATATCTAAGTTGGGATATTTACAACAGCCGAGTGTCAAATTTACATCACTGCACTGCGTTTGTCAAAAAATTTCGTGATTCTAAAAATTACAAAACGCTTTCGAAGCAAAATATGAAAATTACAAGAAATATTTTATTAAGGCCACATACAAATCGTAAATTCGCGATTGACTATTTCACGTGGAGATGGCGTTAAAACACAATTTTATCAATCTGTAAAAACAAAACCGAAAACATATTTCCCTTTAACTTTGTATCAACTTATCGAGCATGTATACCCTCTAAGTCTAAGATATCCAGCTGTGGTGTAAAAGAGTAAATTTCCTTAGAGCATAATAGAAAACATACAATGTAATTTTATTTGTACACGCGTTTAGAAAACGATCACCCAATCGACTGTTACGTCGTTCACAACTTCACCTTCGGCCACCTCCGGAGATGGAATTACCTTCATCTTCTCCAAACCGATAAATACAAAACATACCTTTTAAATTTTTTTTATTATATTAAAAAAACAATCATAGATCCCATTATTTCTTCGTTTATTTCAAACTATAAAAATCAAATTTAAATGTGACAAAAAAAACTTAGGAGTTTGTTACTTTTCCATGGGGACTTCTTCTACTTGTATATCTACAGCAAATGACATGAGCACAAGGACCCTAAGCCCGTTGGTTATTTTTATACGCCCGTCCAATTGACGGTTGATTCCAAATGATATAATTTTCTTATATTATGTGCGTAACAGCCTCTGTTTTCGTTTTATTTCACATGTGGTAAATTCTACCTGCATATTTCCCCAAGGCGTGTTGTACCAACGCCATCAAAGAATAAAGATATTTGTCGTTATATACCTGGTGGTTAAGATGGTTTCTAATATGTTAAACATATTTTTTTAACAACAAAAATCATTGCGCAGGATTACCATTAAAACATTGCACCGACCTGTTCATTAGCAGCGCATCAATCACCTCCTGCGCGTGTTCGTTCCTAACACTAGCTAGATGCCCCCCTCTCAGGACGCACTCCATTTCCGCTTGAGCCCAGGGCATTCGGGACCCTTCCAAAGTCGTCACGCAGAACTGCCTCATCGCCACCCATCCAAATCCGCACAAACCGACGATATCGTCCACCATCTGCGCGCGGTACGACATCTTCAAGCTCAGACCAGTGTTGGCCCGTTTAATCGTCACCCGAAGTAACACCCGATTCGATCTAGACACGACCTCGATCCGTCGCTCCGGATCGCCCGCACGTGTGCAATGCGACCAGGTGTTCTCACCGTCCACGAATTCCGTGTACAAACCGCGGCAGTCTTGCTTGTTGTCCATTCTCGCGGGCGTTGTTCCAATAGCCGGCTGGCTCGTGCTTGTCGTGTCGCCCAATTGAAGGACGAGCGCCACCCGATTGCCATACGGCAAGTAGATCTTGAACGTGCATTGTAACTCCCTGCCGGGGTTTAACGTGAACGTGCCATTTCGACTGTTGAACGTGACATTGTAGCAATAGTCCACCAGTCGGTATTGGAGACTAAACACCGGTCTGCCATGTACGACCAGACAGGGGCTCGTTTCAGCTGTGGTCGATGGGAAGTATATGTGTCGATCTGCGTCGGGTAATTCCTCCAGCTTCCCGCACAGGTGCGCCTGCTTGCGGCTGCGCATTGGTTGATGTTGGTTCGTCGCGTTGAAATGGCCCAGGAATTGCAGGTGGCCTTTGGCGCATGGCACGTTCAGGCGGTATAGATCGATGACCAGGCCGTGGCCAGAGTTGTGTCGAGGGAACCAAATTTTACAATCTGTGATTGCATTTGGTAACTGGTCCGAGGCCATTGAGGCCGTTGAGGGGGCTAAGAAGAGTTGGCAGTCTGCAAAATGTTGATATTTAATCGAGGTGATTTTTTAGTTATGTACGTGCAGCAATGTGTTGTGTATATTTAAAATAACGTACCTCGGGTTGCTGGTATGATGACGTGTTTTTCGTAAAAATATTCTTGCTGGGGATATCGATATCGCAATCTGCAATAAAGGGCAATTTCAGAGTAAATTACTTTGAAATCTACAGAGTTTCTTTGTAAAATCCTCACTACGGTGTTAAATAATTGTGTAACCCTTGAATTTTGTTATGCGTTTGCGCAGTCGATCATAACTATCTGCAATTCCTTTTCATAGTTTATAATAAGTACGATAGAGGTCGCATGAAGGCAGGAAACTGCAATGACATGATATTCCTTAACAAAGCCAAAGTGACGGATTTTCACAAATCTCTTTTTTCAAGCAATTCTATTTTTTACGACACCACCATTTTACGTATTTTTTATTATCTACACCGCCGGTAGACATTTCCCTTCTTTCAAAAAACCAATTTTTATAGGCATCATTCTAAATACAATTTTTTTATTAAAAAACCTAACATATACCTTATACACCTGTCAAATTTTATCCTCTCCACGATTATATTTATCATCTCACTTACACGAACGTAACATTTGACCCATATTCCTCGATGGTATTCATGTCGGTGAACTTCCACCGGAGCTCCAGACGTGGGCCACCCACGTCGCCCACGTCCCCCACCCTTTGCACTAGTCCCTCGAACGTATGTTGACAGTCGCCCCCTGCGCCAACTTCATTTGCATCGTCCGATTTTTCGGCTGTTGTTGTTGTTGTTGTTGTTAGGAATTCTCCCGCCATCTCCCCGTCAATTAGGGAGCTGACGGAGAAGTGTAGCGGGTGACGGGGATGGGGGTGGGTGTCGGGGTCGTTGTCGCTGGCAGTTGGAGTGTGATTGATGATGATGATGATCACTGCAACAGAACGAAACGTTGTTTGTTAGGTGTAGTGGGTTGAAATTTAACGAAATAGTGACGTTGGGTACAATTTGAGACAATAAGAATGACATTATCTTTTTTTGATTGTAAGAGATTTGGCGTAGAATAAATGTTTAATTTGATTAAATTTTTTGAATTAAAATTTTTTTTGTAGGCTTAGTAGTTTTCGAGATTATTGACAAATTGTCTGTAGCGATATTATAAAGCTAGCCAGTTAATTTCGATTTATATTTGCTCCCCTGATTTTTTTACGAGCAAACATTTACCACAAAATATTTGGAGTTTTGAATGCTGAATTTTAAAATCCTTACGTCATTTTTGT
Source organism: Leptodirus hochenwartii (assembly GCA_947310635.1). Taxonomy (NCBI): domain Eukaryota; kingdom Metazoa; phylum Arthropoda; class Insecta; order Coleoptera; family Leiodidae; genus Leptodirus; species Leptodirus hochenwartii. The sequence goes on along the minus strand of OX371183.1, from coordinate 1,295,996 downwards.
ACCTTCAGTAGTTTTCGATATAATTGAAAAAGAGTTTTGTCAAGACATATTGATATTACATAAGACTAGACATGCTCATTTCGATTTATTGAAATATTAGCTACCCTAATTTTTGTACAAGAAAACATTTAATACAAAATATTTAGAGTTATGAATTCTGACTTTAAAAAAATTTGTTTCATTTTTGTACCTTGAGTAGTTTTCGAAATAATTGAAAAATAGTTTGGTCAAGACACATTGATATTTATAAGACTAGCCTTGACTTGAACAAAAAAACAACACATCATAATTCAATAATTGTCTTGTCAATATCTGTCAGTTTGACAAAAATAGTTTCTGTGATGGCTGTTTGTTCAACAATAAACGTAAATATAAATATTTAATGATTTTATAAAACAAATCACGATTTTAGGAATAAAAATTATATTTCTATAGATTTGTAATTTCAATAATTAATTGCGTTGGTTTATTTTAAATAAAACAGCCATCAATCAAAGAAAATATTTGCCAAAGTAACAGACATTGACATTGACAATTATAGAATTATGATGTTCGAATAGATTTATTATAAAAAAATGTTTTACTCATGAAATCTTTACAAGATTTAAAATATTACTTCATTCAAAATATTGGTTCCCCTGATTTTTTTATAACAAAAAAAAAAGTTTTAATATTAAAAAAAAATTCAATTTTATATGTTTTTAATAGTTGTACATTTAATTTAATATATATTTTTATAATTACAATATTAAATATTAATAATAAAAAATACAAGTTATTTTTATATATCCATTACTGATGTTTAGGGCAGGAAGATTTTTTAAATTTAAAGATATAAACATTTTTTTAATCTTCGTAAGTAAAAAGTTATTATAAAATAAATTCAACGATAACGCAAGAATTAAATTGTAGCGATAAAAATATATAAATAATATATACAAATAAAAAAAATTTATATACATCAATTTATTTTACTAAGGATATTTTGATTGAATGTTTAGAAAATATTTGTCAAAGTGACAGATATTGACACGACAATTATAGAATTATGATATTTGAACAGAATTATTACAAAAAAAAAACGTTTTACTCGGTAAAGCCTTTGAAAAAATATTCGCAAAATTTAAAACATTTTTTTCGCTACAATTATTCACTTTAGTATAAAGTTAATTAAAGCTTGAATAATATCCTTGTTTCGAGGTTCGAGTTTCTGACAATATGTGCATATGCATTAACAGTGGCGTGCAAATTATCCGATATAATCAAAAACAAATTGAATTGGTAAATAAATGGTTGTACACGAAAATAAGTTTTAAGCTGTTCAATTTTCAATTTTATAGCGTTTTTTAATCAATAATTTAAGTTGCATAGCCAAACATTTATTCGCTAATGCTTTAAATAAACAAAATTAAATATTAATCCGCCAAAAATAAATTCGAATACGTTTTAGACGTTTTGTTTAGAAAAAATTTGTACTGCTCAAAATAATGTCATTTCGCCAAATCCAATTTTTAATCCGAACAAATATAACTATTCCAAAAAAAAATATTCTTCCAACCACGCCACTGAGCCATCCCTACATAATTTCGCAACAGATCAACCGCGTTTACAACTCTAATCCTATCTGAAGGATCCTCCAATCCTCAATTACGCACAATGTGCATTTGTTCGCCGCCTGGATACAATATTCTCCTTGTCCCATTTCAATTACACCTCAAAATCTTTGTATATCCAGTTGCATAAGCGAAACAAGTGCGCGATATTACAATTTGCGAAAATTACTCTCCTTTGTTTCTAAAACAATAGACATCTACATCCAATGAACTCCACGTAATTAGATTCTGCTTTATGTGTAAAAATTTCTTCAGTTTTTGGCGATTTTTTACTTTCATCTCTTGATACGCAACTCAACACACAATTTTTTTTTTTTTTTGAAAAGATATCTACAGCTTGTCTAATATCTGTTTGTGATAAAAATAAAAATTGATCTCATAATCAATATTCCATATAATTCAATTTCTTCATTACAATTATATTTTACAAAAAAAAAACCTTCAAAACTTGAAAACTCATTTTTTTGGGGGACACTCAATTTTCTCCCATTTTTTTTTTATAAAACACAGAGTGTATATGGAGTGTTTAGAGTGCACTAGTTCACCATCACCCTCGCCATCACCAGGTGAATCAGGTGATCGATTATCTAACGTCGATCTGACGTCATTCCGGCGACCGGAATTTAGTTCAGCGACCTCTATCGGTCGCTGGAAAATTAAGTACACACTTTAAATGGGCCGTTGCAATGTTCAAAAAAATGGATTTTATAAAAAAAATACAGGTTTTCTAACAAATACTTCGAATAATCGTTAAGAAGATTATTTTTTGGACATTTTGCAATCTCAATAAAAAACGTTTAATCGTACAATTTAAAAATTTGGTATAAAAGTATATATGAATTTTTATATAGGTTTCGTATTTTTTTTTGTGTAGATTTTTTTTTAGTGTTTTGTACATTTTGCAATTACAAAATATAAATTTGTTTATTAATAAGAGTGTTTTAATTAAATTATTTTGTTGCTTAAACGATTTTTTTAATGGTTCGTTTAACTTTATTTTATTTATTTTTTTAATGGTTTTTACAAGATATTTTTTGGTAAAACTGTATATAATTGAAACCGGTTTGGAACACACGGGTTTAAATATTTTACGATTTAATGTGAAGTCTTGAAATGGAATAAAGAAATAAATATTTTAGTAGTTTTTGCAAAGGTATGTTTTTATAAGGCAAATTAATATTTTGAATTTTTTTTAATGATATTTATGATTAAAAAATTATTAACGGAGGCTTCAATTAAAATTAGTCCAAAAGTGCAATAAATTTAAAGAATTCTCTTCTTCCATAATTTGTTTAAAAATATATTATACTGAGAGATTAAAAAAGAATCATAAGAAATTTATTTTTTATATAAAATTGATGTGTGATAAAAAAACTTGATTTTCTTCTATAAAAAAATGCTTCTTTTACAAGAAATAAAAATAATATTATTTATTATATATGTTTTAAAGAAAAGAATTTTTTTTTAATATACCAACATATATTAGTAAATTTGGAACACTTGGAAAAGTCAAAATTGAAAATTAATTTTTTACTCTTTATAAAATTTACTAAAAAATTACAATAACTTTGAACAACTACATATTTATTTTTACATTTTCCTCAACACCAACATAATTTTATAAAACTCTTTATCATCACATCAAATTCTCATCTAGATTCATTTATTATTACATTACCATTTGACATATGACCCTTCCTCCACAATAAAGTACAAATCAATAATTTTATATGGTAATAAATTCTGCAGGAGCCTCAAGAAAAATTAGGTTATATTTATTTAATATAATCAATTTTTAGCCGGCTCTGTACAAAACAAATTTTCCAGAAATTTCTGATTATACAAAATAAAACGCGTCACACAACACCAAGTAGAAATAGTTGCCTATATACATAGTTGCCTATATTATCGCGTTTTTCTCGTCCTTTTCGGCTAATTATATTATATAATTATGCGCGAGTTTATTTATTATTTAATTATGAAACTAGTTTAATGGCGGCTTCAAATGCAACGACTATTTATAGACTTTTAACCCACTTTCCGACGAAATATTATTTATTATCAAGTACTTGTCAAATGATTGGATTTGTTTTAGAATAAAATAACAAAAAATAATAGTTTTTATTGTTTTTGTCCTATTTAGATTTAAAAAGAATGAACTAGAGGTTTAGCCTCATTTTTTTTTAAATTAATTAAAAAAATATATACTCGGTTCAAGAGCAATTTCTACGAAAATGTCATTTTATCATTTTAAACAAAAAAAATTGCCGCAACCATCGCCAAAAAAAACTTTTCCTCTCACGATGAAAATTTAAATTTTCTCCTCGAACGAAATGTTTCTCCTTTTATTTCAAATGCAGCTCTTTAAGAAGTTTGCCACTACTTCCGGTACTAAATCTTATAACCACAATGTCGCCGCATATGTTTAAATTCCGTGCTTGTTCAATTCAATCTTATTACAATATCAATCTTTCAGTTCGCATCGAAATAATGAATGTAATTTTAAAGTCCATTATATCCGCGCAGAAGGAGTTATGATACGGCAAAGTTTAGCAATTATTTTGCTCCATCTAAACGTTCGAACATTATGTAAATATACCTAGGGAAAATAGATATTTCGACGTTGCTTGAATAATTATAATTAAAATAATTTTCAGCGTAGTAGAATAGTAACAATGCCGAAGAAAATAGGAGCTAATTTGTGTGAGAACTATAGGACCATTAGTCTACTATCACATGCATCGAAGATATTGCTAAAGATTATTTATAGGAGATTAGAAAATAAAGTAGAGGAAAGGCTAGGAGAAGATCAGTTTGGTTTTAGGAAAAACAGAGGGACGAGGGAGGCGATTCTAGCACTAAGAACAGTAGTAGAAAAAAGAATGAGGGTAGGAAAGGTAACTTGCATAGCTTTTGTAGATTTAGAAAAGGCATTTGATAATGTAGATTGGGACATAATGTTTAGAATTTTAAAAGAAACGGGTATAGATTATAAGGATAGGAGAATAATTTTTAATTTATATAAACACCAAACTGCCTTAGTTAGAATTGAAGGGGAAGAAGAGGTAGCAAAAATAGGGAAGGGAGTTCGGCAGGGATGTACACTTTCACCGTTATTATTTAATCTATATATAGAAGATGCAATAAACAAAGTAAAAGAAGAGTATAGTGTAGGTGTGAATGTACAGGGAGAAAAAATATATATGCTGAGATTCGCCGACGATATAGCTATATTGGAAGAAAGCGAAAAGAATTTAGAAAGGGTATTGAATGGTATGCAGGCAGTATTGACTAGGGATTTTAACATGAAAATAAATATAGGTAAAACTAAAGTGATGAGGTGTGACAAAAAGGAATGCAGTAGAAAAATGAGGATCACAATAGGAGATAATAGAATCGAAGAAGTGTCAGATTTTTGTTATTTAGGCAGTAGAATCACAAAAGATAATCGAAGCAAGGTAGATATAAAGTGTAGGATAGCACAGGGTAGGAAGGCACTCGTAGAAAAGGAACAGATTTTAAGATCAAATATTGACTTGGGTATTAGAAAAAGATTACTGAAGGTATATGTTTGGAGTGTAGCACTGTACGGGTGTGAGGCGTGGACTATAGGAAAGGAAGAGAAGCGTAGATTACAAGCATTCGAAATGTGGTGTTATAGGAGGATGATGAGGATTGGTTGGGAAGATAAAGTAACAAATGAAGCTGTACTAGAGTTAGTAGGGGAGAAGAGAAGTATTTGGAGAGTGTTACAGCGTAGGAGAGACAGATTAGTAGGGCATATCCTTAGGCATGGGGGGATTATGCAATTGATCATAGAAGGTAGAGTGGAGGGAAAGAGAGGGGTAGGTAGGCCTAAATTGGAGTATGTGAGTCAGATAGTTGAAGACGTTGAGATTAATAGCTATAGGGAGATGAAGGGATTAGCTCAGGATAGATCGGCATGGCGTGCTGTTTCCAACCAATCTTTAGGATTGCGGACTCTTTAACTAGCTTGAATATGAATTAAAATATGCCCGGGTCATAACGGCAAATATTCCAAACGTTTTAAAAAAGAGGATTAATATTTTGTTGCATATACAATTTTTTTTTTTTGGAACATTCAGTTATCTAAAAGTTAGAAACTACAATATTCGACACCTGATATTCTTCTTTCGTAAAAAAAATTGTTATCTATACACATTTATACACATCTATGTTGATAGTGTCCCAAGAGCAACAGAGAATAAATTCCGTTGACATGACAGTTGATTACTTCACTATATTCTACAACATTTCCTTGCATTTCTCTTCTCTTCTCTTCTGTACGGTTGTAGTATAATATGGCGACTATATGTCTAGCCAAGGGTAGCTTGGACTGCCAAATTGTGGCTAACTTCTTGAGAATCAGCCTCACATTGTTGGCAAACAAAAAGACTAGTGTTTTTGTTTCGGATAATTGATTATGCCCCTATTATTAAATAGAATATTCTTCACATACATTGTAGATATTTTCTTAATATTTTCTATATATTGTATTTTATGATTAGCATTTGCAACAAATAAATGGAGGTTTATTTTAGTAAGTCGTTATTCAATCAATATTAGATAATTTAAATAATAGTTTGGACTGTTAGAAAGATGCAAATTTTAGCTTTTAGAAGAATTTTATATCACGTATGTATTGTAAAAAATAACAACGCTACAGTATATTGAGAAGACGTATGCACAGGATTGTACTTAAATTAGTTAATTAAGCGTATTTAATAAAATACTTATATAATCCTGAACTTTTTTACGGATACAATTCGACCAAAGAATTATCTATATTTTTCAAATTTAAATTATATTTCTATCTATTAAAATAAAAGAGATATAAAACTTAAAAAAATTTCAGGAATTTTATGAAAAATTTACAAACACATTAAACCTAATATCTTGGAAAGTTTTCAAGATATTTGTTTGCGATTTTCAAATTATGTATTATTATAAAATTGATCTACTAACAAATTATTAATTTAAGTACGGGATTATACAGGGTATTCAAAAACATTTGTTTTTGTTTTTTTAAATTTTCAATCAGCATATTAAAAAAATGTCTCATACAATCCTGACCTTTTTTACAGATTTAGTTAGGCCAAAGAACTACCTGTATTTTTAAAAATTTAATTATATTTCTGACTATTAAAATAAAAGAGATATAAAACTTTAAAAAATTTCAGGAATTTCATGAACAATTTACAAACACATTAAACCTAATATCTTGGAAAGTTTTCAAGATATTTGTTTGCGATTTTCAAATTATGTATTATTATAAAATTGATCTACTAACAAATTATTAATTTAAGTACGGAATTATACAGGGTATTCAAAAACATTTGTTTTTGTTTTTAAAAATTTGCAATCAGCATATTAAAAAAATGACTCATACAATCCTGAACTTTTTTACAGATTTACTGAGGTTAAAGAATTGCCTACACTTTTCAAATTTAAATCATATTTTTATCTATTAAAATAAAAGAGATATAAAACTTAAATTTTTTTCGGATTAATCTTGAAAACAAATTAATTTTGATATCTTGGAGTGTTTTCAAGATATCCCTATTATTTGTTTACGTAGGCAAATAAAAACTTAAATAATTCAATATTTTCAATAAAAAGATGATTCAAAAATTCATATTTTTTAGCTTGGAATAAAAAAAAACATTTTTTTTTAACATAAAATAATTCTTAACACTTTAGATATATATATATTTTTAAATACATTTAGTTAAATTACTTTTTCATAAAAAATCGTTTTGTTTTATTTATTAAAATATTATTTAAGCAAGTATTTTTTGTAACTTTTAGTTATAATGTACGGTTTGGTTGACAGATTGATTGTTAGCGATATTTCTATGGAGACAAAGACAAATTGCCATGGTTACGACTAGAATTATGTCAGTTTGGATTTTGCAGCACGTCAGTTGAACAGCTGAGAAAGACAAATTGCTAGCAACTAAAACACGGCGGTCTTGATTTCTATTAAAACTACTTTAATTAAATAATGCTCGAACATGTGAAGGATTTTGAAATTTTAGCAAATGTGCTGCCTTCATTTTACTTTAAAATACCAAATTTCGTTTTCGGAAATTCTCTTCAATTATGAAATGAAAAATACAGGTCGAATCAAATACTGCGTTGCAATTTATCAGTAATTAAAAAAATCGTATAAATGATGATTTTGTTAAACAAATGTCCAAATTTTGAAAAAATTCTTTTTCCAAACAAATATACTAGTCTTTAAGTCACTTAATTTCATCTTCACTCGAACAAATACAGATGGAGCCTACATCGAATGTTATTGTCATTAATCCAATGCCCAGTTGCAATTAAAAAATTCCTACAAATGAAGATTTTTTAAATAAATATCGCAAGTTTGGAAAAAAACCAGTAAAAAAATAATTTTTCTAAAAAATTTATAGCAGTCGCTATATTGCACGACTTTTAGAATATACAAAACATCAGACTGTACTAGATGCGAATACAAAACACATACAATCTCCATTTTCTTTTGGGCAAAAAGACGAGAGGATTTTGTACAATATTTAAGGGCATAAAAATTGCACGGCTCTTCGTATGGTAGTCTATTGCGCCGAGGGAAGTACTTACGTTGCTTGAAATATGATTTTTTTGTTTTAATGCCTTGTGTATCCTCCGTGGATAATACGGCAAGACGAAGAGTAAAATTTTAAAGTATTAAATTTTATGTTACAGAGTAATCAAATAAAATACAGCTTGTTTCAAAGAAATATAATGAATAAAATAACTCAACAAACAAATTGGGCTGGATAACCAAAGGTCTATAATAAAACGTCACATAAAATAGTATTTTTAAAAATTTTAAAATTAATTTCGCGGTATAACTACGTAAGTGTAAAGTTTTGGAAATGGCTAAATAAACGTTGAAGTTGGAGTTATTTTATTATTTATTTTGCAGCCCTTGTAATAAACGAAAACTTTTACCATTGCCCCATAAAATTCAAGTTTTGAAAGTACAACTTTACGCTGACTAATTGTAAAATATCGCCCGAAAATAAAATACATCGGAAAAGCGGCGAAATAAACTATATAAATGCTCGGGTGATAATTTAAGAAATAAAATAAAAACTAAATTTAAAAAAATACTTTTTTTTTAGCATATACATTATTTTACAGCTGTTTTTCTAATAATTTATAAGAAACTACATTTTTCGCTAGTTGTTTTTTTTTTGTTTCTTTCCCCTCGGACGTTCGGCAACCCACAATACGAATTGTTTACATTACGTAACTCATTATCTTCCGTATTATTACATTACGGCCCCATTATAACGCTCTGGTGGGATATTACACGCTTTTTCTTCGCTTTCCTCCAGCTTCGGACAATAAAAACATCCATCAGCACTTCTTGCACTCACCACCACAAAATAAACTCATAACATTTCAGGATAATAATATTTCCATAATCTGTGTATTTTATCATCAAACTATAACATAAAGATAAAGATTTATTAAAAAAAAAAATTATTTTGGTCGCCCATTCTTTATAAAATCATAATTTAAAAACGTTCAATTTATTTGAATAAATTCGAATAAAATATTTTATTATCGTTTTTATAGCAATATATTTTAATTTTTTTTTAGTTATCCTTTAATTAGGGTCCTTTAACAATATATTGCATATTATTCGTATGTGTATATTTTTTGTATTTTGCTTTAAAACAAGGACGGAACTTTCCAAGTCTATTAGTCCGCTCACTATATATTTTTGATCGACACGGAAGGGCGGAAACTACCCTGCCGGATATGACACTTGACTCAATTAGACAGGTGATTAATAACCACCCTTATATTAACCCGAATATTCGCTATTAGAACAAAATTGCAAGTTAAACATTTTTTTTTGGGAAGAAATCAAAAATGGATGAAATATTTTCAATAAATAATTTGATCGTGTGTCGTTATTAAAATACAAGTTTAAACAAAAAGAAAACTGTATATCTTGGCTTTTTTAGGTATTTATTTCACGTTTCTATTATAAAAAATGTCAACGTTACAACATTTTCAGGCGTCGCATGCTCAGGACCGTAAAAAAAAATTTCAATCAGCATATCTAAAAAACTGCCGATAAAATCCTGAACTTTTTTACAGATTCGGTTAGGCCAAAGAATTACCTGCATTTCTCAAATTTAAATTATATTTCTATTTGTTATAATAAGAGAGATATAAACCTTAAAAAAATTTCAGGAATTTTATGAAATATTTCCAAACACATTAAATCCAATATATTGGAGAGTTTTCAAGATAACTATTTGCGGTTTTCAAATAATTATTATAAAATTTATCTCCCAATAGAAAATTAATTTAAGTACGGCGTTATACAGGATGTTCAACAAAAAATCAGTTTAACAACAAAACTTATAAATATTTGTATATTTCAGTGATTTAAACTATTATATTTATTATAATATAAATAAATTGATAGCGCAAAACTTGAAGTTATAAACGTTCGATTTTTCAAAATTTAAATCAATAATCTTCGTGGTAAGTTTGATTTAAATTCCCGCCTGCCAATTACGATTGTTTTTCGCAAGAATTATAACGCGATACCTTCTTCTTTCCCAATTCTTGGGAACTTTGCAATTGGAACAAATTGGGTCAAACTAATTTTCAATTTACCACGCTAATTATAAAGTTTTCTTATTTTCCTCCTACACGAAGCATCACATAAAATACAAATTAATTAAATATATTATTATTTACTGAATTAATTGTAGATTTTTTAAATTATACTTTAACTATATTACTTGTTACGACAAACATTTTGTTCAACAAAAAATATACTTCTTTTATTTCCTTCCAAACCAGTTATACATTAAAAGCATTTCCTTTACGCCAAAAGAAAAAATCCGCAACAACATTCCTTCCACTTGGTATTCCTATATCTCTTCAACTTATTTCTTATTCAAATGGCCATCGAAATACGGCTCTTAAAAAAATCCATACGTACGCAATACATATTCTTGGATAAATTGTTAAATATATTCCGAACGTGTATTTCTCGTAGTAAAAGTATCTTGTTCAAGCATTGAACAGAGCTGATGGTACATCGGCAAAACCTGATGGTATAAACGTGACAACACTGTTCAATTCTTCCAAAGTTATGTTACAAGAAGGGCAGTAGTTGATCATTCGTTTTTATGCCTGTAGAAATTTGCATGCTTGCTGGAAATGAAAGCTTGAAATTGGATGAATATTGTGCTGAGTTTAGATTAAAATGCATACAATGTTTTGTGGTTATTGTATTAAAATTAAATTTGTAATTGTATTTTATATACCGAAGAACATTCTGTATATGTTTAAACATGTCATTTGAATATTTAAAAATAATAATTAGAACCATATTATTGAAATAAATTGAATTTTTCGAAATTATTGAATTATTTTGTATTTAGGGCAAAAAACAACAGCCAGTATATATTTTTTAAACATATTTATATATATTTGAAAAATATTATATATTTTTTCATATTATCGAAAAAGAATTATAAAAAATTTTGATCGTTTCGATAGTTGTAGTATAAAATATGAAAAAAATATTTTTTTCGAACACCTTGTATAATTTCATACCGAAATTTTTATATTCTGATGGAAGATATGCTTTGTATTACTAATTTGAAAAGTGCAAGAAAATATGTTGAAAACTCGCCAAGATATCAGGATAATTCACGAAATTTATAAACGTTTTATATCTCTCTTATTATAATAGTTAAAAATATAGTTTAAATTTCAAAAATCTACACATTTTTTTGCCCTAATCGAATCTGTAAAAAAGTTCAGGATTGTATAAGTATTTTTTCAAGTATGCTTAATTAAAAAAATTAAGTACAGTCCTGTGCACACGGCTCCTAAAATTATTGCAACGTTGACATTTTTTACAACAGAAACGTAAAGTATTTTTTTTATAAAAGCTACGTTATACATGTTTGCACAGGTTTAAATTATTAGTCTTTTTTTTTTAACAGTTGTTCAATAATAAAACACTAAAACGAACCTTAATTTTCTATTAAAATTTTCCACGATCTTAAACAATTTTAAAAGTTTTAAATCTTTCTTATTATAATAGATAGAAACACAAATTAAATTCGAAAATTTTAGCAAATTTTCCAACCCAATCCAATCTTTTTTTCAAATATTTTATATTGAAAAGGAAACGTGTAGCACTTGCTCAAACTGCAAATCCTTTTATATTAATCTCCGACACATCTCTCTGCTTAATTTTATTTATATCCTTACATATCGGGATCCGATAATAAGGATATAATTGTCCATTAATCCTCGTATATAATATCCATGATAGTTGAATTTACAAAATAAAAATCATTAAATTATTAAATTGAAGAAAAACAACATGAATTAATCATTACAAAAATTTTATTGGGAGTCTTTGTTCGTTTATTAGAAAACTCTTGATAAATAAAATTTTCTGCTGTACAAATTCTTTTTTTTATCATTTCTTAGGTTTTCTTTATTACTTCTTTGCATTTGTTGTGCTTTCTACTATCGGATGTATATAAAAAAAGTAATAAAAAGAAAGTTTTTATAGCCGATACAAGCAATAAAACTTATCCGCTGAAACTCGACGAATCTACATGAAATTCATCGTCGCTTCTTGATTTTCCAAAATATCTTAACTTTTCCGCACACTTACTAATTTACAGTTTGATCCACTTATAATATCCACCATTCTCTGCGCAATTAAGAATTTTCTTTTTAAGAAAAAATTTTTAAACAGCAAGCTTTGAGTATTAAACTGGAAGATAAAAATAATTTCATCTACCTTTTGTTGCTGACTTATTTTTATTAGAAATCAAAAGCGAAAACGTTTACCAAACATTTTATAACTGAAAAAAAAATAAATCAACAAATTTGATAATCTTAATGCTGATTATAGACAGAAAATCATTCTCCTAAAACTATCTTCCAAACCATTAATCCATCTTCACTCTACCACTTTAACTTCTTCAGATCGATACTCGAGCTGCTCACAAACATTGTTTCTTTTTCATCCTGTCATCCTGTCATTGGCTCTGATTTATGCGTAGAAGCGTTTCCTTTTGGCACAAATCCTTCAATGTGCAGCAAATACCCCCAAAAACGAACAAAAATTCGACGTGGTAAAAGTTATGCTCCATATAGTCTTCAGTGCACAATATTAAACGAACGATTGCTGATGTTAATAAATATTTTTTTGGTATGTTCGTTGCGGATTATAAAATATTTTATTTTATTTTTCAGGTGAATCGATTTTGTGTCGATTAAAGCGGAAATTGGTGAGTTTAAATTCACATTTATTTAATTTGTAATTTTTACAATGTCGTATATTGCGGGTAAAATGTTTTTTCCGCTTGATTCTACATTTGCAAAAAGAAAAACGCCATAACAAACCAAGACTTGCATTAATAATAATCGCTCTTATCAACATGCATAGAATTTCATCCATCATGCAAGCGTAGTCCTTAATATAACCTCGGCTTTGTACATACAAAAGACCGTGATTTCTAAAATGAAACTGCCAATTAATCATTCCATTCACGCAGCGGCTATTTTCCCTCTTTTCCTTTTCGCTTCAACCTCCACAACTAGCAGGCAACATTCATTATGTCCATTTACACAGCCGAAGAATTTTCGTTTAACCGAAAAACTTTTACTGTACTTTTCCATTCACTAATTTGCAAAACATTTAACAATCGCACAATCGTCTTCAATGCACGAATACATTAGCGCCATCTATACATTGCACTCTATATCCACCATCACGCAACCCAACATGTACATGTGTACGTTCGGTTGCATACAATTCAAGTACTATTGATAGCCAACGATCACCCTGCGATTATTTTGAACAAAGCAACGTCGTTTCGTTGCAACTTTGGTGTATGAGATGAAGGCGTCTTGATGAGATATTAGGGGTTAAAAGCAAGGGTTGTTCGGTCAGGGAATTGTATTAGGTTGAGTGGAAATGACTGGTTGGTTTAGAGGGACGAGAAGATGATAAAATAGGGATTTAATAACACATTTATGCAAGTGATTATTCATTAAAAAATATGTGTCTAAAAATATTTTCTTATCATAAGAAAATGTTTAAATCGTAAATTAATTTATTCAAATTGTTTAAATATTTTTTTAGGGGAAACGAACTTGGAAACTTCTAATTCCATGTCTAAACATTTTTTATATATCATTTTTGTTTTTCTTCCTCTGAATATTCATTTAAAAAAATCTCACAAAGTTGTGTGTTTAAATTTATTTTCTAGTGAAATATTTTGTTCATTTTTTTTTCGTAAATTAATTTCTTCAAGAATATTTAGGATTTTTTTTACAGGATTCGAATCCTCGAACTTCTGATTTCATGTCCAACTGTTTTAATATATAAAAAATTATAATTTTTCTTCTTCTGATATTTTCACAACACTTTCAATCAAAACTTCGTATTTAATGACTATAATTTTTTTACTGCTAAATTTGTCTGTATACATTCAGATATTTTGCTCAAAGAATAGCGCAATTAGGACTTGTAAATTGCAAATTGCACAAATCCAGTGTGAAATTTTAAAATATTTAGCTGAATTGTTCATTATACAAAAGTTCTTAAGTGCCGAGGGAAAAATATCTAACAAAAAAAATATATTAAATGACCAGAAAAATGTACACAAAATATAAATCGATTGAGAACGGACTGACGTAGAATATTAAAAAAAAAACACACATTATAAAAATTAACATTTTATTGACTGCTTGTTTAATATACTCCATTAAATAGTCATACTCTTCTCCAATCCTCGCAGTACATTAAGCGACAAGAAGAAATGTTTCATCCAAATTATTTGCATCTGAATATCTTCATTTACTTACTACAGCCCTCTCAATTTACATCTTTATATAACCTACTCTTCTACAAATTCCAGGATAAGTAAACTGTTATCGTTATTCCTACACAGATGAAGAATATTTCAAAAGAAACGAGAAAAATATTCATAAACGCTCCATGCTATTAACTTGTTAAAAAAATATATTTTAACAGACTTTTATAGACGAGTAAAAATGTTTTCTTTGATAAATTACAGTGTGTTGAAACTGTAGAATATCAATTTTTCGTAAGATACATTACACTTCTTTGACACAACCTTTTCTTGAACAACAATGAGTGTAAGTGTTACCATTATTCAATGCTCTTTAATCCACTCTTGGCATTCGTTTCTCACAATTGCGAACATATTTCAACTTTTTCCAACTTTATTTTTGCTCGACCGCTATTATGGATAGTTCTGTTATAAAGATCGTTTCAAGGATAACTGATTTATTAACAAGGACATTCCTCTTCTTTTTTTTCGCAAATTCTTTCCTGAACCGGTCAAGAAAAATTCAATGTTTCATCGACTGAAATTTTTTTCTTGGCACCGAATTTGTAAATTCTTTTTTTTTTAAATAAAGCCGTCGTAAAATAAAATCTTTGGCATTTTGAAAAATCAGATTGGATCATTTGAATTGAAATTCGATTGTTTTAATGTGTACAACAATTGAAGCTGTTTATTTAGTGATTTTTAATTTGACTTAATTTATTTTTGCGTCTGTTTTTTGTTAGTTTGCAGTTTTTGTTGAATTCGTCGTTTATTGGTACTATTAAAGCGTGGTTAGTTAAAATATTTTTTTCTGAACAAACGTGAAGAAACTTTTAGTCAAATATTTGATGCAATTAAAAAAAATTTATTTAAATACATCGTAAATTATCATTTTTACATTTAACAAACTGCTCTCTTTTTAAATTCACAATAAAACATACCAAAATTACATTTCAATACTTAATTAATTACCAACATTTTCACTACCGCTCTTCAATAATTGATTAAAATTATTAGCTGTCCATCATCCCCTATTACATCCCTCATTCTGCACTAAATATAATCGAATTTAAATCCCAGCGCAATTTCACAAATGTTGAAACAAAGCCTAAAACGGCTTATAATAACAGCAAATACATTTTATTACAAAATAATTAATAAATCGGATTTATTACTAAAATTTTATTTTTGTAATGTTCTTTTATATAGTCTAGCATTCAAATTATATTATGATTAAATTATAAATGTTATGAAATATAGTTTTTGCGTTTGCGTGAAATTTTGTAAAATACGCGTCATGTATTTTGAGTTTATATCCAATGACAAGCGTTTAAATTTATTTTTAAAAATTTTTAATAGACAAAATTTTTATACAAATCTTTGTATTATGAATTTCAAATAAAAAAATAGCTTTTAAATCGTTTGATGCAATTTTATTCGTATATGAATATGCGATTATATATTTTTTATAATGCGTATTATTTAAACGTGCAATTCAGCACGTAGCTTAAGAAGTATTGATTTTCAAACTCCTTTGTGTACAATATTCGAATAGTATTGTTATTTTTAATAAACCATATGCTGGACGTGATGATTCATTTCACTTGTATTTATTGTTAAAATGCGGAACGCCATAAAATTATTCAAAAATAAACGGCCCAGACATTCTGTAAGTGCTTTGTATATTTAGTTTGTTTCAATTAAAAGTTAAAGCTGTAAAATATTAAATATCGCCCGGGCGTTGTTTTACGATAGTTCGATATATTTTTATATATTCTCATTTACAAAACAAAAATGTCCCAAAAGAAGTCCATATAAACACAAAGAAGTCGTGTGATTATTTATTGGAGTAGAAAAACTTTTTTAGAGTGGGAAAAGGTAAGTTCCGAAGAAAGGGGACAGAATTTAGAGTAGGTATTAAATGTTAAGCAGGAAGTAATGACTCTAGGGATTAATAAACAATTAATAACCAAGGGATTCAAATTGCCAGAATTTTACAGCGTTGGTTTTAGATTTTTTAATTTTTGATGTATGTTTTTGTCGTGTCTTTAAGCAAATGTTTTTTCAAACCATTTTACGGTTCAGCATTCAATGATTTAATGGCAGTTTGAAATTTTTTAATCGTGTAAAAATGTGAAAAACTAGTTTTTATTTTGGATTTCGTGACAAAAGAAATATTAGACGTTTAATACTTAAGGCTAGCGTTTTCAAATACAAGAATTCAGCAGTTCTTCAATTCAGATATGTGTGCAATGGTTTTTACGGAATATTCCCAAAAGATGGGGCTTTTGAACAGTATATTTCTTAATTTAAAAAAAAATTCTAAAAAAAATCGTAACCTTAAAAAAAACAGGACGATTTTTCAGATGTTATTTGATCGAGGAAGCTAGTAAAAAAAAAAGAAAAAAAATTGACAGTTCTATAGCTAGATATCTTGTATACAGTGAGTAAAAATTGTGTACTTTAATTTGCTTTCGTTTAAAAGTTGCTTTAATAAAACCCACGATATCGTATTGGAATATTTAAATTTTTGATTGTGTAAAAATGTGGAAAAGTCGTTTTATTTTCCTGATAAAATATGTTTAATATTTAACCGATGTTGATAAATATTTGGTATTTTAAAATATTAAGGGTAGAATCGTAAAATTGAAAAGTGGTCGGCGTAAAAAGGACTATTTGTATAAAAATAGCTCGGTAATGTCTTGTAAAGAATTCCAGTTTGTTGTTGTATTTTGGTCTGAAATCGATCTTTTATTATATTATTTTATGTCAAAAGTAGCTTGTTCTTGACACGGACAGACACGTGGAAATATTTCTACTATTCGCGTAATAGTTCTTCATATCACGTAATACTTGTGTGTTTAGTTTTTTATAAACATTTCGTTCGATCTGTTTTTTTTCCAAGCCTTAATTTGGCAAAAAAAAAATCGACAGCGTGAGATGTGAAAGTCTTTGTTAAAAAAAAACATCGAACATAAAAAAATATGTGTAACTGACTATTATTTTCTTCAAAGGCTTAATTTGACTTGGCTAAAAATCCGAAAAGATATGATCGTTTTTTTTTATTAATTGTTTAATTTGTTTAAAATTCCTCAAATGATTAATTCTGTAAAAAAATGCCAAGAAAATCTTTAATAGCTAAAAATCTTTAGAATTAAAAAAAAATTCTATTACTAAATGTTTTTTTTCGATGGATGAATTTGGCAAAAAAATCCTACTCCTTCGAGTCTTTTACAATATATATATATATATTTTTTTTAATTTATTGCAATTACTAATTAATATTTTCTTCAATGTAAAACAATACCGAAGCTGTGATATAAAAATTTTAAAAAATTCCATAGTAAAGTATTTTACAAAAAAAATGTTACAATATAAAAATATATTATTAAATGATATTTTCTCCAAAGGTTTATTTATAAAAAAATATCAAAAGGTGAGCTAAGAAAGTCTTTTAACAATAAATTATTAAATTTTTTAATAAATTCCTTTAAAGGTAAATAATTAAACACTTGAATTAAGAAAATTTATTGCTGAAACTAGAAAAATTCTTAAAAAATTTAATTTAGCATAAAAATCGCAGCTTTTTTTTACAAAAAAAAAAAAAAAAACTATTCTCATTTGAAATTGCTACTTTTTAGTTAGTTAAAATTTACATTGCGCAATTAAAAAAAAATCACATTATCTATGTTTATATTAAAACCTCGTTTTTTTAAACACAGTATAATAAAATTCTGCAAACTAGTAAAATAGCAAAATATTTCCTCTAATGTGTTTAACCTGTGAACTTTAACATATTGATTGATCATACGACACCGAAGCTGAAACAATCCATTCATTCACTTTGACTTTAGTTTCACACAATTCAAATGTGAATTGAACTTTTCCTCACTTTTGCTTCGTATATTATTCCATGTTCCTACTTCTTTTGCATTTTCTCAGCGCACCAAATTTATTCCGCATTATCATCGTTCTTCAACACACAAAATATATAAAGATTCTTGTACTCTGAAGGAATTAGCACTAGGATAAATTATTAGGAATATAAAAAATATTTCGTACCATTCAAAATGTGTTTTTGTTTTTTGTTTTATACTCAATTTTAGAGATCAAACTGTTTGCACATTTCAAACGACTTTATATATCGCATTTTCCGAGCGTTCCAATTTCGTTCCCTTTACGGCGATCTCGCAAGAAAATGCATTTCCCTAACCAAGCACGTTTCCCTCTTCAATACCTGCCACATAAATCCAATTCTTTGCTTAGACGACATCTATCAATATTCAACATCAACACACAGTATGATATTTTATACCAAACAATTTTATACTGATCTCTAAAAAAAAACATCCATTTTTTAAACAAACATGTAAATTTGTTTGAAACAGTTAAAAAATTCGCGCTTCTAAAATATGTTTTGTATATACATTTCCTTTTGAAAATTTAATTCATTCTTCAAAAAAAAAAACGAAAATGATTTTTTAAAGTATAATTAAATTTGTTAAGACATAAATATGTCAAATACTTCAAAAAATCTAATGAGCCATGTACAATTGTGTTTTTGCTAATTATGTTTTTTTTAATCACAGCTATCTCTGTGATTAAAAAAAATCCATATACAGCGTATTTTTTTTATATCGAAACTAAAGGCTACGCCCAAATTTAGGTCAGACCCGTGCAATATCACCTCCTGTTATTCCAGACGTCGGTGGTCTTCCTAACTCGCCTGTCTTTCCCATTTCATCTACCTGCACAACTTCGCCAAACACAGCGACAATTTATTGTCTTGTTTTCATTTCTCTATTTAGCCCACACTTGCGATAAAGTGACGTTAAGTTGTACATATTTTCCTGTTTTACAGTCGACCATTAAAAAGTTTTTTTTGCATGATTTCTGTATGCAAAAAAAATTGTTTTTTAAGCTTAAAAATTGAGTCATGTGTGTGTAATGTTGGTGCGCTATATTAAATTGTATCCCATCATTTCAATTGTACATTAAAAAATTTTTTAACGAATGTTGGTGCGGTATTCAGTCGTTCATTAATTTTTTTTTGCATGAATTGTGTATGATAAAATATATATAAAAAAAATTTTTAACTCAAAAATTGTGTAAATTGGTGCGGTATATTAAATAGAATTTTTTTAAGGTACAATTGTGTCGTTTTCCCATCTTTTTCACGTGTTTGCTTATGAACACGATCTGGCAAATTGCATTAGAGACTTCCGACAATAATTAACACTTACGAAGTAACTATCAGACGACCGAGAACTACTTCGTTAAGTGATTTATCGACGTGTCATTAAATACGTATAACTTTCTTCTAGGGATATCGTTTAATTAATTGCGCAGATAAAACAAATTATCTCCGAATTTGATAAGGGAAAATCGATTGTAAATTCATTCCATGAAAACTGACTGTTTATGATTTTAAAAAATCCATTTGCAGCTATCGAAAATTCGACCGGACAATAAAAGGGTGATATTTATTATTTCAAATGTGAATATGAGTATGTTTCGTGCCAGAATTTGATATAGGGTGCTTTTATGGGCCTATACATTTTTTTGGCACGCCTTTATGGTATATTTGGCCTAGATAATAGTTGGGCCAAAAATTCTTTTGCTGATGCAAGCGATGAATAGACAAAAGTTTTGCCAATGAATACTAACTATATAGAGTTAGTATTCATTGGTTTTGATTATTATCAAGAAGATTTTACAAGAATATTTCTTTTGCAGCGCAAGAAATTACTTTTTTCGTATTAAAAATCATTTTTTTGACAGAACTCCAATTTCGAGTTAAATACACTGCGCAAAAAAAATTTTTATTCATAGAATTTTGTTCATATCTAAATAAAAACCAACCGAAAATTTATTTTCATTTATTATAATCCTTATAAAATTATTTCACGACATACTTTTCCTCCAGCTGTGCATTTTCATTTCAATTAATACCGATGGCGTCGGTTGCAAAAATCTTTTTACCATATTTATTACCATATTCTTTTTATGGGTTATTTAACTTTCAAATCAAAGATTTCTTACGCCAGAAATACCGAATTTTTTTTATTAATACATTTAAAAGCTTTTAAAAAGCAGAACATCTAAATATTTTTTTTGCCGCTTCTAATGATTTATGCAAAAACATCTTTGGTTGCATATATCTAAACTAAAAATAACAAAATCTTTTAATTAGGAACTATAGAAAAAAACTTTTAATATAACCTAGTGTAAATCCTCATTTATAATCGTTAATAATAACAACAAATTTTTTTTTTTAAATAATTCATCAGTGCTCATTATATTATATACATCTTTATGTTGTTGCTCTTAGCTTATGGCAAAGTTAAATGTCGCTTGGAAAGTTGTTTTCAAGAATCCGCTTTTGCACCGCCAGCAATTTGCTAATTAAGTAAGTGCCTCTTCAATTGATTTTCAAATTTATAATTGGCATCGCTTCATATGAAGACATTTACCATATTTATCCAACAACGTAGCTAACATATTTATTAATAATGTAGGTTGTCTTCTTTGCGAATGTAAACAAAATTTAAGTAAATATAAAATACTTAAGAAAAGTAAAAATCAAACGTTGGAGATTTTAATATCCTTTCGATGTTACGAATTGACTTTGTAAAAATTGTATATATATTTTTCGGTATGTTCAATTTATTTCAACTAGGATCAGATTAAATTTTGTATGTCTATTAACGTGTGACCTTTCGCGGCTTCTCAACATCATAATTTATAAAATATATACCCCCACGTTCGTTGATAACATTTTGCGATAAAGCGCTCCAAATATTAATGGAGCGCTCCTTTATCCTTAAATCCCGAAGGTTTCCTATTTACACAGTGAATTAAACATCAACAACTCGATCTGCGAAACGTACAATGTTTCTGCAGCACTTTGTTGAGTACATTTTTATAATCTGGTAGCTTCAAACGTTTTCTTGGAAATTTTTTTTTTGGTTTTTACTTAATCGAAAAGCTTGTTGAAAAAATTGCTCACTCGGTATATCAGTATATTCTTCCCGTAAATCCGTAGGTGTTAAAATGGACGTAGGATTTACTTTGTCCTCTTAATATAATACGTCCATTGTTCTGAATTGCCAAATGATTTATAGCTCGATGATTACCCAGCAACATTTTCTTACTTCCGCAAAGTTTGCAGGCTCCTCCGCCTCTTCCGATGCCCAAGAATAAGTTGACAAGTCAATCATCCACTCGTGAAACAGAACTCTTGCTCTTACCAAACAATTAGCGTAATCTTAACAAGTTTTTTTCAAAACAAAATAAATCAAATGCATCGAAATGTTCAGAGGACTGACCTTTATATTCGACATCTTTGACCAAAACATCCGTTCGATAGATTGGATGTTGAACGGTAACATTCAGCCATTGCGGTCCTTCCGTTTCCGCGGCGGGACTTCCGGTTAAACCGCAACCGCTCCAAGTAACTACTTCCGACGATGAGGAACTTGTATCAGCAATTGTTGAAAGAAGTGTATCAACAGTCGATGTTTTCGAGTCCCCCGATAGACTTTCCGGTACATATGATCCGCCTGGAGGTCCAGGCGATCCGCCTGGAGGTCCAGGCGATCTGCTCGGAGGTCCAGGTGATCTGCTTGGAGGTCCAGGTGATCTGCCTGGAGCGGGATCACCTTCCGTTGTGGTTGAGGACCCTGTCGCGCTTAACAGCAAAATTCCGAAGAGCAGGCGAATGTTTGCCATCGTTCTAGTTCGCGATTGTTTGCACATCATCAAGTTACTTTTTTGGATATCACAGATGTTTAGGTTTCGATTTTGGTTATGAAAGTCATTTGGTGAAGGATTTTTTTTAATACTAGCGGGCGATTATTATTGCGTTTGTTATTTAATCGGAAGAGTGTTGAAGCGGAGAAAAAGCTTTCGAAACCAACGAAAGTGCGCTGCTATAAACATCAAAACACGAAAATAAAACTTGCCACTGCTTTATTTTTTAATGGTCGAGTGAAGTATAAGAAATACTCTTTTTTTATGGGGTGGTAATTAATTGTAAGCGTATTTATATAACCATCCATCCACGATATACGAAAGTTACTATACCTAGTGTTTCGTTATTTTATACGCGCTGGGGATGATCCGTGGGGGTGTCCACCCGATCGCGCTCACCGATCCAGACTGACGTGTCGTGTCGTGGCGGCGAGCACTCTTTGTGGTGGTATGTATATTTTAGGGGTTGCTGTTCTACTACCCTCTTAGCAGGATCACAGAACGCAGCAAGGACTAATGGTATCGATTTGCCAACGAAGTAGCGATGTGTAGCGTTCACTCTGAACAGTTCAATCGAATGACGGGCGTACTGTGACGATATTTTGCAATGACCTATAGGTCACTATGGCCTAGTTCGTGAACTATCAACTACATGGTGCACGATGTACTTGTACTAGGTCCTGAACCCGTCGTGTACTAAACCGTTCATGAATCACAACGATGCAGTATAGTATACATTACATATACAGTACTAACATTTATTTAGTGATAAAGTGTGTTGGTGAACGGAACGAAATAGGAAACTCGATGCGATATTGCAGCAGCAGCTGTGTCACAATTTATATGTTGATATCAGATTTCATTTGGAATAATATAATTAATATATTCCCAAGATTAAATATGTTCTTAAATATGCCATGCCATAGCAATTTTTTGCAATAATGCAAAAATGAACATCGAAATCTTATAGTTCTTCTATTATATATCATCGTATATTGAGAAAAAAGAGATTATTTTCAGTATGTGCGTGTATTTCATATGGGTGGTGAACTAGTTCATTTTAAAAAGATGTTGGTAGTTCACGACCTATAGTTCGTGAACGGTACATTGAAATGAACTACGAACTAGGTCCTCAAAGTGACCTACAGTTTGCCATCGCTACAACGAATGATATGTACTGTACTATGTCCTAGTACATTCGGCTTTCGCTTCTCATTTGTATCGCATCAAAAGATTAGTGTACGGTATGCAACCAGTTACGCGTTCGTGTTTAATTGTACACTAGAACGGTGCTTGGGATATTTTTTTTTATAAATTTGTTGTTGGTTTCTTATCGATGACGTATGGAGTATCAGAAAATATCATTTTTAAAATACAAAAATGATTTATATAGTTGTTGTTATAATCAAAATAATACATATTTATTTGTGACATTTTTCCAATTCTCTAATTCATCCCCCCCCCCAAGTTTCCCTTCTCATTCTTCGTCATCATCGCTAGTTTGTTCTATCCCATTACAACTATCGCCATCTATATTCAAGGACGACCAAACATAATACAGATACCATCAAAATAAAATCTTTTTATAATTTCCAAATAAATTGCTAAAATCAATGTTATTGTCTATAGTTTTTTTTTTTATTAACTTCTGTAAAAAAAACAAATTGACATAAAATATAGACCAGTTCAAAAATAGCCATTTTTGACGTTTTAATAATATAAATACATTTTTTTTTAAATTTCTTAAGAAAGATCAATTTGCCAAACAAAAATCACCAACTTTGAATAATAATAATTGGCCACCCCTATCCAGCGACTGATCACCCCCAATAAACAGTTGGCAGAAGAACTATCTCACTCCCAAATCCATCCTTCCAATTCGTTCGATATCACTTAACGGAGCTTAGCTCGAGTCTAGTGAAAGCCCAAAACTGGCTCTGATATTATCATCCTGTTGGTGGTGTACGAAGAGGTGGTATACCCAACGTGGCCCCCGTGAGGTAGGCAACCATACCTACACTCCCCCGTACCCCCTGGGCGAGCATAATCGATCTGCGTTTACGTGTTGTTTCACCTGAATGATGCGCTGAAATTTAAGGTGAAATATTAATTTAACACCGGTGCCTATAAACCAGTGCTTGTAAAACGTTTTGGAATTAATTTGGATGTTTGCTTGTTTATTGGTAAATTGTATGTTTTGATTTTCGCGTGTAAAAAAATTAATTAAATAAATATAGTCTACTATTTTTATGGTAGATTAATTTTTGGAAGAAGCATAGGCAATTTTGATCAACAAATTTATTTATTTATAGAAAGGACGTGATTTTTTTGAATACATATTAAGGAAGGTTTGGATTAGATAATGACAGATTCTGGAGGTATTCGTTTTTTTTTTTTGTAATTTCAAAATTGAGCTTCTTTTTTGACGAAATTTTCTTCGATTTTGAGACGCTGCCAAAAATTAACGCATAATCAAAAAAATTTGCCCAACCCTTAAATACATAAATGGGAATATTTTTAACAGCTGAGTGTCAAATTTGCAGCACCGGCATTAAGTTTTGCAAAAAATTCCTTGATTTATAAATTGCAAAAAAACATTTTTGAAGATAAAAATGGCAATTTTTGACGAATTTTGCGTGAAATATTCGTCAAAAAAAATTATATTTTATAAACTTGTTTTACGATCGATATAAAACATCAGTAAAATTGCAATTTAATCTTGTAAATGCATTTTAATCAGTTTAATCGATTTCAATTGGGTCCTTTATTCGAAGTACCTATAAAATTTAATCCATTAAATCTGTTCTGAAGAATAACTGCAACTTTAACATTCTCTTTGATTGCCTGTTGTAAATATGAAGAAGCTTCTATTTAATTTCAATGTTTCATCTTATTCCTGTACCAACTAAAATCTATATTTTGCTATATTAAACAATCTGTAAGTATGTTATTATTAAAAAAAAAAATTGTAGAGGATTTTTATTCGCGTTGATTTTTTTTAGATATTTATAATAAAATACATCGAGTTATGCTTTTTATTGTGCCGTTTGAGAACTTCTGGTTTAAACTGTTGCTTTTATACAGTATATTCGAATGGTTTCAGTCTACTGTATGCAACCCTTCATGCATTGATGTTGTATTGTACACCATTTTACATAAAATAAATAAAAAATATCTTCTTATTTTTTAATCATATATTTAATTTGTATATAAATATTCTAACATTATAGAAAAATTTGAATTTTCATCAATATTCAAATCCGTAATGACTAGGACATACTATACATGCCACTTATATATACAGGGCATTTTTTCAAGCGAAACAAAATTAAAAATCTGAAGAAAAAAACAACGGAAAATTGCATTTATTAAAATTACTTTCTTCATGTTTTTATAAATTAAAATGAACAACATTTCGATTACAAAATTATATTTTATATACATTAGTACAAATTCCAGTATAAAAAATATTTTAATTGATATTTTTATATTTTTTCTTACAGTGGAAAAAAATTCGTCGTTAAATAAATTCGTTTCGTTTAAATTCTTAAATAAATTAGAAAATTTAATTATTCTTTTAAATATCACATTTCAACTTCTACAAATTAAATTAGATGATATATAATTACACTCAAAATCATTTCGGCATCAGATTTTATGTTTCACGCAATTTTATTCCGGCGCAAATTCGTCACGTTTCTTTCGTTGGTCTTGTCGCAACACTTAAATCAATACGAGCTACGTTTTAAAAATATTTATCGGTCTCTGCAGTAATTATGTTAAGAATTTTACGATTCTTTCGCAGATTGCCAAGAAAATGTTTATTGTGGGTCCCTTATAAGGGGCCTACAAAAAATCGATTTATTTCTGGTTTTATTGTCGTAATTTATTCCGGATTTTCGAATTGTTAATTTTCTTTGTATTGGCAATATCGACCTGAAACTTTGAATTTAAAAAATCGTAAAAAAAATTGATTAAAAACAAAAGGCATTAGCCAATTTTCGCTCAATATTTTTTTTAGAATATTTTCTTGCTTTATTCGATTTTTTCATTTCGAAAAATTCCAATCAAAATAATATCATTGATTTATTTAATAATAATAAATTAATTACGGAGCGTTTAAATTTAAATTTAAATATTTATTAAAACAGAAATATGTCGAATTTTAAATATTAAAAAAATTAATAACATTAAAAACATTTTTAAATGTATTTGTAATTTAATACACAAAAAATTTAATGCACAAAAAAAATTAAGATTATTATGAAATTGTTTTTAGAAATATATACTTTGGAATGTGTAAGAAAATCTCTTCTAGTTTGTTTTCTAATTAACTTTATAACTAATAAATTAAATAAATATTGTGATAAAGAGATATATCGTTTTCTTCAGTTTATATTACTAATTTATATATTCAATTCAACGAAAGTCATTGGCGTATCATGAATTAAGCAACATTAAATTGTCTAGTAAATTAAAAGAAAATTTATTCAAATTTGCATAAATAGATTTGCATAATAAATTTTTATAGACCTAATTTTTTAAATAATAATATTACAACGACAAGAAATATTTTATAGATTAAAAATGTCTTCTCCGCAAATTTTATATTTTATGTTCTACATTAAATTTTTTGTAAAAAAAAAACCAACAGAAATTTTATAAAAAAATTAAATTATATAAAAATATAGTGTCAATAGTGTGCCAATGCACTGCATATGCCTCCTAGGGGCAAGACATGGGCAACGACGCTCTGGCCTATAGAGCGGTCCCTATACAGGGATCCCGGTCTATAGGAAAGATTCAGGCTAACCCACGGTATTAGGGGGATTAGGCTGAATCGGTGGGGCGACGGCTAAAATATGCACTCATTGGTCGGTGCAAGGCAAGGAGAAACCAGCACTGTACCCTTCTCCAGATTACAGTATGAAAATGTCGATTATCTCAAATATAATACCCCAGATGAGTAGAGCCAATGGCTCAGAATCTCATCCTGCTACTTCGGTAGCAGGCAAGCCCTCGGATTCTGGGGCGGGCAAGAGATCGATTTCATCGAGTATTCTACGAGTCGGAGCGTGGAATATACGCAGTTTGAATAGGATAGGAAAGTTAGAGAATTTGAAATTAGAAATGGAGAGACTTAGACTGGATATTGTAGGGATTAGTGAAGTTAGGAGGAAAGATCAAGTAGATACGTGGTCAGGAGAATACAGATTAATAACCACAGCATCAGATAATGGGCATACCGGTGTAGGTTTTATAATGAATAGAAAGTTGGGATGTAGAGTAAAGAGTTATTGCCAAGTTAGTGATAGAATTATAACTATTAGATTAGACACGAAGCCAACGGACACAGTTATAGTGCAAGTATATATGCCAACTTCAAGTCACGATGATGAGGAGGTAGAATCCATTTATGAGGAGATTGAATCTAGGTTAGCAAACGTTAAAGGACAGGATAATCTAATTGTAACCGGAGATTGGAATGCCGTAGTAGGTAAGGGAAAGGAAGTTTCAATAGTAGGAGAATATGGAATAGGAACACGTAATGATAGAGGGGATAGATTGGTAGAGTTTTGTATTAGGAATAAGCTAGTGGTAGCAAACACGCTTTTTCAGAATCACAAGCGCAGGATATATACGTGGAAAATGCCAGGAGATATAGGGAGGTATCAGATAGATTACATACTGGTTAAAGAGAGGTTTAGGAACCAGATTAAGAATTGTAAGAGTTACCCTGGAGCAGATATTGATAGTGACCATAATTTAGTAGTCCTGGACTCAGAGGTCAAATTCAAGAAATTACAGAAGTCTAAACAGGTCAGAGTAGATGTCGATAGGTTAAAATTAGCTGATGTATGTGAAAAGTACAAGCAGAAAGTAGAAATCATGGCTAATGGAACATCTAGGAACGACATAGATTGCGAATGGAGGGAAATCAGAAATGGGTTAACTACAGCAGCAAATGAAGTATTAGGCACAAAGAAAAGGGCAGGTAGGAGGGAATGGATCACGGAAGAAATAGTTAAAATGATAGAAGCAAGAAGGAAAATTAAAATTGGAAACACAGAAGCAGGACAGAAAAAATATAAGGAACTAAGGAACTTAATTAATAGGAAATGCAAGCTAGCGAAAGAAGAGTGGATAAAAGGAAATTGTGAGGATATTGAGGAGGATATGAGAAGAGGTAAAGTAGATTTGGGCTACAGGAAAATTAAGTCACATTTTTCTAAAGTAAAACCAAAGGGTAACATTATATGTGATAAGCAGGGTAAGGAACTCACAGAAAATAAGGAAAAAGCTAGAAGATGGAAGGAGTATCTTGAAGATTTATATAAAGGTAGGCAGGACATGGAGGAGCTAGAAAATGTGGAACAGATAGATGAGGATGACTTAGGTCCTAGCATACTTAGGTCAGAGTTTCATAGAGCATTAAATGATTTACGGAATAACAAAGCAGCTGGGATTGATATGATACCAGCCGAATTAATAAAACACGCAGGGGAAAAAATGCAGGAGCGATTATACAGGTTAGTTTGTAAAATATATGAGAAGGGAGAAGTACCACAGGATTTTCAGCGTAGTAGAATAGTAACAATGCCGAAGAAAATAGGAGCTAATTTGTGTGAGAACTATAGGACCATTAGCCTACTATCACATGCATCGAAGATATTGTTAAAGATTATTTATAGGAGATTAGAAAATAAAGTAGAGGAAAGGCTAGGAGAAGATCAGTTTGGTTTTAGGAAAAACAGAGGGACGAGGGAGGCGATTCTAGCACTAAGAACGGTAGTAGAAAAAAGAAATAGGGTAGGAAAGGTAACTTGCATAGCTTTTGTAGACTTAGAAAAGGCATTTGACAATGTAGATTGGGACATAATGTTTAGAATTTTAAAAGAAACGGGTATAGATTATAAGGATAGGAGAATAATTTTTAATTTATATAAACACCAAACTGCCTTAGTTAGAATTGAGGGGGAAGAAGAGGTAGCAAAAATAGGGAAGGGAGTTCGGCAGGGATGTACACTCTCACCGTTATTATTTAATCTATATATAGAAGATGCAATAAACAAAGTAAAAGAAGAGTATAGTGTAGGTGTGAATGTACAGGGAGAGAAAATATATATGCTGAGATTCGCCGACGATATAGCTATATTGGAAGAAAGCGAAAAGAAATTAGAAAGGGTATTGAATGGTATGCAGGCAGTATTGACTAGGGATTTTAACATGAAAATAAATATAGGTAAAACTAAAGTGATGAGGTGTGACAAAAAGGAATGCAGTAGAAAAATGAGGATCACAATAGGAGATAATAGAATCGAAGAAGTGTCAGATTTTTGTTATTTAGGCAGTAGAATCACAAAAGATAATCGAAGCAAGGTAGATATAAAGTGTAGGATAGCACAGGGTAGGAAGGCATTCGTAGAAAAAGAACAGATTTTAAGATCAAATATTGACTTGGGTATTAGAAAAAGATTACTGAAGGTATATGTTTGGAGTGTAGCACTGTACGGGTGTGAGGCGTGGACTATAGGAAAGGAAGAGAAGCGTAGATTAGAAGCACTTGAAATGTGGTGTTATAGGAGGATGATGAGGATTGGTTGGGAAGATAAAGTAACAAATGAAGCTGTACTAGAGTTAGTAGGGGAGAAGAGAAGTATTTGGAGAGTGTTACAACGTAGGAGAGACAGATTAGTAGGGCATATTCTTAGGCATGGGGGGATTATGCAATTGATCATAGAAGGTAGAGTGGAGGGAAAGAGAGGGGTAGGTAGGCCTAGATTGGAGTATGTGAGTCAGATAGTTGAAGACGTTGAGATGAATAGCTATAGGGAGATGAAGGGATTAGCTCAGGATAGATCGGCATGGCGTGCTGTTTCCAACCAATCTTTAGGATTGCGGACTCTTTAACTAACTAAATAAAAATATTAAACTTTATAAAAAAATCATTTAATATTTAAATCGTCAAAAAATTATTTAAAAAAACTTCAACAATCGCTTGAATCGGATTTTCACACAAACCACTTCAAAATCCATCAAAATCACTTCATCAAAACCATTTTAACACTTGTACATTTTGCCAACTTCTGCGCGGCAATGCAGCCACAATTTTACGACCGATCGGTGCGTTTTGCGTTCTTCCCGACTCCATTTCCATCACCGTACCATAACTGATTTGTAAACATACAATAGAAGCTCATTGTTTTCCATCACCGATTCACTTTGGCCAGTATGGTTCTCTTGTGTCGTGGCAAACCGTGATAAATCCCCTTTTGTCGCCTCGCAAAACCCAATAAATAAGGCTGGCTATCCTCCTCCAATATCGATATCGATACATCCATTCTTCACCCATATCGATGTATCCAATCTTCATCGATATATCGTTTTGCAGATTTTTTTTTTTTAAATTTGTGTTTTATTGTTAAATTCTTCTACAACCTCGATATACCCATCGATTCTTCAACGGTATGGATATATCAATTTGCAGAAAACAATTTTTTTCTATAAATTATTGTTAAAATCAAACATTTCTAAAGTTTTACCAAAATCGTCCAACACAATTTTTTTTTTTTTAATAAATATTTTGAGCTTCACAAAAAAAAAGTTTTTCAAACGAAAAATCGATTTATTTATTCATTTATTAATTAGTTAATAATCTAAATATATATTGTTTGAAATTAATCAAATCGATATATCGATTTCATCCCTACGAATGAATAGCGCAGAAAATCTCAAGTCTTAATAAATTTCAGTGTTAGTTAGTCACCTTCAACGCCAGTGTTATATTCTTACTTAAGCTTAAGACATTTGTAGTGCTGCTGAAGAATTGTTAAAAGTCATTTATTTAGTGCAAGAATTTTTTATTTGGGCCAAATTGGAAAAGTGCGAAAGAATTTTTTGATTTTTGAAAAAAATGTTTGTGGGGCGATGTCTGAAGAAACGAATGTGCAGCAAAGCACAGTTTATGTCGGCAGATTGGTAAGAGTTATCACCGATGCCGTCCACATAGCTTTTTTTCTTTGCAATAACTTCGTTGGAAAAACTACGAAGCCATTGGTAAATACATTGTTTAATTTTAATTTTTTTTATTGCTCAGGATTAATTTATATATTTTATTATTTGTTGAAATCTTCAGATACTTAATTTTTTTTGTCGATTAACGAAATTTTTTTTCGAATGTTAATTGTTCACTTTTTTGAATTCTAAAGTTTGTCAATTATAATATCATTAAGTACTGAGTCGACTTTGTATTAATTAATTTGATAATTGACGATTCATTTAGATAATTTGTTATTTATTTTCAATTAGTTATCAATTTTTTGTATGAATAAATTTTTGAGACCGAAATTTTTTTTTTACGATAAATAAAATTCAACATTTCTCCTGACGCATAAATGGAATTAAATTACGGTATGGAATTTTTTTTAAACTAGCTATTGTTAGGAACGATAAGAAAGATTTACATGCTTGGATAAATTTAATGGATGTATTAAATTGCACCTTGAGAGCAATTGCAATCAACAAATTCATCATGCCATCATGCATTGGCAATTGTAATAACACCGCTTCGATTGCAATATGCAAACCAATCAAAATACCAAAATAATTCTCTTTATTCGAACCATATATATGCATCAGAACCAATAAAAAATTAATTAAAATAAGAATAATTTTTTAAAATAATTTCTAGTAATCATGGGCTATCTATCTATCTACAGGATATCAATAATTAATTTTTGAACTAGAATTTTATTGAATTTCGCACCATGTTTAATTTATTTTTTGATAAAAACCTCTAGGAGATGAAACTTTAGATTCGTTTTATTAAATAACGGAATCTCCCATTTTCCCGCTCGTTGCAGACACGCTGTATAATTAAATCATCTTCCGATAAAATCGGATTTGAAAATATATTTTTAATCAGGTGAAGGATTTAATACGTCAAATTATACCAACTGCGTATTCATTCGGAAAAAGCGATTGGGTATTCTATACGATATCATCGGATCGCTCAAGAGGTATTTGCGCATGCGGTCGTTTCTGCATCCGCTGCAGACACGATTATCTGCAAAGTTGGCATTGCGTGGAAGTAAATAAAAGTCTTTCGCTCGCGCCGCCGATTTTTGGCAATGAACGTGGTGATATTGTCCAGCCGTTGGTAAACCAGCGTTTTGTAAATTTAGTTTGCTCAAAATTGATGATTTTTGTCATTTTAGATTAGCAACTTTAACATCTCCATCGATGAAAAGCTTTCGATTATAGTCGATTTTGATTTAAGTCCTATTGAGTATATAGACATTAAAAAAGACGATGAGGACACAGAAGTGCTTTCCGAGCAATTTTCCAACATACGCATCAATCGCACCCCATATAAAATACGACATCAAAAAACAGCTCCTCCTCAGGAAGCGAATCCTTTAGAAACTCCTAGAGAAGATACGTTTCTTCCAGTCGATGATCCAAATCGCCCAATAGTTCATCAAGCACCTAATCTCCCATCAAATCGCCCTCTAATTCCTTCGCAAGAACTGTTTTACCCTCAACTCAATCGCACTAGTACATTAGGAAGTAACCTGGATAATATCTCCCCTTCTTTTGTAAATCGTTCAGTAAATATACCGGCGACACATCAAATACATCCTTCTGTAAATCCTCAGTCAGTTCATCCATTAATTTCTGCTCAAGAATTCGCGCATTCCCAACGAAATATCAATCCTTCAAGAACACTCGCAAGTGATAATCCAAGTGCTTCGGTAATTCGACAAGCATTAATTAGTCGTCCCTTAATAGATTGTTTGCCGCCTCTGCAACAAATTCAAAATCGCGGCCCGGTAATAACTCACAGGGACGATAATCCGCTGGCATCTATAAATCGTCTAATAAATTCAACACAATCACGTCCTCCAATAAATCTGCAACCATCAATTCCGCCCCTAAATGCTTCGCAAGAATTCATACAGCGCCAACGATCTGGTGGTGGTTGTTGTAAATGTGCGTCTTGTGTAGCAACTCGAAATCTTCGCGGCACTCTTAATCTGCCTAATATCCCGATTATAGAACCTCAACGGCCAGCCGGCCCGAATCACACGCGATTTTTCTCGCCGCAAATTAATCTGGGACACTTTCATTCGCAGCATTACCGAAACTATCAACCGCAACTTCTTATAAATCCGGAACATCCAATTGGGTGTTATCATAATATATCGTCTGGACTCTCGCAGCAACTTCCGAACAGTCATTTGCAGATTCCGCGTCCAATTCATCCGTTTAAGCTTAAGAATTCTGCGTCGAGACCGATTGGACGTCCGCCTCTACACTCAAGAGGCAATCCCAAATCTCGACTTAACGCGAATCTTGCACAATACTCTTTTCCGACTCAAGAGATAGAATCTACTCCGAATAATTCTCTAAATCTTCAACAATACTCTTTGAATCCACTCGCAAATTTCACGGGAATTCCTCTCGGAGTCGCCCAACAGAGACCGGTTGAGATTCATCGTCGGTGTCCAGTTGCTCAACCCCGTCTTATCGCAGGACCTCAGGTGAGGCTTAAATCTCCAGGTAGTCTATTTCCACCCTCGCCAGAATCTGTCAGGTCAACACCTCCCAATGTACTGAACCTCGATAGTCATGTTCCGAGTGTTGGCGGATCTAAAATACCCCCTAGTGCGAATCTTTCGGATCGTGCATCGAAGGTTTTGTTTGGTATATCGAAACCAACCCCGACTAACCATCAAAGCAGCAATGGTGATTCATTTGATCTCCCAGAACGCCTGAAATGCGTTGACGATTTGACGAGGGAGCAGTTAATGTTTATCGAAGGCACAAGTAGTGAAATTCCTCCGGCTGTGCAACAAGTTAGCATACCAGAAACAAATCCGAAAAATCTTAGTCCAACGGTACCGATCCGTTTAGAGTAAGTCGTTCAATTTTTGTTGAAAACTTCTTCGAATGGAAATTATGGGTGATCCCTTTATTAAATATAAATTTATTGACCAAATCGGTGGAATTACTGATGTACAAAACATATCTCTTGCTTGTTTAAGGTACGTAATACTTCCGGAAATAGCGAAATCCAACAAAACATATTGTTTCTTCCCACCATCGGGTTCACTGTTTCTAACAACATTTCACGAATTCCACGCGGGTAAAGTAGATCGCCACAAGATCTCTTATACACCCCAGAAGGGAGCCCCATCTAACGACACCGAACCGACCCCATTCAGCGATAAAGTGCATATTATTTCGGACGTGCGATACGGGAATTTGTCATCAAGAGCCACCAACACTGCCACTGATAACAACAAACCAATTAAACAACCGCTCGACGATTGTACGTGTGTTTATTGTAAATAAACGCAACATGGCAGAGTCCAAACCTGTACTAAATCACAATTTGCTAAATCGAATTTTTCTAGAGGCGGTCGAAATCGCCTTTCAAGAGTGCGCTGAAGATCGTACAAATTTTGGCGAATCAAAAGTTAGCTTGTGAAATATTTGATTAGTCACTTGATGAACGATTTTGCAGACCGAAAGAATTTAATCAATTTTAGGTGTCTTATGTGGTGAATTCTTTAGTTCCTTCTGGATACGTTCTGGGTACTAGTTACTGGTTCTTGTATACGGATCGTAAACGTGGCGGGAAATTCTTTTGCGTTTGCGAACGCTTTGGTGCCAGCTGCAGACATAAAGTTGACGATAAACTAACAACCGATTACACTGATTATGGTGAATTGTACTATTTCCCCTCGTTGAAAAAGGGATTTGTCGTACCCGTGGTAAGATACCAAAAGTAATCCTTGTTCCTAACATTGTTCTTGATTTTGATTAATTACTTTTTAAATTTTACAAATGCTGATGTATAAAGTTAGATTTACTTCTTTGAATTGAGGAATCTTTTGAATTGACGAACGTACTAACGAATGATTTAATATTCCTGCAGAATGTGCGCATTGAGATTAATCAACATGACGATAATGTTGTTGTAACTGTATTAATGGACAAACTTGAGTTAGAGTTCTTGGATGAAACTGCTTGCACTCTTAACGCCATCGATGAAGTAAAACCTGTGAAGCCAATGTACTTCAGGTATTTCGCATTTCATAAGTTTCAGTTGTGCATTTTATTTGGCAACCAAATTAACAATGTACAATTTAAAGTTTCCTAACAGTTGGGTTGATGATGAAATTTAAATTCATTTTTTCTTTGTTTAAAAGACTCTGAAATCCCTTCCAGCTTTCGTATTGTGGAGCCGAAAGGTCCCCTTCTAGAATCATTCAGCCTTATACCCCATCCGTACACATCCTTCAGATACGGAAGAATGATCCCGCAGCTACGAAAATCACGACTGACCAAAATTCCATACTGCAAAAGCAAGCTCGACGTGTCCGACGACTATACCCAAAAATGCACCATAATGCCAACAGAACAGCGCGATAAAATGCCCGAAGAGGTGTACGTGATGGCGCCCATAAGCCAAGAGATATTCAAGGGCCAAATGCACATCCAGGCGACGCACACGTACATCCCCACCGACCACAAAGACGCCAACTACGACTTCGTGAACTGCCGTCAGGGTGAACTGATGGGCACGCGCCATTGGAACTTCATGAAATCGATCACGAAAGCGATGCTGCCCAAAATTGAGACTGGCGATGACCCTGACGAGGCCACCACCGAAACGACGTCTTATATAATGACCGATGATTTGCCGGCGATGATGGCGTATAAACTGCACAAGGATAATGATATAATCGGTGGTACTGTTATGTCTGTTGTTGATGAGTTTCCGAACGTAACGCTGGCGGATGTAAGCGATGCCGTTGGTACGAAACGAATTAAACCGATCCTGGTCATGGATGAACCCATCGAGTACCTACCGCCCAACGAGGAGATGCCCAAAGATTCGCCCGTTTTGATGAAATTGTATAGGGAATATAGAAATGGCATGTCGAACACTAAAGATAATGAATGTAATACGTTTACTGTCACAGCCACTCCTCCTCCCAATCGGGATTTAGATGAACCTTTTCCACGGCAATGATTTTCTTCTCTTTAGTGTTCATTCCAAAAGTTCAACTTTTTCTTTGGACTCGCGTTTTATATATTCCTCCATTTCTAGTACTCAATTTATTTCTACCCTTAAAATTTTTCTTTCTAAATATACAAATCCTAAGTCGGTCACTCTAAAAATTTCAACCTTTTCTTCGGACTCTCTTTTTGTATATACCTCCATTTCTAGTAATTAATTTATATCTACCGTTAAAAAATTTCGTTCTAAAATACAAGTTTAATTTACTTATACATTTTTTTTTTATAGCCTTGGTGTATTTTTTTTATCAACTTAGTAGCGTAATTGTTATTAATATATGATGTTTGATTAAAGTTAATTTTTAATGCAGAAGTTTCAATATTAGGTCTGTTTGAGGTAACAGTTTAACTTCAGCAGATTTTTTTGCGTATAAAAAAATATGAGGGGAAAAACGAATATTATTAAAATTCTCAGCAGCTGTTTGGTGATTTTTTGATTATGGAAAATAGTTGGACAAAACTTGGCCGAAAAATACGCTTTTTAAAATAAAATTGATAAAATTAATAAAATAAAATGAAATAAATAAAATAAGATTAATAAAATTATGAAAATATGATATTTTGATATATATGCTATAAAAATTAATGTACTTAACTATTTTTATTAATAATATGAGAATATAACATGTTCTTATATAACATTTAATTTTTTCAAAAATTGGTAAAATGTTGTGAAGTCGTTTTTCATTACAATTTTAAAATATACTGCAATTATTTATAAACTATTTTAATTAAG
Source organism: Leptodirus hochenwartii (assembly GCA_947310635.1). Taxonomy (NCBI): domain Eukaryota; kingdom Metazoa; phylum Arthropoda; class Insecta; order Coleoptera; family Leiodidae; genus Leptodirus; species Leptodirus hochenwartii. The sequence goes on along the minus strand of OX371183.1, from coordinate 1,258,905 downwards.
AAGTGATTGTGTAATAATCTGCAATTTATTCAAACAAAAAAATAAATCCTTTCGCTACTTTTCTTCTACGGAATTAATTATTTTCTCCATTTTTCCATTGACATTTATTGCCAACTTTTCCAAATATATGAAACAAATATTCTAATACATTTTTTAAAACATTTAAACAAATTATTAGTTCTAGTAACATATATTTTCATTAATATGTGCTGATCATAACAGATGTGAATTATATACAATATTTCTTTACATTTATACAAATTTTTTAATTTAAAATAATAATTTTTTATGTGATTTTCATTGGACTTAATTTTATTTTACACAAATGCGCTTAATTCGAATTTTTTAATCTGCTAATTTTTTAAATATTTTCAAATAGAATACGCTTATCTACAAAATATATAAATTTTTAACAAATATTTTAAAATAGAATAAATTTTCAATTTAATTTATTATTTATTGTCTAATCAAACTTACAAAAATTCCAAAAAAAATCTACAATTTTTGTATAATATTATTGTCTTGGCTTGATTTGAGTTTAAAAATAAAATTATTTTAGTATTTTTAAACAGTTTTTAATCATAAAAAATATATGAACGAATAATTTTTAATTTTATATACACAGTGTTCCAAAATATAGTAGCATACTTTTTAGGTCATGGTGTAAAGAAATCTAAATTTGGAACACTAAGTATATTAACAAATACAAATTAATCTATTTTAACACTTGTAAATATTATTAAATATGTGAGCAACAAGAATATACCAAATATTCGTTATAGTTTGCACATTTTTGGCTGTCCGTAAGCTATTTAAAAAATGTACAAACTATTTAGAACATTTTGTATATTAAATATTATATATGGCTATTACTAAACATTTATAATCTTATATTTTCATAAGTACATACATGGTTTTTCTACAAGTCGAGTAAATGCTTAAATTGACCGTTATTTGTGTTAATAAATAAAATCAAAAGTTTTTTATTTTTTATTTAACACTATTCTGCAGATATGTTTTTATTATTTCTTAATAAAAAGATATGCATTTTTAAGCAAGAAACCTGCAAATATTGCTTTATTATTATTAATAAAATAAACTAACAATTAGTTGAGTGTTTAATTAATTATTAGCAAGTCTTTTTTATTATGAAAAATGTTTGTTTAAATTTTTTTTTCCTTGAATGACAATTGTACCAGATTTATATCACAATGCATTTCTATTATTTTTCAATATAGATTTGAAGAATGAACTTTAATAAATGCTGTGATTAAATTTTCGATTAAAACACATTTTATAACATTTATTTTGTACTTTATGATTCTTCTTCCACTATATTTGGCGTTTGCTAATTTTTTTTTTAAATTGGCAGTTGCTAATTTTTGTAAATATCTCAATAGTTTCTTTTAGTTGAACATTTTTAATAGAATTTTTGTTCAAAAATTTATTGTCACAAACGATTTTTATGTTATATGCGACTAAAAATATTTGCTCATCTGATTTATTGTCAATTTTGATTAAACCCTTTAAATCTAGTTCGTCTTAAGATTTTCGCAAAAAATTAGTTTCTAACTAAAATTTTTTCAGCCGTCTTAAATAATGCTTCCAGTTTATCAATATTTTTTGGAATATAACTTGATTTTATTTATTTATCCGTTATAAGTTTTAACTACCTTAATTGTGTTACGTAATATTATTGTCATAGAATTTCTTATTACCTAAAAATTCTTAACAAAAACATTTATATATCTTAAATTCTTATTAATACCTAAGAATCGGTTAAAGACATTCACAGATCTATCTAAGTATATACGTTTATATAACATAAAATCCAGTCGGTATAAATTGTTATTGTCTTCGTCATATTTAGACTAAGAATCCGCTTCTTCCTCATCATCGTAATTATGGTACGTTGGGAAGCAGCAACCTTCCGAACCATCGCTTCGAATGCAGAATAACAGCGTTTCTGCTGCGCTTACTTCATGCGGCATTATCCCGTGAAATTCCTTCAAATCAGCCGCAGGAAACCAAGCTTTCTCCTCGTCGTCGATTACGACTATCCCGAATAGCCTGCGCAATAACGAATAGAGTTAAAACACAATTCGCGTGAATTGAATCAATGTTTCTGTACCGGCATATCGCTGTTCCAGGAATCCAAAGCACCGAACAAAGAATCAACACAATAATCAACAATATGGACCAAACAGGCCAACTTCTTCTTTCGGTGGTACCCAGCGTGGGGATCCACGCATCGTATCCAGATCCATCCACTGCTATTTCTATAAAACTAGCTACAAGAATCGATATCATCGCCAATGGTGATAAATATTTCCAGCATATGAGCCAATACAGCCCCGGACGGCTTCCTGTCATCATTTCTATATCATCAGCGAACCTACCAAAAAGAATACATCAATGTGTTCTCGTGTCATCTTATGTACTTGTACCTCTTCAGTCCGTAAACGTAAGCAACAGCAACGCACTCGAAAAACGCTATTATCAGCAAAGGAAAATTGCCACTGTAGCTGTCAAAGAGGACGAATATGTAACTTCCAGCACCATGGGCAAAACCAAGAGATAACAAGCAGCAAATTAGACATATTACGCCTGTTAAAATCTCTTTGCGTAGGTCCGGAAATAGCTTCATATCAACTATGGACGTTACGACACCTTCTAAAGTTCCAAACTGCGAATCGATTCCCAACGTGAAAAGCATCAGAAAGAATAGAACAGCCCAGAATTGTGCGTACGGAAATTGATTAATTGCTTCGGTAAAAATTATGAAGGCCAAACCGGTACCAGATGCCGACTAAAATATTGAATTAAATCGTTACGTTGATGATTTGAAAAATTACTTTTTACAAGCTTACGTTATCTAATTCTTTCTGCAGATCGCATACAGGCAGGCTGGGCATCGTAAACGCCGCATTACCAATCTTAAACTGAGTTCCTTCCGCTGGTAGCTTGGCCTCGTTATATTTCGCTCCGAAAATGCCGGTCAGCGTTAGGTTCTTCTGAACCAGGCACTTTTCGTACGTCATCGTGGCTTTAAATCCGATAATCGAAAACACCACGATGCCAGCAAACATGGACGTTACGCAATTCGTCATCGACACCACAATGGCGTCCCTGTAACAATTATTGTTCACTGGATTGTACGAACTGAAGGCGATCAGGCCCCCAAAAGCCAAGCCCAAGGAGAAGAAGATCTGCGTGCCCGCTTCCAGCCAAACGGTCGGATCGAGGATCATGTGCCAGCGTGGCGTGAAGAGGTGCCTTAGGCCGTCGAAGGCGCCTTTCAACGTTATTCCGCGGAAGAAGAATATGATCAAGACGATGTAAGGGAAGGTGGCTGTCACGTAGACTACCTTGCCCGAGGACGCTATTCCTTTTATCATGCACATGTACACTAAAATCCACGCGATGACCAAAGCCATCGCTATCTTCCAATTAAACACTTCTGGGTTGCTTATGTCATCGGACACCATTAGGGTGGTCCGATACCAGAAGTATTGTGTTGGACTACTTACCTAGGAAATTGTTTTTGCATTGCCGCTCAAGATGGATGTTAATATATCATTCGTCTGCTTCAAGATTTATTATTTTTTGATGTAAATGTTTGATTTTTTGAAATTGCGTAAATCGCAACCAATTTACAAACTGTTTGGTCACCTACCTTCAATACAAACTTTAGCAGCATATTATTAAAAATTCAGTTTCTTGAATTTCCTGTTAAATTAATTAAATGTTTGATTGCAAATCGAAAATTTGTTTGGAAAAATGTAAGTTGAAGAAAACGAATGGCAGGTTTAACATCCATTGCTGCGTTGAATGAATTTTGGAATCAAAATGTCTAATTGATGATATTCTATGAGCTAAAGTAAGCAATTTGAAAGGATTTTTTTGGTGGTGAGCTTACAGTGCATTCTGGTTCATCGCCGTAGCTCCCATTACTGTAATAAATCTTTGGGCACTCGGACCAAGGCAGCTCTGATTGAAAGCTTTGTACAAAGTAGAAGAGGCACCAAGCAATTATGGTGTTATAATATAAAGCGACGTAGAACGACACAACAGCACTACTAATGCCAATACCTACAAAATTACGTGTCTTGAATATACTTTCTAAGCATTGCTGTTGTGCAAAAGCTATATTTTTTTCTGTAGAAGATACCTGATAGGAATGGAGACACTTGATTCCAAACGCCGATGGCACCCTTCCGTAATCGTTGCCCGATCGCCAGTTCCAAATAGAATATTGGAATTCCCTCAATAGCCAACATAACAAAGTATGGTATTAAAAAAGCCCCGCCGCCGTTTTTCTGCGCTAAATACGGGAACCGCCACACATTCCCCAGACCGACTGCATACCCAATAGTTGCCAAAAGAAACGTTAATTTGCTATCCCACGATTCTCGCTCCTCTTCGCCACAATCTGGCTTAAAGACCTTGGCTGAGAAAAAATTTCGTCAAAACTGCCGAACTTTTAATATAAATTCTCCACCATACCTCCATCGGGTGATTCCTTTCCACTGTGTCCCTCCTCCAATAACATCTTCCCTTGCGTGCCTCCTCCAGTTCCACTGCCATGTTTAATCGGACTACTTTCTTCCTCAAACGCCCTATTCGTAGCTCCGTAATTCACCGCCGTAGTGCCATTATGTTCCATCATCGTGGACATGAGTCTGCCCTTCATTTCCTTCAACTCGAGGCGGTCCAGGGACCGTTGAGCTTGCGGATTTAAATCGCGAGAGCTTTGGCGTCGAACGAGATGAGCTGTATTTGCCATGGTAGTGCAGAATATGATTTTTTTTGAAGGATGAGGATGTGCTTGATTTATGGGGCTGATGGATTCTTGTTCTTTGTTGGTAAAGTATCACATGCTGGTGCTGTGAAAGTTGATCGATTTTTGGATGAATGAATTGTTAAGTTTTTGGCAAACAATTTATTTGTGTGTTAGAAAATAATTCTTTGATGGTGAAGTAAATTTTTGTATATAATAATCATCAACATCATCGCATAGAAAAATTGTTTAATCGTTTTTTAAACGATCTTTTTTATTAATCCTAAGATTAATAAAATAAAAATTATAATATTATGCAATCCTTCCTTGAAATTGTCATGTAGTTTGCACATTGTATTCTGCAGATAATTATACAAACCCTTGTTAGGGTCTTCCTAAATCACCATACAGTAATCCCTCTTCATTAAAATTCTAATCGTTACACATCTCATTCTAAAATCACTTGAAATTCTCACCTGTCGCTTCCTCGCGCACAATAATACCGATCACACAAGAGAAGAGCTGGCAGGAAAACGTTCACATACTCGGTGATGGTGTAGGTGTAATTTAAGGGAAGGCGAAGACACCCCCGCGTTACGTGTGTTGTTTCAGTTAACAGGAAATGTCCTGAAGGGTTTTGTTGAAGCTGCCGTATACTCGAGAGAGGTTTCTCTTTGGGTAGTGTGCACGCTCTGGAGTTGGTTTTTGGATGAGGAGGAATCAATACGCGACGTCGGCGTCGTGACGCTTATGCTCAATATCGATGGTCGTGGTAACAATATTTGGGGGGGTTGATTTTTTCAGTCAATAAAATAAACTGAAGAAATATAAATTTTAATTGGAAATCGAATTTTGAAAAATTCTGTTTGATTAACGAAAAAGTACCGAAAAAATAACAATTTTTTTTAAATCGATGGTATAAAAAAAATTGTGCTACTGAAGATGGGGGCATAGCTATCGAAATGCACATCTAGCATTGAGTTACGGTATTTGGGTGATGTTTTATGCAATTATTTAACGCTGTAGTGATGATCTTATAACACTAGAATAAATAAGCATGCGAAATAAAATCAAAAAAATCAATCAATCAAAAGAAATTTTATTAAGGACACGAAAAATATTACAAAACATTTTTCTTATCAAAATATTGCGTTGTAGCTAATAACATCCTAACAACTCTTTCATTACAAAAATCTTGTTCTAAAGCTTTTTTAAAATTACTCATTTCAACTTCATCGCGAAAATCGAGATTTTTAATACATTTACTAATCTGATCAACGGCTGCATTATATAAAATTAAAATTTTTAAGCCATCTTGTAAAATGGCCGCCAAAGCTGGTTGGGTTGCATTTCCAATAACAAGCTCCGATCTGGATTTGAAATCTAAAAATTCCGTAGCCTTTTCCAAATTATATAAAGCTGATTTGTAGTTATTTGTTGAATTTGCTAAAGTTTCTCTAAAGAATAAAACGAGATTTCATACATTCGATTTCGAGAAATGCTTATTTATCACAACTCACGCCGATTTTATTACGAAAATCAATTCATCTTCGATTGTATTTAATATATTTGCTACTAAACTCTCTTGTACTGCAGAAAAATTGTCCATATGCGCAATTTTTGCTCTAAAAAATATTTATTAATGCGATCAAATAAATTCGATGTAATCCAATTCGATATAACATACTGCTCCACTCCTCGCAGTTGCTCGCTTAGATTCGTCACTCCTCGTACAGGACCCGACAATTCTCCTATCGTATTCTGCCACGTGCTTACGTGCACATTCAACATCGTTATAAATTTCACTAATTTTTTATGAATTTCTTCTTCGTTTATTCGTTTAATTGGTGATAATTTGATATTCTGTCTAAGATTCTCGAACTCTTTTTCGGTCACTTGCATTGTAACAATTTTTTTACTACATAAAATTGTGCAATGTTTCACGCTGGCGCACTGTTAGATTTAGTATACTATATACGATATACAGCAGAGTGTAATAGGTTGCCTATATATTCGCTAACGTTTATAATTTAGATGCGTAATAAAAAATTATTATTTTTTATACAATTTATTATATTGTAATTATTGTTTAGTAGAAAAACGCATTGTTAATTTTATTTTATGTAGTTAGCAGTCGGCGAATTTTGATGATATTGATTTTTTTACAATCGGATAAAATCGGCATATTTTTTATCAGGGTCGTAATAAGAATAAAATTTACACTTCGTTAAACAAAATAATAATTTTCTTGTATTATATAATGATGATATTTACAATGTGGGTCACTTTTTATTTGAAATTTCTCGATTAGTAGACCAACGATAATTTCGACCCGACGTCCGGCGTCGTGACGGCTCTGCGCATCGACGCCGCAGGTAAATCGCAACATCCCCACAGACAAATGTAAATGCAAATAATTCGACGTCGCAATATCGAATTGCGGGCGAAGTATTATTACGCCAATACAGTTGCAATTATTCGCGACAATACAGCTGTAAATTCGAGCTGATATTATAATGCGCTCTTGCTTCGAGGAAGGGTAACTTTCTTCTGTGCTGAAGAAATGCCGCGCTCAATCTCAGTTGTGCAGTGAAACTGGTTGGAGAATGTGCGGCACTAAGTGATCGCGTTAGTGGAAATGATGTATAAGTTCGGGTTTTTTAATTTATTTTTTGCGTTTGATTGGTAATTGAAGATATGGAGGCGAAAATAGCGGCCGGTCTGAGCTCGAACGACGTCGGCGTCGCGACGAGCGAGCTGATGCTCAATCCGTTTGTGCACCATCTGGAGCTCGGCACGACTTCAGAAAAAATTAAAGTATACTTTCGTTTTTTAAATATTTAAATTAATTTCAGCAGCGAAAACTGACGAAAATCTTATTATTGAATAATAATAATTTTTATTAAATTAACCTGATTTTTTAAATGAATTTGATCGCGGCATTTTTTTTTTTACGAAATTTTAACAATTTTTTTTTATATAACTAAATAAAAATGTGAAATTTTGTTAAAACACAATATTTAGTAATTTTATTTTTTGATCTTGCTTCTTTATTTTTTTATTCTGCTACAAAAAAATGTTTCTCAGTCGATTTTTGAATTTAAAATTGTTAACGAACAATTTTTTTTTGATTTAATTTAAAAAAAAAGTACTTAAATGCATTATTTAGATATTATGTTACTTATTATTTTTTTCAATCGATTTATTCAATTTTTCAATTCAAAATTTATTCAATTTTTTCATAATTTGTTTTAAGAAAAAAGATTATATTTTCTAGACATGTAATTTTATATTTATCCTTATTTTTATAAAAACCGTAATCAATTGATTTTTAATATTTAATTTTACAAAAAAAAACTTCTTTAAGCAAAATTGCAAAATTTGATGTATTCATCATTTATAAATTTCTTTTTTATCTTTTCACCATATTCTTAATTGCTATTATAAAAATCATTTTCCAATCGATTTAAAAAAAATATATATTTTATTTATTTAAAAATCATCAAACATCTATTTTTCAAACTGAAATTTAATAACTGAAAAAATATCAAAATTATTTATATTGTACTTTAAACATTTTCTTCCTCATTCGATAAATTGCAAGACATTTTGCTAAAATTACTTATTAAATTAAATTTTCTTGCAGAAATCGCTTGTAGAATTTCTTCAACAAATAATTCATTTAATTTCCAAATTGTTCGTAATTTTCTCAATTATATAAATCCTCATTTAAGCAACAACATTGCCTATTTCAAAAACAACTTAGGAAATATCTTGCCTATCATTTTCAGTATTTTTTGAAATATTATACAATCGCAATAATTGCCAACGACAATCGCATTATTTACAATATTATTATTTTCCCACTTCCAGTTTCAAAACCTTTCATTTTCTAAACGTATCCTTGAAGGTCTCGTCATAATTCTTCCTTAATTAATTTCTTGCGTTAAAACAATAAAATTCTACTTTACACTAAAGATTCTAATTTTACATTAAATTATCTTAACGACCTTTTAAAATCTCTTTTTTTCTAACCATAATTATTGTATTACTTTCTATCTAAAGGATTTACCATTTTTTTTGTAATAAATCAATTTTTTTTTAAGAATTTTTAGTAATTTTTTCATCATGCATTACCAACAATAATATTTTTATTAAAAATTTATTTCATAGCCGTACAATAATTTTCCGCCAGACTACAATCTGAATTCCAGACATTCGCAAATTAATTAATTAAAATAATTGTTAAACGGAAATGTTGTCTTTGCTCTTATCATACTTTCTGCGAATCAACGACATTTCTTTTACAGTATTTTCTAATGCAAATTACAAAAATTACAAAATCCTTCTAGATATCTTTTTCTAATAGTTACATCTATCGATATACAGGGTGTTCCATTCTAAATGACCAGTTGATTACTTAAAAAAAGCGAATCAAAAATATCTTTTCTATAATTCAATAAAAATACGCAGTGAGGTTTTTTAAAATATTTTTTTTAAGAAGGCGAAACATAATTGGAATAGAAAGTAATGATTGTAATTACAAAATTAGTTATTTTAGACACCATTTGATTTGTAGAATAAATTCGAGCGGATGTCAATGTCCGTTTTAAAGTGAAAATAAGAAAAATAAACCATTTCACTTTTCTCTATTCGCGATGTCGATATAGCGCAATAATAATGAACTTTCTCCTGCCAAATTAAATGAAGCACACGCAAATACCAATATCACTAGTCCTCAAACAAGCATTAACAACTTTACAGCTTCTAAAGAACTGTTGAACTAAAAAAAAACTCAAATAGAAGCAACAATTCTATTGAACCTCATTCATTGAATAAAATTTACTTTGCTGTTTAAGTTTCTCAATTTTAGTTAACAAACTGTACAAAAAATAATTATCCTCATAAATGCAATAATAAAATTATCAATCATAAATATATTTGTAACAACTCAAGAAAGTATGTTTAAAAGACGTTTCTTTAAACTTCAGTATTTTTTCGATATGGCAACAGTGGATGGGAATGTTGATATGTTATATATGCAACTATATGTACTCTAGTGATATAAAAATTGCCTACCGTAAGAATATTTCATTATTTTATTGTTTAAAAAATAAAAGGTACATATTTGTAAGAAAAAATACACGGCAAAGCAAATTTTTTTAAATATTTCGTTTAATATCAACTTTTAGATTCGATAATATATTTTTTTATCCTAAATTCAAAAAAATAATCAATTTAAATAACACCTCATAAAATAATACACAACTTCGTCCTTAATTAACTATTCAAATATAATATTTACTTTCCTACAACTTGAATATCTACAATTACTAAATCTAGAATACAAATCTCGTACAATTAAATTGTGAAAAAAATACAACACGTAAAATTAGAAAGCTGCTTTAAACATCCTGACAATTGTTATTATTTAATACCTTATTAAAGTAAAAACAAAATTATTATTTACTACTTTCAGCTCAATAATGTATCTTATTAAATAAATACATATTGTATTATAAATATTTATGCATCCTTTGAGAAATTGACTAGATTTTCTTAAAAAAAAGTTATTCGAAATGAACAGAAAATTTTTACCGCATCAATAAATAACTTGTTCAATAAAATAAAAACGAACTGAAAGTTTGATTTATTTTCCAGGTACAATAATTGAAAATTAGCAATTTTAGCGACGATATTTTCTAGGCCGGAACAACGAACGGTACTTGCTATTTTGCCATTCACAACGATATCGCGAGAGAAAGTCTTTAGAACATACCAGTAATGGTACCATTCTTTATACAGCCAGGGTACCATCAATACAATGGCTTGGCCAATAAGTAGTATATACTCGGTATATATTTTATTACTCGCAATTATTGCGTTAACATTCAGTATATTCGTATTTATTTGCATAAAATGTAGTATGAAGGAATATATTAATAAATTACGCTATTATTGTGGATGCCTGATTCGTTTCTGGTTTCTTTTCGTATTTTTTTAAGAACAGATTATTTGCAGAAAAGAAACATTTAATTTAATTAATTTCATATACGAAATAATATATTGATGACAAAAAGTTTATATATTGAATAAAATGAGAGACACCACTCGATTTTAATTTTTCAAACACATCGAACAATTTTTCATTTTCAATATTAGTAACAATTTGCTATTTTTCTATTCCACAGACAGCTTTTTTCACAGTCGTTCTGCTTCCCATTCGTGTCTTCCTCATCTGCGTTCTTGTCATCACCGGATGGCTGATGGCCTGCGTGGCATTATGGGGGGTAAAAGAAGAGGACCTTCAAAAAAGCCCCGTCACAGGCTGGAGAAGGTAAATATCGGGTACGATTCTGTCTGCGAACAACCCGGATAGGAAATGGGAAATAAATATAGGCAACTCAATCTACACAATAAAAACTTTGCAATTGATTTAAATATTCTAGCTACATAATCGATGAAATATTAATTTAAGTAAAATTTAAAAAATATCTTAAGAACTGACCTAGGATTCATAGGTCAGCTTCTCGATGCATCGATAATTTGGCAACCCTTGAGACTAGGCAACTTCGTAAACACATGTGTATTGCGGAACAAATGCACTAAATCATTATCCCTATTCAGCAATTCTCAGCCAGAATCGTACCAAAAATATTTTAATTAACAATCGTTTAATTTTAACTGCGCTAATTATTTAATGAATTCTTCCATCTACCAATAGCTTATATAATTTAATAAACAATCTTCTCTTAATCCAATTCTTGCTGCTTTCCAACATTCTTGCTGTAACACTAACATACAACATCAGCCACATGAAGGTGTTCATCTGCCACATGATTTTGGCTACGTTTTACATCGGGGGCATTCGTTTGAAGGTAACGGGCGCGCCCACAACGCGAGCTGAGGCGCCAGTGGTCGCTCTGGCGCCCCATTCCAGTTTTATGGACAGCCTGGCCATGGTTTACCTGCGCGCGCCTTCCATAGTTGCCAAAGCAGAAGTTGCCAGTATACCATTCTTCGGCAGTACGTTTCGTGTTGATTGTTGAACGAATAATGAAGAAATGTTGAAAAGAATAATAAAATTTTTTTTTTGGCAAATTTCAAATGAAAAAAACGTTTTTTTCTGACTATCTGCAAATTTTACAGATATTGACCTGGATGACAAGTCTTTTTAGAATGGGGTCAAATATCCTTTTTTTTTGTACCATAAAATGTTAAATAATTTAGGCTAGTGCTTTTTAACATTTCTTTAATCCAAAAAAATAATAGTACTAACAAATCATTTCCTATGGGCATATTATTCTAAATCTAAACTGTGGCAATATTTCCGGTACCTTTTACAAAAAAAAAATGTATATATTTGCTTCTTCTACCTTTATAATTCGTGGTTTTTATTTTATCATTTCTTTTTCTTTCGTTTTTAACGTACGATTTATAGAAAACTGACGGAAATCATATGTGTACTCGGGCGGATTACATTCAAAGTTGGCGGAATGCAAATTGCCATCAAAGGGCGCCAGGCCAGCAGACAAGAGGCGCCCATATTGGTCATTGCACCGCACAGCACCTTCTTGGACGGGGGCATTGTTTATTATACCGGATTTCCCTCTATTATTGTCAGAAGGGAAAGCGGAAATAACCCGTATATAGGAAGTACGTAACTTTAAATATTTCTAAGCCAATTTTTCGAAGGTACTGTTTTTCATTGTACTTAAAAAAAATTATTTCATTATATCTTTTCGCCGATTTGTTTATTCCAAAGTTACAAAAAATGGTAAATAGATATTCTTGTTCATCATCGGAAAAAAAATTGTTTAAACAGGGTGAGGCGTAACAGATGTTTATTTGTAACTTTTACTTAACATTAAAAAAAAATTCAAAATATTTTAATATTTCAACGTTTTTTAATATTATTTGATATTTTAATAATTTTGACGCTTTTATGGAAGATAAAAACGACTTTTTATTTATTTATTTTTCAAGAGGGTATACCTAGAAAATATTGCCACAATAAATTCCACTCTACATAGACTTCTTTTTGAAAAACCATCGAATTTCTTAAAAAATAAAATAAAAATTCCATTCAGAATTAATAAACTTCACGCAACCAATATACGTTTGGCGTGACGATCCGGATTCCCGTCAAAATACAATCCGGGAGATTATAAGCCGCGCGAAGGCCGACGTCGATTGGCCACAGATCCTCATCTTCCCGGAAGGGACATGCACGAACCGCTCCTGTTTGATCACCTTCAAACCGGGCGCGTTCTATCCAGGTGTTCCAATTCAACCGGTCTGCATTCGGTACCCGAATAAACTCGATACGGTCACGTGGACGTGGGAAGGCCCTAGCGCGTTAGTTTCTTTATAAAATGTCGCTAAGTATTTTTTTGCATGGAATGTTTCGAAACGATGGTTTCAGGTTGAAACTTCTTTGGTTGACATTGACGCAGGTGTATAGCTCGTGCGAAATTGAGTTTCTGCCTGTTTATACGCCAAGCGAAGCAGAGAAAAGAGATCCGAAGCTGTTCGCTAATAATGTTAGGGCCGTTATGGCCGAGTGAGTAGAAATTATGTTGTGGAAATGCTTAAATACGCTATTTTGGACGTTTCTTTCGTTATCGAAACGGCTATTTTTTGCGCAGAAAAATCACCTTATGAGGCGTCAATTTGTTTCGTTCATTTTTAGTGCTCTGGGTGTACCTGTAATGGATTACTCGTACGATGATTGTAAACTAATGACGAAAGCGAAAGAAATGAATTTACCGCACGCCACGTCATTGGTGGAGGTGCAAAAACTACGTGGTAAAATTGGGTAAGAAAAACACTGTTTAAACTTCTCGCATTATTTTGTATTTGTTGCAATTTTTATAAATGTTTTTACATTATATATTTATATTGTAGATTATTGCAGGTGAACACCGAGGAATCCATTATTAATTCAGCCATCTTGTGTCAGGACTGTCATATGGTGTCCTTCCAAGAGTTTGTAAATCTTTTAAATCTTCCAAGGCACGAACCTGCTGCCCAACAATTATTTAGATTATACGATACGGTAATTTTTTTTTAGTACGATTTTGCTCTTAAATAATCTAATTGTTTTTCAATTATGTGTGAAAATAGTGCTTTAATAGGGTTTTTAGTTAAAAAAAAAAGTGGTTGTATTGTATTCTTAATTTGGATTATTTGAAAAATTATATGAATACGCGCAAACAATTTATTAATCCGCGATTTTAAATAAATAGCATGCGCAATAATCGGACATGCGTTGTACACTTGTTGCTTATAAGGTACTGTCCAGCTGTGCTATGCAACTTATGTGCACGACGCGTATAACAAGTAGCCTACCATAAACGCTAATGTGAAAAAATCGTTGCAGTTGTATATATTTTTTTTTATAACGCTTTTTTTTTTCAAATTATGTTAACTTTTAGGATTCTACAGGGATAATTGATATAAGAGAGTACCTCCTCGGAGTCTTGGCTTTGAATTCGAATAGAAGTACTTTAGATATAATTCAATTAGGGTTTAAGGTAAACGACCCGAAAAGAAGTAAACCACTTAAAACTAAGAACCAAAAAAAAATTGTATTTTTCAGATATATGATAGTACAGGCAAAGAAGAGCTTAATTATGAAAACTTTTCCATCGCTTTGGGACATACCGTTGCGATGCCCATTTACGAAAGCAACGACATCTTTGTTCTAATCAACAGAAACGGTTACGTATCATACAGTAAGTTAAGTCCACAATTTTTAATTTTTTTTTATAAAAAAAAAAAGAAAATTGCAGATTTCAATTTTTTTTTCGACAGAAACATTTGTGGAACACACTTCACGGAAGGCGGAGTTTAGTTGGTGGTTCAGTTTAGATAAAAACGAATCGAAATCGGCGAATGCCAATTTAAAATCAGGTGATAAGAAAGTAGACTGACGAGTGCAAATAATTTTTTTTTTACGTTTTCCATCGAACTGAAACATTGCAATGTATTATCGTATGTGCGCATTAATGTGAATATATATTTTTAATATTCCAAATTTTAACTTAAGGCTTCCAAATGACATATAATTTTGCGCAATTGATGAACCTTCTAAAATATGTTAATAGTTTGAATGTTTTTAAAAAAGCAGTATAGCCAATTTTATGTCGAAATTCAATTTGTTAGTTCATCAGTTTGTTCATAAAGTATCGAATTTGACAGGTGACATGCGATCTTAAAAACTAGACACTCAGGGTGTTACAAATTGCAATTCTAAACACAAAAATTGATTGGTTTTGTGGATGTTTTTTTTTTGTATAATAATTGACTTTTATAATACCATAAGCATTTAGTATTGTAAATTAATTTATTTTGTATAGAATTTGATTTTTGTTATTTTATTATTTTGTTAAAATATAATTGTTCTGAAATTAGTAATTGTTATTTTTTATTTTCAATTTTTTTATAAGGAGATAGGACTTTGTATTACATCGCTCCTTTATAAGTATCACTATTTATCTGGGAATGGTGCAGTATAAGAGGAACTGCCTTTGTATCGTACTGTTGTCCTCGGCGTGTGTATGTTGTGGGCGATGCAGAAAGTGGTAGCGAGTTGGCGTGGTACTTCGTGGGTGACATGGAAGCCCACGCAGCTCTTATTATATTATTTAACCTGAGAGTCCTCTTCCAACATATCCTAACTCAATTTCCGCATCTCGCTTAGTTTTATGTAATTCTGTTCAATTGGAAATGTTTGACAAATGTCTCAGTATGACAAATGTTAAAGCACTTGTTAAACTTTGACCAAAATCGCCAAAAAAAAATGGAATATTTCAAAGGTATATATACACGACTTTTTCACCTTTTTCGACGATAATTTCAACTTTTTCCGTTTGAACCGGAAATCAATAAAATATAGTTTTAAGACGATTTATAGCAATTTTGCATTGTTTTAGGTAGCACTTGTTAAACTTTGACCAAAATCGCCAAAAAAAAATGGAATATTTCAAAGGTATATATACACGACTTTTTCACTTTTTTCGACGATAATTTCAACTTTTTCCGTTTGCACCGGAAATCAATAAAATATAGTTTTAAGACGATTTATAGCCATTTTGCATTGTTTTGGGTAGCACTTGTTAAACTTTGACCAAATCGCCAAAAAAATTGGAATATTTCAAAGGTATATATACACCACTTTTTCCAAAACAACGTAAAATGACTATAAATCGTCCTAGAAACTAATTTTAGTGAATTTCGCTTCAATTGGTAAAAGTTGAAAAAATCGTCGAAAAATGCAAAGAGTGCGATTCTCTGACCCTTCTAAAAATATCATTTTTTTGCAGATTTTCGTCAAAATTTAAAATGTTTCCAAAACAACGTAAAATGACTATAAATCGTCCTAGAAACTAATTTTAGTGAATTTCGCTTCAATTGGTAAAAGTTGAAAAAATCGTCGAAAAATGCAAAGAGTGCGATTCTCTGACCCTTCTAAAAATATCAATTTTTTGCAGATTTTCGTCAAAATTTAAAATGTTTCCAAAACAACGTAAAATGACTATAAATCGTCCTAGAAACTAATTTTAGTGAATTTCGCTTCAATTGGTAAAAGTTGAAAAAATCGTCGAAAAATGCAAAGAGTGCGATTCTCTGACCCTTCTAAAAATATCAATTTTTTGCAGATTTTCGTCAAAATTTAAAATGTTTCCAAAACAACGTAAAATGACTATAAATCGTCCTAGAAACTAATTTTAGTGATTTTCGCTTCAATCGGTAAAAGTTGAAAAAATCGTCGAAAAATGCAAAGAGTGCGATTCTCTGACCCTTCTAAAAATATCAATTTTTTGCAGATTTTCGTCAAAATTTAAAATGTTTCCAAAACAACGTAAAATGACTATAAATCGTCCTAGAAACTAATTTTAGTGATTTTCGCTTCAATCGGTAAAAGTTGAAAAAATCGTCGAAAAATGCAAAGAGTGCGATTCTCTGACCCTTCTAAAAATATCAATTTTTTGCAGATTTTCGTCAAAATTTAAAATGTTTCCAAAACAACGTAAAATGACTATAAATCGTCCTAGAAACTAATTTTAGTGAATTTCGCTTCAATTGGTAAAAGTTGAAAAAATCGTCGAAAAATGCAAAGAGTGCGATTCTCTGACCCTTCTAAAAATATCAATTTTTTGCAGATTTTCGTCAAAATTTAAAATGTTTCCAAAACAACGTAAAATGACTATAAATCGTCCTAGAAACTAATTTTAGTGAATTTCGCTTCAATTGGTAAAAGTTGAAAAAATCGTCGAAAAATGCAAAGAGTGCGATTCTCTGACCCTTCTAAAAATATCAATTTTTTGCAGATTTTCGTCAAAATTTAAAATGTTTCCAAAACAACGTAAAATGACTATAAATCGTCCTAGAAACTAATTTTAGTGAATTTCGCTTCAATTGGTAAAAGTTGAAAAAATCGTCGAAAAATGCAAAGAGTGCGATTCTCCGACCCTTCTAAAAATATCAATTTTTTGCAGATTTTCGTCAAAATTTAAAATGTTTCCAAAACAACGTAAAATGACTATAAATCGTCCTAGAAACTAATTTTAGTGATTTTCGCTTCAATCGGTAAAAGTTGAAAAAATCGTCGAAAAATGCAAAGAGTGCGATTCTCTGACCCTTCTAAAAATATCAATTTTTTGCAGATTTTCGTCAAAATTTAAAATGTTTCCAAAACAACGTAAAATGACTATAAATCGTCCTAGAAACTAATTTTAGTGAATTTCGCTTCAATTGGTAAAAGTTGAAAAAATCGTCGAAAAATGCAAAGAGTGCGATTCTCTGACCCTTCTAAAAATATCAATTTTTTGCAGATTTTCGTCAAAATTTAAAATGTTTCCAAAACAACGTAAAATGACTATAAATCGTCCTAGAAACTAATTTTAGTGATTTTCGCTTCAATCGGTAAAAGTTGAAAAAATCGTCGAAAAATGCAAAGAGTGCGATTCTCTGACCCTTCTAAAAATATCAATTTTTTGCAGATTTTCGTCAAAATTTAAAATGTTTCCAAAACAACGTAAATGACTATAAATCGTCCTAGAAACTAATTTTAGTGATTTTCGCTTCAATCGGTAAAAGTTGAAAAAATCGTCGAAAAATGCAAAGAGTGCGATTCTCTGACCCTTCTAAAAATATCAATTTTTTGCAGATTTTCGTCAAAATTTAAAATGTTTCCAAAACAACGTAAAATGACTATAAATCGTCCTAGAAACTAATTTTAGTGAATTTCGCTTCAATCGGTAAAAGTTGAAAAAATCGTCGAAAAATGCAAAGAGTGCGATTCTCTGACCCTTCTAAAAATATCAATTTTTTGCAGATTTTCGTCAAAATTTAAAATGTTTCCAAAACAACGTAAAATGACTATAAATCGTCCTAGAAACTAATTTTAGTGATTTTCGCTTCAATCGGTAAAAGTTGAAAAAATCGTCGAAAAATGCAAAGAGTGCGATTCTCTGACCCTTCTAAAAATATCAATTTTTTGCAGATTTTCGTCAAAATTTAAAATGTTTCCAAAACAACGTAAAATGACTATAAATCGTCCTAGAAACTAATTTTAGTGAATTTCGCTTCAATTGGTAAAAGTTGAAAAAATCGTCGAAAAATGCAAAGAGTGCGATTCTCTGACCCTTCTAAAAATATCAATTTTTTGCAGATTTTCGTCAAAATTTAAAATGTTTCCAAAACAACGTAAAATGACTATAAATCGTCCTAGAAACTAATTTTAGTGATTTTCGCTTCAATCGGTAAAAGTTGAAAAAATCGTCGAAAAATGCAAAGAGTGCGATTCTCTGACCCTTCTAAAAATATCAATTTTTTGCAGATTTTCGTCAAAATTTAAAATGTTTCCAAAACAACGTAAAATGACTATAAATCGTCCTAGAAACTAATTTTAGTGAATTTCGCTTCAATTGGTAAAAGTTGAAAAAATCGTCGAAAAATGCAAAGAGTGCGATTCTCTGACCCTTCTAAAAATATCAATTTTTTGCAGATTTTCGTCAAAATTTAAAATGTTTCCAAAACAACGTAAAATGACTATAAATCGTCCTAGAAACTAATTTTAGTGAATTTCGCTTCAATTGGTAAAAGTTGAAAAAATCGTCGAAAAATGCAAAGAGTGCGATTCTCTGACCCTTCTAAAAATATCAATTTTTTGCAGATTTTCGTCAAAATTTAAAATGTTTCCAAAACAACGTAAAATGACTATAAATCGTCCTAGAAACTAATTTTAGTGAATTTCGCTTCAATTGGTAAAAGTTGAAAAAATCGTCGAAAAATGCAAAGAGTGCGATTCTCTGACCCTTCTAAAAATATCAATTTTTTGCAGATTTTCGTCAAAATTTTAAATGTTTCCAAAACAACGTAAAATGACTATAAATCGTCCTAGAAACTAATTTTAGTGAATTTCGCTTCAATTGGTAAAAGTTGAAAAAATCGTCGAAAAATGCAGAGTGCGATTCTCTGACCCTTCTAAAAATATCAATTTTTTGCAGATTTTCGTCAAAATTTAAAATGTTTCCAAAACAACGTAAAATGACTATAAATCGTCCTAGAAACTAATTTTAGTGAATTTCGCTTCAATTGGTAAAAGTTGAAAAAATCGTCGAAAAATGCAAAGAGTGCGATTCTCTGACCCTTCTAAAAATATCAATTTTTTGCAGATTTTCGTCAAAATTTTAAATGTTTCCAAAACAACGTAAAATGACTATAAATCGTCCTAGAAACTAATTTTAGTGAATTTCGCTTCAATCGGTAAAAGTTGAAAAAATCGTCGAAAAATGCAAAGAGTGCGATTCTCTGACCCTTCTAAAAATATCAATTTTTTGCAGATTTTCGTCAAAATTTAAAATGTTTCCAAAACAACGTAAAATGACTATAAATCGTCCTAGAAACTAATTTTAGTGAATTTCGCTTCAATCGGTAAAAGTTGAAAAAATCGTCGAAAAATGCAAAGAGTGCGATTCTCTGACCCTTCTAAAAATATCAATTTTTTGCAGATTTTCGTCAAAATTTAAAATGTTTCCAAAACAACGTAAAATGACTATAAATCGTCCTAGAAACTAATTTTAGTGAATTTCGCTTCAATCGGTAAAAGTTGAAAAAATCGTCGAAAAATGCAAAGAGTGCGATTCTCTGACCCTTCTAAAAATATCAATTTTTTGCAGATTTTCGTCAAAATTTAAAATGTTTCCAAAACAACGTAAAATGACTATAAATCGTCCTAGAAACTAATTTTAGTGAATTTCGCTTCAATCGGTAAAAGTTGAAAAAATCGTCGAAAAATGCAAAGAGTGCGATTCTCTGACCCTTCTAAAAATATCAATTTTTTGCAGATTTTCGTCACAATTTAAAATGTTTCCAAAACAACGTAAAATGACTATAAATCGTCCTAGAAACTAATTTTAGTGATTTTCGCTTCAATCGGTAAAAGTTGAAAAAATCGTCGAAAAATGCAAAGAGTGCGATTCTCTGACCCTTCTAAAAATATCAATTTTTTGCAGATTTTCGTCAAAATTTAAAATGTTTCCAAAACAACGTAAAATGACTATAAATCGTCCTAGAAACTAATTTTAGTGATTTTCGCTTCAATCGGTAAAAGTTGAAAAAATCGTCGAAAAATGCAAAGAGTGCGATTCTCTGACCCTTCTAAAAATATCAATTTTTTGCAGATTTTCGTCAAAATTTAAAATGTTTCCAAAACAACGTAAAATGACTATAAATCGTCCTAGAAACTAATTTTAGTGATTTTCGCTTCAATCGGTAAAAGTTGAAAAAATCGTCGAAAAATGCAAAGAGTGCGATTCTCTGACCCCCCTTCTAAAAATATCAATTTTTTGCAGATTTTCGTCAAAATTTTAAATGTTTCCAAAACAACGTAAAATGACTATAAATCGTCCTAGAAACTAATTTTAGTGAATTTCGCTTCAATTGGTAAAAGTTGAAAAAATCGTCGAAAAATGCAAAGAGTGCGATTCTCTGACCCTTCTAAAAATATCAATTTTTTGCAGATTTTCGTCAAAATTTAAAATGTTTCCAAAACAACGTAAAATGACTATAAATCGTCCTAGAAACTAATTTTAGTGATTTTCGCTTCAATCGGTAAAAGTTGAAAAAATCGTCGAAAAATGCAAAGAGTGCGATTCTCTGACCCTTCTAAAAATATCAATTTTTTGCAGATTTTCGTCAAAATTTAAAATGTTTCCAAAACAA
Organism: Leptodirus hochenwartii; assembly: GCA_947310635.1. Lineage (NCBI taxonomy): Eukaryota > Metazoa > Arthropoda > Insecta > Coleoptera > Leiodidae > Leptodirus > Leptodirus hochenwartii. The sequence continues at coordinate 1,237,892 of OX371183.1, read as the reverse complement.
CGTAAAATGACTATAAATCGTCCTAGAAACTAATTTTAGTGAATTTCGCTTCAATTGGTAAAAGTTGAAAAAATCGTCGAAAAATGCAAAGAGTGCGATTCTCTGACCCTTCTAAAAATATCAATTTTTTGCAGATTTTCGTCAAAATTTAAAATGTTTCCAAAACAACGTAAAATGACTATAAATCGTCCTAGAAACTAATTTTAGTGATTTTCGCTTCAATCGGTAAAAGTTGAAAAAATCGTCGAAAAATGCAAAGAGTGCGATTCTCTGACCCTTCTAAAAATATCAATTTTTTGCAGATTTTCGTCAAAATTTAAAATGTTTCCAAAACAACGTAAAATGACTATAAATCGTCCTAGAAACTAATTTTAGTGAATTTCGCTTCAATTGGTAAAAGTTGAAAAAATCGTCGAAAAATGCAAAGAGTGCGATTCTCTGACCCTTCTAAAAATATCAATTTTTTGCAGATTTTCGTCAAAATTTAAAATGTTTCCAAAACAACGTAAAATGACTATAAATCGTCCTAGAAACTAATTTTAGTGATTTTCGCTTCAATCGGTAAAAGTTGAAAAAATCGTCGAAAAATGCAAAGAGTGCGATTCTCTGACCCTTCTAAAAATATCAATTTTTTGCAGATTTTCGTCAAAATTTAAAATGTTTCCAAAACAACGTAAAATGACTATAAATCGTCCTAGAAACTAATTTTAGTGATTTTCGCTTCAATCGGTAAAAGTTGAAAAAATCGTCGAAAAATGCAAAGAGTGCGATTCTCTGACCCTTCTAAAAATATCAATTTTTTGCAGATTTTCGTCAAAATTTAAAATGTTTCCAAAACAACGTAAAATGACTATAAATCGTCCTAGAAACTAATTTTAGTGAATTTCGCTTCAATTGGTAAAAGTTGAAAAAATCGTCGAAAAATGCAAAGAGTGCGATTCTCTGACCCTTCTAAAAATATCAATTTTTTGCAGATTTTCGTCAAAATTTAAAATGTTTCCAAAACAACGTAAAATGACTATAAATCGTCCTAGAAACTAATTTTAGTGATTTTCGCTTCAATCGGTAAAAGTTGAAAAAATCGTCGAAAAATGCAAAGAGTGCGATTCTCTGACCCTTCTAAAAATATCAATTTTTTGCAGATTTTCGTCAAAATTTAAAATGTTTCCAAAACAACGTAAAATGACTATAAATCGTCCTAGAAACTAATTTTAGTGAATTTCGCTTCAATTGGTAAAAGTTGAAAAAATCGTCGAAAAATGCAAAGAGTGCGATTCTCTGACCCTTCTAAAAATATCAATTTTTTGCAGATTTTCGTCAAAATTTAAAATGTTTCCAAAACAACGTAAAATGACTATAAATCGTCCTAGAAACTAATTTTAGTGATTTTCGCTTCAATCGGTAAAAGTTGAAAAAATCGTCGAAAAATGCAAAGAGTGCGATTCTCTGACCCTTCTAAAAATATCAATTTTTTGCAGATTTTCGTCAAAATTTAAAATGTTTCCAAAACAACGTAAAATGACTATAAATCGTCCTAGAAACTAATTTTAGTGATTTTCGCTTCAATCGGTAAAAGTTGAAAAAATCGTCGAAAAATGCAAAGAGTGCGATTCTCTGACCCTTCTAAAAATATCAATTTTTTGCAGATTTTCGTCAAAATTTAAAATGTTTCCAAAACAACGTAAAATGACTATAAATCGTCCTAGAAACTAATTTTAGTGAATTTCGCTTCAATTGGTAAAAGTTGAAAAAATCGTCGAAAAATGCAAAGAGTGCGATTCTCTGACCCTTCTAAAAATATCAATTTTTTGCAGATTTTCGTCAAAATTTAAAATGTTTCCAAAACAACGTAAAATGACTATAAATCGTCCTAGAAACTAATTTTAGTGATTTTCGCTTCAATCGGTAAAAGTTGAAAAAATCGTCGAAAAATGCAAAGAGTGCGATTCTCTGACCCTTCTAAAAATATCAATTTTTTGCAGATTTTCGTCAAAATTTTAAATGTTTCCAAAACAACGTAAAATGACTATAAATCGTCCTAGAAACTAATTTTAGTGAATTTCGCTTCAATTGGTAAAAGTTGAAAAAATCGTCGAAAAATGCAAAGAGTGCGATTCTCTGACCCTTCTAAAAATATCAATTTTTTGCAGATTTTCGTCAAAATTTAAAATGTTTCCAAAACAACGTAAAATGACTATAAATCGTCCTAGAAACTAATTTTAGTGATTTTCGCTTCAATCGGTAAAAGTTGAAAAAATCGTCGAAAAATGCAAAGAGTGCGATTCTCTGACCCTTCTAAAAATATCAATTTTTTGCAGATTTTCGTCAAAATTTAAAATGTTTCCAAAACAACGTAAAATGACTATAAATCGTCCTAGAAACTAATTTTAGTGAATTTCGCTTCAATTGGTAAAAGTTGAAAAAATCGTCGAAAAATGCAAAGAGTGCGATTCTCTGACCCTTCTAAAAATATCAATTTTTTGCAGATTTTCGTCAAAATTTAAAATGTTTCCAAAACAACGTAAAATGACTATAAATCGTCCTAGAAACTAATTTTAGTGATTTTCGCTTCAATCGGTAAAAGTTGAAAAAATCGTCGAAAAATGCAAAGAGTGCGATTCTCTGACCCTTCTAAAAATATCAATTTTTTGCAGATTTTCGTCAAAATTTTAAATGTTTCCAAAACAACGTAAAATGACTATAAATCGTCCTAGAAACTAATTTTAGTGAATTTCGCTTCAATTGGTAAAAGTTGAAAAAATCGTCGAAAAATGCAAAGAGTGCGATTCTCTGACCCTTCTAAAAATATCAATTTTTTGGCGATTTTGGTCAAAGTTTAACAAGTGCTGCCCAAAACAATGCAAAATGGCTATAAATCGTCTTAAAACTATATTTTATTAATTTCCGGTTCAAACGGAAAAAGTTGAAATTATCGTCGAAAAAAGTGAAAAAATGGTGTATATATACCTTTGAAATATTCCAATTTTTTTGGCGATTTTGGTCAAAGTTTAACAAGTGCTGCCCAAAACTAATTTTTTTAATTTAGAAACTAATTTTAGTGAATTTCGCTTCAATTGGTAAAAGTTGAAAAAATCGTCGAAAAATGCAAAGAGTGCGATTCTCTGACCCTTCTAAAAATATCAATTTTTTGCAGATTTTCGTCAAAATTTAAAATGTTTCCAAAACAACGTAAAATGACTATAAATCGTCCTAGAAACTAATTTTAGTGAATTTCGCTTCAATTGGTAAAAGTTGAAAAAATCGTCGAAAAATGCAAAGAGTGCGATTCTCTGACCCTTCTAAAAATATCAATTTTTTGCAGATTTTCGTCAAAATTTAAAATGTTTCCAAAACAACGTAAAATGACTATAAATCGTCCTATAAACTAATTTTAGTGAATTTCGCTTCAATTGGTAAAAGTTGAAAAAATCGTCGAAACATGCAGAGTGCGATTCTCTGACCCTTCTAAAAATATCAATTTTTTGCAGATTTTCGTCAAAATTTAAAATGTTTCCAAAACAACGTAAAATGACTATAAATCGTCCTAGAAACTAATTTTAGTGATTTTCGCTTCAATCGGTAAAAGTTGAAAAAATCGTCGAAAAATGCAAAGAGTGCGATTCTCTGACCCTTCTAAAAATATCAATTTTTTGCAGATTTTCGTCAAAATTTAAAATGTTTCCAAAACAACGTAAAATGACTATAAATCGTCCTAGAAACTAATTTTAGTGATTTTCGCTTCAATCGGTAAAAGTTGAAAAAATCGTCGAAAAATGCAAAGAGTGCGATTCTCTGACCCTTCTAAAAATATCAATTTTTTGCAGATTTTCGTCAAAATTTAAAATGTTTCCAAAACAACGTAAAATGACTATAAATCGTCCTAGAAACTAATTTTAGTGAATTTCGCTTCAATTGGTAAAAGTTGAAAAAATCGTCGAAAAATGCAAAGAGTGCGATTCTCTGACCCTTCTAAAAATATCAATTTTTTGCAGATTTTCGTCAAAATTTAAAATGTTTCCAAAACAACGTAAAATGACTATAAATCGTCCTAGAAACTAATTTTAGTGAATTTCGCTTCAATTGGTAAAAGTTGAAAAAATCGTCGAAAAATGCAAAGAGTGCGATTCTCTGACCCTTCTAAAAATATCAATTTTTTGCAGATTTTCGTCAAAATTTAAAATGTTTCCAAAACAACGTAAAATGACTATAAATCGTCCTAGAAACTAATTTTAGTGAATTTCGCTTCAATTGGTAAAAGTTGAAAAAATCGTCGAAAAATGCAAAGAGTGCGATTCTCTGACCCTTCTAAAAATATCAATTTTTTGCAGATTTTCGTCAAAATTTAAAATGTTTCCAAAACAACGTAAAATGACTATAAATCGTCCTAGAAACTAATTTTAGTGAATTTCGCTTCAATTGGTAAAAGTTGAAAAAATCGTCGAAAAATGCAAAGAGTGCGATTCTCTGACCCTTCTAAAAATATCAATTTTTTGCAGATTTTCGTCAAAATTTAAAATGTTTCCAAAACAACGTAAAATGACTATAAATCGTCCTAGAAACTAATTTTAGTGAATTTCGCTTCAATTGGTAAAAGTTGAAAAAATCGTCGAAAAATGCAAAGAGTGCGATTCTCTGACCCTTCTAAAAATATCAATTTTTTGCAGATTTTCGTCAAAATTTAAAATGTTTCCAAAACAACGTAAAATGACTATAAATCGTCCTAGAAACTAATTTTAGTGATTTTCGCTTCAATCGGTAAAAGTTGAAAAAATCGTCGAAAAATGCAAAGAGTGCGATTCTCTGACCCTTCTAAAAATATCAATTTTTTGCAGATTTTCGTCAAAATTTAAAATGTTTCCAAAACAACGTAAAATGACTATAAATCGTCCTAGAAACTAATTTTAGTGAATTTCGCTTCAATTGGTAAAAGTTGAAAAAATCGTCGAAAAATGCAAAGAGTGCGATTCTCTGACCCTTCTAAAAATATCAATTTTTTGCAGATTTTCGTCAAAATTTAAAATGTTTCCAAAACAACGTAAAATGACTATAAATCGTCCTAGAAACTAATTTTAGTGATTTTCGCTTCAATCGGTAAAAGTTGAAAAAATCGTCGAAAAATGCAAAGAGTGCGATTCTCTGACCCTTCTAAAAATATCAATTTTTTGCAGATTTTCGTCAAAATTTTAAATGTTTCCAAAACAACGTAAAATGACTATAAATCGTCCTAGAAACTAATTTTAGTGAATTTCGCTTCAATTGGTAAAAGTTGAAAAAATCGTCGAAACATGCAAAGAGTGCGATTCTCTGACCCTTCTAAAAATATCAATTTTTTGGCGATTTTGGTCAAAGTTTAACAAGTGCTGCCCAAAACAATGCAAAATGGCTATAAATCGTCTTAAAACTATATTTTATTAATTTCCGGTTCAAACGGAAAAAGTTGAAATTATCGTCGAAAAAAGTGAAAAAATGGTGTATATATACCTTTGAAATATTCCAATTTTTTTGGCGATTTTGGTCAAAGTTTAACAAGTGCTGCCCAAAACTAATTTTTTTAATTTAGAAACTAATTTTAGTGAATTTCGCTTCAATTGGTAAAAGTTGAAAAAATCGTCGAAAAATGCAAAGAGTGCGATTCTCTGACCCTTCTAAAAATATCAATTTTTTGCAGATTTTCGTCAAAATTTAAAATGTTTCCAAAACAACGTAAAATGACTATAAATCGTCCTAGAAACTAATTTTAGTGAATTTCGCTTCAATTGGTAAAAGTTGAAAAAATCGTCGAAAAATGCAAAGAGTGCGATTCTCTGACCCTTCTAAAAATATCAATTTTTTGCAGATTTTCGTCAAAATTTAAAATGTTTCCAAAACAACGTAAAATGACTATAAATCGTCCTATAAACTAATTTTAGTGAATTTCGCTTCAATTGGTAAAAGTTGAAAAAATCGTCGAAACATGCAAAGAGTGCGATTCTCTGACCCTTCTAAAAATATCAATTTTTTGCAGATTTTCGTCAAAATTTAAAATGTTTCCAAAACAACGTAAAATGACTATAAATCGTCCTAGAAACTAATTTTAGTGATTTTCGCTTCAATCGGTAAAAGTTGAAAAAATCGTCGAAAAATGCAAAGAGTGCGATTCTCTGACCCTTCTAAAAATATCAATTTTTTGCAGATTTTCGTCAAAATTTAAAATGTTTCCAAAACAACGTAAAATGACTATAAATCGTCCTAGAAACTAATTTTAGTGATTTTCGCTTCAATCGGTAAAAGTTGAAAAAATCGTCGAAAAATGCAAAGAGTGCGATTCTCTGACCCTTCTAAAAATATCAATTTTTTGCAGATTTTCGTCAAAATTTAAAATGTTTCCAAAACAACGTAAAATGACTATAAATCGTCCTAGAAACTAATTTTAGTGAATTTCGCTTCAATTGGTAAAAGTTGAAAAAATCGTCGAAAAATGCAAAGAGTGCGATTCTCTGACCCTTCTAAAAATATCAATTTTTTGCAGATTTTCGTCAAAATTTAAAATGTTTCCAAAACAACGTAAAATGACTATAAATCGTCCTAGAAACTAATTTTAGTGAATTTCGCTTCAATTGGTAAAAGTTGAAAAAATCGTCGAAAAATGCAAAGAGTGCGATTCTCTGACCCTTCTAAAAATATCAATTTTTTGCAGATTTTCGTCAAAATTTAAAATGTTTCCAAAACAACGTAAAATGACTATAAATCGTCCTAGAAACTAATTTTAGTGAATTTCGCTTCAATTGGTAAAAGTTGAAAAAATCGTCGAAAAATGCAAAGAGTGCGATTCTCTGACCCTTCTAAAAATATCAATTTTTTGCAGATTTTCGTCAAAATTTAAAATGTTTCCAAAACAACGTAAAATGACTATAAATCGTCCTAGAAACTAATTTTAGTGAATTTCGCTTCAATTGGTAAAAGTTGAAAAAATCGTCGAAAAATGCAAAGAGTGCGATTCTCTGACCCTTCTAAAAATATCAATTTTTTGCAGATTTTCGTCAAAATTTAAAATGTTTCCAAAACAACGTAAAATGACTATAAATCGTCCTAGAAACTAATTTTAGTGAATTTCGCTTCAATTGGTAAAAGTTGAAAAAATCGTCGAAAAATGCAAAGAGTGCGATTCTCTGACCCTTCTAAAAATATCAATTTTTTGCAGATTTTCGTCAAAATTTAAAATGTTTCCAAAACAACGTAAAATGACTATAAATCGTCCTAGAAACTAATTTTAGTGATTTTCGCTTCAATCGGTAAAAGTTGAAAAAATCGTCGAAAAATGCAAAGAGTGCGATTCTCTGACCCTTCTAAAAATATCAATTTTTTGCAGATTTTCGTCAAAATTTAAAATGTTTCCAAAACAACGTAAAATGACTATAAATCGTCCTAGAAACTAATTTTAGTGAATTTCGCTTCAATTGGTAAAAGTTGAAAAAATCGTCGAAACATGCAAAGAGTGCGATTCTCTGACCCTTCTAAAAATATCAATTTTTTGGCGATTTTGGTCAAAGTTTAACAAGTGCTGCCCAAAACAATGCAAAATGGCTATAAATCGTCTTAAAACTATATTTTATTAATTTCCGGTTCAAACGGAAAAAGTTGAAATTATCGTCGAAAAAAGTGAAAAAATGGTGTATATATACCTTTGAAATATTCCAATTTTTTTGGCGATTTTGGTCAAAGTTTAACAAGTGCTGCCCAAAACTAATTTTTTTAATTTAGAAACTAATTTTAGTGAATTTCGCTTCAATTGGTAAAAGTTGAAAAAATCGTCGAAAAATGCAAAGAGTGCGATTCTCTGACCCTTCTAAAAATATCAATTTTTTGCAGATTTTCGTCAAAATTTAAAATGTTTCCAAAACAACGTAAAATGACTATAAATCGTCCTAGAAACTAATTTTAGTGAATTTCGCTTCAATTGGTAAAAGTTGAAAAAATCGTCGAAAAATGCAAAGAGTGCGATTCTCTGACCCTTCTAAAAATATCAATTTTTTGCAGATTTTCGTCAAAATTTAAAATGTTTCCAAAACAACGTAAAATGACTATAAATCGTCCTAGAAACTAATTTTAGTGAATTTCGCTTCAATCGGTAAAAGTTGAAAAAATCGTCGAAAAATGCAAAGAGTGCGATTCTCTGACCCTTCTAAAAATATCAATTTTTTGCAGATTTTCGTCAAAATTTAAAATGTTTCCAAAACAACGTAAAATGACTATAAATCGTCCTAGAAACTAATTTTAGTGAATTTCGCTTCAATCGGTAAAAGTTGAAAAAATCGTCGAAAAATGCAAAGAGTGCGATTCTCTGACCCTTCTAAAAATATCAATTTTTTGCAGATTTTCGTCAAAATTTAAAATGTTTCCAAAACAACGTAAAATGACTATAAATCGTCCTAGAAACTAATTTTAGTGAATTTCGCTTCAATTGGTAAAAGTTGAAAAAATCGTCGAAAAATGCAAAGAGTGCGATTCTCTGACCCTTCTAAAAATATCAATTTTTTGCAGATTTTCGTCAAAATTTAAAATGTTTCCAAAACAACGTAAAATGACTATAAATCGTCCTAGAAACTAATTTTAGTGAATTTCGCTTCAATCGGTAAAAGTTGAAAAAATCGTCGAAAAATGCAAAGAGTGCGATTCTCTGACCCTTCTAAAAATATCATTTTTTTGCAGATTTTCGTCAAAATTTAAAATGTTTCCAAAACAACGTAAAATGACTATAAATCGTCCTAGAAACTAATTTTAGTGAATTTCGCTTCAATTGGTAAAAGTTGAAAAAATCGTCGAAAAATGCAAAGAGTGCGATTCTCTGACCCTTCTAAAAATATCAATTTTTTGCAGATTTTCGTCAAAATTTAAAATGTTTCCAAAACAACGTAAAATGACTATAAATCGTCCTAGAAACTAATTTTAGTGAATTTCGCTTCAATTGGTAAAAGTTGAAAAAATCGTCGAAAAATGCAAAGAGTGCGATTCTCTGACCCTTCTAAAAATATCAATTTTTTGCAGATTTTCGTCAAAATTTAAAATGTTTCCAAAACAACGTAAAATGACTATAAATCGTCCTAGAAACTAATTTTAGTGAATTTCGCTTCAATCGGTAAAAGTTGAAAAAATCGTCGAAAAATGCAAAGAGTGCGATTCTCTGACCCTTCTAAAAATATCAATTTTTTGCAGATTTTCGTCAAAATTTAAAATGTTTCCAAAACAACGTAAAATGACTATAAATCGTCCTAGAAACTAATTTTAGTGAATTTCGCTTCAATTGGTAAAAGTTGAAAAAATCGTCGAAAAATGCAAAGAGTGCGATTCTCTGACCCTTCTAAAAATATCAATTTTTTGCAGATTTTCGTCAAAATTTAAAATGTTTCCAAAACAACGTAAAATGACTATAAATCGTCCTAGAAACTAATTTTAGTGAATTTCGCTTCAATCGGTAAAAGTTGAAAAAATCGTCGAAAAATGCAAAGAGTGCGATTCTCTGACCCTTCTAAAAATATCAATTTTTTGCAGATTTTCGTCAAAATTTAAAATGTTTCCAAAACAACGTAAAATGACTATAAATCGTCCTAGAAACTAATTTTAGTGAATTTCGCTTCAATTGGTAAAAGTTGAAAAAATCGTCGAAAAATGCAAAGAGTGCGATTCTCTGACCCTTCTAAAAATATCAATTTTTTGCAGATTTTCGTCAAAATTTAAAATGTTTCCAAAACAACGTAAAATGACTATAAATCGTCCTAGAAACTAATTTTAGTGAATTTCGCTTCAATTGGTAAAAGTTGAAAAAATCGTCGAAAAATGCAAAGAGTGCGATTCTCTGACCCTTCTAAAAATATCAATTTTTTGCAGATTTTCGTCAAAATTTAAAATGTTTCCAAAACAACGTAAAATGACTATAAATCGTCCTAGAAACTAATTTTAGTGAATTTCGCTTCAATCGGTAAAAGTTGAAAAAATCGTCGAAAAATGCAAAGAGTGCGATTCTCTGACCCTTCTAAAAATATCAATTTTTTGCAGATTTTCGTCAAAATTTAAAATGTTTCCAAAACAACGTAAAATGACTATAAATCGTCCTAGAAACTAATTTTAGTGAATTTCGCTTCAATCGGTAAAAGTTGAAAAAATCGTCGAAAAATGCAAAGAGTGCGATTCTCTGACCCTTCTAAAAATATCAATTTTTTGCAGATTTTCGTCAAAATTTAAAATGTTTCCAAAACAACGTAAAATGACTATAAATCGTCCTAGAAACTAATTTTAGTGAATTTCGCTTCAATTGGTAAAAGTTGAAAAAATCGTCGAAAAATGCAAAGAGTGCGATTCTCTGACCCTTCTAAAAATATCAATTTTTTGCAGATTTTCGTCAAAATTTAAAATGTTTCCAAAACAACGTAAAATGACTATAAATCGTCCTAGAAACTAATTTTAGTGATTTTCGCTTCAATCGGTAAAAGTTGAAAAAATCGTCGAAAAATGCAAAGAGTGCGATTCTCTGACCCTTCTAAAAATATCAATTTTTTGCAGATTTTCGTCAAAATTTAAAATGTTTCCAAAACAACGTAAAATGACTATAAATCGTCCTAGAAACTAATTTTAGTGATTTTCGCTTCAATCGGTAAAAGTTGAAAAAATCGTCGAAAAATGCAAAGAGTGCGATTCTCTGACCCTTCTAAAAATATCAATTTTTTGCAGATTTTCGTCAAAATTTAAAATGTTTCCAAAACAACGTAAAATGACTATAAATCGTCCTAGAAACTAATTTTAGTGAATTTCGCTTCAATTGGTAAAAGTTGAAAAAATCGTCGAAAAATGCAAAGAGTGCGATTCTCTGACCCTTCTAAAAATATCAATTTTTTGCAGATTTTCGTCAAAATTTAAAATGTTTCCAAAACAACGTAAAATGACTATAAATCGTCCTAGAAACTAATTTTAGTGAATTTCGCTTCAATTGGTAAAAGTTGAAAAAATCGTCGAAAAATGCAAAGAGTGCGATTCTCTGACCCTTCTAAAAATATCAATTTTTTGCAGATTTTCGTCAAAATTTAAAATGTTTCCAAAACAACGTAAAATGACTATAAATCGTCCTAGAAACTAATTTTAGTGAATTTCGCTTCAATTGGTAAAAGTTGAAAAAATCGTCGAAAAATGCAAAGAGTGCGATTCTCTGACCCTTCTAAAAATATCAATTTTTTGCAGATTTTCGTCAAAATTTAAAATGTTTCCAAAACAACGTAAAATGACTATAAATCGTCCTAGAAACTAATTTTAGTGAATTTCGCTTCAATTGGTAAAAGTTGAAAAAATCGTCGAAAAATGCAAAGAGTGCGATTCTCTGACCCTTCTAAAAATATCAATTTTTTGCAGATTTTCGTCAAAATTTAAAATGTTTCCAAAACAACGTAAAATGACTATAAATCGTCCTAGAAACTAATTTTAGTGAATTTCGCTTCAATTGGTAAAAGTTGAAAAAATCGTCGAAAAATGCAAAGAGTGCGATTCTCTGACCCTTCTAAAAATATCAATTTTTTGCAGATTTTCGTCAAAATTTAAAATGTTTCCAAAACAACGTAAAATGACTATAAATCGTCCTAGAAACTAATTTTAGTGAATTTCGCTTCAATCGGTAAAAGTTGAAAAAATCGTCGAAAAATGCAAAGAGTGCGATTCTCTGACCCTTCTAAAAATATCAATTTTTTGCAGATTTTCGTCAAAATTTAAAATGTTTCCAAAACAACGTAAAATGACTATAAATCGTCCTAGAAACTAATTTTAGTGAATTTCGCTTCAATCGGTAAAAGTTGAAAAAATCGTCGAAAAATGCAAAGAGTGCGATTCTCTGACCCTTCTAAAAATATCAATTTTTTGCAGATTTTCGTCAAAATTTAAAATGTTTCCAAAACAACGTAAAATGACTATAAATCGTCCTAGAAACTAATTTTAGTGAATTTCGCTTCAATTGGTAAAAGTTGAAAAAATCGTCGAAAAATGCAAAGAGTGCGATTCTCTGACCCTTCTAAAAATATCAATTTTTTGCAGATTTTCGTCAAAATTTAAAATGTTTCCAAAACAACGTAAAATGACTATAAATCGTCCTAGAAACTAATTTTAGTGAATTTCGCTTCAATCGGTAAAAGTTGAAAAAATCGTCGAAAAATGCAAAGAGTGCGATTCTCTGACCCTTCTAAAAATATCATTTTTTTGCAGATTTTCGTCAAAATTTAAAATGTTTCCAAAACAACGTAAAATGACTATAAATCGTCCTAGAAACTAATTTTAGTGAATTTCGCTTCAATTGGTAAAAGTTGAAAAAATCGTCGAAAAATGCAAAGAGTGCGATTCTCTGACCCTTCTAAAAATATCAATTTTTTGCAGATTTTCGTCAAAATTTAAAATGTTTCCAAAACAACGTAAAATGACTATAAATCGTCCTAGAAACTAATTTTAGTGAATTTCGCTTCAATTGGTAAAAGTTGAAAAAATCGTCGAAAAATGCAAAGAGTGCGATTCTCTGACCCTTCTAAAAATATCAATTTTTTGCAGATTTTCGTCAAAATTTAAAATGTTTCCAAAACAACGTAAAATGACTATAAATCGTCCTAGAAACTAATTTTAGTGAATTTCGCTTCAATCGGTAAAAGTTGAAAAAATCGTCGAAAAATGCAAAGAGTGCGATTCTCTGACCCTTCTAAAAATATCAATTTTTTGCAGATTTTCGTCAAAATTTAAAATGTTTCCAAAACAACGTAAAATGACTATAAATCGTCCTAGAAACTAATTTTAGTGAATTTCGCTTCAATTGGTAAAAGTTGAAAAAATCGTCGAAAAATGCAAAGAGTGCGATTCTCTGACCCTTCTAAAAATATCAATTTTTTGCAGATTTTCGTCAAAATTTAAAATGTTTCCAAAACAACGTAAAATGACTATAAATCGTCCTAGAAACTAATTTTAGTGAATTTCGCTTCAATCGGTAAAAGTTGAAAAAATCGTCGAAAAATGCAAAGAGTGCGATTCTCTGACCCTTCTAAAAATATCAATTTTTTGCAGATTTTCGTCAAAATTTAAAATGTTTCCAAAACAACGTAAAATGACTATAAATCGTCCTAGAAACTAATTTTAGTGAATTTCGCTTCAATTGGTAAAAGTTGAAAAAATCGTCGAAAAATGCAAAGAGTGCGATTCTCTGACCCTTCTAAAAATATCAATTTTTTGCAGATTTTCGTCAAAATTTAAAATGTTTCCAAAACAACGTAAAATGACTATAAATCGTCCTAGAAACTAATTTTAGTGAATTTCGCTTCAATTGGTAAAAGTTGAAAAAATCGTCGAAAAATGCAAAGAGTGCGATTCTCTGACCCTTCTAAATATATCAATTTTTTGCAGATTTTCGTCAAAATTTAAAATGTTTCCAAAACAACGTAAAATGACTATAAATCGTCCTAGAAACTAATTTTAGTGAATTTCGCTTCAATCGGTAAAAGTTGAAAAAATCGTCGAAAAATGCAAAGAGTGCGATTCTCTGACCCTTCTAAAAATATCAATTTTTTGCAGATTTTCGTCAAAATTTAAAATGTTTCCAAAACAACGTAAAATGACTATAAATCGTCCTAGAAACTAATTTTAGTGAATTTCGCTTCAATCGGTAAAAGTTGAAAAAATCGTCGAAAAATGCAAAGAGTGCGATTCTCTGACCCTTCTAAAAATATCAATTTTTTGCAGATTTTCGTCAAAATTTAAAATGTTTCCAAAACAACGTAAAATGACTATAAATCGTCCTAGAAACTAATTTTAGTGAATTTCGCTTCAATTGGTAAAAGTTGAAAAAATCGTCGAAAAATGCAAAGAGTGCGATTCTCTGACCCTTCTAAAAATATCAATTTTTTGCAGATTTTCGTCAAAATTTAAAATGTTTCCAAAACAACGTAAAATGACTATAAATCGTCCTAGAAACTAATTTTAGTGAATTTCGCTTCAATTGGTAAAAGTTGAAAAAATCGTCGAAAAATGCAAAGAGTGCGATTCTCTGACCCTTCTAAAAATATCAATTTTTTGCAGATTTTCGTCAAAATTTAAAATGTTTCCAAAACAACGTAAAATGACTATAAATCGTCCTAGAAACTAATTTTAGTGAATTTCGCTTCAATCGGTAAAAGTTGAAAAAATCGTCGAAAAATGCAAAGAGTGCGATTCTCTGACCCTTCTAAAAATATCAATTTTTTGGCGATTTTGGTCAAAGTTTAACAAGTGCTGCCCAAAACAATGCAAAATGGCTATAAATCGTCTTAAAACTATATTTTATTAATTTCCGGTTCAAACGGAAAAAGTTGAAATTATCGTCGAAAAAAGTGAAAAAATGGTGTATATATACCTTTGAAATATTCCAATTTTTTTGGCGATTTTGGTCAAAGTTTAACAAGTGCTGCCCAAAACTAATTTTTTTAATTTAGAAACTAATTTTAGTGAATTTCGCTTCAATTGGTAAAAGTTGAAAAAATCGTCGAAAAATGCAAAGAGTGCGATTCTCTGACCCTTCTAAAAATATCAATTTTTTGGCGATTTTGGTCAAAGTTTAACAAGTGCTGCCCAAAACAATGCAAAATGGCTATAAATCGTCTTAAAACTATATTTTATTAATTTCCGGTTCAAACGGAAAAAGTTGAAATTATCGTCGAAAAAAGTGAAAAAATGGTGTATATATACCTTTGAAATATTCCAATTTTTTTGGCGATTTTGGTCAAAGTTTAACAAGTGCTGCCCAAAACTAATTTTTTTAATTTAGAAACTAATTTTAGTGAATTTCGCTTCAATTGGTAAAAGTTGAAAAAATCGTCGAAAAATGCAAAGAGTGCGATTCTCTGACCCTTCTAAAAATATCAATTTTTTGCAGATTTTCGTCAAAATTTAAAATGTTTCCAAAACAACGTAAAATGACTATAAATCGTCCTAGAAACTAATTTTAGTGAATTTCGCTTCAATTGGTAAAAGTTGAAAAAATCGTCGAAAAATGCAAAGAGTGCGATTCTCTGACCCTTCTAAAAATATCAATTTTTTGGCGATTTTGGTCAAAGTTTAACAAGTGCTGCCCAAAACAATGCAAAATGGCTATAAATCGTCTTAAAACTATATTTTATTAATTTCCGGTTCAAACGGAAAAAGTTGAAATTATCGTCGAAAAAAGTGAAAAAATGGTGTATATATACCTTTGAAATATTCCAATTTTTTTGGCGATTTTGGTCAAAGTTTAACAAGTGCTGCCCAAAACTAATTTTTTTAATTTAGAAACTAATTTTAGTGAATTTCGCTTCAATTGGTAAAAGTTGAAAAAATCGTCGAAAAATGCAAAGAGTGCGATTCTCTGACCCTTCTAAAAATATCAATTTTTTGCAGATTTTCGTCAAAATTTAAAATGTTTCCAAAACAACGTAAAATGACTATAAATCGTCCTAGAAACTAATTTTAGTGAATTTCGCTTCAATTGGTAAAAGTTGAAAAAATCGTCGAAAAATGCAAAGAGTGCGATTCTCTGACCCTTCTAAAAATATCAATTTTTTGCAGATTTTCGTCAAAATTTAAAATGTTTCCAAAACAACGTAAAATGACTATAAATCGTCCTAGAAACTAATTTTAGTGAATTTCGCTTCAATCGGTAAAAGTTGAAAAAATCGTCGAAAAATGCAAAGAGTGCGATTCTCTGACCCTTCTAAAAATATCAATTTTTTGCAGATTTTCGTCAAAATTTAAAATGTTTCCAAAACAACGTAAAATGACTATAAATCGTCCTAGAAACTAATTTTAGTGAATTTCGCTTCAATCGGTAAAAGTTGAAAAAATCGTCGAAAAATGCAAAGAGTGCGATTCTCTGACCCTTCTAAAAATATCAATTTTTTGGCGATTTTGGTCAAAGTTTAACAAGTGCTGCCCAAAACAATGCAAAATGGCTATAAATCGTCTTAAAACTATATTTTATTAATTTCCGGTTCAAACGGAAAAAGTTGAAATTATCGTCGAAAAAAGTGAAAAAATGGTGTATATATACCTTTGAAATATTCCAATTTTTTTGGCGATTTTGGTCAAAGTTTAACAAGTGCTGCCCAAAACTAATTTTTTTAATTTAGAAACTAATTTTAGTGAATTTCGCTTCAATTGGTAAAAGTTGAAAAAATCGTCGAAAAATGCAAAGAGTGCGATTCTCTGACCCTTCTAAAAATATCAATTTTTTGGCGATTTTGGTCAAAGTTTAACAAGTGCTGCCCAAAACAATGCAAAATGGCTATAAATCGTCTTAAAACTATATTTTATTAATTTCCGGTTCAAACGGAAAAAGTTGAAATTATCGTCGAAAAAAGTGAAAAAATGGTGTATATATACCTTTGAAATATTCCAATTTTTTTGGCGATTTTGGTCAAAGTTTAACAAGTGCTGCCCAAAACTAATTTTTTTAATTTAGAAACTAATTTTAGTGAATTTCGCTTCAATTGGTAAAAGTTGAAAAAATCGTCGAAAAATGCAAAGAGTGCGATTCTCTGACCCTTCTAAAAATATCAATTTTTTGCAGATTTTCGTCAAAATTTAAAATGTTTCCAAAACAACGTAAAATGACTATAAATCGTCCTAGAAACTAATTTTAGTGAATTTCGCTTCAATTGGTAAAAGTTGAAAAAATCGTCGAAAAATGCAAAGAGTGCGATTCTCTGACCCTTCTAAAAATATCAATTTTTTGCAGATTTTCGTCAAAATTTAAAATGTTTCCAAAACAACGTAAAATGACTATAAATCGTCCTAGAAACTAATTTTAGTGAATTTCGCTTCAATCGGTAAAAGTTGAAAAAATCGTCGAAAAATGCAAAGAGTGCGATTCTCTGACCCTTCTAAAAATATCAATTTTTTGCAGATTTTCGTCAAAATTTAAAATGTTTCCAAAACAACGTAAAATGACTATAAATCGTCCTAGAAACTAATTTTAGTGAATTTCGCTTCAATCGGTAAAAGTTGAAAAAATCGTCGAAAAATGCAAAGAGTGCGATTCTCTGACCCTTCTAAAAATATCAATTTTTTGCAGATTTTCGTCAAAATTTAAAATGTTTCCAAAACAACGTAAAATGACTATAAATCGTCCTAGAAACTAATTTTAGTGAATTTCGCTTCAATTGGTAAAAGTTGAAAAAATCGTCGAAAAATGCAAAGAGTGCGATTCTCTGACCCTTCTAAAAATATCAATTTTTTGCAGATTTTCGTCAAAATTTAAAATGTTTCCAAAACAACGTAAAATGACTATAAATCGTCCTAGAAACTAATTTTAGTGAATTTCGCTTCAATTGGTAAAAGTTGAAAAAATCGTCGAAAAATGCAAAGAGTGCGATTCTCTGACCCTTCTAAAAATATCAATTTTTTGCAGATTTTCGTCAAAATTTAAAATGTTTCCAAAACAACGTAAAATGACTATAAATCGTCCTAGAAACTAATTTTAGTGAATTTCGCTTCAATCGGTAAAAGTTGAAAAAATCGTCGAAAAATGCAAAGAGTGCGATTCTCTGACCCTTCTAAAAATATCAATTTTTTGCAGATTTTCGTCAAAATTTAAAATGTTTCCAAAACAACGTAAAATGACTATAAATCGTCCTAGAAACTAATTTTAGTGAATTTCGCTTCAATTGGTAAAAGTTGAAAAAATCGTCGAAAAATGCAAAGAGTGCGATTCTCTGACCCTTCTAAAAATATCAATTTTTTGCAGATTTTCGTCAAAATTTAAAATGTTTCCAAAACAACGTAAAATGACTATAAATCGTCCTAGAAACTAATTTTAGTGAATTTCGCTTCAATCGGTAAAAGTTGAAAAAATCGTCGAAAAATGCAAAGAGTGCGATTCTCTGACCCTTCTAAAAATATCAATTTTTTGCAGATTTTCGTCAAAATTTAAAATGTTTCCAAAACAACGTAAAATGACTATAAATCGTCCTAGAAACTAATTTTAGTGAATTTCGCTTCAATTGGTAAAAGTTGAAAAAATCGTCGAAAAATGCAAAGAGTGCGATTCTCTGACCCTTCTGAAAATATCAATTTTTTGCAGATTTTCGTCAAAATTTAAAATGTTTCCAAAACAACGTAAAATGACTATAAATCGTCCTAGAAACTAATTTTAGTGAATTTCGCTTCAATTGGTAAAAGTTGAAAAAATCGTCGAAAAATGCAAAGAGTGCGATTCTCTGACCCTTCTAAAAATATCAATTTTTTGCAGATTTTCGTCAAAATTTAAAATGTTTCCAAAACAACGTAAAATGACTATAAATCGTCCTAGAAACTAATTTTAGTGAATTTCGCTTCAATCGGTAAAAGTTGAAAAAATCGTCGAAAAATGCAAAGAGTGCGATTCTCTGACCCTTCTAAAAATATCAATTTTTTGCAGATTTTCGTCAAAATTTAAAATGTTTCCAAAACAACGTAAAATGACTATAAATCGTCCTAGAAACTAATTTTAGTGAATTTCGCTTCAATCGGTAAAAGTTGAAAAAATCGTCGAAAAATGCAAAGAGTGCGATTCTCTGACCCTTCTAAAAATATCAATTTTTTGCAGATTTTCGTCAAAATTTAAAATGTTTCCAAAACAACGTAAAATGACTATAAATCGTCCTAGAAACTAATTTTAGTGAATTTCGCTTCAATTGGTAAAAGTTGAAAAAATCGTCGAAAAATGCAAAGAGTGCGATTCTCTGACCCTTCTAAAAATATCAATTTTTTGCAGATTTTCGTCAAAATTTAAAATGTTTCCAAAACAACGTAAAATGACTATAAATCGTCCTAGAAACTAATTTTAGTGAATTTCGCTTCAATCGGTAAAAGTTGAAAAAATCGTCGAAAAATGCAAAGAGTGCGATTCTCTGACCCTTCTAAAAATATCAATTTTTTGCAGATTTTCGTCAAAATTTAAAATGTTTCCAAAACAACGTAAAATGACTATAAATCGTCCTAGAAACTAATTTTAGTGAATTTCGCTTCAATTGGTAAAAGTTGAAAAAATCGTCGAAAAATGCAAAGAGTGCGATTCTCTGACCCTTCTAAAAATATCAATTTTTTGCAGATTTTCGTCAAAATTTAAAATGTTTCCAAAACAACGTAAAATGACTATAAATCGTCCTAGAAACTAATTTTAGTGAATTTCGCTTCAATTGGTAAAAGTTGAAAAAATCGTCGAAAAATGCAAAGAGTGCGATTCTCTGACCCTTCTAAAAATATCAATTTTTTGCAGATTTTCGTCAAAATTTAAAATGTTTCCAAAACAACGTAAAATGACTATAAATCGTCCTAGAAACTAATTTTAGTGAATTTCGCTTCAATCGGTAAAAGTTGAAAAAATCGTCGAAAAATGCAAAGAGTGCGATTCTCTGACCCTTCTAAAAATATCAATTTTTTGGCGATTTTGGTCAAAGTTTAACAAGTGCTGCCCAAAACAATGCAAAATGGCTATAAATCGTCTTAAAACTATATTTTATTAATTTCCGGTTCAAACGGAAAAAGTTGAAATTATCGTCGAAAAAAGTGAAAAAATGGTGTATATATACCTTTGAAATATTCCAATTTTTTTGGCGATTTTGGTCAAAGTTTAACAAGTGCTGCCCAAAACTAATTTTTTTAATTTAGAAACTAATTTTAGTGAATTTCGCTTCAATTGGTAAAAGTTGAAAAAATCGTCGAAAAATGCAAAGAGTGCGATTCTCTGACCCTTCTAAAAATATCAATTTTTTGCAGATTTTCGTCAAAATTTAAAATGTTTCCAAAACAACGTAAAATGACTATAAATCGTCCTAGAAACTAATTTTAGTGAATTTCGCTTCAATTGGTAAAAGTTGAAAAAATCGTCGAAAAATGCAAAGAGTGCGATTCTCTGACCCTTCTAAAAATATCAATTTTTTGCAGATTTTCGTCAAAATTTAAAATGTTTCCAAAACAACGTAAAATGACTATAAATCGTCCTAGAAACTAATTTTAGTGAATTTCGCTTCAATTGGTAAAAGTTGAAAAAATCGTCGAAAAATGCAAAGAGTGCGATTCTCTGACCCTTCTAAAAATATCAATTTTTTGCAGATTTTCGTCAAAATTTAAAATGTTTCCAAAACAACGTAAAATGACTATAAATCGTCCTAGAAACTAATTTTAGTGAATTTCGCTTCAATTGGTAAAAGTTGAAAAAATCGTCGAAAAATGCAAAGAGTGCGATTCTCTGACCCTTCTAAAAATATCAATTTTTTGCAGATTTTCGTCAAAATTTAAAATGTTTCCAAAACAACGTAAAATGACTATAAATCGTCCTAGAAACTAATTTTAGTGAATTTCGCTTCAATCGGTAAAAGTTGAAAAAATCGTCGAAAAATGCAAAGAGTGCGATTCTCTGACCCTTCTAAAAATATCAATTTTTTGGCGATTTTGGTCAAAGTTTAACAAGTGCTGCCCAAAACAATGCAAAATGGCTATAAATCGTCTTAAAACTATATTTTATTAATTTCCGGTTCAAACGGAAAAAGTTGAAATTATCGTCGAAAAAAGTGAAAAAATGGTGTATATATACCTTTGAAATATTCCAATTTTTTTGGCGATTTTGGTCAAAGTTTAACAAGTGCTGCCCAAAACTAATTTTTTTAATTTAGAAACTAATTTTAGTGAATTTCGCTTCAATTGGTAAAAGTTGAAAAAATCGTCGAAAAATGCAAAGAGTGCGATTCTCTGACCCTTCTAAAAATATCAATTTTTTGGCGATTTTGGTCAAAGTTTAACAAGTGCTGCCCAAAACAATGCAAAATGGCTATAAATCGTCTTAAAACTATATTTTATTAATTTCCGGTTCAAACGGAAAAAGTTGAAATTATCGTCGAAAAAAGTGAAAAAATGGTGTATATATACCTTTGAAATATTCCAATTTTTTTGGCGATTTTGGTCAAAGTTTAACAAGTGCTGCCCAAAACTAATTTTTTTAATTTAGAAACTAATTTTAGTGAATTTCGCTTCAATTGGTAAAAGTTGAAAAAATCGTCGAAAAATGCAAAGAGTGCGATTCTCTGACCCTTCTAAAAATATCAATTTTTTGCAGATTTTCGTCAAAATTTAAAATGTTTCCAAAACAACGTAAAATGACTATAAATCGTCCTAGAAACTAATTTTAGTGAATTTCGCTTCAATTGGTAAAAGTTGAAAAAATCGTCGAAAAATGCAAAGAGTGCGATTCTCTGACCCTTCTAAAAATATCAATTTTTTGCAGATTTTCGTCAAAATTTAAAATGTTTCCAAAACAACGTAAAATGACTATAAATCGTCCTAGAAACTAATTTTAGTGAATTTCGCTTCAATCGGTAAAAGTTGAAAAAATCGTCGAAAAATGCAAAGAGTGCGATTCTCTGACCCTTCTAAAAATATCAATTTTTTGCAGATTTTCGTCAAAATTTAAAATGTTTCCAAAACAACGTAAAATGACTATAAATCGTCCTAGAAACTAATTTTAGTGAATTTCGCTTCAATCGGTAAAAGTTGAAAAAATCGTCGAAAAATGCAAAGAGTGCGATTCTCTGACCCTTCTAAAAATATCAATTTTTTGCAGATTTTCGTCAAAATTTAAAATGTTTCCAAAACAACGTAAAATGACTATAAATCGTCCTAGAAACTAATTTTAGTGAATTTCGCTTCAATTGGTAAAAGTTGAAAAAATCGTCGAAAAATGCAAAGAGTGCGATTCTCTGACCCTTCTAAAAATATCAATTTTTTGCAGATTTTCGTCAAAATTTAAAATGTTTCCAAAACAACGTAAAATGACTATAAATCGTCCTAGAAACTAATTTTAGTGAATTTCGCTTCAATTGGTAAAAGTTGAAAAAATCGTCGAAAAATGCAAAGAGTGCGATTCTCTGACCCTTCTAAAAATATCAATTTTTTGCAGATTTTCGTCAAAATTTAAAATGTTTCCAAAACAACGTAAAATGACTATAAATCGTCCTAGAAACTAATTTTAGTGAATTTCGCTTCAATTGGTAAAAGTTGAAAAAATCGTCGAAAAATGCAAAGAGTGCGATTCTCTGACCCTTCTAAAAATATCAATTTTTTGCAGATTTTCGTCAAAATTTAAAATGTTTCCAAAACAACGTAAAATGACTATAAATCGTCCTAGAAACTAATTTTAGTGAATTTCGCTTCAATTGGTAAAAGTTGAAAAAATCGTCGAAAAATGCAAAGAGTGCGATTCTCTGACCCTTCTAAAAATATCAATTTTTTGCAGATTTTCGTCAAAATTTAAAATGTTTCCAAAACAACGTAAAATGACTATAAATCGTCCTAGAAACTAATTTTAGTGAATTTCGCTTCAATCGGTAAAAGTTGAAAAAATCGTCGAAAAATGCAAAGAGTGCGATTCTCTGACCCTTCTAAAAATATCAATTTTTTGGCGATTTTGGTCAAAGTTTAACAAGTGCTGCCCAAAACAATGCAAAATGGCTATAAATCGTCTTAAAACTATATTTTATTAATTTCCGGTTCAAACGGAAAAAGTTGAAATTATCGTCGAAAAAAGTGAAAAAATGGTGTATATATACCTTTGAAATATTCCAATTTTTTTGGCGATTTTGGTCAAAGTTTAACAAGTGCTGCCCAAAACTAATTTTTTTAATTTAGAAACTAATTTTAGTGAATTTCGCTTCAATTGGTAAAAGTTGAAAAAATCGTCGAAAAATGCAAAGAGTGCGATTCTCTGACCCTTCTAAAAATATCAATTTTTTGGCGATTTTGGTCAAAGTTTAACAAGTGCTGCCCAAAACAATGCAAAATGGCTATAAATCGTCTTAAAACTATATTTTATTAATTTCCGGTTCAAACGGAAAAAGTTGAAATTATCGTCGAAAAAAGTGAAAAAATGGTGTATATATACCTTTGAAATATTCCAATTTTTTTGGCGATTTTGGTCAAAGTTTAACAAGTGCTGCCCAAAACTAATTTTTTTAATTTAGAAACTAATTTTAGTGAATTTCGCTTCAATTGGTAAAAGTTGAAAAAATCGTCGAAAAATGCAAAGAGTGCGATTCTCTGACCCTTCTAAAAATATCAATTTTTTGCAGATTTTCGTCAAAATTTAAAATGTTTCCAAAACAACGTAAAATGACTATAAATCGTCCTAGAAACTAATTTTAGTGAATTTCGCTTCAATTGGTAAAAGTTGAAAAAATCGTCGAAAAATGCAAAGAGTGCGATTCTCTGACCCTTCTAAAAATATCAATTTTTTGCAGATTTTCGTCAAAATTTAAAATGTTTCCAAAACAACGTAAAATGACTATAAATCGTCCTAGAAACTAATTTTAGTGAATTTCGCTTCAATCGGTAAAAGTTGAAAAAATCGTCGAAAAATGCAAAGAGTGCGATTCTCTGACCCTTCTAAAAATATCAATTTTTTGCAGATTTTCGTCAAAATTTAAAATGTTTCCAAAACAACGTAAAATGACTATAAATCGTCCTAGAAACTAATTTTAGTGAATTTCGCTTCAATCGGTAAAAGTTGAAAAAATCGTCGAAAAATGCAAAGAGTGCGATTCTCTGACCCTTCTAAAAATATCAATTTTTTGCAGATTTTCGTCAAAATTTAAAATGTTTCCAAAACAACGTAAAATGACTATAAATCGTCCTAGAAACTAATTTTAGTGAATTTCGCTTCAATTGGTAAAAGTTGAAAAAATCGTCGAAAAATGCAAAGAGTGCGATTCTCTGACCCTTCTAAAAATATCAATTTTTTGCAGATTTTCGTCAAAATTTAAAATGTTTCCAAAACAACGTAAAATGACTATAAATCGTCCTAGAAACTAATTTTAGTGAATTTCGCTTCAATCGGTAAAAGTTGAAAAAATCGTCGAAAAATGCAAAGAGTGCGATTCTCTGACCCTTCTAAAAATATCAATTTTTTGGCGATTTTGGTCAAAGTTTAACAAGTGCTGCCCAAAACAATGCAAAATGGCTATAAATCGTCTTAAAACTATATTTTATTAATTTCCGGTTCAAACGGAAAAAGTTGAAATTATCGTCGAAAAAAGTGAAAAAATGGTGTATATATACCTTTGAAATATTCCAATTTTTTTGGCGATTTTGGTCAAAGTTTAACAAGTGCTGCCCAAAACTAATTTTTTTAATTTAGAAACTAATTTTAGTGAATTTCGCTTCAATTGGTAAAAGTTGAAAAAATCGTCGAAAAATGCAAAGAGTGCGATTCTCTGACCCTTCTAAAAATATCAATTTTTTGGCGATTTTGGTCAAAGTTTAACAAGTGCTGCCCAAAACAATGCAAAATGGCTATAAATCGTCTTAAAACTATATTTTATTAATTTCCGGTTCAAACGGAAAAAGTTGAAATTATCGTCGAAAAAAGTGAAAAAATGGTGTATATATACCTTTGAAATATTCCAATTTTTTTGGCGATTTTGGTCAAAGTTTAACAAGTGCTGCCCAAAACTAATTTTTTTAATTTAGAAACTAATTTTAGTGAATTTCGCTTCAATTGGTAAAAGTTGAAAAAATCGTCGAAAAATGCAAAGAGTGCGATTCTCTGACCCTTCTAAAAATATCAATTTTTTGCAGATTTTCGTCAAAATTTAAAATGTTTCCAAAACAACGTAAAATGACTATAAATCGTCCTAGAAACTAATTTTAGTGAATTTCGCTTCAATTGGTAAAAGTTGAAAAAATCGTCGAAAAATGCAAAGAGTGCGATTCTCTGACCCTTCTAAAAATATCAATTTTTTGGCGATTTTGGTCAAAGTTTAACAAGTGCTGCCCAAAACAATGCAAAATGGCTATAAATCGTCTTAAAACTATATTTTATTAATTTCCGGTTCAAACGGAAAAAGTTGAAATTATCGTCGAAAAAAGTGAAAAAATGGTGTATATATACCTTTGAAATATTCCAATTTTTTTGGCGATTTTGGTCAAAGTTTAACAAGTGCTGCCCAAAACTAATTTTTTTAATTTAGAAACTAATTTTAGTGAATTTCGCTTCAATTGGTAAAAGTTGAAAAAATCGTCGAAAAATGCAAAGAGTGCGATTCTCTGACCCTTCTAAAAATATCAATTTTTTGCAGATTTTCGTCAAAATTTAAAATGTTTCCAAAACAACGTAAAATGACTATAAATCGTCCTAGAAACTAATTTTAGTGAATTTCGCTTCAATTGGTAAAAGTTGAAAAAATCGTCGAAAAATGCAAAGAGTGCGATTCTCTGACCCTTCTAAAAATATCAATTTTTTGCAGATTTTCGTCAAAATTTAAAATGTTTCCAAAACAACGTAAAATGACTATAAATCGTCCTAGAAACTAATTTTAGTGAATTTCGCTTCAATCGGTAAAAGTTGAAAAAATCGTCGAAAAATGCAAAGAGTGCGATTCTCTGACCCTTCTAAAAATATCAATTTTTTGCAGATTTTCGTCAAAATTTAAAATGTTTCCAAAACAACGTAAAATGACTATAAATCGTCCTAGAAACTAATTTTAGTGAATTTCGCTTCAATCGGTAAAAGTTGAAAAAATCGTCGAAAAATGCAAAGAGTGCGATTCTCTGACCCTTCTAAAAATATCAATTTTTTGCAGATTTTCGTCAAAATTTAAAATGTTTCCAAAACAACGTAAAATGACTATAAATCGTCCTAGAAACTAATTTTAGTGAATTTCGCTTCAATTGGTAAAAGTTGAAAAAATCGTCGAAAAATGCAAAGAGTGCGATTCTCTGACCCTTCTAAAAATATCAATTTTTTGCAGATTTTCGTCAAAATTTAAAATGTTTCCAAAACAACGTAAAATGACTATAAATCGTCCTAGAAACTAATTTTAGTGAATTTCGCTTCAATCGGTAAAAGTTGAAAAAATCGTCGAAAAATGCAAAGAGTGCGATTCTCTGACCCTTCTAAAAATATCAATTTTTTGCAGATTTTCGTCAAAATTTAAAATGTTTCCAAAACAACGTAAAATGACTATAAATCGTCCTAGAAACTAATTTTAGTGAATTTCGCTTCAATTGGTAAAAGTTGAAAAAATCGTCGAAAAATGCAGAGTGCGATTCTCTGACCCTTCTAAAAATATCAATTTTTTGCAGATTTTCGTCAAAATTTAAAATGTTTCCAAAACAACGTAAAATGACTATAAATCGTCCTAGAAACTAATTTTAGTGAATTTCGCTTCAATCGGTAAAAGTTGAAAAAATCGTCGAAAAATGCAAAGAGTGCGATTCTCTGACCCTTCTAAAAATATCAATTTTTTGCAGATTTTCGTCAAAATTTAAAATGTTTCCAAAACAACGTAAAATGACTATAAATCGTCCTAGAAACTAATTTTAGTGAATTTCGCTTCAATTGGTAAAAGTTGAAAAAATCGTCGAAAAATGCAAAGAGTGCGATTCTCTGACCCTTCTAAAAATATCAATTTTTTGCAGATTTTCGTCAAAATTTAAAATGTTTCCAAAACAACGTAAAATGACTATAAATCGTCCTAGAAACTAATTTTAGTGAATTTCGCTTCAATCGGTAAAAGTTGAAAAAATCGTCGAAAAATGCAAAGAGTGCGATTCTCTGACCCTTCTAAAAATATCAATTTTTTGCAGATTTTCGTCAAAATTTAAAATGTTTCCAAAACAACGTAAAATGACTATAAATCGTCCTAGAAACTAATTTTAGTGAATTTCGCTTCAATTGGTAAAAGTTGAAAAAATCGTCGAAAAATGCAAAGAGTGCGATTCTCTGACCCTTCTAAAAATATCAATTTTTTGCAGATTTTCGTCAAAATTTAAAATGTTTCCAAAACAACGTAAAATGACTATAAATCGTCCTAGAAACTAATTTTAGTGATTTTCGCTTCAATCGGTAAAAGTTGAAAAAATCGTCGAAAAATGCAAAGAGTGCGATTCTCTGACCCTTCTAAAAATATCAATTTTTTGCAGATTTTCGTCAAAATTTAAAATGTTTCCAAAACAACGTAAAATGACTATAAATCGTCCTAGAAACTAATTTTAGTGAATTTCGCTTCAATTGGTAAAAGTTGAAAAAATCGTCGAAACATGCAAAGAGTGCGATTCTCTGACCCTTCTAAAAATATCAATTTTTTGGCGATTTTGGTCAAAGTTTAACAAGTGCTGCCCAAAACAATGCAAAATGGCTATAAATCGTCTTAAAACTATATTTTATTAATTTCCGGTTCAAACGGAAAAAGTTGAAATTATCGTCGAAAAAAGTGAAAAAATGGTGTATATATACCTTTGAAATATTCCAATTTTTTTGGCGATTTTGGTCAAAGTTTAACAAGTGCTGCCCAAAACTAATTTTTTTAATTTAGAAACTAATTTTAGTGAATTTCGCTTCAATTGGTAAAAGTTGAAAAAATCGTCGAAAAATGCAAAGAGTGCGATTCTCTGACCCTTCTAAAAATATCAATTTTTTGCAGATTTTCGTCAAAATTTAAAATGTTTCCAAAACAACGTAAAATGACTATAAATCGTCCTAGAAACTAATTTTAGTGAATTTCGCTTCAATTGGTAAAAGTTGAAAAAATCGTCGAAAAATGCAAAGAGTGCGATTCTCTGACCCTTCTAAAAATATCAATTTTTTGCAGATTTTCGTCAAAATTTAAAATGTTTCCAAAACAACGTAAAATGACTATAAATCGTCCTAGAAACTAATTTTAGTGAATTTCGCTTCAATCGGTAAAAGTTGAAAAAATCGTCGAAAAATGCAAAGAGTGCGATTCTCTGACCCTTCTAAAAATATCAATTTTTTGCAGATTTTCGTCAAAATTTAAAATGTTTCCAAAACAACGTAAAATGACTATAAATCGTCCTAGAAACTAATTTTAGTGAATTTCGCTTCAATCGGTAAAAGTTGAAAAAATCGTCGAAAAATGCAAAGAGTGCGATTCTCTGACCCTTCTAAAAATATCAATTTTTTGCAGATTTTCGTCAAAATTTAAAATGTTTCCAAAACAACGTAAAATGACTATAAATCGTCCTAGAAACTAATTTTAGTGAATTTCGCTTCAATTGGTAAAAGTTGAAAAAATCGTCGAAAAATGCAAAGAGTGCGATTCTCTGACCCTTCTAAAAATATCAATTTTTTGCAGATTTTCGTCAAAATTTAAAATGTTTCCAAAACAACGTAAAATGACTATAAATCGTCCTAGAAACTAATTTTAGTGAATTTCGCTTCAATCGGTAAAAGTTGAAAAAATCGTCGAAAAATGCAAAGAGTGCGATTCTCTGACCCTTCTAAAAATATCAATTTTTTGCAGATTTTCGTCAAAATTTAAAATGTTTCCAAAACAACGTAAAATGACTATAAATCGTCCTAGAAACTAATTTTAGTGAATTTCGCTTCAATTGGTAAAAGTTGAAAAAATCGTCGAAAAATGCAAAGAGTGCGATTCTCTGACCCTTCTAAAAATATCAATTTTTTGCAGATTTTCGTCAAAATTTAAAATGTTTCCAAAACAACGTAAAATGACTATAAATCGTCCTAGAAACTAATTTTAGTGAATTTCGCTTCAATCGGTAAAAGTTGAAAAAATCGTCGAAAAATGCAAAGAGTGCGATTCTCTGACCCTTCTAAAAATATCAATTTTTTGCAGATTTTCGTCAAAATTTAAAATGTTTCCAAAACAACGTAAAATGACTATAAATCGTCCTAGAAACTAATTTTAGTGAATTTCGCTTCAATTGGTAAAAGTTGAAAAAATCGTCGAAAAATGCAAAGAGTGCGATTCTCTGACCCTTCTAAAAATATCAATTTTTTGCAGATTTTCGTCAAAATTTAAAATGTTTCCAAAACAACGTAAAATGACTATAAATCGTCCTAGAAACTAATTTTAGTGATTTTCGCTTCAATCGGTAAAAGTTGAAAAAATCGTCGAAAAATGCAAAGAGTGCGATTCTCTGACCCTTCTAAAAATATCAATTTTTTGCAGATTTTCGTCAAAATTTAAAATGTTTCCAAAACAACGTAAAATGACTATAAATCGTCCTAGAAACTAATTTTAGTGAATTTCGCTTCAATCGGTAAAAGTTGAAAAAATCGTCGAAACATGCAAAGAGTGCGATTCTCTGACCCTTCTAAAAATATCAATTTTTTGGCGATTTTGGTCAAAGTTTAACAAGTGCTGCCCAAAACAATGCAAAATGGCTATAAATCGTCTTAAAACTATATTTTATTAATTTCCGGTTCAAACGGAAAAAGTTGAAATTATCGTCGAAAAAAGTGAAAAAATGGTGTATATATACCTTTGAAATATTCCAATTTTTTTGGCGATTTTGGTCAAAGTTTAACAAGTGCTGCCCAAAACAATGCAAAATGGCTATAAATCGCCTTAAAACTATATTTTATTGATTTTCGGTTCAAACGGAAAAAGTTGAAATTATCGTCGAAAAAAGTGAAAAAATGGTGTATATATACCTTTGAAATATTCCAATTTTTTTGGCGATTTTGGTCAAAGTTTAACAAGTGCTGCCCAAAACAATGCAAAATGGCTATAAATCGCCTTAAAACTATATTTTATTGATTTCCGGTTCAAACGGAAAAAGTTGAAATTATCGTCGAAAAAAGTGAAAAAATGGTGTATATATACCTTTGAAATATTCCAATTTTTTTGGCGATTTTGGTCAAAGTTTAACAAGTGCTGCCCAAAACAATGCAAAATGGCTATAAATCGCCTTAAAACTATATTTTATTGATTTTCGGTTCAAACGGAAAAAGTTGAAATTATCGTCGAAAAAAGTGAAAAAATGGTGTATATATACCTTTGAAATATTCCAATTTTTTTGGCGATTTTGGTCAAAGTTTAACAAGTGCTGCCCAAAACAATGCAAAATGGCTATAAATCGCCTTAAAACTATATTTTATTGATTTCCGGTTCAAACGGAAAAAGTTGAAATTATCGTCGAAAAAAGTGAAAAAATGGTGTATATATACCTTTGAAATATTCCAATTTTTTTGGCGATTTTGGTCAAAGTTTAACAAGTGCTGCCCAAAACAATGCAAAATGGCTATAAATCGCCTTAAAACTATATTTTATTGATTTCCGGTTCAAACGGAAAAAGTTGAAATTATCGTCGAAAAAAGTGAAAAAATGGTGTATATATACCTTTGAAATATTCCAATTTTTTTGGCGATTTTGGTCAAAGTTTAACAAGTGCTGCCCAAAACAATGCAAAATGGCTATAAATCGCCTTAAAACTATATTTTATTGATTTCCGGTTCAAACGGAAAAAGTTGAAATTATCGTCGAAAAAAGTGAAAAAATGGTGTATATATACCTTTGAAATATTCCAATTTTTTTGGCGATTTTGGTCAAAGTTTAACAAGTGCTGCCCAAAACAATGCAAAATGGCTATAAATCGCCTTAAAACTATATTTTATTGATTTTCGGTTCAAACGGAAAAAGTTGAAATTATCGTCGAAAAAAGTGAAAAAATGGTGTATATATACCTTTGAAATATTCCAATTTTTTTGGCGATTTTGGTCAAAGTTTAACAAGTGCTGCCCAAAACAATGCAAAATGGCTATAAATCGCCTTAAAACTATATTTTATTGATTTCCGGTTCAAACGGAAAAAGTTGAAATTATCGTCGAAAAAAGTGAAAAAATGGTGTATATATACCTTTGAAATATTCCAATTTTTTTGGCGATTTTGGTCAAAGTTTAACAAGTGCTGCCCAAAACAATGCAAAATGGCTATAAATCGCCTTAAAACTATATTTTATTGATTTCCGGTTCAAACGGAAAAAGTTGAAATTATCGTCGAAAAAAGTGAAAAAGTCGTGTATATATACCTTTGAAATATTCCAATTTTTTTGGCGATTTTGGTCAAAGTTTAACAAGTGCTGCCCAAAACAATGCAAAATGGCTATAAATCGCCTTAAAACTATATTTTATTGATTTTCGGTTCAAACGGAAAAAGTTGAAATTATCGTCGAAAAAAGTGAAAAAATGGTGTATATATACCTTTGAAATATTCCAATTTTTTTGGCGATTTTGGTCAAAGTTTAACAAGTGCTGCCCAAAACAATGCAAAATGGCTATAAATCGCCTTAAAACTATATTTTATTGATTTCCGGTTCAAACGGAAAAAGTTGAAATTATCGTCGAAAAAAGTGAAAAAATGGTGTATATATACCTTTGAAATATTCCAATTTTTTTGGCGATTTTGGTCAAAGTTTAACAAGTGCTGCCCAAAACAATGCAAAATGGCTATAAATCGCCTTAAAACTATATTTTATTGATTTCCGGTTCAAACGGAAAAAGTTGAAATTATCGTCGAAAAAAGTGAAAAAATGGTGTATATATACCTTTGAAATATTCCAATTTTTTTGGCGATTTTGGTCAAAGTTTAACAAGTGCTGCCCAAAACAATGCAAAATGGCTATAAATCGCCTTAAAACTATATTTTATTGATTTCCGGTTCAAACGGAAAAAGTTGAAATTATCGTCGAAAAAAGTGAAAAAATGGTGTATATATACCTTTGAAATATTCCAATTTTTTTGGCGATTTTGGTCAAAGTTTAACAAGTGCTGCCCAAAACAATGCAAAATGGCTATAAATCGCCTTAAAACTATATTTTATTGATTTCCGGTTCAAACGGAAAAAGTTGAAATTATCGTCGAAAAAAGTGAAAAAATGGTGTATATATACCTTTGAAATATTCCAATTTTTTTGGCGATTTTGGTCAAAGTTTAACAAGTGCTGCCCAAAACAATGCAAAATGGCTATAAATCGCCTTAAAACTATATTTTATTGATTTCCGGTTCAAACGGAAAAAGTTGAAATTATCGTCGAAAAAAGTGAAAAAATGGTGTATATATACCTTTGAAATATTCCAATTTTTTTGGCGATTTTGGTCAAAGTTTAACAAGTGCTACCCAAAACAATGCAAAATGGCTATAAATCGCCTTAAAACTATATTTTATTGATTTCCGGTTCAAACGGAAAAAGTTGAAATTATCGTCGAAAAAAGTGAAAAAGTCGTGTATATATACCTTTGAAATATTCCAATTTTTTTGGCGATTTTGGTCAAAGTTTAACAAGTGCTACCCAAAACAATGCAAAATGGCTATAAATCGCCTTAAAACTATATTTTATTGATTTCCGGTTCAAACGGAAAAAGTTGAAATTATCGTCGAAAAAAGTGAAAAAATGGTGTATATATACCTTTGAAATATTCCAATTTTTTTGGCGATTTTGGTCAAAGTTTAACAAGTGCTGCCCAAAACAATGCAAAATGGCTATAAATCGCCTTAAAACTATATTTTATTGATTTCCGGTTCAAACGGAAAAAGTTGAAATTATCGTCGAAAAAAGTGAAAAAATGGTGTATATATACCTTTGAAATATTCCAATTTTTTTGGCGATTTTGGTCAAAGTTTAACAAGTGCTGCCCAAAACAATGCAAAATGGCTATAAATCGCCTTAAAACTATATTTTATTGATTTCCGGTTCAAACGGAAAAAGTTGAAATTATCGTCGAAAAAAGTGAAAAAATGGTGTATATATACCTTTGAAATATTCCAATTTTTTTGGCGATTTTGGTCAAAGTTTAACAAGTGCTGCCCAAAACAATGCAAAATGGCTATAAATCGCCTTAAAACTATATTTTATTGATTTCCGGTTCAAACGGAAAAAGTTGAAATTATCGTCGAAAAAAGTGAAAAAATGGTGTATATATACCTTTGAAATATTCCAATTTTTTTGGCGATTTTGGTCAAAGTTTAACAAGTGCTGCCCAAAACAATGCAAAATGGCTATAAATCGCCTTAAAACTATATTTTATTGATTTTCGGTTCAAACGGAAAAAGTTGAAATTATCGTCGAAAAAAGTGAAAAAATGGTGTATATATACCTTTGAAATATTCCAATTTTTTTGGCGATTTTGGTCAAAGTTTAACAAGTGCTGCCCAAAACAATGCAAAATGGCTATAAATCGCCTTAAAACTATATTTTATTGATTTCCGGTTCAAACGGAAAAAGTTGAAATTATCGTCGAAAAAAGTGAAAAAATGGTGTATATATACCTTTGAAATATTCCAATTTTTTTGGCGATTTTGGTCAAAGTTTAACAAGTGCTGCCCAAAACAATGCAAAATGGCTATAAATCGCCTTAAAACTATATTTTATTGATTTCCGGTTCAAACGGAAAAAGTTGAAATTATCGTCGAAAAAAGTGAAAAAATGGTGTATATATACCTTTGAAATATTCCAATTTTTTTGGCGATTTTGGTCAAAGTTTAACAAGTGCTGCCCAAAACAATGCAAAATGGCTATAAATCGCCTTAAAACTATATTTTATTGATTTCCGGTTCAAACGGAAAAAGTTGAAATTATCGTCGAAAAAAGTGAAAAAGTCGTGTATATATACCTTTGAAATATTCCAATTTTTTTGGCGATTTTGGTCAAAGTTTAACAAGTGCTGCCCAAAACAATGCAAAATGGCTATAAATCGCCTTAAAACTATATTTTATTGATTTCCGGTTCAAACGGAAAAAGTTGAAATTATCGTCGAAAAAAGTGAAAAAATGGTGTATATATACCTTTGAAATATTCCAATTTTTTTGGCGATTTTGGTCAAAGTTTAACAAGTGCTGCCCAAAACAATGCAAAATGGCTATAAATCGCCTTAAAACTATATTTTATTGATTTCCGGTTCAAACGGAAAAAGTTGAAATTATCGTCGAAAAAAGTGAAAAAATGGTGTATATATACCTTTGAAATATTCCAATTTTTTTGGCGATTTTGGTCAAAGTTTAACAAGTGCTGCCCAAAACAATGCAAAATGGCTATAAATCGCCTTAAAACTATATTTTATTGATTTTCGGTTCAAACGGAAAAAGTTGAAATTATCGTCGAAAAAAGTGAAAAAGTCGTGTATTAGTTAAAGAGTCCGCAATCCTAAAGATTGGTTGGAAACAGCACGCAATGCCGATCTATCCTGAGCTAATCCCTTCATCTCCCTATAGCTATTCATCTCAACGTCTTCAACTATCTGACTCACATACTCCAATCTAGGCCTACCTACCCCTCTCTTTCCCTCCACTCTACCTTCTATGATCAATTGCATAATCCCCCCATGCCTAAGAATATGCCCTACTAATCTGTCTCTCCTACGCTGTAACACTCTCCAGATACTTCTCTTCTCCCCTACTAACTCTAGTACAGCTTCATTTGTTACTTTATCTTCCCAACCAATCCTCATCATCCTCCTATAACACCACATTTCGAATGCTTGTAATCTACGCTTCTCTTCCTTTCCTATAGTCCACGCCTCACACCCGTACAGTGCTACACTCCAAACATATACCTTCAGTAATCTTTTTCTAATACCCAAGTCAATATTTGATCTTAAAATCTGTTCTTTTTCTACGAATGCCTTCCTACCCTGTGCTATCCTACACTTTATATCTACCTTGCTTCGATTATCTTTTGTGATTCTACTGCCTAAATAACAAAAATCTGACACTTCTTCGATTCTATTATCTCCTATTGAGATCCTCATTTTTCTACTGCATTCCTTTTTGTCACACCTCATCACTTTAGTTTTACCTATATTTATTTTCATGTTAAAATCCCTAGTCAATACTGCCTGCATACCATTCAATACCCTTTCTAAATTCTTTTCGCTTTCTTCCAATATAGCTATATCGTCGGCGATTCTCAACATATATATTTTCTCTCCCTGTACATTCACACCTACACTATACTCTTCTTTTACTTTGTTTATTGCATCTTCTATATATAGATTAAATAATAACGGTGAAAGTGTACATCCCTGCCGAACTCCCTTCCCTATTTTTGCTACCTCTTCTTCCCCCTCAATTCTAACTAAGGCAGTTTGGTGTTTATATAAATTAAAAATTATTCTCCTATCCTTATAATCTATACCCGTTTCTTTTAAAATTCTAAACATTATGTCCCAATCTACATTATCAAATGCCTTTTCTAAGTCTACAAAAGCTATGCAAGTTACCTTTCCTACCCTCTTTCTTTTTTCTACTACCGTTCTTAGTGCTAGAATCGCCTCTCTCGTCCCTCTGTTTTTCCTAAAACCAAACTGATCTTCTCCTAGCCTTTCCTCTACTTTATTTTCTAATCTCCTATAAATAATCTTTAACAATATCTTCGATGCATGTGATAGTAGGCTAATGGTCCTATAGTTCTCACACAAATTAGCTCCTATTTTCTTCGGCATTGTTACTATTCTACTACGCTGAAAATCCTGTGGTACTTCTCCCTTCTCATATATTTTACAAACTAACCTGTATAATCGCTCCTGCATTTTTTCCCCTGCTTGTTTTATTAATTCGGCTGGTATCATATCAATCCCCGCTGCTTTGTTATTCCGTAAATCATTTAATGCTCTATGAAACTCTGACCTAAGTATGATAGGACCTAAGTTATCCTCATCTATCTGTTCCACACTTTCTAGCTCCTCCATGTCCTGCCTACCTTTATATAAATCTTCAAGATACTCCTTCCATCTTCTAGCTTTTTCCTTATTTTCCGTGAGTTCCTTACCCTGCTTATCACATATAATGTTACCCTTTGGTTTTACTTTAGAAAAATGTGACTTAATTTTCCTGTAGCCCAAATCTACTTTACCTCTTCTCATATCCTCCTCAATATCCTCACAATTTCCTTTTATCCACTCTTCTTTCGCTAGCTTGCATTTCCTATTAATTAAGTTCCTTAGTTCCTTATATTTTTTCTGTCCTGTTTCTGTGTTTTCAATTTTAATTTTCCTTCTTGCTTCTATCATTTCAACTATTTCTTCCGTGATCCATTCCCTCCTACCTGCCCTTTTCTTTGTGCCTAATACTTCATTTGCTGCTGTAGTTAACCCATTTCTGATTTCCCTCCATTCGCAATCTATGTCGCTCCTAGATGTTCCATTAGCCATGATTTCTACTTTCTGCTTGTACTTTTCACATACATCAGCTAATTTTAACCTATCGACATCTACTCTGACCTGTTTAGACTTCTGTAATTTCTTGAATTTGACCTCTGAGTCCAGGACTACTAAATTATGGTCACTATCAATATCTGCTCCAGGGTAACTCTTACAATTCTTAATCTGGTTCCTAAACCTCTCTTTAACCAGTATGTAATCTATCTGATACCTCCCTATATCTCCTGGCATTTTCCACGTATATATCCTGCGCTTGTGATTCTGAAAAAGCGTGTTTGCTACCACTAGCTTATTCCTAATACAAAACTCTACCAATCTATCCCCTCTATCATTACGTGTTCCTATTCCATATTCTCCTACTATTGAAACTTCCTTTCCCTTACCTACTACGGCATTCCAATCTCCGGTTACAATTAGATTATCCTGTCCTTTAACGTTTGCTAACCTAGATTCAATCTCCTCATAAATGGATTCTACCTCCTCATCATCGTGACTTGAAGTTGGCATATATACTTGCACTATAACTGTGTCCGTTGGCTTCGTGTCTAATCTAATAGTTATAATTCTATCACTAACTTGGCAATAACTCTTTATTCTACATCCCAACTTTCTATTCATTATAAAACCTACACCGGTATGCCCATTATCTGATGCTGTGGTTATTAATCTATATTCTCCTGACCACGTATCTACTTGATCTTTCCTCCTAACTTCACTAATCCCTACAATATCCAGTTTAAGTCTCTCCATTTCTAATTTAAAATTCTCTAACTTTCCTATCCTATTCATACTGCGTATATTCCACGCTCCGACTCGTAGAATTCGCGATGAAATCGATCTCTTGCCCGCCCCAGAATCCGAGGGCTTGCCTGCTACCGAAGTAGCAGGGTGAGATTCTGAGCCATTGGCTCTACTCACCTGGGGTAATATACGTGTATATATACGTGTATATATAATAGTCGTGTATATATACCTTTGAAATATTCCAATTTTTTTGGCGATTTTGGTCAAAGTTTAACAAGTGCTACCCAAAACAATGCAAAATGGCTATAAATCGTCTTAAAACTATATTTTATTGATTTCC
Source organism: Leptodirus hochenwartii (assembly GCA_947310635.1). NCBI lineage: Eukaryota > Metazoa > Arthropoda > Insecta > Coleoptera > Leiodidae > Leptodirus > Leptodirus hochenwartii. The sequence goes on along the minus strand of OX371183.1, from coordinate 1,200,865 downwards.
GGTTCAAACGGAAAAAGTTGAAATTATCGTCGAAAAAAGTGAAAAAATGGTGTATATATACCTTTGAAATATTCCAATTTTTTTGGCGATTTTGGTCAAAGTTTAACAAGTGCTACCCAAAACAATGCAAAATGGCTATAAATCGTCTTAAAACTATATTTTATTGATTTCCGGTTCAAACGGAAAAAGTTGAAATTATCGTCGAAAAAAGTGAAAAAATGGTGTATATATACCTTTGAAATATTCCAATTTTTTTGGCGATTTTGGTCAAAGTTTAACAAGTGCTGCCCAAAACAATGCAAAATGGCTATAAATCGCCTTAAAACTATATTTTATTGATTTTCGGTTCAAACGGAAAAAGTTGAAATTATCGTCGAAAAAAGTGAAAAAGGCGTGTATATATACCTTTGAAATATATCGATTTTTCGTGTATTAATTTACAGTTTCTGATCGTGTTGGTATCGCCATCTACATATTTTAATGTTAGATGTGTGTGCGACAACGACGATAAACACACACACAGATTACACACTATTTATTCTCGACGAACGCGGCGAGGAATTCAACTCTAACTACATGGTTACGTGAATGCAATCCCATCTTTGCACATGCTATTTTATATGGGCAGTTTCAATGGCACCTTGAACGGTAAGTTGAAGCAAGGAATATAAACTCGAAAAAGTTGATTGCGTTGGTTGAAGCGAGACTTTCGCCGTTTTCTGAGAAAGTTCTCGCTCTAGTGGAGTATTCGTTATCAAGAAATGCGTGTTTATTATCTGAATTTTATCTATACAGTAGTACACCTATTGCCAATAATATGGCAACTCAGACATAAATGTATAGTTTAAAAACTAAAAAAAGAAAAGAAAATTATTGACCGATTGTTTGAAGACGCTATTGTGTATTTATTTTGTAATTCATAAATCCAACATAAGTTACTATAAAATATTTGACAAAAATCAAAGTAAAATATTTAAGAAAATTAATATATAAGAAATGTATGTAAAAATAAATTATATAAATATATATAGGATCGCCAGGTCTCGCCTAGAATAATTTTAAGTCAGACACTTTAAGCCACAATTATTGATTATTTCTTTGACTCGATTGTACATGGCCGCTATGCCTTTGACTAAGATATACAAGTCTATGTGAATGTAGATAAAAATAGTCATTCTTATTTTTCAATCTAAATTTGCACTCCTACATTTCATCATATATAAAAGACAACACAACAAGTAGTAAGTACAAATTTTCTTTATGAAGGAAATGTAATTTCCTTTTTGTTTTTTTTCTGCTAAATTGAAAATTGTTAAAGATTTTTTAGAAAATAAATTGAACAGTTTTGAAGGTAGTAAATTGTATCTAATACTTCTTTAGGTACAATTATAAAGAAATTGTAACGAGTGACAGAAGTGAAATATTTGTTGATGACGGAAGTTTAAGTTACGCATTGGTCATTTTAAAATTTGTTTTTGATGGAGTGTAAGAGGAGGAATATATTGAGGAGTGCAAGTTAATATATGGCTCGTATGTTTATTAAATGTGCATTGTAACTAATGCCAATGACAATGTATTTTATCGAATTTAATTTTTTATTATATTATACAATTTTATTATACAATCGGAAAAAGTCGCGGAAATCGTCGAAAAAAATGCAAAGGCTTACACCCTTTGAAAAAAAAATCGATTTTTGGTCGATTTTCGGGAAAAATAAAAATAAATCCTAAAACGACTATAAATGGTCCTAGGGAACGGTTTCAGTCAATTCCGGTTAAAACGGAAAACGGAAAAGTTCAACCAAAAGAAGAAAATCAACCACCAATTTTCCAATAGTCCGAAGAAAATTCTTGACTTTGCTGAAAATGAAGATATTGCCATATACATTTAATTCGCTGTAATAATGGAACAGTAAAAGAAAAAAATCGATATGGAGATTTTTGTATTGAATAAAATCTAGCCTAAAAACGTTGATACGAACATTACTACTTACAAAGACATTAACATCTAAATAATATTATCTCTAACTTCATTTATTTATAATATGTATAATCATTTCTATATATATTTATATATTTATAATAAAAGGCCGATTTATATCCTTTTTAAAGTAGACTGCCAGCAATTGCAAAAAAATATAATACAATAAAAACATTTCAGTTAAAAAAAATGTTACAACTTGAAAAAATCAAACGGCAGTTTTACATTTAGAAAGATTATAAAATCAGTAAAAAGCAGATGTCAGATTTGTTATGTCATTTTTAAATCTTAAAATGCATTGCACGAACAAATTTATAAATAATTTTGAAAATAGACGGGAGAAATATCGCTAAATCTAATGGAAATGTAAAATCCTCCAGTTATGGCACAGTTTCTCTGTTTACACTACGAAGAGAATGTATTCAAGTCAGACTACAAACGACAAGAAATGCAATTCGAAACGAAATTTCTTCTCATATTATCAAGAATAAATGAACGAACAATTTAGCGTGATTTTTATTTTTACAAAAAGGGTTGTTTATACGATTAAGATTATATTTTGTATACATTTATATATATAAAATATCACATGTTTAGTCGCCAGTTGACTTTAAACAGACTCGATTTAGACAACTTTTAAAATAACAATACGATTGGTTATTTATTTATTTATTTTTGGGAACAATTTTACTTTAAATTTTAATTTTGCAAACGAGTCTATTTTAAATCACCGACGAAATGAAACGAAAGTTGTAAAGTAAAAAATATAAATTGATTTCTTTTATCGAGCTTACGATTATTACCATACATTAATTATTGAACTTTTAATTAAAATGGCTTCAACAAAGTAATTTAATTTTTAAAAAACAACGATTTTTTTAATAAACAGCAATTGTTCAACATTTTTATATACATAATAAATACCAATTCGTTTATGTAAACAATAAAAAATATGCAAAACTTTATAAAAAGCTTCTTGTTAATTTTTGTCTTTTAGCAAATAAAAAAAATTTGTCACTTATTTAAAAAAAAGTCATGTACGTAAAACAAGTAAAAAAAAATCGAATGTTTAAACAATCTGTCCATACACATATAATATATTTATAGCGACGTTGCCAATAATTTAAGTACGGTTTTTTTGTAGCTCATTTTTAGACACCGTTCCGTATTTGCAACAATCGAATCTACTTACATTTGTAATAAAAACTATACAATAAACAATTACAGACTAACTAAAAACATTTTAAGGTTCCACGATAAGTCTATATTTTAACTATTTTACTAATAATATTATATTGGTTTTGGCAAATGACATTTATGTTACATAGTAAAAATAGTTTGCATTCTCTTCTTATAAGAAAAAATTCATTCTCTCACGCGTTAATTTGTGGCACAAAAGTTTGTTGTTTTTTTTTTGAAATATATCATGTTAAATATTTTTATATAAATTTCATCGAACAAATTTTACGATTAATCGAAATATAATTCTCCCAAAAAAAAATTTTTTTTTGGAACAATTTATTCGTTTCTTGATAAATGTTGTTGAAATTTATATAAAAAATATATATATTTAACATCATAAAACTCGGCAAATTTATATATTTATATAATATGAGATCACCACAGAATTTCTCACTAATTGAAATAGTGTTTTTGTTGCTCCGTTTAAACATAATTAAACGCGCACTAAAAGAATCTAACCTCGTTATTTATTGCACGGAAGACGTTCTTATTCTATTTAACACTGGGATATATATTTTTTTTAAAGGCAAAAGCCGATTATAAAGCCTAATCATCGCGAATCTATCTTTTTTTTTGTAGATCCTTGTCAATTTAGTTCCGAAATACAGTAACAGCCCTGAGTATTGCATTAATTCCAGTCGAAACGTGTGCTGGCGTTTTGGTAGAATTTTTTTTTTAAACGATTCAAACTTTGAACAAATTTGAGAATTAAAAATATTTTGCAAAAATATTTTCAATTGTAAAAATCCTATTTATCAAAAAAATCCTGTTTAAAAAAATCAAAAATCTTTAAAAACAACCAACTCACGTGTCAACAACCGCTCGCTACGTCACGCTGATAATCGACCGTTGCTGTGGTGGCGCGGAACCGTTAGCGGTGACCACTTGCGTCGTACCGCTGTTGTCGGTCGGTTCCGTTTTGACGACACACTGGCCGGTCAGCTGGTTCACGCTAAGCGGATTGTTCACATCGTGCGGGTTCGTGCCGACGGGGATGTGCTGGTGTTGGTGCTGATGCGGAACCAGCTGGTGTTGCGCCAGAATCGCGGGGTGATGGAGGGCGGGCAGATGGGTGTGCGGGTGTGGTGGGCTCGTGGCCGCCGCGTATGGTGATGTGGGCGTGAGTGTTGGGGTGGTGGTGGTTTGTTGCGGCAGTTGTGGTTGTGTCTTGAATGAGAGATTTAGATGAGGAATGAGTTTCTTAAAAAAGAATGAATGCTTTGTGTAGTTTTTTTTTTATTAATCCTTACCGTTCAAACTAAATTGATTTAGCAATTTTCTTAGCTGAGAATTGTTCGATGGTAGAGATGGCGAGGATTAATCGAATGCACGCCTTTTTATTATAAATTTTATTTTTTATTTTATCCACTTTGAATGTGATCGTTTTGGGGGGTTCTCAGCCCTCTGGTATGTTAAGAACAAAAAAATTTTTTTGTCGTGCAAAATACATTTTAATCGTGGAAGCACGAAGATGTCTAAAAAACGTATGCTTTCTTTGAAAGTGATAATTTTTAGTGTAAATAAGTTTATATATTTTTATTTTATATTACCTATGCGATTTTTTTTTTACATTTAATCGATTAATTATATAATGTGTTTTCTTTTGTGTTTTTTCGAATTTTATAAATACTCCAGTTTTGGTTTACACAAAATCTCATTGTGGAGGAAATGAAAACAATTTATCTATATGAAGAGTTGCATGTATAACTTTTAAAACAAATATTGTTCAAGAAAAACTGAGTTGATGGACCCCTTGACAAGGGAATTGTGCCTTTTTTGTAACCGCTATTTAATCCTTAAAAATAAGTGTAGGTCCCCTATATTAGCTGTGTATAAATGAGGTATGAATAAAAATAATATGAACTATTTGATACTAGCAACATGGTAGTGGCTGAAATTGGTGGTAACACCGAAATCAAAAAATTATAATTAAAATCATAATTTAATTGTGATATAAAACACTGTACTTTTATTTCTCTTCCCAAATAAATTAAACTTTAAAATGATAGTTACCTGATTGTGGACTTGATGCAGTGCGCTTAGATGGTGCTGTAATCGGTGATGATAGTTCGGGGCGATGGACGGCGGCGGCAAGAGCTTAAGAGCCTCGAACGGGCTCGGCAGAGGTAGCGACAGTCCGTCGTGATTGTGTGGCGTCAGCGGACTCTGCAACTGCATCACGTACGGACTTGCCACGCTCACGCTAGGACTGGCAACGCTGGTACTTGGACTGGGTAGTACGACACCACCGCCCGGCGAAGTCAACGAACTTAACACCGACAGAGCGCCTACAAAAAATCGATTTTTTCGGATTCGTCATTTTTTTCGGTCAATTTAAAACTACCTGGACTGCTCATGCTTCGATGTTCTATACTGTCCTCTTCCGTTTCGTCGTTAGGGTCGTTGCTGTGATGGTGATCGTGGTCGTGGTCGTCGTCTTCTTCGGGTGGCGTGTGGGCGTCGCCCATACTCCCACAGCTGCCCAAATTGTCGTCGGATTGATTGCCATCGGCACTGCCGCCGCCCGCTTCCATATAACGAATGCATTTCTTCTTGCGTCTAAATAGCAATTAGTCTCAATGAAAAAAGAACGAAATGAATGTGCGCGGTTCGTTCGTAGGGGATCGCAAAGGAAGACGTAAACATGCGAAGGGAACGGCGAATTAATTGTGCGAAATAAATCTGTTTAATTAAAATTCGACAAAAAAATCCAAGCATGATTTCAACACACATTCCAATTTAATTATGAGAAAATAGTTGCTCAATTTATTTGTGGATAAAGTTTGGGCGGCATTTGTAATTAAATTACATGCGCGTTGCTGAATAAATTAAAAAAAATTAGAAGAACGAAAGCGAACATGTACAAAAAAAATATTGGTCCCATAACTTAACAACAAAATACGACATCAAATAAATCCAATCCAGCTGGAAAGAAACACGTAAAAATAATATTAAAAATAACCTACTATCGTTTGTATTTACAACATCTACGCTAAAAATATCAACTAACAAAAAGAAAAAAGAAAACAGAGCATCTCCAAAAAAAAAACACTTAGAATTTGGGTATAACAAAGAACACTGTTGTTGCATCACTAACCCCCAAAGACAAAACCACCGCGCACTCCATGGTAATTCCGGTCCCAGTGTGTATATTCCGTTTCCGCTTCCATACAGTTGATATAACTATTTATAACAAGGCTATGTATAAGACTGACTATGTACACAAGAAGAAGAAGTAGAAGAAGAAGAAGAAGAAGAAGAAGAAGCTAATTGCTTTAGAGGTTGACGTAAGTTGGCTCTTGGGGCGATTGTACCGACGTCGCAGCCGCTTGCAACATTGCCACGTTGTGCGCCAGCTGACTGGCACTCGTCACGCCCACATTGCCGCCATGATTGTTATGGCCGCCCACGACCACGCCGCCCAGCGATGTCGTTCCGTCAGGGCTAGATCATTAGTTATTTAAAGTCATTTGGGTTAACATTAAATCGTCTAACTAACAGCGCAAATATTTTGTCCTTCTTTAACGGTTTTTTTAAACATAGATATTTCTGGACAGTATTTTTTTAACACATCAACAGCAAAATGTATTTTTACCTCTCTACTTAATGTCATGCCAAAAAATTTGAAGCTAAAGTTCTTTAAGATAAATAAACAGACAAAACAATTTTTCGGTATTTTGTTTAATTAAAATTATTTCGTGTCGTGACTTTAATTTAATCGGACATTTTTAACAATAATTTTGGAATTTAGAATTATTACGTGTCGATAATTAGAATTTAAAAAATTAGAATGTGTTCTGCTATTAAAAATTTTACTTTAATCGATTAAAAAACAAATTTAATTCTATTAAAATCGGTTGAAAATTATGAATGTGTAGAAATATTTTTTATGATTAATGTTTTAATTAATTTAAATGAAAGAACCCTTAACGCTAACATTTAACATTTAGATATTGGTCATAGCAAACAACAATAATACCAAAATATAAGATAATATACATGTAATGAAGAAATAAATGAAAAACTAAAATGGTATACAGCAAGTCCACTGAGGTAGAAAACTAGATAGTATATGCTATATATGCTATATATGCTATATACATATATATATGTGTAATCACGGATTAAGTATATCAATTTTTTTTTATATACAAAAGACTATTTTGGATCTCTAAAGAGATAAATTCCCATTGGTAAAGTTTCGCTTAATATAAGTGACAATTAAAATTGATATACTTTGTCCGTTTGCGTAAGTAAATAACTAAAAAATAAATGGCTAAAATATATTTTAATCAGAAAATGTATCTTCGAATTTTAGTAAGATCGAAACAAATCAATTTCCGTTGAAAATAATAAAATTCTACACATTTATATTAAAATATTTGGTAATAATGCAACAACAGCGTCTTTTTAAGAAATGCTCTTTTATTATAAACTTCTTTCGGGTACTTTTCTTTGTGGGAAGACACATTTTCTGATCAAATCCAAAAAAAAACAATAACTAAAACGAAAATTAGTGTCTTCCAAACGAGACTAGCTAGCGTAATGTGAAAAAAATAAACAACGATTATGAGAAATTAAAAAAATCACAGTCTTTCCACATAGAATAAGAAACACCAAATTTATAAATCTATTGTATGCGTGGGAGATGTTTAAATAAATTTAATATATTAAAATATATCCCATATATACAACAAAACACACAAAAAAGAATTAATTAAAGTAAATCTATCATAGAATCTGCTAATTAACGAATAAAATAACGGAAAAATCGTATTTTTCGTTATTAAAATTATCTAGAAAATGAAGAAGTTGTTATACGAAATTTCTAAACAAAAATCTTACCCAAGTGTATTTTGATGAAAATTAATACGCCTCAAAAAAACGATAAAATATATAAATATTTTTTTATATACAACAATATTTGGATAAGTCTAAATTATTTCATCAAAATACCTTTTTCAGGATTTTTTTTTGTTAATTTTGCGCACATTATGTACAAAATTTACCAAAAATACATCGCGACTTTTATCAATTGGGCATCTTCTAATTTGCCAAAAAAAAATGTCATCATTCACACACATTGCACAAAAGGAAAATGTCGACAATGAGATAATCATGCTTGGAATTAACGAAAACAAGTAAAAATCGACGAAGAGAATAATTGCCAAACTACAAATCAAACGGCAGAAAAGAAAGTTACCTGCAAGGTTTGCACCATTGACTTTGTTGGTCCAATCCGTAACGAGCTCGGCACTTCTTCATACTGTTACCTAGAAATATACACAAATAAAATTAGTATAAATATAGACCTTCTTATAGTTGGTAACAAAAAAAAACTGCAGCAAATCCGTAGCATTACTAAAATTTGACGATTACTAATTAAGTAATGGCTGGCTTATTTTTAAAACAGTTGGATTTGCTGCAGTTTATGTTTGATTGGTGGGTGGAAGGGGCACATCGGTACTATAATAAAAATCCAAGAAGTAAAGGGAACATGCACATGCACAGAGTGACATAAATTAAGCTAAAAAAACGACCGAATAATAATAACAAATGGACTACGGCATGCAGGAAACGTAACGCAAGAGCGATTCGTTCCGAGGTATTAATAGCGCCCGCGATGGGAGAGGAAGACTGTAAAATTTGGGGCCTAAAAATAGGAACTTTACGAGCGAAGCGCGAGCGTTCAGCAACATTGGAGCTTTAAAACCTGAACGGTTATTAACTGGAAGTTAAGCTGCGTGAGTTAGTGTTATCGTTATTGCTCGTGGAAGGCCAGTTTCGACATCTCCCGCTCAAATCGCAGGCACCAGAATGGTGGAGGCAAAAGTTGCTCATCGCTTATTAAATCAATCAAAATCGTTGCAGTGGAGAAACTTTACGATTGTGTTTTTCCTAACGATAAGCTCATCTAAAAAAAAAACCAGTCAATCTATCGTTTAATATTAGATATCACCCAAATACCTTAACAAGCATTAAGTAGCTAGATGTACATTTCAAGTGCTATTTGTACTACTGAAGATGGGCGCATAGCGCTTGAAATGTACATCTAGCTACTTAATGCTTGTTACGGTATTTGGGTGATATTCTATATTATAATTTAACACCGTAGTGATAATTTTTTTAAATCTATCGTTTGGTTAAAGATCTCGTTGATTCGGCTGCCAAAGCAACTTGTGCCGCCTACCCGTCAGGTGCAAACATGCAAGAAGAAAGTCACTAATTTACGCGCAAGATGGTCTTGATGGTGTGGTGAATATAAAGCATCTATATATATGTGTACTCTTCCGATACCTACGTTAACTGCTTCAGCGAAATGATGGTACACCGCAAAAGAAAGAAAGAGTATGATTCGACAACAACGTGCATACGATATATAATAATATAATAACAACAATAATAAAAATAAGGCGCAGAATAGGTCCCACTTTGCCGACCATCAACATCAACATACTATAATGTAAAGATCATCTATTGAGAGAAGGAATTGCAAATATCGCAATTGTGTGTTGTTTTGAATGAAATAGATGGGGAGAGAGTTGCTGCAGATGCAGCGTTTATATTGGATTTGATTTCAGTCTATTACCTTACACTATGTATATAGATAGTCATAATTAATCCAAACATGCAAAGGATTACCTTCTAAGAATGGCATGTCGCCTAGCCATCGTAACTAATTAAAAAAAACAAAAAAAAAAACATTTGGCCAAAAGGGACAAGTAGTGCATTAAAATGTCGATAGTTTCGCTGGCCAAACAACAAGCACTCACATACGCACAACCATCATCATCATCATCATCATCATAAGAGGTTGAAAGAGGTGATTGATTGATTGTCAGTGTATTGGTGATATTGATAGAGTTTAGAAGTATGTAGAATTGAAGATATAGGAAACAAGTACAAGTACTATTCTAAATCTGGCGCTAAGTAATATAGAATAGAGGAGATTTTTTTTATTGGTGTGGTGGCTCTACCTCCTTCGGCCGGGTCTTGTTTGCGCTTCCGTTTCTTGCCGCGCGTAGCGTTGGCACGCGAGGACCAATCGGGATAGAGTTGCATGTGCAGTTGGCGTTCCCTACGAGCCAGCTCGTAGTACTTTGCCTGCTCCTCGCGGCCCAGCGCGTGCCACTAGATCCAGACACAGAAAGACAGAAAGAACACAGATCACACAACCGCTTCGCGAGCACAGCGCTACTAACTCTATAAAGCAAATGTAATCAACAGAAATGCTGCAGCTGCTGTTGGTGGTAGCTGGTTGGGTACTCTTCGGCTCCAACGTGGCTGCGCTGGTTCGGGTTTCAAAGGGAGACACAATAAATATACACAGCTAAAAAACAGATCTATAGTTGAGGGTTTTTGTGATCGCGGCTGACCCATTCTGCGCCGATCGCACACACCAGCAACATTTTTACAGTACTGTGTGCCCGAGTTGTTTCTTAAGAGTTTTACAGACAATAGGTACTTGTTTTATGTATGCACGTAGCTATCCCCGCTAGACCCGCCACATCCGGGTACTACCAATAATCACCATATACACACACATACAAGAACATCGTCCCCATACATGAATTAAATATACATCCTTTACACAGATGATTAAATTACAGATATTTTTAAGTATTTTGAGTGACTCTCACGTGGTTAATATTCTTGGTAAATGTAATAGGTGCGATTTTTAGTACTAAAAAAAAAATACAATATAATAATCAGTCAAAATGCGATTAATAAAGTCTTGCGTTAGTTAATCACGTGGCTGGCCATCAGCTATCTGATCGGATGCGTTTGGTAATATGTTGGTTAGTACCCGATGATGCAGATATCTGCTGGTTCAAGAGCCAACTCTTTACGCCAGTAATATTGATTGATTCATAGAAAATTGTACTAAAAATGTGAGGCAATTTGTCGTAAAGAGTTGCTCCGGATGAAATAATTAGGCAAAGAAAACACAGCGGTACCAGATACGGCACCACAACGCACATGAGATAGAGAGACAGAGAGAATAGACAAACACAATATAGGAGGAGCAGTAATATGAAGAGAGCAAGATCAAAGACACTATATAGGGGAGGGCAACCGATGATGCGAGAGAGGGTTTGTACCTCCCGACTCCACAGGCACTCGCTCCTTCTTCCGCTTCTTCTTTTTGGTGCCGTAGCCGTAGTTGTCCCTGGCACTCCAGCCCGGGTACAGTTGCATATGCAACTGTCGCTCCTGTCTCGCCTTCTCATAGTACTTGGCCTGTTCTTCGCGACTTAACGAATGCCACTAAAGACGCACGTGGCCAAGTTAAATATACCAACATTGCGAGGAAAGATCATAAAACATTGTACAAGTACTACAAAACTTATTTATACGCAATAAACAATTAAGCGCTGTAAGTACTTTATTTATTCAACATTATTTCAATATATATATAGATGTATTCCTCGAAGACCTGAAAACTTGTAGTGATTCTACATTGATGAAAAAAAACAAAATTATTTTAGAACCGTACATACCTTTCGTCCGAGAATTTGGTTGATAGCAGCACTTTCTTTGAGGGTGCACTCGGCCACGACTTTGGCACGCATTTCCTTCATGTATAACATGAAGGCATTTAGGGGTTTCTTGATATGCGGTTTCTTTTTGTCTGCTGCATTGTTGGCATCTTGGTTGTTCTTCATGTCATTGTTCATGTTGTTCTTGTGGTCCACTTGAGATCTGAAACGTAAAAACTGCATTAAGGGAGGAACAGATCATTTTTCTTAAGGTTCGATGGAACACCTTTTCGTATTATTGATGATTGGTATTTCGAGCGTGTCATTTTTTATAATCGTAGCGAAATCCGTCGCGTTTTTATTACTATCGGAATATGTCTTTTTACTAAGCAGATTGTTTAAAATACTGTTATTGGCGGGACTATTGCCGGTACTGCTGCTGCTCGTACTGCTGCAATCAGACATCTTGTCCGTTGGAGGTACGCCTAGCAGTGGTAGATTCATGCTGAGAACGGAATTCATGTACCAAGCTGTTAAGAACTTGTGCTCCGCCAGATGATTGATCATGGAGTAGACCTGCTCCGGGGAAGTCAAATTCCTATTGTTCAGATTGTCATACATGTCGGAAATTTTGTAAACATCTTTAAATATATTCGCTTTCAAGTCGTGCTCAGTTAGCTTCTCGGCAAAGTAGTTCTTGTTGTAGCTGTTCATGATGCTTTCGTTGTCGCTTTTCAGGAGGTATTTTTTCATGTCGATGGTAGTACCATCGACCATTCTCTTGCAGGACAGATCCTCCGGGATGTCCGGACTACCCGGGTTCTTGAGTAGGTTGTCGTTATGATGGGCATCTTTATTGTGGCCCTTGATGTTCTGATTGGCATCGAGTTGCTGATTGCAAGAGGACGGTGGCACAATAGCGACGGGTCGCTTCTTTATGGTCAGATTCAGCGGTTCCTCATAGCACATCGGCGATTCCATAATAAGAGTTTATCACACCATGGTCTCAGATAGCTTCTATTCGTTGCGGTCGACTAAACACGTTGCCTTTCACGGAAGAGAAATACACCGCACTCGGATTCAACAAGTTTTTTTATGTGCCTCGTCGCCACCGCCGCCGCCGCCGCAACAGCGGCCAAAGGAAAATCAATACAAATGGCTGTTGTCGTCTGTGCATCTAGTAACCTGGCCTGGCCTTTGTTGCGAGACGACGACGGATCCCATTACGCACGTAGACAACACGTGGTTTTTACCACCTTCCTTCCGACAATATAAACAAACCGTTAAACCACTTTTGTCGATCGCGGGAAGAGATGCCGCGGCGGACTTTTGCGATTTTAACGGCGATTCGAACGGGAGGAATTTTTTTGGATGGACGCCTTTTTGTCGCTGGATGGCAGAGGCAAGCGGGTTTCTGCGGCGCTACAGGAGAGAACAGCCCAGGCCACTAAACGCAAATCGTTTTCAGAATGAGACGAGCGTATTAATATGCAGCCCCGTGAGTGGCAAGTGCGACAGAGATACACTCACATAAATACACTATCTGATGGATTGCAGTACAACATGAACCGGGATGTGGTACAATTGAAAGATGGGAACAATCGCCTCAATCAACCCCGTAGCCAGAAACGAAAAGAAATCATCAACAAGTCAACAATGCCAAAAACATTCGAGCGAATAAGAAGATTAAGGCGAATTCAATTCTAAAACGGCAGAATTAACAAAAACCTTGCCATTTGATGGTGCTGTAGGTGGAAAAGTTAAAGACCCCATCGAAATCTACAAACCAAATCATTGCCACATCAAACATTTTCCATCCCAATGCAATTAACACACATTATATTGTTGGTAAACTAACATTTGTTAAAAATAACAAGCTACTGTTACTTCAGTATTCTTCGTTTGAATAAAAATTCAGGACCCTACCCAGAACACTAATTAATGTTCGATATTCATAAATATATAAACACGTTCGACTGTACAAGAGCAATTTCTGTTAAACCTCCAAAAAATATTCAAGCAAAAATTTGCACTAAAGCAATCCATCAAAATCTAAACAGAAAAATGGACAGAATAAATCACTGCAAATCGCATCCTCGAACGGGCCCCTGATACATCACATCATGACCTTTCTCCAACCAATGTACATCCTCATCCTAGCTCCGTCTCTTTTCCCGGAAGAGAAAAACCACCCCGATTGTGCTCTGTACGGAGGAGTTTAATTTAACACAACCGTATGCTAATGGCAACGTCTATTCAAAGAATTAATTAAATCGAAATATGGCCATGGGGTAGGGTAGAGAAGATGTGTCCAACGAATAAGCTGGGGTAGAAAACTGAACTATGGTAGAGTTGAAAAAACAAAAACTAAATGGAACTTGCGTGCAATATGAATCTGTTTTCCGAAATATGCTCGTTTGGCACAGGACAAATATATATGTTATTCGAATGGCGGTAGGATGATATTCTGAGGAATCAATAAAGCAACCGGATTGCTAGCTGTATTAACATGAAGAGATTGCAAGAGGAATTGCCATTAGATATAAATTATTGAAGCGTTTAATATTTTATTTACAAGATCTGCTGATGGAAAGATTAAAAGATTCCCCAAGTTTTTCGATTTTTTTGGAAGTAATAAATCAATTCTGTACTTTACTAAAAGTTTTCCATTTAAAAAATCCATTTCACATATTTTACCAAAGAAATAAACTGATGGAACTAAATACATACCAGAAGAATCATCCCAGACGGCCATATATAATCCAGGGTAGATTCAAAACACTATCAAATTCCTTAATTAAAAACATACATAATTGAAAATATGAATACGTATTTAGTCTCTACAATTATATACCGGGTGATGATACAAAACCATTCTCATACTGCTATTTATCGACCCTCGAACTTTTGTAAGAAATTTCTAACAGTTTGAACTTTTAGTTTTTAATTTTGAACCATTTATTTCTTTTTAATTTCCATCATAAAATATACTAACGATATCAGGCCATGTGTTTTGTGGGCTAAGAATTAAAATATCTTTTTGACGTTTCAATTTATTGAAAGATTCGTGGCAAAAACTAATAAATGGTTTTGCGAGGAGATTTTCTTTGACCGTTGGGTAGATTAAAGTTAAAAATAAAACGTTCTGGCATAAAGGATGATGGTTTGGTTATTCTCATTGCGGGGTTGAAACATTGGGTCTGCGCAGTGGATGTGTGCGTGTATTGCAAGTGGCGTTATGAGAAGAGTAATGGTAATTTTAAAGGCAAACTCGATAGTCCCTGGATAATGAAAAATGTATGTCATTATGTGTGTGGATGTAGTGGGACGATGATGATGATGATGATGATGATGCAAGAGCGCAAACGGAATTATTGATCACAACACCCCCAACGGGGTATTGTAGAGATGCGAACGGATATTAGATAGAAACTAAACAAAATGTGAAAACACTTTTACTTTGAGCACCAATTTGTCGATCAAAAATCATCGTAAATGTTATAAAATATATGGGTCAAAATAAATCTATTCAAAAAGTCATCAAAAAGCGAAGCTATCAATTAAACCGTCGTCATCTCTAGTCGTCAGCCAAGTTTTCCAATGTAGGCCGGCAGAGGTCGACTCTTTGCAGGAACCCTGACGATTGAGCAAAGTAGAAACGACGGGGGTGGCGATTGTAACGTAGGATTGTATAGTTGCTACAGGAAGGGGTGGAAATATCTCATCCCCGGTGGTGTGTACGTCGTGGGGCCGACGTGTAGAGGGAGCCAGATGACTAGATTTTTGACGAGCGGATAAGATTTATAAAGGAAATTCAAAAATAATAGTATTTTTGGAAATGTGGTTATATTGAAAGAATCGAAATTTATTTGAAGTTGCTTTAGGTTAGGAACATTAATGGTAACGCTATATTTAGCGTATTGGATGAAGGAAAAGCACGTATTGGATGAAAGGAAAATGATGGTAAAAAATAGGATTTGAAAGAACGGTCAGAATTCAAATATTTACACGAATTAATGGGGTCTATAAAGGGAGGGTTTAGTTTGTCCCTTTTTAAAGGAAAAAGTAAACAAGTCAACAGTTTGAGGAAGAGGAAAAATAGATGCGTTGCGAATTTTAAAAAAAAAAAGATGAAGCAGCGTTTTGAAATAAAAAAAACTGAATGAAGGTTAATTTTAACATGCTGTTTTTTGGCGGGGGAAGAAACATAGTTAAATTTTTATAAACGACAATAACGTTTGAGCAGTTTTTTTCATGTTAACTTTAGATAAAGAGCAATAATTTTGCATCTTAAGCTTAGCACTTTTTTTGAATCCTCTATAATTTTGACTACTAACTTCTGACGCCTATTCAAAACCTCATGTCACGCCACTGTCCAACCATCGATTTCCGTAAGCACATAATATATTCGGTCCACTTCGTGCCTTTGAAGTAGATCTTTCATATGTTCCACGCACAGAGGAGTGGATATCCAATACTCCCACACGATTTGCCAACCCCCTTCGAGCTAGAGGCTGGGGCGTCGCGACGCTTGGTGCAAACGAGGCGTCGGTCGCCTGGGCAACCCGGATCACGATGACCAATAGCCCAGCCGGACCAATCTTCGACTTTTACGCCGAAGAATGTGCACATATCCGTTCGACTTTTATATCGAAATAAAAGTATGTGATATATTGCGTGTAGATCGTTCGTACGTTTTAAGGTTGCTTTTATATTGGGGGGTGCTGCATGTCAAGAGTGAGCGATTTTTGAATGGTATTTTTAATATATTCTGTTGCAAGAACCGTCTGGACGGTGATATGAATTTAAAGAGCATTTTCTTTTTTTAAGGTATTGTGATATTTCCTCGGGAAATGCTTTAGTTGAAGTGAAACTATATTGGCAACATGGAAAATATCTTCTTTTATGATTGAGATCAAATTCTCTTCAGCTAAATCACTTCTTCAATCAAATTTCTTGCATTTATATAAAATAGCCAAACAGGTTTGTTTTTCTAATTTTGTAATGTTAACATATTGCAAAAATATCAATTTCAACACATTTTAAAATAGCAAAAATCGCAGAATTTAGTATAAATGACTCACCTATACCTATGGTTCATATCCCCCGCACCTCCCATTCCCGCGCCGAGTCCCAACTCTTGTTTCGGTCCCGGAGTGACGATGGCAGGATGGCCGGACATGTTCGGTTGGCCGCCGCCACCTTGCGGACTTAAGCCGGCATGATGGTGGCCATGGCCATGGCCATGGCCGTGGCCGTGCGAGCCAGGTGGCGGTGGAGGAGGTGGCCCAATTAAGCCCGTGGGTGAGAAACGGCTGTAGAAGTCCGGACCGACCGGAGCACTAGGCTGGTATGGACTCCGGAAGCCCGCGGCCGCGGCCGCAGCTGCAGCGGCCGCGCTCGCGCTTGCTGAGGCCGCTGAAAGGCCCGGGTACATCGAAGGACTGTGCCTGCGTTAATCCACAATTATTCTATGGTACAAATCACTTTGCAAGTCGATTTTTTACAGAGAAATTCATGACCTTTTCAAATATTATTTCAACATTCATCGTGGTCGTTTAAATAAAATCTTTTTGTGGTATCTTGAGGTGATTGCGGTTTTTTTTTGGGGGGGGGGGGGGGGATGCTGAAGAGGTAATAATGGGATATTGAGTAAGCGATTAAGAGAAATCCAATATTGCGGGAATTGATGATAATGTGCAGAGTAAATTGGATATATCGGTACGGAAAGACAGGAAATTGGCATTATATTAAACATCTCCACAAAGGAAGACACTTACATCCCTTATTGGGGTAAATAAATAAGGGAGCGATGCAAAACTGTACAATGTATAATTTTTATATATAAAAATATGTTGAAAAAAAATTGCAAAAATAATTATTACAATCACAATTTTCTTTCGATTTTTAAGAAATTTGCACTTACCATGAGGCCGCAACCTGCGACATTTCTGGACTAAGCATTGGGTAAGGATATTGTCCTGTCCCAAAAGGGTACATTGGAGGTCTTGTAAGGCCTACAAAGAAAAAAGAAGAAAAAATTAAAATTATAAAAGTAAAAAATCATATAAATTATAAAAAAAATCAAACATGAAGGTATTGTTTGTTGTTATAGGCAACAATAAATTCGCTTTTCAAAAAAAAATGCAAAAATATAAATAAATAAACATAAAAAAACAATAAATTATGTAAAAAATAAAATTTTAATTGAACATGAAGCAAGTTATTGTTTTTACATGCAATATTTGGCTCGCTAATATAAAAAATATATATTTTTAGAGGTAAATATTCTTACTCATAGTAGCCATTTTATTTTTCTTATCCTCGACAATAAACACATCAATAAAATCGAAATTTGGAACTCTAAAATCGAAACTGTGGTAGTCTTGAAAGTCGCACGGCGACCGACTATTTTCGAAATAATTAAACGGCACTGGCGAATACATTTTCGATATTACTTTCTTACAAATTCTATTAAAAAAAAAAAACGTAACTTTCTATAAATTACTATCATGTCGGCGAACACATTTTAATTATTCACGAATTAAAAAATAGAGTAAACGTAAAATTTCATCTATCGTTTATTGGTTTTGTGGCGCGGCATTAACTTTTGGATTTAAAATGGACGAAGAAAGCGAAATTTTTAAAATATCGATAAAATTATTGAAATAAAACGTTGATTAAGAATTTATCAAATCCATCACGTGGAAAAATTCTACAGATGGAATTGGAATGTTTACAAAACATTATTGGAAATTATATCATTTTGTTCAAATAAAATGAAGAAGTTAGAATCAAAATTGCACATTATTTTATTTAAAATAACGTGTTTTATTATTATAAATTATTTATATAAAATAAATATATAAATCATTTTGTTTATTTTAAATTAAATTAAGAAAAACGTTTTGAAAACGATTTAAAAAAATCGCCAAAATACAAATTTAAAAAAATTTCGCGATCAAATAATCGCTATAAAAATTTGTACCAATTTTGCTATATACTTTTGCGCTCCTATAATTCACTATTGCACGTGGATATTAAAAAAAATTAATTTCACGGTTAATATTAATTTATAAAACGTTAAATTTAAGTATTTTAAAAACAAACAAAAAATACGTTTAGATTCTAATGAAATACGAAGAACTAATTAATATTCACGCACCCTCTTCATATCTTTTCGTCCTTGAATAAATGAATAAATAGGCGAGTCTCCTTCCGTTTCTAGTCGTGCTCACTTCCCGGAATTTAAGTTTAAATTTTTTATTGTCCCCGCAACTTCTCGTAATTCCACAGAACTGTTACAAAATTACATATCATTATATCAGAAAGAATTGTGCTTTCATTTAATATACCATGGCTTTGTCCACGCCTCCAAACTAACAAAATTACATACATTTTTGCTGAAAGTTCAACCCTTTGTGAAAAACAACCCATCAAATATTGTGGGGTTTTTCATATATAAAAAATTTACTTTACAGCTTTATCACGCAGATCTATAATTTTTTTTTTACATGAAAAAAATATATTTACACTACTTGAAAGTCTGTCTACGATAACGTCTTCGTAACCGATCTCAAACCGTTTTAAATATTAATGTAAAAAATATTTTAAATTTCCTCTTTGAAACATCAAAAGTAGTTTTGTCAAATCGACGCGTTAAAAACAATTTTTTTTTGGTAATTTTGTGCAAAGTTTTCGCTTTGTATTGAATTGATTTTCTCTACATACATATTGCTGGATACAAATATATTTTTTTACAGGGAATAAAAATATTAATAACCCCCCAAAATATTTTTTTTAACTTCGTTTACGATTTTTTCGTTGGTGGTAATTTCAACTAATCATTCGAGCGTATAAACACACACACGAATGTGCTTGAAAATGCAGATTTTCAAATGAGAAAAGGGGGTGTCGATTTGATATACCCCTATCCTTTCTACCATCGAATTTTAATCTGGCTGGTTGGAGAGAAATGGTTGAACAGTTATCCGTTTTTTTGAGAGCTCTTAGTATTTGTCAAACGCATTTTGAACATGCAGAATTATTGTCAACTGAAGGGTAGTGCATGGGGTAAATTATAATGAGGGTAGTTTTATTTATTGGGGCATCAGTTGTAATCAAACTATTTGGATATTTGATAAGAGGTTGAAGTAATTGAGTGATTTGTATGGAAAAGGAAAAGTTCGATTTCGAAGTTAATTGGGGTTTTTTTTTGTGAGGGGTGCAAAAATTAATATTGGCATTGGATTCTGTGGTCGAGAACTAGATGACCTAAAATTAATTTTTTGTAGCAAAAAGAATTTTTTTAGTTCATAAAAATTGTGCAAAAAATGGTTTCATTTAATACGCAAAAAAAAAAAATGTTTGGAGATCCAAAGTGGTTTCACAAAACCACCCTGTCTGTCTAATTTCTATATATATATTTTTTGTATAGTTGATATATTCCATTGAGGGTATCGCGGCAATAGCAAATTATTAGGGGATGATATTTGCAGCAAAGGGGGTGAGGTACTGAAGAGAACTGAAGAGAACGAGCTGGTATTTATTATTTTGGACACGTGACTGCTACGAGGTTATGCGGTTTTAATGATGATTGAGAAGAGCCATATGTGGTCACGTGGAAATCCAAATGTACTAAGCCAGTGGCGTAACAAACACATGGCAAAAAGAAGTCGAGAATTTAAGAAATTGAAAAAAATTGAAAATTACGATTGTTTTTTTAGATTTTTAAGAAAATTAGAAAAAATAAGACGTTTTTTATAACATTAAAAATGTTTCTTCAAAAAACACAATAAAAAAAATTACGAACATTTTTAATTCGATAGAAATGATGAAATAAACAATTTGGTCTTTACTTCAACATTTTCAGTAGTTTATTTAATTTTTAGGCCGTTTTTTAATGAAATGAATGCTTATAAATTAGAAATGTATTTTTCTTCATTGTTTTTAATTTTCTTGGTGGCGCTACTGACAGAAGGAAAATATCTGCTGATCTTAAGATAATAAAAACTAGAAACGAAAGGACAAATTCTGTGTAATTCTTTCTCGATTTAATTAGATTTAATTACAGTAGAGTAGAGTTGATTTAATTAATAGAGATTAAAATAATTAAAATTGTTATATATAAAAATAAGGAAGATCTGCCCAAGTGGATATTTAATATAAAAAAAATTCTTAAAGCAAAAGAAGTTGATGAATTCCTTGTGAAAATAAATGGTACAAATCAAAAAATGTCATTTATGATTTTTTTTTTATAATTCATATTTAAATATATATTATATATTTAAAAAAAAAATTTCTTAATGGTTAAGGTGATTTTAAGCACACATTTAACATTTAAGTACATAAATATAGTAATAGTAAATAATTAATTTTTTTTAATTTGAGTTTTTTGGTGATATTTTATAAAATTATTTAGGCAAATATAAAAATAATTATCAACTTTAGTTTGAGCGGCACTTTTATAGAAAAAATGTTTAAATATCCAAAAAAAAAATTAAAATTCATATATATATAATAGAATATTCGTAAAATTTACTTTCATCGCTCGCTTCTTTATCTTTGTGAGTTATTTGTTGCGTTCAGATGAAAAATTCAAGTTTATTTCTTGTAGTTTTGTGAGCTCGGCAATGAAGACAAAACAAAAGACAGTTTGCCTAGTTGTGCATATATTTCTTTTGTTTTGAATCAGTTATAGTTATCTTGAACACGTAATGTACTTATATTTGTTTAAACAAAATTATGGTATGACTTGTTACGGATAAAACTTGATATTTAATAAATCTTGAGTTTAGTTCGATTTCAGTTGCAGAATATTTAAAGAATTTATATTTAAAAATGAAGAATTAAGAACATGTTCTTTTAAGCGAAAAATAAATTTAATTCGGTAATATTAGAAATTATTTACAGTTGTTTTAATTTATTAATTTTCAGAAAATGCGAAGTTTTGTTGAAATTAATTTTTATTGTTCTTCTATTAAATAAATTTAAATTGGACAAAGCGAATTGGACAATGTCGATTTTAAAATTCCGGCTAATATAAAGTAAAAAATAATTTAAAAACATTAAAATATACACAGGGACCCATAAAAAACTATCGCCAAAAAATTTCGATCACTCGTATTTTATACAAAGTAGGTAAATTACAAAGTAGGAAAATGCTCAAAGAATAAGTTAACAGTTGTTCAATTTGTTGTTGTTATTGTTTGCCAGCAATAAATTGACTTAAGCAGCGTTTACGAGCAGCTTCTGTTTAACAAGCATGATTTTTAATTACGTTCTTCGTAAGGTGATGTTCGTATATGAGCATGAAGCTGGTGTATCTTGTTTAATATGAGTTTTTCAATTAACTAACTAATACAAGCTACAACCAATCGGCGTGATAGAATAATGTATAAATTTTCGCGCGATTAGAACAGTATTACGACGAAGAACTGCCTAGGAATAAACACGAGAAGCTCGTCTGAAGAACCACGAGCTTTGTTGAAGTTTTAACAACTTTTGTTCGATTTACCATGAAGAAGAAAAAAAATATGGATAAAACGACAATCCACAATAAAGGCCATTGCAGTTTTGTATTTTTTTCACTACAGGGTGATCGAAAAAAAATTATTTAAGCCTGCAATTTGTTGTCATTGTTATAAGAAACATGATTTTTTTGAATCAAGATATTTTTGAATACAAACGCTGTATGGACATCATTTTTTTAACATACATTAAGAATGGTTTAAATTAAATAATGGTAAATTTTGAAAAAATTAGCGACATGGTTACTACAAAAAAAAAATTTTTTTGTTGATTTTTCACATTCACTAAATGAAAATTCATTTTTTATTATAAAATTGATTTTCTAATAATATTTAAAATTAAAATACAGCAAGAAAATTATTTTTTAACAGCAAATGATTAAGAAAATTTTATATACAGAACGGAATTATTGCGACTGTTCCTCGAGTTCAGACTGCAAATGAAAAACTTCAATTACTGAAGACCTGAACAAAAGCACATGATACTTTCTTCGTGCTTTAATAAAAAATAATAAGATGCGTTTTGATACGGGTGAAAATTTTTTTTTTTAATATCGATATATTTTATTATCTATTAATAATATTAAATTTCGAAAAAATATACTATTTATTATTGAATTTCGAAAAAACATATACTATTTATTATTAATGAAAATATATTTCATTGATTTTTTAAAAAATCAGTGATATTTCGATGATTAAAAAAAATTTCGAAGATTTAAAAAAATATCTTCAACAGAGTTATTTTTATTAATGATATAGTAAGTAAAAAAAAATGCTAAAGAAATAATTGAAGAAAGAAATAATATATCAAAATTTCTTAAGCGATCAAAATTTGAAAAAAAAAATCACATTTATTTTTAGTCGATATATCGATTTATAAAAATCGTTATCATCTCGAAACGCAACATTATATACATGAAGAGCATCCATCTTCGTGGATATTTGCGATATTATTTAATTCTGAAACAATGCAGAACGGAGGGCAATTGCAGTCATTACGAGAAGGAAATAATTAATTATACAATGTAAAATAGATGAAGGCTCGTTCTGAAGATGGCAAGAAAACGGAAGAATAAATAGAAACTAGTGTAACTTCAGCGGGTAATAAATAATACAATAAAACGTATCAATATCTGAAACAAATTGTGAAAATTGTACAGCTTGAAAATGTCATAAATGAAAATAATTGTAAAAAAAAATCATCTCGCTAAAAGTGTTAAAAATAAATGAGAAAAAATGTCTCTTTGTAAATTTTATTGATATTTAGCAAAGAATATGTTGTCCTCTTATTTCTGCAAATTTTTTTACTTCATATAGATATATAGAATCTATATATAAAAATGGATGTACTAAAATCAGATTAATTTTCTAGAAAAAAAAAATTCTTGCGATTTAAATATGAGGAAAATGTTGGGTTTATTGGTAAAATAATTAAATTCTCGATTTGTTTTTGAAAATTTCGATGTACGTGATGAGTAAATAAATAAATAAACAAACTATAAGAAAACCGTAAAAGAGATGGCATAGTTAAATATATCAATTGGTAAAGTTGGGTTACATTAAATAAAGCAAACGATGCAAATAATGAACGCAAATACAGCGTACTTTTATATGCACAATAGAATTAATCATTAAAAAATATATATAAAAATCTAGTACGTATTTTTATCGTTTTGAACTTGAAATAAAGTTTTAAAATAAATATTTGAAAAAAAACTGTTTGATTCTTAGAATTGAAGTTACTCTACACCCTGTATATAGCCATATCATTAACATAGCTTCCTTTTGGTGTATTTTATTTTATAATAAAATATCACTTTAATGAAGTGATATACCGAGGCAAAAAAGATTTGAAGAAACCAATCAAGAATATTTTCGAAATTTTCAAAAAATATACAAATCGCGAATGGAATTAAACATTACGAAAAACAGATTATTAAATGAACAGCAAAATTAAACACTCGGTATATAAACAGAACAATATCTGCAATATACGTGTATTAATATTAAATGTTGTCGTTGTTGCTGCAACGTTGGAAACTAATTGGTGTAGCTCCAAACGCGGTCAAAATTGTCTTTACCACATGCAGATATAAAGGCAGACAAGCAGACAGACAGATAGACACAGAGGCAACGATATTCAAAGCAACTGGGACCAGTGTCAGCTTGTCCCGAGCAGAGAAAGGGTTCTTTCTGCAAATACGAAACTGAAACATTGAAATGGAGACGCAATAGAACAGCGTGATGCCCGTCCTTCGGCGATATTGTTACACTATACAGGGTGCCCTGTAACGTCAAGAAAATCGACCAAAAAAACCGTTTGGAATCAACAGAAACGAGCCTTCAAAATCACGAACAACATGATTTTTTTTGGGGGGGGTTTGATTAATTCATTTCGATGTGGGTTTGGTCTAATTTTGGAACATCCTGTACACGGGCCCTTATAGTCTATAGTATTAGCCCTTATGAAATTCAATTCAACAGTGAATATATCTCTTTGTACATTCGAATGACACATGCGTATGTATAACAAACGATCGGATAGAAAGGCCCGACGAGTCTTCGGATGAGGGACGGGGGGGCGGCTAGAAGTCTAATTGGTGGCGAGGGGTGGGTTGATGGCCGCGTGGCCTCTGGTACCAATTTAAAATAATCGCGGAAGGATTCAATTAGACTTGAGCCGAGGGCTTCGCATTTCTACGAGCAGTGGATATGTAAAGGTGAAATGAAGCAAATTTTTTTGCTTCACGGATGGAGGATTTTTAAGAATCGATTCGATATTTTCTTAAATGGTAGATTGAAAATGTGCAGGAAATTGCTGGGAAATGTATTATGGATGCGTGAGATTATTTTAGAGAAAAATCCTAGCGGTGTTTTATGTCTTGAAGGGTGCTGAAAAAAATTTTTTTTAATCATTTGAATGTTTAGTCGTGAAATATTGTAGAAAAATTATTGTAGGGTACCAAATGGGGGTCCGAAAGTCAGATTCAAAAATACAGGGAGATACTATGCCAATTTTTTTGTCTTGTGAATATTTTTATAATATAAAGCCAGCATTTTTTACATAAAATTCTATTAATATAAATTTTGAAGAATTTAAAATATTCAAGAAAAAAAAACATACAAATCGGAAGAACAATATTAAGAATAAAATTAATAATATAAATAATAAAACCAAAAATACAACGATATATTTTACCAATACTTTTATCCTATGAAGATTTTTACAATACATAGCCAGAATTTTTTATTTTATTGTATAAATAGCAATTTTACTAAATTAAAAAAATTTTGAAGAAAATTGTTTAAAAAAACCTCTAAATCATTGATTTTAAAATCTACAAATTAATAATGGAACAAAAAATATCTTCATTTGCAATTAGAATTGCTGCTTATTGCTTTATAAAAAAAAATATGGTAAATTCTTTGAAGAAGCAAAAAAGGTAAAAAAACGTATCCAAATCGATTGATTTTTTGAAAAAGAAAAGAAACTGTACACAAATTTATGATGGTCAAAAGATGTCTTCCTTTGCAACAAGAATTTCTTTAAATTTAGATACTGCTGCATAAAAGATACGGTTTACCTTTTTAGAACACTTAAGTGCAGCGTGTTATGATTGCATTCGTGGATGGTTAGTAATAATCGTCTCCACCTCGAAGGTGCGCAAACATTCTTAAGCTACTCCATATGTATAAGACTGATTATAGATAGACACCTACGAAGAGGAAGTCTTGAGCAAAGCATCAACAATGTTCAATTTGCTGTGAAGAGTTACGAAAGTTACAAAACTAAATAAAAGAAATTTGACAAACGAATCTTGAAGATACAAGAAAAAATATATATTTTCAGTAATTTATAAAAACTTTTTGGAAGAAGCAATTTCTAGAGGAATATTTTGTTGCTTGTGTCTTCAGATGATTGCTTCGTATGTAATTAGATGCATGGTACATGTAGGACCGTCATCGAGGTTTGAAACAAGTTACAAGAAGTGATGTTAATACGTGCAAAGAAAGAAGTACCATGGCCGGAATGAACAATCAACACCTCTGCATACACTTTCACCTAATTTGCACAAATATACAAGACTTCGAAAAAAGATTTCTTCGACACAATCGTAATTAAACATGTCCAAAAGAATCTTTATCGAAAAGACAAGTTATTATGCAATTTTGATGCTATATTGAACATTTAACTCCTCAACTAATGAAAAGAAACAAAGTGTTAAGTCTAAACAAAATTTCTTAAGAAAAAATTCTACGCCTTCACAAAAAATTCATCTTCCAATAATCCTCTTTCAAAAAAAAAAACATTTAGACAGAGTCTGATGTATTTTCACATCCTGTGTGTATTTGAAGACGCAGTATGTTGTGTTCTTGCATTTGCATGGCTAATTGGGCGTCTTGATCAACATCAGTAACAGTATCAGCTTAAGAGGCTAGCTACTGTAGGTACGCAGCAAGAACAACACGCAAATCCTCAAGAGTAAGCAGTGATCAAATATACACGTGAAGACATTGCCAATACGCTGAAGAAATGGTAAGTTTAGTCGAAGATTTAACAAAAAATAATAAGAAGCGTTTAGATTGTTTCTACAGTTGAAAATTGTTCATGGTAAGAATGATTTATGAAAATGTTTGGATTTATTTGGAATGGTTTTTCTGATGGCATTTGCAAGGAATTGGAAGATACGATCAGTATCTTTAGTTCCAACAGGAAAGGTGGAAGATAAATAACGGTAAGCTAAAATTATCATTCCTCGAGGTGTTGAATGATTGTCCAACGTAAAGAAAGTTGAAGAAAAAACACAAAACATGATCAACAAGAAACTGGAGGATTCAAAAGTATATTTGGTTCCATCAGGAAGATATATAACGGGAAGCTAAAATTATCATTCCTCGAACTGTTGAATGATTGTCCAACGTAATGATAGTTGAAGAAAAACACAAAACATGATCAACAAGAAGCTGGAGGATTCGAAAAATATATTTGGTTCCACCAGGAAGATAAATAACGGGAAGCTAAAATTATCATTCCTCGAGTTGTTGAACGATTGTCCAACGTAAAGAAAGTTGAAGAATAAACACAAAACATGATCAACAAGAAACTGGAGGATTCAAAAGTATATTTCGTTCCATCAAGATAAATAACGGGAAGCTAAAATTATCATTCCTCGAGGTGTTGAATGATTGTCCAACGTAAAGAAAGTTGAAGAAAAAACACAAAACATGATCAACAAGGAACTGGAGGATTCAAACGTATATTTGGTTCTATCAGGAAGATATATAACGGGAAGCTAAAATTATCATTCCTCGAGGTGTTGAATGATTGTCCAACGTAAAGAAAGTTGAAGAAAAAACACAAAACATGATCAACAAGGAACTGGAGGATTCAAAAGTATATTTGGTTCTATCAGGAAGATATATAACGGGAAGCTAAAATTATCATTCCTCGAACTGTTGAATGATTGTCCAACGTAATGATAGTTGAAGAAAAACACAAAACATGATCAACAAGAAGCTGGAGGATTCGAAAAATATATTTGGTTCCACCAGGAAGATAAATAACGGGAAGCTAAAATTATCATTCCTCGAGGTGTTGAATGATTGTCCAACGTAAAGAAAGTTGAAGAAAAAAAGACAAAACATGATCACAACAAGAAACTGGAGGATTCAAAAAATTTATTTGGTTCCATCAAGAAGATAAATAACAGGAAGCTAAAATTATCATTCCTCGAGGTGTTGAATGATTGTCCAACGTAAAGAAATTTGAAGAAAAAAACACAAAACATGATCACAACAAGAAACTGGAGGATTCAAAAGTTTATTTAGTTCCATAAAGAAGATAAATAAATGGGAAGCTAAAATGATCATTCCTCGAGGTGTTGAATGATTGTCCAACGTAAAGAAATTTGAAGAAAAAAACACAAAACATGATCACAACAAGAAACTGGAGGATTCAAAAAGTTTATTTGGTTCCATCAAGAAGATAAATAACAGGAAGCTAAAATTATCATTCCTCGAGGTGTTGAATGATTGTCCAACGTAAATAAAGTTGAAAAAAAACACAAAACATGATCCATTTTGTATATAAATTGAAGATATGTTTATGTTGGGTGTAATAACTTATAATGGACACGCGTATAATTGGGGATGTAAGAAAGAAGAGGAGCATCCATCGCATCGGTGCGTAATTCTTTGCGTAATTAGTAGTTGAGTGCGGCTACGTGTTTTGCATAAACCGCAATTTAGGAGAAGACAACAGAAGGAGTTGTTGTATTAGTTGGAACATGTTGCGTAGTTGAGTAGCAATTGCTCGCAAGAAGTCGCATGAATGGAGAATGAATATAATATTATATGTTGCGGAAGAGGTGTAATTATTGGTGCCAGTTAGGAAGAGGTAAAGAGTGGTGGTGTTATGGTGAGAAATGCCATTAAAAGTAATTGTTTGAATTGTATAAGAATAACGAAGTAAATGCAATTAATTCAGTATGAAGTTTTTTTTTTTATGATTATGGTCGAATTATTTTATGATTTATTAAATACTTTTAAAAAATCTTAACCTATCAAATGAATAAAATAATAATCCTGCTGTAAAAATGCTTATTCGAAAGAGATAATTTTTTATTTGAAACTGAATTTTCCAAATTTTCAAAATATCCATCTCTCGTCAAAATCACTTGCAGATCCTAAATTTTTTTGTTCGAAAACTATTAGAAAATGTCCTAAACAGACGTTAAAAAATGTGAAAAATTTGCGAAAAAAAGCAGAGGAGGTACCCCCGCTCATTTTTTAATTTTCAATTTTTTGACAATATCTTTCAAACTGTTAATCCTATAGTAAAACTATTTGCAATATTTAGAATCCTGAGAACATTTCCCATTAAAAAATTATCCCACTCAACCAATTTTACATGTGAAATAAAAAATGGAAATTTAGAAAAGAATTACTCCGCGTAATTTAACTTCCACCACACACATCGAACTATATCAAAGCCAAACCACCGGATGAAGATTAATTACTATAATTTCCATAAAGGCATACGAATTATCATTAGGTAGGATAAACTAACTGACAGATGTCGAAGAGGTCGACTCTTAACAACATCCTCTGCCATATGGGACAAATTCTTAAATGTAATTGCCACCGTAATTCCCCAAAAACAATTCAAGCATCACCGATTTTTCAAAAAAAAAATTAAAAAAAATTGTGTCTATACGAAATATTATTAGGCACGGATTACGAAATAAAATTTTAGTTTCTTTCCTGGAAAAGTTTCGTATTTACTTTAGTACGATTGTTCTTGTATAAAAATCATCTGTTTCCTCGGGGGGCATTTTTATGTTATAAAACTACACGTTCGGGATTATGAGTACGAGTGTGAAAGAGATGGTGGTGGCGGCGGCGGCGGTGGTGGTGGCGGAGGAGGAGGCAGAGCAAAGCAGAAAATTAGATTCGTACATCAAAGGCTGGCTCTTCGCACACGAATTACGAAAACACCTCCATTGCCTTTGAGCAGCACAGAAACTGGCAGCTGAAACAGCGCGTGCAGTATCTTCGCAGATCCACACAAATGTCTGCTAAATCTGCAGTGCCACCAACACTGCGTACTCTTCGCGAACGGTAGCTCGGCGTGCGATATGCAAACGACCGGGATAATTAATATAATGGCAACCATTTCAATATAGAACGTGTTCAATGGCGAAATACTCGAGCTGAAGTCTCTGGAATTGTACTGAGCAGAGTTTTTGGTACAAGTTTGTATTGATATCGGAAAAGATGATACTCTGGACCAATTTGCATATGGCGATACTATTAAAAAGATGCTAAACGATGTATTGTTAATGGATAATTGATGGAATGATTATCTACCGCGAAAATCCTTTGGGAAATGTAACGGGAATAAGGAACATGCAATTTCGTTTGATGTTGCTTTCCAAACTAACATTTTATCAAAACTAAGTTACAAAAGAACCTTTTTTTCTGGTAGATTTATAAAAGACATTTAGAATTGAGGAGGAAGAAGAGGTAGCGACAATAGAAAAGAGTCAGGCAGGGATGTACACTTTTTCTACGCCGTTGTTATTTAATCTACATGCAATAAAGTGTAGAAGTGAAAATTCGTCAGGAAGAGGAAAGTTTGCTGATGATTTTAGGAAGCAGACTTTAGGATAGGTTTGTAGAAAGTAATGATAAAAATATGTATACGTAAAACCAAAGTGTAAAACCAAAATAGGAGATGATAAAATAGAAGAAGTGTTCGATTTTTCTTATTTAGGATAGCACGGGGTAGGAAGGCATTCGTAGAAGAGCAACAATTTTACGATCGAGTACGACTACACTCTCTTCGATTATTCTCGAAGGATTGTCGTTAACTAAACGTCGATTCTAATTACAATTTCGACGCGGAAATATTTCATGCGCATAGAAAGAGGTGTTCGTAAATCGTAATGTGTTATTAGCTTGGTGAAGATGAGGTTTATTTATGGGCAAATGAGGATGGGAGAGGAAAAAGAATAATTTGCGATTCTGCAGAGGCGTTATTTTAAAGTGGTAATAAAATCGGTAGTTGTGGTTTTAGTTTTAGCGAGATTGGATGTGGCGGACAGGAAGACATGGAGGTGTTATTTTGCGTTGGTAGATAGAAGATTATTTGGATAATGAAGTGGGATGGATGGGTAAAAGAACAATTGCCGTTTTTGTTAAATTGATAAATTTTGTTTCATTATTAGATTTTTTTTCTCGAATGTTTGTATTTTTAAATGTTTTAGTTAGTTAAAGAGTCCGCAATCCTAAAGATTGGTTGGAAACAGCACGCCATGCCGATCTATCCTGAGCTAATCCCTTCATCTCCCTATAGCTATTCATCTCAACGTCTTCAACTATCTGACTCACATACTCCAATCTAGGCCTACCTACCCCTCTCTTTCCCTCCACTCTACCTTCTATGATCAATTGCATAATCCCCCCATGCCTAAGAATATGCCCTACTAATCTGTCTCTCCTACGCTGTAACACTCTCCAAATACTTCTCTTCTCCCCTACTAACTCTAGTACAGCTTCATTTGTTACTTTATCTTCCCAACCAATCCTCATCATCCTCCTATAACACCACATTTCAAGTGCTTCTAATCTACGCTTCTCTTCCTTTCCTATAGTCCACGCCTCACACCCGTACAGTGCTACACTCCAAACATATACCTTCAGTAATCTTTTTCTAATACCCAAGTCAATATTTGATCTTAAAATCTGTTCTTTTTCTACGAATGCCTTCCTACCCTGTGCTATCCTACACTTTATATCTACCTTGCTTCGATTATCTTTTGTGATTCTACTGCCTAAATAACAAAAATCTGACACTTCTTCGATTCTATTATCTCCTATTGAGATCCTCATTTTTCTACTGCATTCCTTTTTGTCACACCTCATCACTTTAGTTTTACCTATATTTATTTTCATGTTAAAATCCCTAGTCAATACTGCCTGCATACCATTCAATACCCTTTCTAAATTCTTTTCGCTTTCTTCCAATATAGCTATATCGTCGGCGAATCTCAGCATATATATTTTCTCTCCCTGTACATTCACACCTACACTATACTCTTCTTTTACTTTGTTTATTGCATCTTCTATATATAGATTAAATAATAACGGTGAGAGTGTACATCCCTGCCGAACTCCCTTCCTTATTTTTGCTACCTCTTCTTCCCCCTCAATTCTAACTAAGGCAGTTTGGTGTTTATATAAATTAAAAATTATTCTCCTATCCTTATAATCTATACCCGTTTCTTTTAAAATTCTAAACATTATGTCCCAATCTACATTATCAAATGCCTTTTCTAAATCTACAAAAGCTATGCAAGTTACCTTTCCTACCCTCTTTCTTTTTTCTACTACCGTTCTTAGTGCTAGAATCGCCTCTCTCGTCCCTCTGTTTTTCCTAAAACCAAACTGATCTTCTCCTAGCCTTTCCTCTACTTTATTTTCTAATCTCCTATAAATAATCTTTAACAATATCTTCGATGCATGTGATAGTAGGCTAATGGTCCTATAGTTCTCACACAAATTAGCTCCTATTTTCTTCGGCATTGTTACTATTCTACTACGCTGAAAATCCTGTGGTACTTCTCCCTTCTCATATATTTTACAAACTAACCTGTATAATCGCTCCTGCATTTTTTCCCCTGCGTGTTTTATTAATTCGGCTGGTATCATATCAATCCCCGCTGCTTTGTTATTCCGTAAATCATTTAATGCTCTATGAAACTCTGACCTAAGTATGCTAGGACCTAAGTCATCCTCATCTATCTGTTCCACATTTTCTAGCTCCTCCATGTCCTGCCTACCTTTATATAAATCTTCAAGATACTCCTTCCATCTTCTAGCTTTTTCCTTATTTTCTGTGAGTTCCTTACCCTGCTTATCATATATAATGTTACCCTTTGGTTTTACTTTAGAAAAATGTGACTTAATTTTCCTGTAGCCCAAATCTACTTTACCTCTTCTCATATCCTCCTCAATATCCTCACAGTTTCCTTTTATCCACTCTTCTTTCGCTAGCTTGCATTTCCTATTAATTAAGTTCCTTAGTTCCTTATATTTTTTCTGTCCTGCTTCTGTGTTTCCAATTTTAATTTTCCTTCTTGCTTCTATCATTTTAACTATTTCTTCCGTGATCCATTCCCTCCTACCTGCTCTTTTCTTTGTGCCTAATACTTCATTTGCTGCTGTAGTTAACCCATTTCTGATTTCCCTCCATTCGCAATCTATGTCGCTCCTAGATGTTCCATTAGCCATGATTTCTACTTTCTGCTTGTACTTTTCATATACATCAGCTAATTTTAACCTATCGACATCTACTCTGACCTGTTTGGACTTCTGTAATTTCTTGAATTTGACCTCTGAGTCCAGGACTACTAAATTATGGTCACTATCAATATCTGCTCCAGGGTAACTCTTACAATTCTTAATCTGGTTCCTAAACCTCTCTTTAACCAGTATGTAATCTATCTGATACCTCCCTATATCTCCTGGCATTTTCCACGTATATATCCTGCGCTTGTGATTCTAAATGTTTTAACAATTCGTTAAAGAATTTTTTCCAGAGCTACAAAAAAAAATTCGAAGATTATAAAAATGCAAATTTCTTCAAAATACGCTGAAATTATAAATTCCAGAATTCTTTTCGATGAATTTCCATCAATTGTTCTTTTAATGGTGAAAATTTTATTCGTTTCTAAATGCATTTAAAATAAATTATTAAGGTACTACACAGTGTTGCCAAATATATATTTTTTCTATAGAATTAAAGTAAATTCAAATTTAACTAATTTTAGAAGAAGAAACAAATCCGAAATTATTCTTAACAAACATCTGCTCCGATATTTTTTATTTTCCATCTATTAGGTACGAAGAAACGATATAAAGCATCGATAAAACACTTTATTTTATTCTAATTGTCAAATGTTATCAACCTAATGGCGAAATCTGTTCAAATACATAATACAGCGCACGTGGGTCCTTCATATTTAGCTTCATTACATTTTGCTCTCTTATCATCGATCGATTAGAATGATACGAATATCCCAACTAGGTCCCCATTTAATCCTCAGAAAATCCATAATAATCTCCGCATTATCCCAATCACTCTAAAGGCTTTTAATATCCACAAAAGCAAAAGAAACGTCTTTCATAAAACAGATTTTTTCCTTGCTTTTGTATCAGTGGTTTTTTTTTAAATTCAAAAGTTGTCTAAAAACATTTTTTTGTGATTTTTGCAAACTTGTTTTTGCAAACGAGATTTTTTTATTAGGAAATATAAAAAAAAAAATGTTTGATATTTTTGTAACGTATAGTTTAATTTATTAAATTAAACTAAATAATTTTTTATTGGGATGATGAATAATTGTCTAAAAAAAATTGTTTTCATGTAATAATATTAATTTTTAAATTGCAAAAAAACTGGTAGTTAAATTTACTATTTTCAAATATATAATTGATTTTTTACATATAAACTATGATCACTTCTTGCGAAAAAAAATATTTTTCAAAATTCAAATATATATATTTTTTCTTTTGCATGAGACGTTTTTTATATTTTAGTTGCCTAAAAAACTTATTTCATTAGGAAATTTTAAAAAATCTATTAATTTGTTTTTAATCAACACGTTAAAAATAAATTGTTTGAATGATAATGAACAATTTTCCAAAATAAAATTTTTCAGGTAAAAAATGATAATTTTAAAAAGCAAAAAAATATATAGTTAAATTACCCATTGAACAAACATTATATAAAAATTTAAATCATCTAAAAATGCCCCCAAAAATGTTTGATATTTTTTTAACGTATAGTTTAATTTATTAAATTGAACTAAATAATTTTGTATTGGGATGAATAATTTTCTAAAAAAAAAATGTTCGTGTACTAATATTAATTTTTAAATTGCAAAAAAACTGGTAGTTAAATTTACTATTTTCAAATACATAATTGATTTTTTTACATATAAATTATGATCACTTCTTGAGAAAAAAATTATTTTCCAAAATTCAAATATATTTCTTTTTTCTTTTGCATGAGACGTTTTTTATATTTTAGTTGCCTAAAAAACTTATTTCATTAGGAAATTTTAAAAAATCTATTAATTTGTTTTTAATCAACACGTTAAAAAAAAATTGTTTGAATGATAATGAACAATTTTCCAAAATAAAAATTTTCATGTAAAAAATGATATTTTAAAAAGCAAAAAAAAAATGATAGTTAAATTGACTATTTAAAAAAAATTATGTATAAATTTAAATCACCTCTTGTTAAAAAAAAAAATTTTTTTCCAACATCTAAAGTTCGTCTAACAAATCGAATCGAAGAACATGTTCATTATATTCCCAGCAAATATAATTTTATTCCCCAATATAAATTGGTTCATCGGCAAATAAATACTCGAGGGTTGAACAGATCGGTGTGTTTGGATGAAAAGAATTGCACAATGGGGGTAGATCATGGTGAATTGCATGTGAATAGCGAACATTGTTGATATGAACAGCGATTTTGAGCTTCGTGTAGCTATTATTGGGGGTAGAGTATTTTAAGGGTAGTGGCTTTTTTAGGAGTAACTGAGATGTCATCGATGTTGTCCATTATCGTCGAAATCTAAATGAAATGTTCCAGGGATGAATTTGTCGAGAGGGTGTAGAAAAAGATAGAAGTTTGAGTCAATGAAACATTTTTTTTCATTAGAAATTGAAAAAATATCACTATTAAAGAATTCCCGATCATTTTTAAAACCGCAAATTTAAAAAAAGTCATAAAAAGCAAAAATTTGGTCACTAATAGAAAAAATATCATATATTGGCAAAAATGTCAAACGAATATACAATTAAAAAATTCTACCTAATTTTAATATGATCAAGAATGTCGTACGAAAATATTTAAAAAAAACCTTTAAAAAATCGCAAATTAAAGAACAAAAATCATAAAATGAAAAAATGAATAAATGTTTCCAATTTTTTTTATAAAAATATGTCAAGTGAATTTACTATTAAAAAATTCTTTGCATTTTTTTTCAACTTTTTTGAACGTTACAAAAAAAATTTGTTATGGCCCTTTTATATATTTGATAATATCAAATATGTATACCTGAGGGCGGGGTGGGTATATATATATATGTGTGTGTATAATACAGGGTCGGATTGTGCATTTCTACTTCATTACCTGAATTGAATGAATTTGGAATAATCGTTCTGTTGAGCAGAATGAGAATGAATTTGATGAGTTGATATTCGATGGCCTTTTAAATTATGATATGGCTAAGATATTAGATATTGCTGAAGAGGGGGGTGATATGTCAAATACAAAACGTGCATTTAATATTGAAATAGTATAAATGATGTGCGAGTTGTTATTTTTTCGTTTGGTAATTTGTGTTTTTTAAACGATTCGTGTCGAAAAGTATGATTTTTTTTAAATATTTAACTTCAAAAGTGTTTGCGTCGAGGAATTTTTTTATAAAAGTAGAGCAATGATGTAAATTTGACACTCAGCTGTTTAAAAATTTCCCTATTTCTATATGAAGGGGGTTCGTCAAATTTTTTGATAGCGCGATTGTTTTTTGCAGAGTCTCAAAAAAGTTTAACTTTGAGATTTTTTTTTTTTTTTAATTATCAAAGCCAATAATATGTCCTAATCTAACTTAATCCTTTCTTAATGCGTGTTGAAAAAAATACGTCTTTACGACTCTTCTGTAAAAAAAAAATTGTTGTTTAAAAATATACAGTGTTCTTTTAAAAAATGAACATGGCAAATCATCTGAAATATTAAATTTTTAAATAATATTGTAAAAACTTGCTTCCTGTTTCCAAAAATATTTATGTATACAAAAAAAAAAATCGTATTAAGACATATAAAAATATTAAATAATACCAAGTTTTGTTGGCATGGAATTTATGTTTGAGCCCTTTACTTTCCACCACCATTTTTTTATTAATTCAAAAAATTTGATTAGTCACAAAAATATAAACCAGCACCGTATTATTATAATTATTAAAAAGATAT
Organism: Leptodirus hochenwartii; assembly: GCA_947310635.1. NCBI lineage: Eukaryota > Metazoa > Arthropoda > Insecta > Coleoptera > Leiodidae > Leptodirus > Leptodirus hochenwartii. The sequence goes on along the minus strand of OX371183.1, from coordinate 1,164,086 downwards.
GTAAAATTGTTAATACACAGGTTGTCTCATAAAAAATATTATTTATATGTATATATTTTTTATTTTAATCAATTCAATTTTTTATATATAAAAGAAACTTCTTTACTATATTCTAGCGGATTAAGATATGTGAATTATCAGAAAATATATATTTTTTAAATGGTACCTTTTCTTTTGAGGAGGCTGTTCATATTTAACGGATCACCCTGTTATTAACAATATTACAGTATCATTAATTACACAGTATCTACTACTCTGTTTTTTGTGAAAAATGTCGTTAAAATGTCATCAAATTAAAACCAGGGCCGTATCCAACATGTAAATGTCTCGAGGGGTTAGTAAATTGACATAATTCATAAATTATTACTTTTTACAAAAGCTAAAAAAACTATGGTTGACTTTTCAGTATCGGTCTTAGATTAATCGAAATTTCTCTGCGTAAATATTTTTTATGTATCAAAATTCGTTTTTGAGAAATACAGTCAGTCTTCTCTTAGAGATCGTAAATACTTAAGATCCTAAGAGTAATTAAGATCCTAAGATATGCACCTGTAGGAAATATTATAAGAATCGCATCTGTCTTTAGAAAGCAGAGTAGTAGATGTTGAATGAAGAAACAAATACTCCAACAAAGAAGAGCAAGATTATTATACAGTGCGTGGATTATATACCTGAGGTGGCGGCAAGTAACGGTCCCAAACGCCTCCAATCGGCGGCAGTGAGTGCGTGGTGCGGAGGTGGTGGTGGTGCAGGCGGCGGTAGACCGGGCGGCGGCGGGGGAGGTGTTTGCGTTGTGGCAGCGCCACTAGAGCCACCTCCTCCGCCGCCGCCGCCACCGCTGGCGCCACCACTGCTACTGCTGCCACCCACGAGGCCACCGTGGCTCGCGGCAGCCGCTGCTGCCGCTGCAGCTGCCGCCGCGGCAGCAGCTGTAGCGACACGGTGGTGGTATGCAGCGGCAGCTGCCAGCTGTTGCTGCTGGTGGTGGTGGTGGTGGTGGTGGCCGTGATGGTACTCACCCGACATGCTGCCTGCCTTTGCGTCCACCAGCTGGTATGGGGGAATGCCCATGTGTGCCGGGGGCGGCTGGTGGTGGTGGTGGTGGTGATGGTGGCCGGCGTTGACCGCTGCCAACAGTGGATCACCGCCCGGTGATGGGCTGCCACCATTATGGCAGAAGAAGGAGAGGCGAGCCGCCGCCTCGGCCGCCGCCGCCGCGTGCCCTGCACTGACCCCCGGGCCCAAACCCATCTTTCCCGCCTGAAACAATAAATAACAATTCTTCAAACAAAACTGAAAATCATTACATCAAAAATAAGTGTGGGCCTAGGATCGACCCTTGCAGAACCACCCGTTTATTTTTACAGACTTAATAATAAACATTAAGGCAACACTTCTATTAAAATCTATAGAATTCAGAAAATAAAAATTCCATTTTTTCAGTTTGATTTAAAATATTTCAATTTGTTATTTAACTTTTCTATGTGGGGGGGTGAGGGATTCTTTCTCCCCGTTAACCTAATGTTTATATAAGTTCAATATACTAAAGTTCATACACCAATACAAAGAAATATCACACGAACAGGAAAGAAGGAAAAACGTTTACTTTCCGAATTTAGTTTATTTGGTCGTATAGCGCTTTTTCGCTTTACGTTGCCAAAAGAAAACGGCACCTCAAGATGCACGAAACTAAGCTAATAGTAACAAAAAGGCTGACGAAGTAGAAGAAAGTTCAAAGTGGCTTTAGCCGTGTTTGTCTTTGTAGGAAAAAAAAAACTTATTCGTCAACAAATTCGGAAGAAATTTTGTAAACGTTTGTGGTTCGACTAACTCTTGGCTAGAAATCAAAATTCGATCAATTAATTGACCAACGCAGAATAATTGTGCCAACTCATAAATTGGTCAATTGGATGTGTGATTTTTTTTTACTAAATACAAGAGTAAATTACAAAATTGCACATGAATAGCAATAATAACCTGTTATTTAGCGGCAATATATTAGAAGCGGTTAGGATCAAATTAAGGCAGAGTTTATATCTTCGTAGTGCTAAAGCGTGTTGATTATAGCTTATGTTAAATAGCACATTAACATTAACAATTGTATACTCCACTCCTGATAAACTGAACTAAACTAAACCTACACAATAAAAATGAAATACACACACTTTTCGATAAAACACACCCATTTTCTTTTTAAGTTAGAAAAACATTGTTTAATTTAACAAAAAAAAATATCATCGATAATTTTAAAAAATGCATTTTTTGCGGTGATGTAAACCTGTTGGGGATTTTGTTGAAGAAGCATTTTATTTGAGTATACAAGATGCAGTTGAGGCTCGCATATGGTCGGCCGATCTGATTTGATTTTATATGCAAATACGTGCGTTTAATTGCGAATTGATTTATGTTACTCGATGGCGACTTGAGCGAGCAGATAAATCATGCCGCAAATTTAATTGTAGCAAAGTGGGATTATAATTTATAGCAAAATAAAAAAAATTGCATTATTTTTAATAAAACACGCTTTAAGCTACTAATTATAACTTGAATTGTGCACAATTGAACACAATAAAAATTTGTCAATTTAAACAAATAATTTTTAATCTAGATGCATCTATCACATGCATCGAAGATATTGCTAAAGATTATTTATAGGAGATTAGGAAATAAAGTAGAGGAAAGGCTAGGAGAAGATCAGTTTGGTTTTAGGAAAAACAGAGGGACGAGGGAGGCGATTCTAGCACTAAGAACGGTAGTAGAAAAAAGAAAGAGGGTAGGAAAGGTAACTTGCATAGCTTTTGTAGATTTAGAAAAGGCATTTGATAATGTAGATTGGGACATAATGTTTAGAATTTTAAAAGAAACGGGTATAGATTATAAGGATAGGAGAATAATTTTTAATTTATATAAACACCAAACTGCCTTAGTTAGAATTGAGGGGGAAGAAGAGGTAGCAAAAATAGGGAAGGGAGTTCGGCAGGGATGTACACTCTCACCGTTATTATTTAATCTATATATAGAAGATGCAATAAACAAAGTAAAAGAAGAGTATAGTGTAGGTGTGAATGTACAGGGAGAGAAAATATATATGTTGAGATTCGCCGACGATATAGCTATATTACAAGAAAGCGAAAAGAATTTAGAAAGGGTATTGAATGGTATGCAGGCAGTATTGACTAGGGATTTTAACATGAAAATAAATATAGGTAAAACTAAAGTGATGAGGTGTGACAAAAAGGAATGCAGTAGAAAAATGAGGATCACAATAGGAGATAATAGAATCGAAGAAGTGTCAGATTTTTGTTATTTAGGCAGTAGAATCACAAAAGATAATCGAAGCAAAGTAGATATAAAGTGTAGGATAGCACAGGGTAGGAAGGCATTCGTAGAAAAAGGAACAGATTTTAAGATCAAATATTGACTTGGGTATTAGAAAAAGATTACTGAAGGTATATGTTTGGAGTGTAGCACTGTACGGGTGTGAGGCGTGGACTATAGGAAAGGAAGAGAAGCGTAGATTACAAGCATTAGAAATGTGGTGTTATAGGAGGATGATGAGGATTGGTTGGGAAGATAAAGTAACAAATGAAGCTGTACTAGAGTTAGTAGGGGAGAAGAGAAGTATCTGGAGAGTGTTACAGCGTAGGAGAGACAGATTAGTAGGGCATATTCTTAGGCATGGGGGGATTATGCAATTGATCATAGAAGGTAGAGTGGAGGGAAAGAGAGGGGTAGGTAGGCCTAGATTGGAGTATGTGAGTCAGATAGCTGAAGACGTTGAGATGAATAGCTATAGAGAGATGAAGGGATTAGCTCAGGATAGATCGGCATGGCGTGCTGTTTCCAACCAATCTTTAGGATTGCGGACTGTTTAACTAACTATTTAAAGGTTCTTTAATAATATGCAAAATATATTTTTGAGATATATCTTTAGATTTACGATAAAAAAATATTTCTTTTTTAATGTTTTGGGGTTTTTTCTAAGAAAACCCTAATTTGTTTTTTTTTATAGATAACTCCATCAATTTACTACAAAAAAATTAGCAAAAAATTTTTTTATAGACAGTTGATTTATACATTTTGCAAATAAACCATAAAATATTTTTTTTAAATCAAATTTGATATAAAAAAAAAATTTCCAACAAAAGGTACAAAAAAAAGTTGAGTGCAGTTCATTAAAGGCAATTAAAATTAATCGATTTAAACAGAAATTTTTTAAACTAGTAGAATCGAAGCATCCATCATTTTTGTCTATTAATTTTTTTTAAGATTATTTTAGGGTTGATGCAAATATATTTTTAAGACATTTCTTTAAATTTGGTACCAATAAAAAATTCTTTTTGAACTTTTTTTTTTGCGTTTCTTCAGTCAAATACAAAATCTACATTTTTCTTAGATAACTCCTTCAACTTATTACAAACATTTTTTATCAACAATAAATTTTTATAAACAGTTGATTTATACATTTTGCAAATAAACCATAAAATTTTTTTTTTAAATCGAATTTGATATAAAAAAAAATTTCGAACAAAAGGTACAAAAAATGTTGAGTGCATGTTCAATTAAAGGCAATTAAAATTAATCGATTTAAACAGAAATTTTTTAAACTAGTAGAATCGAAGCATCCATCATTTTTGTCTATTAATTTTTTTTAAGATTATTTTAGGGTTGATGCAAATATATTTTTAAGACATCTCTTTAAATTTGGTACCAATAAAAAATTCTTTTTGAACTTTTTTTTTTGCGTTTCTTCAGTCAAATACAAAATCTACATTTTTCTTAGATAACTCCTTCAACTTATTACAAACATTTTTTATCAACAATAAATTTTTATACACATAAAATTTTGCAAATATAAATTTAAAAAAAGAATAATAAATCTAATTTATTTTTAAAAAAATCAATTTAAATCGGAATCAAATTAATTCCTCATCATCGAGATCCCCATCAAATTTTTCCGCTTCGTCAGCAAACATATAAAACTCACCAAAAGAACTACCCTTAATGCACGTACACATACACACATGGGGGGGGTGGATCTGAAGCCGCCACCCCCGCCTTCTATATACCTCACTCTGTCTACGAAACATTTGCAGAAAGCAAAAATACGGACTGGTCCATTATGACGGAGATGGAAAGAATGGCCGATGCGTTGTTACAAAAGGAGATAGAAAGGGGATGATGTGTTAAGGGTGGTGTATATGAAGTTATCACGTCGTGCCGTTTGATCTCGTACGGCACTGAAAAATGCATGTGTCTGTTAGTGGGAAAAAATACAAAAAAATATTCAAGCAAAAGTTTGAAAAAAACAATTTATTGTCGCTACTTTGAAGCGCCCCTTAATATCCTTTAAATCGCTTTTAAGAAATCGCAAAATCATCGATCGAAATCGACTGTCAGTACACTCAATAGTTCGTATATTGTTATAACATATATACAATACTGACAACATGTTTAGGACGAACCTAACATAATGTTAATACGGGGGTAAATACGTACTTTATAAATAAAATGGGGGAAGAAAATGCAAAGCGGATAAAATCTGGATAAAAATAATGCGTCGTTCGTCGACGGTCGTCGTATCACACACGTCGCGACGCTTTAAAAAAAAAAACGGTGGAAGAAAATCGGCAAATTAAATAAAAAAATCAATAAGTTAAATATAAACATAAACATTGCAGTTTTTTTTTCATATATATGTATTTTTCATTAATAGCTTAGAATATAAAAAAAAATTTTTTTAGCTTGTTTTATTTTTATTTTTCAACGACGATTTGTTTAGTAATAATTTAATTCCCATGAAATTTAATATCCAAAAATATTTATATTTCGTAATAAAATATATAAACACAACGAAAGAAATTTATTTTTAACATCTTTCCACAACTGAATTATTTTTTTATAATTTTAAATAATAATTTAAAAACAACCATTTCAGAAGCAAATCGTAAATTTATTGTTTGAAAATGAATTTAAAAAAATATCCAGCTTCGTTATCAAATAAAAATACGTTTAGTTAATTTATTATTTAATTAATTTGAATATATAATAGCTAATTAACAATTAAATAAATTCACGTGATTAATTTGTTTCTTATCGAACTTTAACAGAAAATCGATCATTGATGATCGTTATAAAATTTATAAAATTATTTTTTTACCTCAAAAAGCAGCTTATCCGAAAATATCAACAAACCAAAAAATTAGCAGCAAATTAATTAAACAATTAAAATAAAAAATGCAAAAAGAACATACTGCTATTTAAAATTCTAAGTGGATAATATAAAAAACATATTTTTTGTTTTATAATTAAATATTAATTAAACACGAGGCATAATATAATATCCTGTTTGGCTTAATAATACTATACCGAGTGGTGATGTTAATTTCAAATTACATTGAACTCGCAGATTTATGTAATAAAGTGTGTTTTGTAGGTTGAAAATACATCGTTTAAAAGTTGTAATTATTTGGTTTGGAGTTGTTAGTTTGGACGCACGCAATGTTAAAGACCAGGTGTCAAAAGAAATTATAACCGAACTCGCGCGTTTTAATGGTAATATGCACGTACACTTCTGGACAAATAAAATGGTTGCGAATGATTTGATGATTTATTTTTTAAAAAAATACAAGAAATATAAAATAATATATAAATAAAACAAGGAATTTAGAATCAAATCGAACTATGCTTCAATAGAAACTCGATAGAAAATATCATGAAATTAGTTTTTTTTAGTTAAATTAGTTAATTTGAAAATTTTTCGAATATTTTCGGCTAATTTAATTATAGCAAATATAAATGATTGTCAAATAAAAATTTTTAGCACACGCTTTAAGCTGCTAATTGTTAAGTTGAGCCACAATTGAAGATAATAAAAATGAGTTGATTTAAAGAGAATCTAGATTCATCTAAGGCATCATCCAATATTTTTGCCTATTAATTTTTTTTTGTCATTATTTGAGGTGTCGTTAGTAATGTGCAAAATATATTTTTGAGATATCTTTTAGATTTATTATAAAAAAAAATGTCGTTTTGAATGTTTTGGCGTTTTTTTTCAGACAAATGCTAAATGTGTTTTTTTTTTTTTTGAAAATTGCTAAATTCTGAGATCTAATTCTATTAGAAAATATCATACACTCACTTTGGAAAATTGTGCCAAAAAAATTCAAAGGAGGTACCCGTTGTCATTTTTCAAAATTTGTTCTAAACAACAACATTTCTTGCAGATTTAGTATACAGAAATCATTTCCTATTTTTTTAAATTATATATTACCTAAATCACTATAAATCTCAAATATTTCTATGCTAAAATCGATCTTATTTTTTTTTTTAAAGCAAAACAGACAACCCTATCGAACAACACTGTACTTTCGCAGGTATCTTCATATAAGAAGTGCATGTGCGTGCCGCAACCCATTTAGCTTATCTGCTGCCAAAAGCGCATAGGTTAGGTTAACTAACTAACTAACGTCAGCAGCTTAAAATCTACACTATATATATATAACGCACAGCTAAGTAGCAAAATATGGAAATTTTTTATTCTCAATTATAAAAAACGCAATTTAAAAAATAAATTCGACGATTTTTATATACACATATATTGTAAAAATGTCAAAAATTTTGAAATTAAATATGTTTTCTTCACTGTTTCTAAAAAAAATTGACTCATAATTTTATAGTTTAAATTAATTAATACTTCGCTTAAAAAATGTTCTTCACATTAATATCAATATCTTAAAACATCTGAAAATAGATCTAAAAATACATCTAAAAAGAACATTTTTATAACTAACAAAATAATAATAAAATCATATGGTAAAAAAAAAATTAAAACTAGTCTCAAATAAAAAAAGCTTAACAACATTTTCACTTATCATCTGAAACATGTTATTTTAATTTTACGCTGATATTAATATATATTTACAAATTTCTGAGTGAAGGGAGCGAACGAACACGAATCAACAATCACAGGTCCTGTGAAAAAGCTCGGCTTGAAAAGAAAGCTCACACTAAACGGTAAAATGTGTGTATTATAATGTATAATGTATTACGATGGATGGATGCGCCAAGTATGATGAAAATACAGTCGATTCTACTTAAACGGATCCACTAAATGTGAAAAGAATTAAATATCCTTTTATAGTTCGAAGATAAATTTTGTGCTGTCAAAAATATGTTTTAAATCAATAAAATAGTTGTTTATGCGATAATTCAACGCTGGACGTACGTTGGGTTGCATGAAACAACGTGCGCGCCAAATAAGAATCAATGTGTGTTGCCTATATACAATAACTATTCTACAAATGTTGAAAAAACGTGTTAAAGTAAATATTTTAATGTAGTCATGTTTTTGTTTAAATTAATTAGTTTGATGGTTAGTTAAGAAAGATTATTTTTTTTATAAATTGATTATTAATTGTAATTACTAATTTTCTGAATCTCAAAATTTAAGTGACCAATCAAAAAAATTGAATTTTCAAATCAAAACGTTCGTAGAAAATTTTATTTCAAATATTATTTTGCTTATAAATCAATTGTATAAAATTATTTATATGAACACACTTCCTTGGCATTCTACATTTTCAATCAATATCGCGAATTTTGCAAAAAAAAAAGATTATAAAACGTTAAATTTCTGTAAAAAAATGATTTAAAAAGAAACTTTGTATAGAATGTTAACACACTCCTTTAGCATTCTATACATTCAATTAATAACATTAAATTTACAGAAAAAATAATATCGACAATTTTTTTAGAAACAAATCATTCTAGAAAGCTTGGTATGTTTCAATTGGTATATTTTTTACATTAACACACTTCCTTCGCATTCTATAGATTCAAACATTAATTTTACGAGAGAAAATAAAAATCAAGGCGTTCTTTAGAAGTCACAAAAATATTGTTTAACTGAACGTAATGTAACTTTTTAAACATTCTCTCTTTTGATCAATTGCATGTGTGCGGACCGTCGGTTGGTTATTATCATAATGGACGCATTTACGTTCAAAATATGTAATAAGCGAGTACATCGCCGATATTCGCTGGCTGCCATGTAATTTGGACAATTGACCAGGCAGGGGTGTCCTGCAATCATCGCCCTGTAGTATATACACCGGGACACCCAAAAAAAAATACAAAAATCCATAAATAAACACGGAAATTCGTGATCTATTTGCTTGATTATTTAGAAAAAGAAGTGCTTAATAGAAAATTTTATTTGAATTGAAAAAATTATTTTTTTTTAACCTAAAATTGTTGATTTTATTAAATACAGATACAATCAAATTGTGCTGGTTTTTTTTTTGGATCACCCTGTGATTTTCGAGCCTATTACCCCACTTAGTGCTATATGTATAAAAGGTTGTGATAAAGATCAAAGTATCTATGTTAATAATTAGCTATATCTATCGCTTCATCGCATCTTTTGTACGCTAAAATATCTCTTTTATTTTATCCATTGTAGTTTTAGAAGGCGGGCAAAGGGGGAAAATAATAAGATTTTTTTTTGATGATTATATAATTTGATATGGGAGATGAAAATTTGAAGAATTTTGTATGAAGAAAAATAGAGAAAGTAATAATGAAATATTTTTTGAGCACGAGATAAACACCGAAGAATTTTTTTTTCGAAAAAATATAATATAAAAAAGCATTTGTGCGATAATATATAATTTTTGGTTTATATACTTTTTTTTTGCTGATTTCAATAATATCAGTAATTCAAAAAATTATAATTTCCTATTGAATTTGATATTAAATTAGTTTCTTAATTTTATTCTCAATATTTTTTTTATTGAAAAAAACGACTTGAATATAATAAAATAGAATAAAGCTGCGAAAAATCATTATTAATGAAATATTTAATTATGAGATGAAATTAAACGTAAAAAAAAACGAAACAAAAATTTTGAACATGCTCGGCCTTTCTGGGTTTTTTTTTTTTTTTCAAAATAAACTGATTGAAAATATTTTTTACGACGGGCGGAAAATATTTTTCAATCATATGATATTTTTTATATCGAAAAATATTATACATTATTAAAAAAAAATCCAAATATACTACAAAAATATTTATTAAAGTTTATATTTATAAAACTAAGTTTAGAAATGGTTATTTTAATAAATAAACCATTTTTTGGGCGGGGGGAATTTCCTGTTTTTTCAAAATATCGACTGGAAAATTGATCCAAAATATTCTTTACATCACGAGAAAAATTGCATTTTTTTTTGCAATCATTTGATTTTTCATATCGCGCAAAATAACATTGTTTAAAAAAATTCAAATAAACTGCAAAAAAAAATGAAAAAAAAAAATATACATATAAAAATAAATTTGGAAATACAAATAAAAACTTTGCAAAAAAATATTATATTAACATTTTATCTAATTTTAAACAATTCATAAACCAAGCAAAAATTCTTAGCACGTTATTTTACGTACAATAAATTTTTTTTCTTCAAAGAAAAAATCAGTTTTCATTGAACGGTGCATATATATTTCCATCTGGCAAATTTCGCTTACATCCCCACCAGAAAACAACCCTTAAAACGTGCGCTATATTCATCAATACACCAAAGTACAAATCCTTATCTCTATCTGGTCCTTTGACAAAAAAAAAATACATGGGGTCATGCATTGACAAATATTTTATTAGAGTGCTGCCTCGGAGGGACAAAATTGTCCTCCTCCTCCGAGATTGTAAGAGAGGACAATGGACAAAATGTACAAGCGTTTGATTGAATTGTAAAAGTTATTTCATTTCTTATTTGAAGACAAAATTAGACAAAATCAATTTTTTTTTTGAGAACTTTTTTTTGTTTTTGCAAATATTTTGTTACGTGACCATTTTATATGAGAAAAACGTGTATTTGTAGAATGGGAAGAAAGTGTTTGTGGACACACGGTGTATTTAGAGATGATCTGGATATGTTTAGGGGGTAGATTGTCGTTATATAGGGGTTGGAAATGATGCGCTTACTATTTAAATAGGAGAAGAATAAAGGGAATAAAAGATGAGTTATGATTTTTGATGTTGCCTATATTGTTGTATTGAATAATGTAAGGTTAAGTACCAAAAATGTATTAATAGATTATTAGCACGAATTTATGTTTGGTAACGAATAAGTTGGGAGGAGATATAAAGAAGCGCTGAAGGGAAAATGATTAAAATTCATTTTTTTGATTTGGCTGTAATTTTTGAGATGTACAAAAATATGATAAATTTTTTTTTTTGTAAACAAAATATGTATAGCAATTTTGTGTAATTATCGATAAATTGGAGTTCTTAAAAATTTCACTTCACCAAAAAGGGCTGAGGGAAAAATTGATTAAAATTTTTTTTTGATTTGGTTGTAATTTTTGAGATGTACAAAAATATGATAAGTGATTTTTTTTTTGTGAAAAAAATTATAGCAATTTTGTTTAATTATCGATAAATTAAGTTCTTAAAATTTTCACTTCGCCAAAAAAGGGCTGAAGGAAAAGTTGATTAAAATTTTTTTTTTGATTTGGCTGTAATTTTTGAGATGTACAAAAATATGATAAATTTTTTTTTTTCTAAACAAAATATGTATAGCAATTTTGTGTAATTATCGATAAATTAAGTTCTTAAAAATTTCACTTCACCAAAAAAGGGTTCAAGGAAAAATTGATTAAATTTTTTTTTTGATTTGGTTGTAATTTTTGAGATGTACAAAAATATGCTAACTGATTTTTCTTTGTGAAAAGTTTATAGCAATTTTGTGTGTGTAATTACCGATAAATTAAGTTCGTAAAAATTGCTATATGCGCAACTCAAAGGCCATGCCTCCATCTTCAATAGACCAACGTAGAAACTAAATTTAAAAATATATATATAATTTTGTAGGTACTAGCAAAATTTATTATTTTTTTGTAATTTCTTATCCAAATTCTTAATTAAAAAATATCAAAATTTAACAATCACCTAATACAAAACACACGCCATTCAAAAAATAATTAATCCCATCAATCTCCTTGAAATTTTTAATAATTACAATACCTGTCCGTGTCACCTACGCTAAAATACCGATCTAAACTGTAAAATTACCTCATTACCCGCCGGATACTAATTACTATTTTTCGAATCCTTGCGTAGAATAAGCGCGCGGAATATATAAAGAGGTGACTCCTGAAATATTCAGTGAAACAGGTAATTTCTGGCGGTGACAGGTCCGCTTGCATAGCACGCTCACAGCCAAGGCCTTTGATGTTCGTTCGTTTGGACTCTATATAGTCGTGTTTTGTATTTTGCCTTGAAACAAGAGTTTATTGCGCTGGAGAAGAAGCACTTTTCCTGCTACGGAAAAAGCTGCACCGCCATGGAAATATACAGGCTGATGTTTTATTAAATGGTAGCGAAAATATTTAAAGCGAGGAAAATGAATAGGTAGAGGAAAAGTTGCGATTGATTAATTATTGTTACAAGAAAGTTCGATTTAAAAATAATTGGTGAGTGTGGAATGTGAACGGGCCTGTACGAGGTGGACAGGTCGTATTGACGTACGTGTCAAGTTTCAATAATTCAGATGACAGCTTCGGTGTTGGAAGAAAATGCATCGTGTGGAAATTTTGTTGTGCGTTGGATTAAATTTTCGTTCGGAAAAATCGGCAATAAATTAAAAATTATATATATATGATTTTTTCTAATCAATTTTTGTACATTTAATAAGTTATAAAAGTATTTGTTTAAAATGTTTCCTTTAAAATCTGTAATTCGATTCGATACGGCAGCGGTGGATGCAACTTATACTGTATGACATATATGCAACTAAACGCACTCAAATATCAGGCAAATTGCCTATAATAAAAATATTTAATTAATACATTGTTTAAAATGGCAAATATTTTCATTTTGAATGTATTCTAGCTTTAAAAAATAATCATTTTCTTCGAAGAACAGTCCAAAAAATATAATTATAACTAAATAAATCATTTAATATATCATTTTGGTGATATTCTATACTAAATAAATTATATTTTCTTTTCGGAACACTCTAAGTCGAACATTGACTTAGAAATTACAAAATCTTCAACTATCTCTTTTCAAAGAAATTGTTTCAAATTCTATTTGAAATATTCTATTTAATGTACTTTCGAAATAATTTAGAAATAAACGGTTCTAATTCTTAAAATTCAACTCGCAAGTACAATTTAAATTTCGTTAATAAAACAATTGGAATATTAGTTACAGTTTCCCCCACATAATATTGGGACATTCTGTATAGAAAGCGGTTCTTGCAATGCAAAAAAGGGGACAGTTGAATGCAAATGGCGGCGGTGGGTGCGCTGTGCACCACGGTGCAGTGTGGGAGGACGGAAAGGAAGGACATCGGGGGGCGTCAGATGGAAGGACGAGGATGTGAAATAGAAGAGGCTGCCGTTGCTGATAATGATCTGGACGACGAAGATAAGGGATGTGTGTGTGTGGACGCGAGGTGGCGCTAGTGGAAGTGGGATGAAGATATCGGACAATGGAGATGAAGATGTAAATTGGTTCTGTGTAGTTGTGAAAAAAGGGCAAAAATATATTTGATAGTAAAAAAGATTTAAATTCTTCATCTAATATATCGAAAAATTTTTTTTTATAAAAATGCAAATGCCAATTTTATATTTTCAAATGCCATACGCCATGTTTATATTTTTTCCCATTGTTTGTTGGCAAAAAAATAATTACCTTCGTTTCTTTTGTAGTTTATTTACAAAAATTGCAATTCTTAACTTCCAAAGATTTGATATAAAAAATTATTCCCAGAACAAAATTCTTCTGCATTCTGAAGCTTTGCCAAACATTTCCGCATTTTAAATAAAAGCAGGACGATATTTTCCAAATTATAAAATAAATAATCCTGATATACTCCAATGCAACTTTATAGTGGGGCGATATTTTGAATCTATGATTTATCAACAAAAAAATCATCTTTATCACACGAAAGTTTCTTCCATGCATGAAAAAGAATTTTTTAGCTTAATCGTCAAAAATCCCATTTATAATATTTTACAAATTATAAAATAAATAATCCCTAAATACTCCAATGCAACTTCACAGTGGGGCGATATTTTGAATCCATGATTTATCAACAAAAAAAATCATCTATATCACACGAAAGATTCTTTCGTACATGAAAACGATTTTTTTAGCTTAATCGTCAAAAATCCCGTTGATAATATTTTACAAATTATAAAATAAATAATCCCTATATATTCTCAATGTAACTTTACAGTGGGGCGATATTTTGAATCTATGCTTTATCAAAAAAAAATCATCTTTATCACACGAAAGTTTCTTTTGATACATGAAAAAGAATTTTTTAGCTTATCATATAAAAATCGTCCAAAAAACCCGATGATATTTTCCAAATTATAAAATACATAATCCTGATATACTCTTAATGCAACTTTACAGTGGGGCGATATTGTGAATCTATCAAAAAAAAAATCACACGAAAGAATCTTTTGATGCATGAAAAAGGAAATGTTTCGCAGATCAACAAAAAATCGTCCTGATTAAACTTTTAAAAAAAAACGACTAAAACAAAACAAAAAACAATCGCCTTCAAACACACTTTTCATCAGTAATCCATTTCACACCTTGGCTCGATACTCTTTCAGATCATACATCAAATTCCAGCGCAGTTCCACACAACATCCACCCCCGACTCTGCACCGAACAACCCCACATCTACAGAACGCTTTGATCTCGCCGCCACCATCGTGCACCCCAGCATAGAACAACCCTCCAACTCCACCCCACGCAACCCTTATACCATCTCGTGTCTCCCTTGCGCGTACATTATGTTGCCTAATCGCAATTCTGTCCGTACATGGAGGAGATTTTTTAATTTGCATCAGTGTTCGTGTGTAAGGAATAGATAGGGATGAGTGGATGGGGTGGATGGTTGGTTTTTTTGGTGAGGGTGGTGTTGGGAGGACTTTTTTTTGGTGTTTGCCTGTAGATTTCGAAATGAAAATGATCGATTTTGCTGCTTGGTGTTCGTTTTTTTTTTTATCAATTTCGTTGGATTGGAGATGGATGGAGAAGGGTGTCTTAAGAGGAATGATTTTGCTAATGGATAGGAAATTGGAAACTGTTTCGATTTTGATTTGATGTTAATTTCTTCTCTAATACAAAAAAAAATGTCGAAATATTTTAAATATAGAATTTTGTCGAGGTATTAAATTTGCCACAAATATACTACGATATATCTTTTATTCGGTCATATTTTCCTTTGGACAAATTACGGGCTCTGACCTGAAATATCGTCCATCGAACGGATGAATTGAGTGTTGATATACGTCTACCGTACTGGAAAATCATCAAATATACTCAACACGCATACAGGGTGTCACACAATCAGCCCAACAAAAAACACGTACTTGGCAAAAAAATATCTTGTAGCTTCCAACAAAAACAACGAAATGGGAGAAAATTACATTGTTGATGATTCTTCAAATTTGTAGAGTGCCGGAGTTCGTTTAACCCTGTATTGTGAAGGAAGCCAAAGGAGTGGAACGATATGAGCGACATCTGTGTTTCTATCCTTGTCAGGCGGCATCGCGACGCCGGTGAAACTCAAAGGCTTTTATAAATAACCGGGGCATAACGTAATTTCGACGCTTCGTCCCAGCGAAATCAAAGATGCGAACTTGTATCGACAAAAAAACGAGCTTTTCTTCTAAAAATCAAGCCCACAATAAATTTACTTCAAATAATCAATAGGACAATTGAATCTCTTAACGCACCAAATAAAAAAAAAATCACTTTGGACGAGTCTACTCATCTCTAGTTGAGAAATTCGCTCATCCAACGTCTTTTTGTTTCTATTGAGCATCTCTAACAGTGTTGCCATCTCTGTTTAACCTCTATACGTATCTGTCTGCACAACTTGGCGGAAAGGTGACGAAAATTTACAACGTTCCCTCTTTGCTTTCGACGTTCGGTTTGTGATGGCAAAAAAAAATCGTATTGATGGATATATTTTTCTATCTATTCCACTACCAAAAGTGATTTGGTTTAGACGATTTATTTATTTGATCTTTGATGAAGCTTTTTTAGAAATATTTGGACATTTCATACGCTGGTCAAAAAGAATCCACATCTTTCACAAAGACTATTCTCTACCCCAACAGTAAACATTTTTCTTCCGGTCATTCATGACTTAACCTGCAGCTGTCATCAAATCGGCTTCACCGAGCAATCTTGTAGATTGTATAAGAAGAGCAAATAGCACAATAGGTTTTCTCCTGTTCCTCCAGGATTCTTCGAAGCCAAACAAACACACACACACACTTTCGCTCTTGCCACATAAAAGGTAAATGGATTAGGGAGGAAGAGAGCAATCAGGATAATGGGCCTGAACACTTGAGGCCGGACGTCCGATGGCCCTTCCTTGGTCAACAGATCAAATATTTAGGGAAACACTTGCGTGTGTGTAAAAAATTGAAAAATATCGGTTAAATTGGTTAAAAAATATATAAACAGACAAAATATTGTCAAATTTATATTTGTAAGTTTTATGGCACACTTTAAAAAGTACCTCAAGTTTCTGCAAATATCCCCCTCAAGTTCTTCAGCTTGAAGGATATATAACACGGGAATATAAAATTTATTAGTTATTAGTCTGTTGAATGTTCTTGGAAAATGAACAGTTTTTTTTTTACAGACACAGACATCCGCTTGAGCCAATAAAATATAATTATATGTGTATACTGGGTGTTTGAAACTGCAAATTTTTATCAAATAAAAACAAGAACGTTTAAAAAATGAAAACAAATCTCGATCAAATTGAACCTTAACAGTAATTTTTAAAAAATCATTTTTACAAAACGATATTTTTAGTATACACTATTTTTTCTGACTCAAAATGAAATTTACAAACGCAAATTTTCGAAATGTAAAAAAAATATTCCTGTGAAGCTTTCGAAAGTCCAGTCTAGTCCAATATATTTACATATCCCCGATGCGTACAAAATCTACATCTCTTCAGAGAAAGGCAACAAGACGCACGCAGAGCATCCAGCAACAAAGACCGGCGATTCGAATCGTTTCCGGTCGCTGGACTCGCTGATGAAATTCCGGAATGATCGCCAACTAACCTCCCCCCCCAAAAAAAAGAAACCCTCCAGAGGCTTTAGGCCCCCCTACAAAATTCACAAACGCAAATCAAATATGTATGTGAAGATATCTACATTTGTACGTTCAGTGCTGTCATTCAGTGCGGTTTCTATGCGGGCTAATTGGAGGTTTATGTGGGGAGCACTGCGGAGGAATCGTGAAGTGGTAAAAATAATTTTTGCCATAAAAAATTGAAGTATTTCAACTATAAATGCGTTCAGTGTAAGCAGGTAGTATGTAAAATAATGGGGATTTGTTGTGGGTTGAGTACTGTAGAGGAATTGTGGATGATGAGGTAAAAAAAATTGTTGTAAAACGAAATTCATTTTTTGTTTAAATCGGTTAATATTTTCATTTCGTTTCGAAAAACAACTGGATAATCACCGAAACGTTCGGCAAGTTTTCTCTTTTTTTTCAGCATAAAGCCAGAGATTGGTATTGCAAATTCCAGACTGGATGTATATTTCCTTTCGCCTCTTGCATTTGAGTAGCAAATTAAATCTTGGTTCGATCTCCGACAAGCCCAGCCATATTAACATCTGCCTGTCTCATTTCATCGCACTACATATATATGAGAAAATAGCTCGGAATTAGTGGTGCGTGGACGGATCGTTGCTGGAGGATCGCCCCGACGCCGCCCCGACGCCGAATCCTAGAAAGTAGTATCTAATAACCGAATTCCCACTTTGAAGTCATTTTAATCAAAATCCATCCGAATTCGGTCCATTGTTTCGTTCGGTTTTAAATCAAATACCAAACGATGGCGCAACAAGAAATAAATTTTAGTACTGTTTTTTTTTTTTAATTCAAAAATTAAAGCTTCTTCGTATCCGTATAATTATTCAACTCTTCTTCAAATATCTGCTTTGTAATCCCCAAGTCGATAAAAAAAATCAAAAATCAAAATCAAGTCGCATTTGAAATATGCAATTGTTTTGCAAAAGAGATTTTTTTTTCAAAAAAGAATGACGATTAATTTGAGACTAGGACAACGAAAAGAACAAACAAATTGCACACAAAATTTCTTTAATTTATCTAAAAATTAAAGCTTCTTCGTAACCCCTTCGGATCTTTTTCAAATATCTGCTTTCTAATCCCCAAGTCGAATAAAAAAAATCAAAAATCAAAATCAAGTCACATTTGAAATATGTAATTGTTTTGCAAAAGAGATTTTTTTTTCAAAAAAGAATGACGATTAATTTGAGGCTACGACACCGAAAAGAACAAACAAATTGCACACAAAATTTCTTTAATTTATCTAAAAATTAAAGCTTCTTCGTAACCCCTTCGGATCTTTTTCAAATATCTGCTTTCTAATCCCCAAGTCGAATAAAAAAAATCAAAAATCAAAATCAAGTCGCATTTGAAATATGCAATTGTTTTGCAAAAACGATTTTTTTTTCAAAAAAGAATGACGATTAATTTGAGACTAGGACAACGAAAAGAACAAACAAATTGCACACAAAATTTCTTTAATTTATCTAAAAATTAAAGCTTCTTCGTAACCCCTTCGGATCTTTTTCAAATATCTGCTTTCTAATCCCCAAGTCGAATAAAAAAAATTAAAAATCATTCCAAATCGCATTTGAAATTATTCTTTTTTTGGAAAAGAAAAAGAATGGCGTTTAATTTGAGGCTACGACACCGAAAAGAACAAAACAAATTACATACAAAGTTTCTTTAATTTATCTAATTAGACAAAGCGGACAACAGAATCTCGTATATCTTTCGTTTATATAATTGTACCTGACCATCGCTAATTAAAAGAACGAAACCTGAATTGGACTAACGAGGAAACCACAAATGAGAACAAACATTTATTATATATATAGAGTTTTGGGTGCTGTAAATTATTTTCAGGTTTTACCAAAATGTTATATTCACTTTTAAAGAGAAACAAATATTTTTTTATAAAAAAAAAATTCGTATGTCTTAGCAAATTTCCACAATAAATTAAAATGTCTATTTGTATGCAAAGTTGGGTTGTTTTTATAAAAAATCTATATTTTAATAAAAAGTGAAGATATTTTTTATTTATTTTTAAGAAATTGACAATATAACGAGTTTTTCTATTTATATATATATATATATATTTTTAAAGACAATAGATTATAAAAAATTATCAACCAATTAAACTAAAAAATAATAAAAACTATCTTTTTAATGATTTATTTAATTTCTATGGACTTCCAAGACTTAATTTAATAAAATATAGATATGAATGTTGACTATCCTGTATATTGTAAGTCTGGACAGTACCGTACTTCATTCAATACATTAACAGAATATTTCGCTAAACTAAAGTTATGTACTAAAAAAAATCGAATTTACAAATTAATGTTCGTTTTCTTAAAATAGCAAAAAAAAAATGGAAATATATACAATTTGCGTCACCATCCTGTATGATTTTTCTATTTTTTATTTCTCTCGAATTTTACAAAACTCTTTAGTTCGTCTATATATACAATAAAATAAAATAAATTAAAATAATTAAACTCGCCATCATTAGCAAAAAAATAAAATAAAGAATATTTTTTTAAATGTACACTTTAACGTATATTTGGTTGCATAGTAAGCACACTTAAGTGCGGATCCGTTCTCGTACAAACCGTACAAATCAGACATGAAAAACGGCCTGTCCAAATCTATTTAGATCCGTTTCTCTTTTACACCAACAATGTGTTGTCTTTAAACGGGAAAAGTCCTCCCCCACAGAAAGAAAAATTAAAAAATAAACAAGGCAGATGCACAAACGAATTGTCTGACAAATGTCCACACGAAAAAAATTCAGAAAAATTAACGAAACCAGTACCTAATTACGTCCAGGACGAGAAGACTCTTCTTTGTGGGCCGAACTTTTTTCTGATCAACGTCGACTGTAATTTATTTCGCGGTTGTTTAAAAATAAAAACGCTTCTAATTTGAATTTACAAAAGAAGCTTCCCAAACACTCGAATTAAATAAATAAAAAATCGTTCATCGTTTTAATGCCCAACCATCAAACGTAAAATAAACTTCCTAACGTTTTCTTTTGGAATTTTACACAAAATAAATTTGAAAAAAATTCACAACAAACAAAAACAATTTATATATATATTAAAAAATAATTTGCAAAATTTTAATAAAAAAAAAATTAAGCAAAACCAAAACAACAATCTTCGTCAAACTATTTTTCTTGTTCAAAATCATTAGACCTTATTTAATAACTAGACAAGATTTTAGATAACCCCGAAGAGAAGACATGCCAATGTTAGTTAGGGTTTCGAGCGAACCCAAGCATCATCATCATCAAGTTCTGCGCAAAGGTTTAGGCAGCTTCCGGTCCGAAACTGCACAAGAAAAAGAAACGAACCACACACGTTCAAAAGCAAACTTCGCTGCTGCACAAGAAGAAGAGAATACGAGCCCTAATTATAGTCCGAAAGGTACAATTAACAAGTCGTCATATTGTAGAGGAGTTAGAAGAACGGTTAAATGATTTGAAAGATGGTAAAGTGAAGAAAGAATGTAGTAAGTGATGCAAATAAAGAAAACGGAAAAGGTAGTGAAGGATATGTTTGTTGGGTTGTCTAAAAAAAAATGTTTTTTTTTGTACAAGTGGTTCAGCTGCTTTTTAACTTTATAGTATATAAGAAAATTTATATAAAAAAAATCAAACCGTAAAACTAACGATTTTTTTATAGTTTCAACAAAATTTGGCATAATTTTACCAGTTTTTTGTTTCAATTTATTTATACGATTTTTAAAAATTAATTTTACAACTGTCTATCTATCTATCTATCTAACATATGGTTGAGTATATTTCTCGGTATATAAGTCCAATTTTTTTATTCTTGGATATGAATGTAAACAATTTTAAAACGAACGCAAAACGCTCAGTTATTTAATATAAATGATTTATTTCCACGTATCGCCAATTGCCTAGCTTAAAAATGCCACCATATGTACGGCTGGTATTTTAATACCATATCTACACAGTGAGCCCAAAATAATTTTTATTAATTCACTATCAACTAAAAATTGCTTTTTCTTCTTCTGTTTTACATGATATGATAATTGCAAATTTTTTGTAGCGAATGAAATTTGTGTAGTATTTTTGAAACACCCTGTATGCGCGGTATAAAAGAACGTCAGTAGTTACAGTTTGATTAGTATTATTGGATGGAATGGCAGCGATTATAAATAAGCTGGTCATTTTCCGCGAAAGAATTCGAATAAAGTAATGTTAAAGAGGCTGCTGAAGAAGTACCACCGAGTGAGCTGAAGAAGTACCATCGAGTGAGCTGAAGAAGCATCCGTAGGAAAATAACACATAAAGTCCGAAATATTTAAAAGGATAGTTGGAAATTTTTTGTTTAATAAATAACTTTGTTGTCAATTTACGACTTTGTTTTTTTTTATGTCAACATTATTTTTGCAAGTATTACAACAAAAGATATCGAATTAGCTACTTCAATTATATTTTCTTCTAAATTTCGAAATTACCTTTAATTTATCGAAGAAAAAAATTCCTTTTACGTCTTAAAAGCAGCTACTTGTATTTTTTCAACTAAATTTAATTTGTAACGTTAAGTTTTGCAAAAAAAAAAATCAGCAACATCGATTTTATTTAATTTTTACCTCCAATTTCCACAACTGATTCAGAACGGATTTATTGTGACTTTCGGCTACACATACCTCATAATTGCCGTAAGTATTGCGCAACAATTTTAATAAACACAAGAAAATCAAAAAAAAAATCAAATGTCTGTCCTACATCAAATCAAATAATATATTTGAAAAAATAAAATAAAAGTTCGGCGATTTGTTTAGTTTGTATATTTCATAGACTAAAAAATATATAGGAATATTAATTTTGTTACGGTTTGTTAGAAACCGAAATGTTTATTCTACGATTTGCTTTTATGTTTTTCGAATGGTGTCAGTTCTTTATTAAGAAAATTAGATAAATTATATTTACTTGACGAAGAATTTTTCTTTTCTTTTTGAAGATGGTTTAAAAGTCCCAAAAATATTTTATTGCCAGTTAAATAAAAACGCAAAATTTTAGTTTCTTTATTTAATTTTTTTTTTATATGGTACCCCCTTAATATCCAACAGGACCGGATTACGAAAAATCAAATGACTACAAATATATGAAACTAAAAAATAATAATAGGCATTTCAACATACATTTTTGGGTGCACTTGATCATCGAGTCGTAGTGGTCACGTGGCGGGGGGCGGTGAGGGGGGGGCGGGCGCACAAACAAACGCATAAGCAAACACATATTATAGCAAGCATATCCAGAACTTCAAAGAGAAGATGCAATCATTTGCGTATAATACCACAGGCACAGAAACAGACCTATATGACACGAGCGTATGCTTATATGTAAAGCAGCCACGATCAGTGGCGGCCGAGAAAAATATTTAATTATCCAGCAGCGAAAAATCAATTAATCAATTTATGATTTTTAATCGATTTTTTTTTTATACGCACAGTGCAGGGGTGTCAAATTGACACTCAAAATACTTCAACTTAGATATTAAGGCGTGGGCAAAATTTTAAATCGGCGCATTCGTTTTTAGCACAGCTTCAAAGTAGAAAGAAATTTCGACAAAAAAGAAGTGCAACTTTAAGAATTTTTTTTTTAAAGTATCTAATAAAGCTAACACCTCCAAAATTTGTCAACATATAACCCAAATCGTTGTTAATGGGTATTAAAAAAATTACGTCCTTACGACCTTCCTAACAAACATTTTGTTGTTGTACCAAAATTTACTACGTTTCTTAGAGAAAATTAACAATATAAATAAGCAAACCGTTTTTATAAATGTAAAAAAATAAAAATCTTCAATATAAAAAAATGCTAAATTAAATTTAATCAATTACGCATTCAAAACTATTTTTTGCGACGTCCATTTCGCTAATTCCCTTTGTATTATCGTCCTATTAAATCAGAGAAACGAATATCGGAATATCCGTGTATATTCCGATTGTATAAGCCCTGTATGTATATATATATATATATGTCTCGGTATGTTATTATCCGGGGATATTCCGGGGGAATATGTATGCTGTACTAAATATACGAGCATATTGGCCTCAGGCCGTTTGGTGCCGTTTCTCTGTGTATGTGAAGCGCACTATGCGATGGCGAAGGCCGGGGGAGGCGAAGAGGAATGGAAAAATGGTTTGCCAGTTTATCAAAGGCAACACTGTAATTATTACTAGTACATTTACTTTATATAATGGGGGGATTAATTAAAATTTATATTATTATAACGATGGATGAGTATGATTAATAATATCGTTATATATAATAAGGATGTATTTGTAGTATTTTGAAAAATTATTTTGTGAGATTATCGTTTGAAAATATTTTTTATAAGGTGCATTTGTAAATTAAAATAAATTGTAAATATATAAGCCTGGATATGAAAATGTGCAATTCAATAATTTTTTCCAGGTCGAATAAAAAATGGTTATTTTAACTTGGCGCGTCCGTATTAAAAATATCTCCCTCAATTTTCAATAGTGATTTTTTTTTTAGCAAAACTTCAATAATTAATAAATAAATCCAAATAATCCATTCAAATATAAACTCTCCCTAAAAAAAAAAACAATAAATTTGTTGTTGTTGTTTTCAAAAATCCTTTAAAATAATAAACTAAATTAAATCTTCGTCAATTTAAGAACTCAAAATTTTTAAGCGAGTTACACAACTGTGAGTAACAATTAATTTAAATGCATTTTTTTTTATGGGTACCATAATCGATTTTAATGGCTTTCGTTTGTGCCTTCGCCTTACCCATTTGCAATTTCAAACAAGGCCTCAAACTATCACCATATTCGTTTTGATTGACTCACCTGGAACAATTAGAAAGAAAACATGATTAGAATCTTATTTTTCTTTTATAATACAGCCATCATATTCAAATTGATTTATTGATTTAATGACAGGCTTGTCACGTGCGAAATGACAATGATAAAATCAGAGTGGGACTAGTTAAAAACCAGTTTTTTTATATTTTTTTATTTTTAGCTGTAAAAGGTGTTTTTTCGTCAAGAATTTTTTTTTATAAACTAAATTCGACACTCGGTAGTTCATATTAGATATTATTAAGGTTTGGACAAATTTTTTTGAAGGTGCGTTAATTTTCGTCTCAAAGTTGTAGAGAAAATTGGACAAAAACGAAACTCAACTTTGCGATTTTTTAATAACAATAACGTATGAAATAAAAATTTCCAAAATCTGTCATTATCTAATCAAAACCTTTTTAAATGTGTGTTTTAAAAATTATATCCCCACGACTTTTCTATAATACAAAAATTTTGTTTCAAAATTTACATGAAATCGAATATTTAGTCCGGACCTAATTTTCTAAACTGCATTTATTGAGCACGTATGAATGGAATTGATTCCGATCGAAAGAGATAAAGTTGTATAACAATTGAATTAATTATATTGTTTAAATGTTTCACACATTGTTATTACGTCCATTTAGTTTTAATCATAATAATTATAGCGCTCCGTCACGAGCGCTCAGCGCTGCATTATTATTAATATCATAAAATTATTATTATTTTAGTACATGTTCTAGAATGAGGCACTGCCAAGTAAAATCCGATGAGGAATATAAAACATAAATTATGCATTCAACACAAAAAAGTACACAAAAATATATATTAAAATTCAACTTTCAATTATGTCATAATATTTTATTATTAATGTTTCATTTATAGTCATTAATAATTTGTAAAAATATATATTTATATATATTTAAGAAAAATGATTTGCTACTGTTTAGATTAGTAACAATTTTGATGTAGCTTAAAATATAAATAAATAAATATATATCCATCCATCTAGCTGTCATATGGATATGATGGATTAGGTCTTTTTTTACACGACTATCATTTGTTATTATGTGATAAAGATTCAGATGATTGATCGGATTGTGATTTTCGTTATCGCGACAATAATGGTTTATTGATAAAAGATTTTCTTTTCAAATGCACTTTTTTAGATAACATGGAAAACATTTTTAGTTGTTAAAAAATATATTTAAAAAACAAATTTTCTAGATATACTTTTATTAGATTTATTTAGATTTTTATTGGAGATGTTTATTAAATTTTTTTATCGATGTAAAAAATGATAAATGTGATTTTATAAATCCTTAATATTTTATGTGAATTTATTTATTTTATATAAAAAATAGTTACATCATTGAAAAATAAATTTCAATTTGTTAAACTATATTTAAATAATTTAATTAACAAATAAAATTCATTAAATCAAATCAAAATAATCAAAATTTCACAAATCTATTCCGCACGGTCCACAACTGGGGCCTTTACTATTCAAACTTTCCACTTGTTAAAAGAAAAACCTCAAAAAAACAAGACTCTCGAATATTATTATAATTTACACGCGCCCATTTATCTAACAAACGAAGCAGCGAAGCATATAATTTCAAACAATCAAACAAAAAGGTATGTATGTAGTTTGTTGAACGATTTCGTTTAAAGCGTGTGCATTTTGGGCGGATCCGGTCGTCAAGCGCACACAGCACTCTTTCCCAAAACTAAACCAACACGTTGTTTGTCTGTTATCACGCGACGTCAACAGCAAACAGGTTGTTCCATTCCTTATATATATAGGCAACATATGAAGCTTCAAAAACTGTCAAAAAAAATATGAATTTATATATATTTTTTTTTTTTTAAGTAAAACTATTAATCAAATATTTAATGCATTTTATACAGCAATATATAAATTTATCATTTTTAATTGCGAAATATTTGAAGCAACAATTTTTTTGTAAACTTGACATTTAATAGTTCAAAATATTAAGGTTTGGGCAAATTGTTTTGATGGCGCATTCATTTTGAGCAGAGTCTCAAAGTAGAACATATTTAACAAAAAATAAACTCAACTTAATATTTTTTTAAAAGAAAACTGTCGAAGTTAACATCTCCAAAATTCGTCATTATTTATTCCAAACCATTCTTAATATATATTTTAAAAGTCATAACTTCATGAGTTTTCTATAAAAAAAAAATTTTGCATCAAACTACGTGCACCCCAATTTATACAACACCAAGTAAAAAACTCTTCCTTAACACATCCCAGTGAAGCTATTTACACTAATTGACATTTAGTAGTTCAAAATATTCCAAATTAAATATTAAGGCTTGGGCAAATTTTTTTGATGGCGCGTCAATTTTGAGCAGAGTCTCAAAGTAGAACAAATTTAACAAAAAATAAACTCAACTTAATATTTTTTTAAAAGAAAACTGTCGAAGTTAACATCTCCAAAATTCGTCATTATATACTCCAAACCATTCTTAATATATATTTTAAAAGTCATAACTTCATGAGTTTTCTATAAAAAAAAAATTTTGCATCAAACTACGTGCACCCCAATTTATACAACACCAAGTAAAAAACTCTTCCTTAACACATCCCAGTGAAGCTATTTACACTAATTGACATTTAGTAGTTCAAAATATTCCAAATTAAATATTAAGGCTTGGGCAAATTTTTTTGATGGCGCGTCAGTTTTGAGCAGAGTCTCAGTAGAACAAATTTAACAAAAAATAAACTCAACTTAATATTTTTTTAAAAGAAAACTATCGAAGTTAACATCTCCAAAATTCGTCATTATATACTCCAAACTATTGTTAAATATATTTTAAAAGTCATAACCTCACGAGTTTTTTATAAAAAAAATTCTTGCACCAAACTACACGTGCACCCCAATTTATACAACACCAGCTAAAAAACTCTTCCTTAACACATCACAATGAAGCTATTTACACTAATTGACATTTAGTAGTTCAAAATATTCCAAATTAATTACTAAGGCAGGGCAAATTTTTTTTGATGGCGCGTTAATTTTTAGCATAGCCTCAAAACATAACAAAAATTTACAGAAAAAATGAGCTCAGCTTTGATATTTTTTTTTTAAATAACCATTAATGCTAATACCACCAAAATTTGTCACCATCAACTCCAAACCTTTCTTAATATATATTTCAAAAGTCACACCCTTACAACTTTTGTATAAAAAACATTCTTGCGTCAAATTACGTGCACCCCAATTTCTATATTACCAGGTATGGAAACTCTTCCTTAACACATCGAAA
Organism: Leptodirus hochenwartii; assembly: GCA_947310635.1. NCBI lineage: Eukaryota > Metazoa > Arthropoda > Insecta > Coleoptera > Leiodidae > Leptodirus > Leptodirus hochenwartii. The sequence goes on along the minus strand of OX371183.1, from coordinate 1,136,817 downwards.
CTATTTACACTAACAGCAATCTATTAGGCATGATATACGTACTCGAGACACACGAACGAGGAGGGTAGGCAATTTTAGGGGTTGCGTGCACCCCCCATACGTGTGTGTATGCTCCGGGACTAATCCACTGTGTAACTCGTGGTGTAAAGTGGTCTCTTTCGCATTATGAATTATTATATCATAACTGTCTGCGTTTACAATAAGCCCCGAACGACTTGTTTGTATATATTGCGGTGGTGCATTTAGGGTTTGATTGATTGTAATATACACACGCGGGGTTGTTATCGTTTCTGGAGGGTTGGTTAGGTCGGTCGGTCGATAAACCGCCGAAAAGTCAGCCGGGTAGTGTTTATCTGTTAATTTTTTAATAATTGATCTGATTTGGATGGTACGATTTTTTTTTATATACGTTTGGTGAACTAAGGGGTGCAACCCTCAGTTGTCTTATACCATAAGCTTATTATATTTACGCAATTTTTTTAATTTTTACGCAATTATCAGTTTTAATAAACCACCATTACACATATATTTTTTTAAAGAATTTTTCTTTGTAATACCGAATTTTTTTAAATTCGAATATTTAATAAAAACTATCAATTATAAAAATATTTATAACAAGTTTTAAAAAACTTTCCTTAACCATCAGCATTTAGATTCGATATGGCAACGCTGGATGGTACATTTGCTATATGACATATATGCAACTAAATGCGCTAACGTGTTATACAAATTGCCTACCGTAAAAATTTAATTGCAACCTTTGTAAAAAAAATTGTATTTTCATATATTTAACTCTAGACAAAATGTATTAAATGTACATATATAGAAATTATAACAGTACAAATCTCTGTCAAAGCAAATTAAAAAAAAAAATGTATACAACCAAATATACACACCAACTAATTGTTTCGCATACATTACACAATAATGCAATTAATTTACCGCACAAACGTTTATCATTATTTTTTTCAAAAATTAATTAGGTACTGCAGAAATGTATTTTCACAGCAACCGCGCGAGTTATAGCTACCACCACCACCACCACATTCAACGTTTCAGCCGCAGCTCGTTACATCGTCAGGGACCCAACCATGTCTCTTTGACATTAAACAAGCAACTTGCGAAATAACAGACAGTCGACTGTCTTGAGATATCTATACCAATTATTATCGCCATTATTATTATTATTCTCCCTTTATATAACACAACCTCTTGGGATTCTATGATACATTTCGAAGAAATCTTCAAGAATAATTTTCGTAAAACAAAATCTAGTATATAGTAGTTCAAAATATAGTAATATATAGTATTTTATATGCTATTATAATATATATATACAGTAGTATTTTTTTGAACTACTATAATATATAGTATAGTTCAAAAAAAATGGACATATGACATTTATGGTGGGTACTACTTCAGCACATATCGTATATGTACTATAATGCCACTGTAATCTTCTTAAAAGTCAAATAAAATATCGGATTCTTACAAAAATTGAAAAACAAGCAAGTACTACATGTAATATATAGTATAGTTAAAAAAAAATGACAGATGACATTTATGGTGGGTACTACTTCAGAATATATCGTATACATACTATAATGCCACTGTAATCTTCTTAAATGTCAAATAAAATATCGGATTCTTAACAAAAATTTAAAAAAAAATCAAGTACTAGATGTAGTATATAGTATAGTAAAAAAAAAATGACAGATGACATTTATGGTGGGTACTACTTTAGAACATATCGTATAGGTACTACATATGCCACTGTAATGTTCTTAAATGTCAAAAAAAGTATTGGATTCTTACAAAAATTCCAAAAAAAATCATGTACTACATGTAATATATAGAATAGTTCAAAAAAATTGACAGATGACATTTTTGGTGGGTACTACTTCAGCACTTATCGAATAGGTGCTATAATGCCACTGTAGTCTTCTTAAATGTCAAATAAGATATCGGATTCTTACAAAAATTTAAAAAAAAATCAAGTACTACATGTAATATATAGTATAGTTAAAAAAAATTGACAGATGATATTTATGGTGGGTACTACTTCAGAATATATCGTATATGTACTATAATGCCACTGTAATTTTCTTAAAAGTCAAATAAATTATCGGAATCTTACAAAAATTTAAAAAAAAAATGTATGTACTAAATGTTAGTAATGCAGAACAAACATAACCCCAATGAGTAAAGATTTGCATATTTTGCAGAGCCCTGGGGGTCTATCTAAATCGGCACCCGAAGCCGATGGTATTACAGGAACCCCCTGCGGACGTCTGCCATGGGGGCGCCGTGGCAGTGTGTCGCTGTCGTCAAGCTGCTGGTGACATTTGTAAGTATTTACGTTCGGCCCACCGTATTATCGTAGATGGGAACATGTAGGGTGCACAGGATACTACGTATGTAGCATTAATGCACAGCGCCCCCTAGTGTGACAGGATTGTGATAGTTTATCTTATCTAGGCAACGCATCTGACATTATACGTGTGTATTAGTGGCGGTATTGTTCGGTCGTTTTTTTTAGGGAAGGGGATTGTGTTTGGTGACCCTGTTTTGGGTTTAGATGTTGCGCAAGGATGGCCAAGATGTATGGATTCATTAATTTTAAATGCTTTTTTTTCCCTGTCGAGAATATATGGATTTTGTGGTGTTTTTAAACAGTGTGATGGTATGAAAAATAAAATAAAACGATGTAGTAAAATAAAATTAATTGTTAATTAAAAAATAATAATGGAGTGGTTGGTAGAACCTGTTGATTGATTTTTGGTCAAATATTTGATATTAAAAAAAAAAAACATTTTTAACTTCAAAATTAATGCTGCAAAAATAAAAAATTTCTGATGATGTGTTGGTTTTTAACCTTAAAGTAGATAAAAATTGTCAAAAAAATGGAGCTAAACTTTGATATTTTATAAAAAATCAACCAATAAAGCTAATGCCTCAAAAATTTGTCATTATCTAATTTAAACCTTTCTTAGTGCGTGTTAAAAATATTACGTCCTTGCGACTTTTCTGTAAAAAAAATTATTGGTTCAATACATACAAGTATTTTTCAATATTCAACAGTTTTAAAGTAGACAAAATTTTGATGAAAAATAAGCTCAACTTTGAGATTTTATAAAAATTCAACTATTCAAGCTAATTTCTCCAAAATTTGTAATTATCTAATCTAAACCTTTCTTAATGTGTGTTAAAAATATTAGACCCTTATCATATGTCGATAAAAAATTATCTTGGCTCAGAAAATATCATGTGTTTTTTAGGAAAATTAAAATAGCAATTAATTACTATAGAAGCTTTTTTCTTTACTAATGATACCTTTACTTCTTGAGATATTAAATATATATATATATATATATATACTAAAAATAAACGTATTTAAAAAACACGATTTAAAGTTTTTAAAAGTTCAGAATATTTTATTGTCTGTTGAAAATTTTTTGGACAGCCCCGAGGTTTTAAAAAAATGTAATTGTACAAGTACTTTTGCTCCCACTATAATATATACTGTCAATAATGGAAGTGCACCCTGTTCATTTTGATACGTCCTCAACTGTAAAATATATTAATCTATTTTCTCTTGTAATCTAGACTAAATTTCACGGAACCCCTTCGACAAAAATTTTTTTTTCTACCATTATAAAAAATCATCCGCCAATTTTTTATCGATATTCTTATTTTTAGACCTATTGTCGTCAACAATGTGATTTTTTGAAAAATCCAGGATCTTCTATTTCTCTAAAAAAAAATCATAAATTTTGATTGTTTAATAAATAAAATTATAAAATCATTGTAACATTTTTTTAATTTAATTTATTTTTTAACTGTAAGCTTATTTCGACAAAAAAAAATCGGTGACAGTATATTTAAATAAACCTACATTCTGTAAGTCCGTCTCCTGTTAAATATTGATTTAGCAATGTTAAATAATAGAAGAAATAAATACGTTGTTGAAAACTTCCAGAAGCCAAGAATTCTTTCTTTCTGTTGACTCAACAAACAAAGAAGAACGAAGTAATAAGTACTAAGGGCTGAAGCAAAGAATTTGTTTTCAAAAAATCAAATAAAAACACATAAAATAAGGAGCAAACAAAATTGGCGCAGAAAATTTTTTTATTGGTGATTTTATTTTCGATAAAAAATTTAATTGCTTTTTATACATATATATATATGATTGATATATCTAGTGTAAGGTAAATTTTAAAATAAAGTATTTACTTATTTATTCGAGTATATAATGCAGTCTAATCTAATCTTATCGGAAATTAAATAAATAAATCCACTATGACTGGTAAAATAAAATATGTCAGCCGGTGTCAGAAATTGTTAGCAAACTAAATATATTTATTTAATTTGTGTTTATATCAAGACAGATGCTTCCGTAACTAAAGGATGTATATTTGCCCTATCGTCTGCCTAGTTTGAAAAAAAAATCGCAACAAGAGAGGAAGCCAGGAAGAGATAAAAGAAAAAAATTCTTGAGAAATTTTGTAATATTTTTCTCAAAGTATCTCAACTATGATAATTTAGAAAAAAAAAACTAATAAAGTTAATGGCTCCAAATTTTTATCATTATCCCATCTAAACCTTTCTTAATATGTGTTAAAAATATTACATCCTTACGACTGCTGCCTAAATAATTTTTTATCAAAACAAACCACATTCAAGCTGCTCCTATCATTTTTTTTCCACACTCAAAAAATGTTTGATTTTTTAATTTTTTTTTTCACTAATTACACACACCCTTTCATCCCCACCATCTCTATAAACCCCGTTGCTCTTTTAATTGTACTTCAAAATAATTACGCGCAAAAATTACACTATATAAATTCAAATTCTTCGTCTTCGACATACATATTCTTCTCAGCAGACGTCGAACCTACGCTCACCCTCCTCAAGTGGGGGGGGGGGGCGAAAACGCGCCATGACACAAAATGGCTGCTGACAAGTTCCGCAGGAACCCAACAGAACTAATTACGAATGTACATTTCACAGAATATAATATATACTGAGTGGAAATATCTTAATGATCGTCAAAGTTTGTCGTGAGGAAAATATTTGCTAAAAATCGTTTACAAAAAAAAAATTTAATTAAAATTTTGATAATATGATAATTTGATAATTAATCTATTTATTGAAAGAAACAAAAAAAAATGATTAAACCAATGAAAATCTAAATTTAAAAAATCGGATGTTGAAGAAATTTTGAAACAATGTTTATCTTTCCAGTAAACGCCTCAAAAAAAATTTTTCGAAACCAAATTAAAATAATAATGTTATTTTTACTAAACCACTGAAGAACATTCATTATAATTTATAAATCGTCCCAGTACACGAGAAGAACCGTCATCGCGTTTCTAACACACAAGAGCAACTTGGGAGGGTTGGATAATGAGGTTGGCAGCCGTGCAGCGGTTCGTACAGCGCCATCTACAACCAACCCCGCTGTAGTTCCACCAAGAACATGCGGCGGTGGCGGCGGCGGCGGCGGCGGCAGCAACTCTTTTTGCCAGCTCAACGGGCAGAAATTGATGAGATAAATTCCGGCAGTGAACCCGACATGGAATATACACAGCCCGATGGAAATGGTGGAAGATTGAACGCAGGTTGTCCATTAAAAAATTAATGGACGATCCGAAATCGACGTACCACATCAAAAATAGCCACTAGAAACTTTCATCTGCCAACTTCAATACGTTTTTCAACAAAAATTATTGGTTCTCTTCAATTGCGCAGAGAGAAGAACCATCGAGAAATCGAATGGTGAGTTACTGCTGTATGATGAGGCAAGTCATTATCGTACGAATGACATATTCCAGAGCTTACTGGATTCATTCAGGTGGAAAATATCCGTACGAGCACACATTGGAGTGGGGAGCGACGTGTTCCCGAAAAACTTGAACGTCGTCATTTCGTCAGTGTATATGTATAGCATTGACGTTGACGTAAACGTGTGTCAACGCGTGAGTACGTACTGTACAAAGTCGTATAAAGGATGTGCGAAATTTGTGAGGCACTGATAACGAAATTGGCATTTTGGGGGGGTTTTATTTGGAGTTTCTGTAAGAATGCGTTTTTTTTTATGGTGTGTTGGTGTAGATGGTGGTTCGGTATTAGAAATGCGCATCTGAGCTGGTAAAGGCTTTGTGCATCGGCATTTTGGTGATATTTGATATATTTTTTTAATTAAAGAGATTTTAAGACAACTTCTTAAGAAATGTGGTATATTTTTCGTGGTAGGAGATTTTTCTACAAAAAAAGTCAGAAGGTTATAAAATGTGTAGAACGCATTAAGAAAGGTTTGGATTAGATTATGACAAATTTTTGGGGGTGCTAGCTTCATTTGTTATATATTTTTTAAATCTGAATCTTAAATTTGGCAATTATTTTCTACTTCAAAAGTCTGCCGAAATTAACAACAACAAAATTGTACAACCCTTAATACTTAAGCTGGAATATTTTAAAGCAGCCGCGTGTCAAATTTACATCTCTACATTTTTATAGCTCGACTAAAAAAATGCAAAACACTGTCGAAATTAAAACTGAAATTTCTCCACTTTTTACAATTGCCGCAAAACACCTTCAAGGAAATGTATCTGCACAATCGGCCTCTTAAGGCAAATTACAGAAAACTGTAGGACAGCCTGTAACAACAAAAGCGCCCTCTATATGTTGTATATGCAACGGGCAAATTATATTATATTATTTGAGCATGTCTAATGCAAAGTGCAAACGTTACCCGAATGTATGTTCAACTCCAATTGGGACGCCAATGGAGCAGGTTATTTATAAAAAAAAAATTACGTACGTTCAGAAAATATGCGGATGATTTCTTTTTATAAAAAAATAATTGCCAAAATATTTTTTAAATATAAAAAAATCGATGATTATAAATTTAATTTGTAACGGTACATAATAAAAAAAAAAATTATATGGGAAGTTTTGTCACCTCGCCTGCGACAATGACGTTTCAAATTTACATATTAGTAAGCGTAGGTAGTCTTTGTTTTCTATTGTAAAACTAGGTAGTCAATTGCACATATCAATTGTACTATTTAGTCAAAAATACAAACAACTACCGAAACGACCCATTCGAAAAACTTCATCCGTACAAATTAAATTAAATTTCTTAAATTGAATGTAGAAAATTAAGAATTTTTTTTTTTTTAGCAATATCAATTGTTGTTTTAATAAATTTTAGTTTAAAACAATTTTTTTTTTATTAAAATTGCCGTTTGAATAAATCATAAAGGATTTGGTGCATTTTATTGCGCGCCATTGTACATGTTACCACACTACCGTGCAAAAGGTACCCATATGGTACCCATATATGATAAAGATGGAGACACTGACAAGGTGCGCCTGGAATATTATTAATCTAACATAGGTCACACATGAAAGTTAAAATAATACATACCATCGAAAATGGCACTAAAATTTTGTATGGTTTATAAAAATGATAAAAAACAAGTATGTTATGTTTTTTTAAATATTAAAAAAAAATATTGAAGCAGTAGAAGAATTCTTTTGTATAATTTTTTTGTATATGATAACGTTTTAGTGCCATTATATTTGATGTACATAAAAGTTTTCTTCTATTGTATTATAATTTACACCACTTAATAAAACGAGCATATACAAAGTGTTGAAATTATTCCCACTGCGCTTTATAATCTGCAAAAGCGTATTTTAAAAATACGCTAGGTTTCGCCTTAATACACTGGGTGCCTGTAAAGAGGGATCCCGGCCGGCAGCAGAATTTTTCAAAATGTATTTTTTTGTCAACGTAAATTTGGAGTGGAAAAGAATCACCTTGTATATTTATTTCGATGAAAATAAATTGATATAGTATATATAATAAGAATTTTTTGAAGATGACAAAATTAAATTTTATTTAAAAAAATATTACGTATCGAAAATGATTAAATTTTACGTTCGCGATAATAGAAATTAATATCTTCGTGATTAAATCATTTTATATTTAATGACCCTCGTGGAATTTATCAACAATTTAATTATTACACAATTTATTTTATTCGTCTATTAATTTTTAAAAATCAATTCCATGAAAAAATGCAATTTTTATAATCCTAGCCTTTTTTTTTTTGATTAAGTAAAATATTTTTAATTCTACACAAGAAATAATTTTCTGCTAATATTTGTTTCGTGTTTAGAATTTTGCTTTTGGTAGTATTCGAATTCCTCGAGGAGATGGTACGAGAAGAGGAAAGTTTTCGATTTTATTGAGTTTGTAAGTCTTTAGCCGGAGCTTTTGGTGGTTAAGAGAACAAGCACCTAAGATGGATGGATGGATGGATGAGTGGTCGAACAGAAATAGCCAGAATAGAAGAGGAAGCAAGCGATAGGATTTTCTGCCAATCAGCGCGCAAATATTTGATTTGTTCTGGTCAATTCGGTAGCCGAAGGAGAGGAAGAATTCCCCAATAGATTGAGTGTTTGTGTAAGTATATATAAATTCGCAAATATTTACACATGGCCACGTTATACGTCCTCGTAAGAGCAATTTTTATAACAGCAAATTCTGCACAAGAAATGTTCGATGAATAGTTTTTAGATTTTTTCTTTTCTTTGGTGGTTGCAATTTTTTTTTGGAAATTTTACACAAAATTTTTCTTATAGTCAAATAATGTGCAAATTATAAGACTATAAACAAAAAATTCTAAGAAATTTATAAACTTAGAAATAAAAATTGCAAACATTTTTTTTTTGGATTTTTAAACCATAAATTGACAAATGAAAAATTTTCTTAACTGTAATAGATATTTTAACTAAATATTCTCAACTATAATAGAAATTATCATTATTTAAAAAAAAAAACATTTTCTAAAGTAGAAATGTTTAAAAATTTCAAACAAAAAAATCCATAATATAAAAAATTATGAAAAAAAAAATCCTTAAATAAATAACGACTCAATAAAACATTTTTCGGTTCTGAGAAGATTCAAAAATTTTAATATTGAAGCCAAAAATTTAAAAAACAATGAAAAGAATATTATTTTTTGCTTATAGCTAAGTTCAAAAATTTCAAAAGAAATGAGTATATATGTCAAAATTTACAAATAACAAAATTTAAATGCAAATAATAATAAATAAAACAAATAATACAAACCAAAATTTAAAAAATAAAAATAAAGTCCTTAAGAAATGATCATTTTAGAAATTATTATATTTTTTTTTGTTGTAAGAATTTTTTAAATTTTAGAATACAAAGCAAAAATAAAATTATATAAGCCCCAGGACAAAGAGATCAAATATTTTCCTTGGCAAAACATATTTCTTTTGTACAAAACATTTTTTCGTGCAAGGTTCATTTTGCTTTTGACAAGCGAATAATTGATTTGACAGGCGCAACAGTATATGTCAAAATTCAGTCCAAATATCCACCAAAAATGATTGTAAATATTAAATAAAATTAGAACTTTTTTAAAGGAAATTCTTACCCTCGTTCTTCTAATGCAATTATTTACTCGAAAACATATTTTGACAGCTTACCTGCAAATAAAGAAATAAATATTAGATACATATTTAAAAAAAAATCAATCGTAAAAATGTTTGTAATATTTTTATTGGTCATTTTAAAAATATATTAATTTGGTTGGATCAAATCTTTTGGATGGGAAATTTAAATTAATTCATTCATTATATTTTTACGTCATTATAATTAACGTAGATATGTTATGACATGTCATCATGTTCATCTGTCACCTGTCAAAAAAAAAAAATTATTACATCCGCCCAAACGAATCATTGTTAAATTCGGAATTGAGCAAATAAAAAAACATGGAATTTTCAAAAAAAGCTACAATTTCTTCTTTAAAAAATGTAGATTAAACATTGAGTGTAATAAAAAAGGCTAGATTAAAAAACCAACAGTCGATATTTTAATTAAAAAATATTATTGGCTTTTAAAAATGACATATTGGAATTCTTGGTAATCTAACACTTTTTTGAAGAAGGGACACAGTGAAAAATCACGTGGGTGGTCTTGAATAGGCCTCTGACATTCAGGTGGAGAGATTTAGCCTCATATTAGAGGGTATAGTTGGTTATCTAACAGAAGAAGTCCAAGACATTAAAGTTACTAAAGAAGCGAATTATAAAATTAAATCTGTCCGTAAGAGTTTCATTCAAGTTGCAGTGGAAAAGATGTATATGGAGGAAGATTCTCTTGGAAATAAAAAATAATTAATTTCGATTTTTTTGAAGATTAAAAAAAAAATTTATATTATGTTGAACTGATTTTTTTTTGGTAGGGAAGTTTATGAACATTTGAATTGATATTTTATGATAAAAAAAAATGTTAACACTAAAAATTGAATATTAAATTAGGCAACGATGTGAAATCTATCTAAAATTTATTTCCCCCAATTCTATATACATTTTATCATCAATTCATGACAAATTTTATTCTTGCACAAAAAAAAATACATTGACATTTTCATTGCTGTATCAATTAACCTGCTTCAACAACGAAAATCTCTTGTAAAAAAACAAAAAGAGGAATCAATCAGCCTGTCGTCTGGCTGCTCCATCTAACCTAATTCTAAGAACATCATTAGTTCGATGTAAGAACAGATTCTTGCTTGTTGTCTTCTAGATCTAGACGATTTATTCTTAATTCGTAATTCTTCATCCACTTGGAGGTAATTTAGTTCAGCTCGGCTGAGGAAGTTCAGCGACAAGTTGAAGTATTAATCAGCTTTTCTGGTGAAGAGCTTTCAAAAGTTGCGTCGTGCAAAGTGGCTTCGAGAACTTGAACAGTCAAAAGACAAGCTTCTTCAGAATGATTGAAATTTTTTCAGATGAAATTTATTTCATCATCTGTTTTTCTTTGTAGAAAAAAATTGTAAATAAAAAATTAGCGCAAAAATCATCAAATTAACCATAAAAAAAAATTAATAAAGAAAGTAGTGGCTTCGGCAACTTGAACAGTCCAAATCAAAAGACAAGCTTCTTCAGCATGATTTTTTCAGATGAAATTTATTTCACCATGTGTTTTTTGTTTGTAGAAAAAAAATTGTAAATAAAAAATTAGCGCAAAAATCATCAAATTAACCATTAAAAAAAATTACTAAAGAAAGTAGTGGCTTCGACAACTTGAACAGTCCAAATCAAAAGACAAGCTTCTTCAGCATGATTTTTTCAGAGGAAATTTATTTCATCGTCTGTTTTTTCTTTGTAGAAAAAAAATTGTAAATAAAAAATTAGCGCAAAAATCATCAAATTAACCATTAAAAAAAATTACTAAAGAAAGTAGTGGCTTCGACAACTTGAACAGTCCAAATCAAAGGACAAGCTACTTCAGCATGATTTTTTCAGAGGAAATTTATTTCATCATCTGTTTTTCTTTGTAGAAAAAAATTTGCAAATAAAAAATTAGCGCAAGAATCACCAAATTAATCATAAAAAAAAAATACAAAAGAAAGTAGTGGCTTCGACAACTTGAATAGTCCAAATCAAAAGACAAGCTTCTTCAGCATGATTTTTTCAGAGGAAATTTATTTCATCATCTGTTTTTCTTTGTAGAAAAGAAATTGTAAATAAAAAATTAGCGCAAAAATCATCAAAATTAACCATAAAAAAAAAATTATAAAGAAAGTACTACCAAGCCAAATTCCAAAAGAACTAAAGCAGATCAAAAACGGCAACATTCTCATCATAGCTGGTTAGTTCTTTCAACAAACTGCAAAAGAGAAAGAAGCTGGGGCTGTCTGTGTGCTCGTCTGTTGGACGCAGCAGGTCATAAACCATCCCGCAGACAAGAGTAAGTATTACTTTAGAGCTTTATATAACCAGCAGAAGAAGCGAACTGAAGAAACCAAGACTGGTCGTCCTTCCAAGAATCACCAAACAAATGGCCTACCAACTGAATAGTACCTGTTATTTATGCATCAACAAGCTTCATTCTAAACGTCAATCACCACCAAAAAAACAATTAATTTTTTTAAGTACCATAAAAAATGAATCATCACATAGGAAGGAATTGTTGTTTTTTTTAATTAATAAAAATTTTTACACAACATTTTTTCAGTTTGTATAAATATACAAACATATGTTTAAAGAAATTAATTATTACGGTACTACAAAAAAAAAAATTTATGGCCTTAAAGAATTTTTCAAACTTCCAGTGCAGTGTCAGGCTTATAAAATTTTGAAAATTGTATAAGTTGAGTACTGAATGGGTAGTTTGGACTGACGTTAGCTAGTTGGTACTACATGCAAATATTTGAATAGTGGTTTAGTGAGCTTCTTTTTTTTTATTTTAGTTTGCTCGCTTTGCTGGCTTGGATGTTTGGGCTAACAATGCAGAGTCGTAAATTTTCAGTTTCAGTTTGAGACTGGCTTGTTTGTAAGAATTTTTTTAAAGAAAAGAAATTGTTTTATGTACCAATTTTTGGGTAAAATAAAAAAGAGGAAAGTTGGTTTTGGATATCAAAGAATTTTTGAAAAAAAAATGTATATGTATATATATCGCAAAGTTAATAAAGAAAAAAAAATTTAAACTAACATGTTTGTAAGGATTTTTATAAGAAAGAAAAAATTGTTGTGAGATTTTTTTAAATAAAAAAAAAAGAGGAACGTTTCTTCTGTCATTTTTTTAATCTTTTTTATTTTCAATATATTTATTTTTAAGTAAACACCGCAAATTAAAAAAAAAATGTATAACTAAATAAAAACAAAAAAATGTGTGTGAAGTTTTTTCAATAAAAGGATAAGAAGGATAACTAGTTTTATATGCTATAATTTTTTGAAATTTTTTGTGTAAATATTTTTCATAAAAAATGCAATTTCACACGAATTTCACAATTAAAAAAAAAAACGAGTAATATCACGTTGCTGCATTTTTATTTGGGAACTGAAGATGGCTGGGGTACGAAACAGGTACGAATCGTTTTGGGTACTGTCTAATATATCTATTCATTGGAGGCGTTTGGGTAAATAATCCTCCGCCTATTATAGAACTAAGTATTGATGATTTCCTGCAACACTGGATAATAAATAAATAAAAACAAAAACGACATCGGAAGAAAAAAGAATTTTTTTTGTTGGTGGGGGTGTATTTTTTCAATCAAATTGAATGGGTTTTATAAACGACAGGCGTGACCAAAAAAATAGAAAAATCAAACAATTAAAAAAAAATTATTTCGGTCAATAGAATTGATTAAGCTATTTGGAGGTCCCTGTCCATAATACAATTTAATCCGTAGAAGGAATAAAATCCATTACGGCGCCAAATGAGGCGAATTTTCTGTGGTTCTTCAATCTACCAGCGTGACTCGTCGGATTCTCACAACAAAACTATCCCGAACCAAATGTGACGAGCACAAATCGTGTCTTATTTTTTTATATAATTTTATTTTAAATTTTTATAAAACCAATTATTTTCTTCTTAAAAACAAACTCGGACATTTTTTTCATACCGCTAAAAAAATTCGCGCATTTTAAGGAAACGACAGAAGTTTGTCAACCGCTGGTTTGCATTTGACATTCCAGCCGGTATTAGAGGAGACTGTCGCATGAGGAGCGTATATTAGATGTGTATCGAACATAACAGCACAAAACCTACTTGATATTCATAAAACTGGCAGAAACAACCGACAACCACGACGACAAATGAATAATATATTTTTTTTAGACGTTGACTTCTTTTAGACTCCAACAGGTTAGAAAATAAACAAGACAAATATTTTTTTATACATGGACAAGTATTTGAACTGCTCATAAAAAAACGCTATGACTTTTTTTTTCTTTTCTTTCCCAAACAGTTTTTTTTTTTGTAAATTTGAAATCATCCTGTATATACGTAATACAGAATGTTATATAATATATGTTAAAAAAATGAACTTTAAAATATAGATTTTTTGAATATAGAAAAAGCAATTTTTACAAAAATAAATAAAAAATTCTGCACAAAATTGAATCACTAATGTCAAGGTTACCATTGACCATTGATGGCGAGTTTTTAATGGCTATTCAAATGACCCAAGAACAGTCAGTTTAATTATACAAAAGTAATTCTAAAATAATAAACAACATCTTTTTAGAAGTTGGAAATAAAATTATAAAACACAATGCAACAAAAAAAAAATTAAAAGCAAAATGTATGCAAAAAATGTTAATTTTAAATAATAATATATATAAAAAATATATTTATGTCAAGAAAAATGCTTTTTATAACATTGGTATTGATGAGGTACTAAAAATTTCAAATAAATGATAGTAAAATTTTAAATTACTCATTATTTTTTTCTTTCGATATTTTCAATAAAACTGTCACGTTTTGTGAATGGTTTTTTTTTTTGCAGCTGTACAGGAATTTATATAAAACTTTTCCATAGTTAAATAAATTTCTACACGTATTCTGAAACAGATTATATACAGCGTGATTTTTTTTCGTATATGAATTAATAAGATATTAATTTGAAAATTTGGATTTATATAAAAATATTTAAGCTTTCCAGTTCCATGAGTTCCAGTTTCGCAATATACAAATCTTTTTTTTAATGGAATATAATATTTTTCTAGCTTAAATTATACTATATAAGATTTAATTTTTGATTTTCTTGAAATAAATTATTTTCTAAAAATTGGTAAAATTGCTAAAACTATTAAATAAATTTTTATAGAAAAATTGAAACTTTATTATTTTGTCCATAAAATATGGATCTTAAAAACTGCTATATTAAAAATTAAAATATATATATATACAGAGAGTTACTAACGGCGCTGCAAGTTTTTTTTTTTAATTTCTAAAGCGATTTTGAAAAAATAAAATAAAAAAGAGTAATGAATAAAAATTATTTTAAAAAAGTTATGATATATTAATTTAAAAATTATTTTACAAGCTGGTGTTTATGAAGTTTTGTTTTTTTAGTATGTAAATTATTTTCCAAAAAAATGGACATTTGTAGATCTTTACAAAAATTGCGAGAATTCCGAAATAAAATTTTATAATAAATTTAAATTTTATTATTTTGTCAATAAAATATGTATCTTAAGAACTGATATATTAAAAATTAAAATATATATATATACAGAGAGTTACTAACGGCGCTGTAAGTTTTTTTTAATTTCTGAAGCGATTTTGAAAAAATAAAATAAAAAATAGTAATGAATTAAAATTATTTTTAAAAATTTACGACTTATTAATTTAAAATTATTTTGCAAGCTGGTGCTTATAAAGTATCGATTTTTTTAGTATGTAAATTATTTTCCAAAAAAAAATGGACATTTGTAGAGCTTTACGAAAATTGCGAGAATTCCGAAATAAAATTTTATAATACATTTAAATTTTATTATTTTGTCAATAAAATATGTATCTTAAGAACTGCTATGTTAAAAATGAAAAAAATATATACAGGGTGTTACTAACGGCGCTGCAAATTTTTTTAAACATTTCTGAAGCAAATTTGAACATAATAATGAATAAAAATTAGATTTTGAGAAGAATTTAATAACATTATTTTAAAATATGTACAAAATACATTAATTTAAAAAAAAATTGCTATTCTTGGTGGTACAAATCCTCGAGGAATAAAACGAACCCAATCATTTTTCCAAATCTATTCTTCAAAACAAAACAAGTTCGTTTTTCGTTTAAATTTACATTAAACAAAAATTCTACCAATTTACAAGACGCCATCCAAACCGAAAGAAACCGAACACACACAGCATTGTCGCCCATCACGACGTCATGAATATTTCACCAGCCCTTTACAAACACGTACATATCGAAAACAGTTTTAAAGAGCACACATACAAATCCTCAATACATCCATCTATCACGTAAAAGAAGTCGCGCATTTACCACAGCCAAAAGCCAAGTGTTTTATTCACAAGATCGCGTGCATTATTGATGACGCGAGCTGCTCCTCTTCAGCTCTGCAGCTCTTCGCCGCGCCCTTAATCGATGCCCGCCTGCCCTCCCTCACGAAGGGTGTCTTTCGTTCGACACAATGGATTTCCGATTTGGGGGGATTGATCTACTTTTAAACATCTACCTAAAGACCCACATTTCTTCGTAAATAAAGCGAAAGAAACAAACGTTGTCTAGAAAATGTTCGTTGGGTGGTGGTACAGTCGAATTGTACGCCCGTGAGGTGTGGACCATACGAAATGATTGATTATAATTGAAGATTTAAAAAATAATTGTATAAAACAAGAATTTTTTTGACGAACATTTAAAAAGAATTTTTTCATTTATATTAGAATGATATAAATTTGAAAAAATAACGCTAGTTTTCTTTGTAGAGTAAATATGATTTTATTGCTATCGCAAAAAAAAATTAAAATAATTGTTTGTTGCGTTTTCTGTTTTCCACTAAAGTAATTTTCAACCTTAGTATTTAATAACAAATTTTGCATATAGAATTAAGCGATATAAAATTTTGAATATATATCTTTAATAAACTAATTTACTGATTAATATAATGGCATTTTGAAAAATATAAAATAATTATTAAGGGAAATCAAAAAAATAATTTAAAAAATGTAATATGCTTTTTTAATCATTGCATTCAATTTTCCTATCGAAAAAATCATTGCAATATGAAACGATTATTTAAAAAAAATTGTAAATAAAACATTTATTAATTAACTTAATTTTATCAAACGACAAAAGCATTATTTTGTTAACTACAATTTTTTTTTCTAGAAAAAATTTTTATCAAAGAACAATATTATATACTCGAATAATTTTTACATTTTTTTATCACCAAACGCTGAGCAAGCACCAAATGGCAAGCAGCTGAGAAATAAAAAATATATAGTTATTTATTTTATTTTAATTACCATTACTGAAAAGTTCAATTAAATTTTTAATGTTTTTTTTAGTAAACTATGCAGTGTTTTAAAGACTTTTTATGTTGAAAAAAAATCCATTATTCGACATAACATTATAAATTTCCCTACTTTTCATCAAAATTTGAAAAAATAAAATAATAATTGATTAAGAACGCTTTTTTTCTGAAATCAAAATCTCCACTTTCAAACAAATATAAAATTCTATTGTAATAATGACTATTTTACGTTTTTTTTTTATTAAAAAAATTTTTTTTCCGGATTATTGATAAAAAAACCTAAGTAAAAAAAATATTTTTAATAAATTAACTTAATCATTTTTATGAGAAATAGCGAGAATTTAAATTTTTTAATTACCATTTTTAACACATTTAACGCACATAACAATTTTTCTATTATAGTTGCTTGTTGATAGACAAAATTAATTACCTCCTCCTGCATTAATTAATTACACTTCACTTCTATCTACAACACGCTGCTTAAGAATAAATTCTTCCTCACCAACACCTGAAGCAATAAAACATATCAGCCATCATTTCGTGACACTTTACGTCAAATTTATTTATTTACGTTAATCCTTTCGATTAAACGTGATACGTCATAAAATTTGTCACCTGCTGGTTAATAAACTCATTTTAGCACCTTAAAAAAAATCGTTGATTAAAAACGCAACTTAACTTCTTCTTTTCAAGCTCATATGTGAGAATAGGTAAAAGAAAATATCTACCATTGGGTAATTAATTTAAAAAAAAAACTCTACTCGATAGAATTGAAGAAATAATCGGTCGAATATGTAAAGAAGTCTTTGCTTTCGTTCGTTATTCACTCTGGCCATTAAAAAGAATTAAATTATTTTAAAACACTCGAAAAAATATTATAAATATGCAGCTATCGATAGAATTGTGCAATATCGGTTGCATATATTATTTATTTAATTTAAAAGCCAATACATATACAACCGTACATACTTTAACGCATTATTGGTTGCATTGACTAATTTATTGGCTTATAAATGGCAAACAATTAGAAAATTGAAAAAAAGTAGTTGCTTAAAATCTAAACGCCCGAAAAATATGTAGTCGTAAACACATTCGTGTATTACCGGTTGCATATATTATTTATTAAATTAATCAGCCAATTGGAACGTAAATTTGATGAGAAAATTGATAAATCGAATGGAAAATCGTCTATACTTTTGTGTACAGCTGGTTGCATATACTATTTATTTGATTTACATGAAACTATATGTACGTTCGTGTATTATTCGTTGCATATATAATATAATTTAATGTATACGAAGATATGCAACTATATATACTTTCGTGTATAATTGGTTGCCTATATTAATTTGCTTCTAAATACACAAAAATTACAAAATAAATTTATTATTTTTAAGTTTCGACATTTAAAAAGATACATAATCACATGTATGAATCGCCTTATATTCTTATCTCATTTAATTAATCTCTTTTAGCACGAAAAGCGGCTTATATCGAATATATTATAATCGCTGCACGCAATTTCCTTCAGTCGTATGGGGATTTTTTTTCTATCGAATGAAAAATAACGCAAATAATCACAAGCCGCAACGTTGCAAACGTAATCAATTTATATATATAATCGTCTCGCGATGTAAAGTAAAGGAAATAAGTCTATAATTACGAAAAAAAAAAATGCATTGAAAGGACGAGGGACATGTGTTGTTTTTTTTTTCTTCAAACGCGCGGAAATGCGAATTTTTCAGTTTTGAATTATTTAGTCGCTTTCAATGTTATGAAAGGCCTGTAATTTTACGATTTCAAATTGTTGAATGTTTAATATTCTTTTTCTATGCGATGACAGGTTATGAAACATAGAATTGCGAAACAATATAGCGGGATCGAAAAGAAAAACGGAAAAAAATCGGAGAATTTTTTCTATTATTTACTATCAATCAAATTGTTCCGAAAAAAAAATCATTTCACAGATTTTTTTTTTTTTATTTATCCCCATCGCAATATTGAATTTAAAAAATAGATTTAATATACTGCGCATCTTAAAATAAGGATTTTTTTTTATCATCCTGTGTTGTGGATTTCTCTTCTATATTTATCCTGTCATTTTGTCGGGAAATCTTGGTCTACCCTTGTAATTTTAAAGCGAACACCCCCCTTGGGAATACGTATAAATAAAGAGTCTGTAATCTAGAAAAATAGCTTTATTAAAGATGTATCAAAGGACGTGTCTTGTATGTTCGATCCTGATGGATTTCTATAACGCCTAATCCCGGATGAATATTTTAATGTTCTCTTCTGTGTTATTATACGTATATATTATTATATTATCGGCAACGTATTCAATGGAGGGTTGGAAAATGGGAGCAAAGAAAAGTGGCGAAAGAAAATGTCGAATAACATTTTTTTATGGCAACTATATTTTAATTTATCAAATGAAATCATTTCTTGTGATGAATCATGTTGTTGGTTAGAAATATTTCTAATTGTCTTTTGCTTAAGATCTTCCGATTTACATAAAACCAAGTAGAGGTGGGAATTTTTAGATGGTGTGAGCTTCGAAAAATAATCTGCTTTAAAATATGTAAAATGTGTTTTCTTATTTTCCGGGTTTGCTCTTCTTTGGTTCCTTTTGTTTTTGTTGGTGAAAGATTACCGGCTTTATTTTGGTGGTTTGATATTTCAAAAATTATTGGAAAAGAATTTCGTGAGAGCTATTTTGTGTCTATTGGTTGTTCGTTAAAGAATTTTAGTCTTTGGTTAGAAGAAAAAAATGTTTTATCAAGTCAATATAACGGTGTATTTATTATTTGTCATTAAATATCGAAATCTGCTTTAGTATTTTTTGTATTATATTTTATTTTTATTTTTTATTCCATGCATAATTTGTTAATATATCGTTAGATGTCGAATTAATTTTTAAATTTAATTTCTTGGACATAATAACTTTTAATCTGTCATATAAAATCGTTCATTTCTTGCAATGGTTTTCGTAATTAATAACAACTAGAAGAATTGTAAATAATCTCTTCAGTTTTCCGTAAATTTTCCATTTTAACGAGTCAATGTTTCTTCTTCATGTGGAAAATATATCAGTTGCAATTCATTATTGTGAAAAGATGCGTTTCTAATTAAAATATATCAGATTGTAAGTAAATCGTAGTCCTCAGACCGGGCTCTTAATGATTTTTCATTTTTTAAAACATGAGCAAACTAAATAATTTCATTCAAAAATATGGCAACATTTCTTTTACTTATAAATAATTTTTTTGAGTAATTTTATTAATAAATAATAATTTTGAACCAATAAAAATCTTTAAAAAATATTTTTTGATAAAAAAACATTTTTATTTTTCATATGTTCTAGCTGTACATTTCTTATGGCAACATTTCGTTTACTTTTAACTAATTAATTTTTAAATAACCATTTTTTTAGAGCAATATTAAGTATTTTTCTTAACATATGGCAACGTTGGCTGGAACTGTTGCTATAACACATGCGCATTATATAACACATGTTTAAATACTACATACGTCATCATAGAACATTTACATTGGTTCAAATGTAATTTTTTTTCTTGACAAAAAATTAGTCTAACATAATCTACGTATAGATAAAAAATATTAAAAAAGAATGTATTCTTAATTTGTTAAATAAGACATAAAGGATGTCCAAAGCAGAGTTCAGTTGGATTTTCCAAAACAAAAAATCAAAAAAATTAGAAAATGTGTAAAATCGACATTTGGCGATTAGAACATGACGTGCGGGAAGTATAGCTTAGCTTCTTGGTTCGACTAACGAATAATAAATGCGATTCGTGGAATTTCGAATGCATCTCTGACAGAATATATATCTACAGACACGAATAGAATGTCATTATGTTTATATAATTGCGTAGAAACAAACAGAACGATGTTTGTTGTCGGTTAAGATCAAAGGCCACCGCGATCTCAATACTTAATAGATCCATAACTTCGAATTAGAGATGCGCTCCAGAACGTCAAACATATCGATAATAATAATAATAGGTCGGCTAAATTAAATAAATATAAATATTATAATGGGTGCTTTTGTACATTTCAAATTGATGGAAAAAATGTTAAAAATTGATTTTTTTTTTTGATAAAAAGAAAGATTACTAAAAAGAAATTTATATCAACTTTATTTTAAAGAAGAAAAGGTACAATTTCTAACAAAAAAATTTTTTTTTCTTTATGTTTTGCTGAAATATTTGTATTTCGCGATGACAGATATTCACGTGAAAATTTTTATAAACCAAAATGTTCCATATATTTGTTCACGTATTTGTTTTGTGTGTGTGTGTAAATTATACATTATAAAAGCTATAATCAAGTATATAAATATGATTCAACTGGCAAATAATAATTACCTTGTTATGGCTTCAAAGTGCCGATGCTATAGTATTTTTTTTTACAAAATTCATTGACTGATCGTAATTTTAAAAAGGGCCCTTTTTCGCGCATACTTGGTATTTTTAACGACTCTATTTAATAAACGAAAATTTAAGTCCCAACAATACATCGAACATTTTTTTTATTAAAAAAACTATTATTTAGTTATGCAAAGTTTATTAATATATATTAATTTTTTTTAATCATTTTCTATTTTTTTAAACATTTTCTAATCCTTTCAAAAAAAAGTTGATATAAAAAATGATTGACCTGATTTTTTACAACTGAACTCCAAAAATAATCTTGCAAAAAAAATTCAATTTTAATACATTTCTTTTTTAATTTCGTTCCGGTTAGTTTGTACAAATATAATTTGTTGGGAAATTGGTATATAGTCTTTTGTACAAACACAGAAATTTTTGTATAATATATTCATTGACAGAGCAATTTTGTGACACGCAAACCTAACCTAAATTCGAAGCCCCAAAATTAAGGCTGACCACAATTTGTTTGTTAAATAGTTAATAGCGAAAAAAATAGTCTTCCCACATGAAAAAAATAAAATAAAAACTATTTCGAATTGATTGTTCATAAATGAGTATTTGTGAGATATTCTATACTAATAAATTAATATAAATATTCTATAAAAAAAAAGTTGTTATATTTTAGATTTGCAAGCAAATATAAATTAAAATTAAAATATTTGCGGATGAACTGCTATTTTTGATTTTTTTTTTTCGTATGACAAAATATTTAGTAAAATTTCTATTATAAATTATATTTATAATAAAATATTTATTTATCTATAATAAAATATTCCAACTTATATATTAAGGCTTGGCAATTTTTTTCATGGTGTGTTAATTTTTAGCAGAATCTGAATGTAAAAACAAAATATTGGCAAAAAAAGCTTCAACTTTTAGATTTTAAAAAATATATAGATACTTTAATTTTTTAAATTTTTTATGTTAAAATGACGGCTAATTTACGTCCATAAATTTCTTATATCACACAATGGGTTTATTTATACGCCGATAGCAGCAATAATTTTATTTTTTATATAAATTCAAGATTTTCTTGAAGATTGGCAAAAATAAATTCCGGTCGTACGTTTATATTGTGCATGCAGTAAATGGTCGTGTATTTTTTATACATATTCAATGCATTGTGTGTTTGTACGAACAATTATATGCTAACTAAACAATTCCCATAAAATCAGCATTCAAAAAAAATCCTACCGCCGCTCATGTAAAAGCCACTGTCATAATACATACCCCAAAACGTTTTGAATTTTTGTATCTTCAAATCGGTTCAAGTCTCGATCAAATCACAAAAGTTTTTTTTGGAAATGAAAATGTTCGAATGTCTTAACCACCACTTAGTGGTGGTAAGCCGCCACCACAACGACACGACACATATGTTAAAATGACGGCTGAATTACCCCCTTCAATTTGGTATATCACCCAATGCGGTGCACCAACTAGTTCTTCGTTGGGATTTTTTTTAACGAAGTTCAAGCGGCAATTTACAGCGCGTGTTAATTCGAAGACGTAATAGTTAACACTGACCGTGTTGGTATCGGCGTATCTAGTATTAGGTGTGTGCGACAACCACGGTGGACATACACATAGATTACACACTTTTCAACATTCGCTCCGATCGAGTTTAAGCAAAAATTTGCGACCACAAACGTAGAGAGCGCTCAGTTCAGGCTTAACATACATTGTTAGATAAACGCAATCTCTTATCTGCACATGCTATTTTATATGAGTAGTTTCAATGGTACTGTGTCTAACAGTTGAACAGAGACTACCCACGCTACGACAGCATACTCAAGAACACCTGCAGCAACTCTCTCGAGTATTGTTATCAACAATTACTATAAATGTTTATATTAACAGAATTTTATGTAAACATTGTCAGCTAGTTTGTTTTGATTTTTTAACACAATTCTTGTAAAATCTAATAATTTTGTTTGTTTTTCCTTTTACCAGTCTCTTTCAATTTTCTTATACACCAACAAATTAGGGCAATTAAAACATATTTTTTATATACGGCAAAAAAAAAACCTACCTCTTTAATTTGTTAAATTTTTACTGCGGCCTTTAATAAAATATTTGTCTTTTCAAAAATATTTTGGCGTATTTGTTTAATTGTATTTTTGAATCAAGAAAATTTTTTTAAAACAAAATGTTTGAAATGTTCTAAAGTAGGTATTAAGGCTTCGGCAAAATTTTTTGACGCCGCATTAATTTTTAGCAAATTATCGAATCTAAACCTTTCTTAATATTTGTTTTAAAAAATACGTATCTATCAAAAAAAAATATTTTTAAAGGAAAATTAACCACCTTTTTGAAACTGCTTAGTTTTAACATCTATTAGCGCTTAGTTTTTAACATTTTTGTTTTTTTAATACATTTATTAGTCAAATTGCTTAGTTTTTAACAAACCATTATTTTTAAAACAACAAACAACATTCTGCGTATAAATTCTCAGGTAAGTAATAAATTGATGAGAATTTCATATAAATTCCAAAATTATTGTAATATTTCGCTCGCTTTTCAATTACAATATGTTAATTTTCATGTAAATACACCTGATGTCTTCATAATACGAATTTTTTTTTAATTATTCTGTTAAATGTGTTTATATGCTACTTATATTACATACTAGTTCATTAAAAAAAATTTATTAATTCTTTAAATATTCATTTAAAATACTTGTTACAGATTTATTTATTAATTGTGTAAACATTAATTTATTAAAATATTTTATTTAAACTATATCGATTTTTATTTTATTACTTTTACAATTTTTATAAAAATAAAATAAAATTCATTATTTTTAATCTTAATCATAAAATTCGAATTGACGTGTAAATTATTCCAAAAAAACAACAACATTTTTTTATACATTAACTGACAGTTTCCAATCGAACCTAATAGAAGGTTCATATAAACAGACCTGATGGATGTATTTAATCCATCTGTTGTCTTAAACGGCATCCGCTTACAAATTACTGTAGTTAAAAATATCTAATATACACCACAAACTATTTTCGTGCATTTTCCTTCTTTTTTCTTCTTCTTAAACAAAGAGCAACAAAAAAACCTGAAAAATGTTGACCCGCAGCGGATAATATTATAATAAAGGATATCCGTGAAAGAATGGAGCGTTACTGTCTGTCTGTCGAAAATTCGTGATTTATTTAAGAAATAATAAATTTAAAAAAAATCATGTACAAAATTATAAAATGATTATGTCTTCCATCAGGAAATTATGAAAAGTCTTTTTAAATTCGTAATTGAAAAATATTTAAAAAAAAACTACAGCTAGAATATATAAAAATAAATATATTTGCTAATCAAAAATAATAATTAAGATTTTTATTGGTTGAAATTTTATATTTATTAAAAAAAATATTTCAATATTAGATTGAAATATATTATTAAAAAATAGCTTAAAAGATATTATGTTAAATTTTTAAATTAATTGGACATCTAACGATATATGTATTAACAAATTATCAAATTAATTGTGCGTGGAATAATTTTTTTTAACAATTAATAATAAAACTGCAAAAAAAATACTAAAGCAGATTTCGATATTTAATGATAAATAATAAATTGACTCGATAAAACATTTTTTTTTTCAAATCAAAGAATAAAATTATTCAATGCACAAACAATTTTCCTAAACATTGACAATAGACACAAAGCATTCTTTTCCCAACCATTTTTGAAATATCACAAACCAGCAAATAAAGCCAATAATCTTTCACCAACAAAGAAGAGCAAACCCGGAAAAGAAAACACATTTTCTATATTTTAAAGCAGATTATTTTCGGAGTGCTTACTCCATGTAAAAATTCCCATCATGCATCTATCGGTTTTATGTAAAATGGAAGATCTTAAGCAAAAGACAAGTAGAAACGTTTCTAACCGCATGAATCATTAATCATCAGTACAAACTACAGCCATCAGAAGAAAATAGAGAAAACAGAAAATCCCGTCGATAAGTGCAAGAGGTATTTTTTCGTACTATACAGGATGATATATCCAACTAAATGATTAATCGCACAAAAAAAAATCCTTTTCTAGGTATTTTATGGGCCGCTTTTTAAATGTTTGTAAAAAAAAATTGTCGAAATGTATTTTTTTTTTAGAAATTACAAATAAAAATGTAAAAAAACAAACACGTGGTATGTACGGTTTAAAAGAAAATGCTCGTAGCTTGTATAATTTAATGTGTTGAGTGTTTCAACTGATTTGCCCTCATCAGGTATTTATAAAGCAAGAAAATCGCAGCGTAAAAGCGCCAATAATCTGGCGAAAAGATTTTCGCAATTTGGGAAATATTTCTCCATAAAATTGTACGAAAAATATTATTAGCTAAAGCTGTGAAGGATCTATCAATATTGAAAAAATATTTCATTTTTAAATAACGTTTCGTACAAGTGTTTTAAATAAAACATGAATTGTCCGATGTATATTTGGTTGCATATTTGAATAATTGACCAAGGTGATTTATGCATTTTAGATCAAGCGAGACAATAAACGCGATTAAATTTTATTATGAAATATTCAAATAGCGGGAAATTACGGAGACATTGATTGCGTTATAATACGTAGTAATTGCACCGAAATAATGACGAATATGTGTCCAGCTGATCTTTGAAATATTCAACAAACGGCCGGCAATTGATCTATAATTAAACAGGCACATTAAAACTGAATCGAACGAAGAATCCATCCATCCAGTGCTGGCTGTTTGGTTCGTTCATTTATCACGAAATGGCTTGTCGGTGGACCGATTAATCGTTCGTCCGTTTACGTTGACAAGTTTCAATTATTCAAATACATTTTATACATATACAGCGTCATACAAAAATAACTCGTCAAATAATCATTTGAACTACTCTATAGTTAAGTTCGTGACTACAAAAACATGTTTTGAACGTCGTAAAAAAATATCCACCAAATAATCATTTGAACTACTCTTTAGTTAAGTTCATTACTACAAAAAACATTTTTTTGAACGTCATAAAAAAATAATCCACCAAATAACTAGTCTATAGTTAAGTTCGTGATTAAAAAAAATCATTTTTTGAACGTCAAGTTACCAAATAATCATTTGAAACACTCTATAGTCAAGTTCGCGCTTAAAGAATTTTTTTTGGTGCGTCAGACAAAAATAGTCTACCAAATAATCATTTGAACTACTCTATAATAAAGTTCGTGATTTAAAAAAAAAATTTTTTGAACGTCAGACAAAAATAGTTACCAAATAATCATTTAAAGCACTCTATAGTCAAGTTCGCGCTTAAAGAAATTTCTTTTTGTGCGTCAGACAAAAATAGTATACCAAATAATCATTTGAACTACTCTATAGTCAAGTTCGTGATTTAAAAAAAAAATTTTTTGAACGTCAGACAAAAATAGTTACCAAATAATCATTTAAAGCACTCTATAGTCAAGTTCGCGCTTAAAGAAATTTCTTTTTGTGCGTCAGACAAAAATAGTCTACCAAATAATCATTTGAACTACTCTATAGTAAAGTTCGTGATTTAAAAAAATAATTTTTTGAACGTCAGACAAAAATAGTCTACCAAATAATCATTTGAACTGCTCTATAGAAAAGTTCGTGATTAAAAAAATTTGAAGATTCAATTTGGAGGAACACGATTTTTTTTGAAGAAATGAATATCGAGTGGACATATTAAAATAGAACGCTTACATCTAGTACGTTCGGTGGAAGAGCATTTTCGATAACACGGCAAAGACAAGACAAGGGGTTAATCGGACTGGTACGCTGATGGTAGAGTGAAGGAAGGAAGAGCCACCGCGGCGATCAATCTCGTGTACGTTATACGAAGAATAGAGGAGCAAGTAGTAAACGGGTTATTAAGAAAACGGTTAATGATTTAATGATACGGTGAACGGTGCACCGGCAATGCAGAGCACTGTAATTTGTGCCGTGCAACACGATCAATTCGAAAATTGTAGTAAATACTGCATTAGAGGGACACGTGCTAAATCAACGAGGTAATGACAGCCGATGTGACATATTGGAGAGAACTTATCGTGTGTCGAGCCACGGCATTTTGTAAAATATCCCGCGATGTTTTGTTGTATTGGTAATTAGCAAACGCGAATTAAATCGCGTAGTAAAACAAACTGGAAAATGAATTGATGTATTATTTTTTATAGAAGAACATACCAACGAAAAAATATGTTGGAAAGCACAATTTTCAGGGAAAAATGATTGAAACTTCAAAAAAATACTTGCTAAATAAAATAGTGATAGTTAGTTGGTTAGTTAGCAGAAATCTATGGATTCTTTAGTTGTTTTAAGAAAATTTTATAGAATAAATTATAAAATATTTTTTATAATAAAACAAACAAATAAGGGCTGCTTGATATAAGGCTTAAGCAAGGTTAAATCAGTAAGAGCGTAGACAAAGGCTGACTTAATTTCTACTTGAATATTTTGCAATAAATCCAGAAATTTTAAAGAAAAAATTAAAATACATATACAAAATTTAAATTTTATAAGTAATGTTTAGTAAATTAAAAATTAAAACGCGAAATATTTGAGGATGGCTTAAATATTTTCAGATGTGTTAAGGCATTTTTAATCATCTATCGACGAACTTGAAATGGGATGGAAATAACTTTTTTTTATATAAAAAATAAAGGTTATTTCGTAATATTTTGCAAATTAAAAAATAAAACTCGAAATATTTGAGGATGGCTTAAATATTTTCAGATATGTTAAGATATGTCAACGCATTTTTAATCATCTATCGACGAGCTTGAAATGGGACGGAAATAACTTTTTTTATATATAAAAAATAAAAATACATATCTAATAATAAAGGTTATTTCGTAATATTTTGTAAATTAAAAAGAAAACTCGAAATATTTGAGGATGGATTAAATATTTTCAGATATGCTAAAATATGTTAAGGCATTTTTAATCATCTATCGACGAGCTTGAAATGGATGGAAATAACTTTTTTTTTATATATAAAATAAAAATACATATTGAAAAATAAAGGTTATTTCGTAATATTTTGTAAATTAAAAAATAAAACTAGAAATATTTGACGATGGCTTAAATATTTTCAAATATGTTAAGGCTTTTTAATTATCTATCGACGAGCTTGAAATGGGATGGAAATAACTTTTTTTATATATAAAAAATAAATATGCATATTGAAAAATAAAAGTTATTTCGTAATATTTTGTAAAATGAAAAATAAAACTCGATATATTTGACGATGGCTTAAATATTTTCAGATATGTTAAGATACCAGTTAAGGTATTTTTAATCATCTATGGACGAGTTTGAAATGGGATGGAAATAACTTTTTTTTTAATATAAAAAATAAAAATACATATTGAAAAATAAAAGTTAATTCGTAATATTTTGTAAAATAAAAAATAAAACTAGAAATATTTGACGATGGCTTAAATATTTTCAGATATGTTAAGGCATTTTTAATCATCTATCGACGAGCTTGAAAAGGGATGGAAATTACTTTTTTTTATATATATAAAATAAAAATACATATTGAAAAATAAAGGTTATTTCGTAATATTTTGTAAATTAAAAAATAAAACTCGAAATATTTGACGATGGCTTAAATATTTTCAGATATGTTAAGGCATTTTTAATCATCTATCGACGAGCTTGAAAAGGGATGGAAATAACTTTTTTTTAATATATAAAATAAAAATACATATTGAAAAATAAAGGTTATTTCGTAATATTTTGTAAATTAAAAAATAAAACTCGAAATATTTGACGATGGCTTAAATATTTTCAGATGTGTTAAGGCTGTGTTAATGTTAAAGGATGTGTTAATCATCTATCGACGAGCTTGAAATGGGATGAAAATAACTTTTTTTATATATATAAAATAAAAATACATATTGAAAAATAAAGGTTATTTCGTAATATTTTGCAAATTAAAATATAAAACTCGAAATATTTGAGGATGGCTTAAATATTTTCAGAATTGCAAAGATATGTTAAGACATTTTTAATCATCTATCGACGAGCTTGAAATGGATGGAAATAACTTTTTTTTATATATAAAATAAAAATACATATTGAAAAATGACATGAAAATAAATATAGGTAAAACTAAAGTGATGAGGTGTGACAAAAAGGAATGCAGTAGAAAAATGAGGATCACAATAGGAGATAATAGAATCGAAGAAGTGTCAGATTTTTGTTATTTAGGCAGTAGAATCACAAAAGATAATCGAAGCAAGGTAGATATAAAGTGTAGGATAGCACAGGGTAGGAAGGCATTCGTAGAAAAAGAACAGATTTTAAGATCAAATATTGACTTGGGTATTAGAAAAAGATTACTGAAGGTATATGTTTGGAGTGTAGCACTGTACGGGTGTGAGGCGTGGACTATAGGAAAGGAAGAGAAGCGTAGATTACAAGCATTCGAAATGTGGTGTTATAGGAGGATGATGAGGATTGGTTGGGAAGATAAAGTAACAAATGAAGCTGTACTAGAGTTAGTAGGGGAGAAGAGAAGTATTTGGAGAGTGTTACAGCGTAGGAGAGACAGATTAGTAGGGCATATTCTTAGGCATGGGGGGATTATACAATTGATCATAGAAGGTAGAGTGGAGGGAAAGAGAGGGGTAGGTAGGCCTAGATTGGAGTATGTGAGTCAGATAGTTGAAGACGTTGAGATGAATAGCTATAGGGAGATGAAGGGATTAGCTCAGGATAGATCGGCATGGCGTGCTGTTTCCAACCAATCTTTAGGATTGCGGACTCTTTAAACTAAATTGAAAAATAAAATTTACTTCGTAATATTTTGTAAAATAAAAAACAAAACTCGAAATATTTGAGGATGGATTAAATAATTTCGGATATGTAGAAAGAAGGCGATTTGTTACGATATTTTAACTCGAGCTCGAAATTAACAATCTTAAATATACAAAATAAAATTTTATCATGTAATATACAAAATAAAAAGAATTAGTCGATTAGGAAAAAAATAATTGATTGAAAATAAAAGATTTCTTTAATCAACCATTGATACAAAAAAAGTTTGATATTTCCCCATGATTCGGATTCATCAAAAAAATAAAACCGCCACTTGCTTTTTTAATTAAACTCGCAATTTATATTTCAAAAATTTATTTTATTAAATAGAAAATTATTTATTAATAAATTTCTCGAACAACTCCGCATAGGCCACATTACAAAACTGCGCTTCATTCCTCTCATATTGCTGCACATCGACTGTATTCAACCCGCGCAACTTTTCCAAATTATTCATCAATCTGCAATGGACCAAAACCGTACGAGCGGCCCTCACGAACTTGCCCAAAATAATATACCTCACGAACCACGGCTCGATACAACAAACCTCCAAATTATTCGAATCGGAAATCTGATTGGCTCTCCTCGAGCTGCGTTTTCGCAAATAAATCGGCTCCTTCGGCGATTTTTCCTCATTGCGCAGATTGTCGTCGACTGCCTCATCGTCTAAGAAATTGTACGTTACTTCGTCATCTCTGTCGATGAGTAATGCTGGCCGATTGTGCACCAAAACGTTATGATTTAGGTGATTGTAATTTTTCGCACAATCCTCGAATTGCAGACATTTCCTTTTGTAGATTTTTCGATTTTCATCCGTGTATTTATCGTAGGGGCCCAAGAAGTCGCATTCGGGTCGACCGGGCGAGTATTTCTTGAGAATTCGTTGGTTCACTTCGTGCTGCTTGTAGTGGCCCTCTTCGCGTGGCATGTTGTTGTTTTTTTATAAATGACAAGCGTCAAAATAAAAAAAAATTACGGGTGACAAATTATTGGTGGGAAAATAATCAACGCGTTTATTTTCGTTCAATCGTCGCATGGCCAAAAATAAAAGTCTTGAATAAAAATAAATTTTGTTGTGGGGAAATGATATTTGGTAAAAGACGGAAATAATAAAAAAAATTGTAGAAGCTGGTCAAAAGTATAGCTTAATCAATCTTTAAAAAAAATTGATTTTGAAATTTTTAAAGTGTCAAAAACTGGGGTTTTTTCTTATTGCTATTAACATAATGATTTAATTTTTTTTATAAAAATAAGTTCGTAAATTAAGAATGCCAAAAAAATTGAGTTAAACGCCTCGAGGTGTTTTTCTTTTAGTTTGAAGTCACTGGTATATGAAGAGTCTAAATGAAAAACAGCGGACAAACGATTTGGCGTTGTTAATTTGTCTTATAATATGAATCAAGTCTATATTTCCGTGCCAAGTTTAATTACTTCTATAGCAATTTGTTGGCGATGTGACAAAATATTTCTGAAGACAAAATATTTTGCTTATGCGCCGGCGGCCCACGAGAAATATTGCCGTCTTCGAAACAAATGGCGAAATTAAACGTTTAGCGAAAATTTCGATTTTAATTCGGCGTATTTTTTTGTTAAATAAATTATTTTAGACTTGGTAAAGTAAAAATAAAAGCAGAATGGTTTTTTTTTGGTAAAATAAAATCGCCTGCAGACAAACCGAATGGTTAAATAAGCCAGCTTTTTTAAATAATAAAAAAAAAGCGGATTGAACAAGAACGAGGTAGTCGCAATAAGTTGTTCTTAATTAGAAGATTAAGATGACTATGTATTAATCTTTTCGCTGTGGCGTTTCTTCGGTTTGCATGCGCAGCTATAAGAAGAGGCCGGACGGAGAAGAACTTGTCTGTTAAGTCATTATATTTATCGAAGGCAAGCTTTCAATAAAACGCTGATGTTAGTTAGTCTTGAAGAAAAAAATTAATCATGAAAAATAACGAAATTAAAATTTAGGTATAGAAATGACAAAAACTTATTTTCATCAATCTTAGTTTCGATTTTTTTGGTGCTGCAAAATAGCCACCAAAAATTAAAAAAATTGAATAAAAGACACTACAGTTTTTCAATAAAAAAAAACTCTGGTTCATTTGGATGGAAATAATCTAAACACAATACAGAAAAAAAATCTGCATTCTACAAGACGAACATTTTCTAATTTAAAAACAGAAAAAGATTATTTTCGTTCAACTAAAATATCGGTTTAATTAATCTTAGTTAGTTAAAGAGTCCGGAATCCTAAAGATTGGTTGGAAACAGCACGCCATGCCGATCTATCCTGAGCTAATCCCTTCATCTCCCTATAGCTATTCATCTCAACGTCTTCAACTATCTGACTCACATACTCCAATCTAGGCCTACCTACCCCTCTCTTTCCCTCCACTCTACCTTCTATGATCAATTGCATAATCCCCCCACGCCTAAGAATATGCCCTACTAATCTGTCTCTCCTACGCTGTAACACTCTCCAGATACTTCTCTTCTCCCCTACTAACTCTAGTACAGCTTCATTTGTTACTTTATCTTCCCAACCAATCCTCATCATCCTCCTATAACACCACATTTCAAGTGCTTCTAATCTACGCTTCTCTTCCTTTCCTATAGTCCACGCCTCACACCCGTACAGTGCTACACTCCAAACATATACCTTCAGTAATCTTTTTCTAATACCCAAGTCAATATTTGATCTTAAAATCTGTTCTTTTTCTACGAATGCCTTCCTACCCTGTGCTATCCTACACTTTATATCTACCTTGCTTCGATTATCTTTTGTGATTCTACTGCCTAAATAACAAAAATCTGACACTTCTTCGATTCTATTATCTCCTATTGTGATCCTCATTTTTCTACTGCATTCCTTTTTGTCACACCTCATCACTTTAGTTTTACCTATATTTATTTTCATGTTAAAATCCCCAGTCAATACTGCCTGCATACCATTCAATACCCTTTCTAAATTCTTTTCGCTTTCTTCCAATATAGCTATATCGTCGGCGAATCTCAGCATATATATTTTCTCTCCCTGTACATTCACACCTACACTATACTCTTCTTTTACTTTGTTTATTGCATCTTCTATATATAGATTAAATAATAACGGTGAGAGTGTACATCCCTGCCGAACTTCCTTCCCTATTTTTGCTACCTCTTCTTCCCCCTCAATTCTAACTAAGGCAGTTTGGTGTTTATATAAATTAAAAATTATTCTCCTATCCTTATAATCTATACCCGTTTCTTTTAAAATTCTAAACATTATGTCCCAATCTACATTATCAAATGCCTTTTCTAAATCTACAAAAGCTATGCAAGTTACCTTTCCTACCCTCTTTCTTTTTTCTACTACCGTTCTTAGTGCTAGAATCGCCTCTCTCGTCCCTCTGTTTTTCCTAAAACCAAACTGATCTTCTCCTAGCCTTTCCTCTACTTTATTTTCTAATCTCCTATAAATAATCTTTAACAATATCTTCGATGCATGTGATAGTAGGCTAATGGTCCTATAGTTCTCACACAAATTAGCTCCTATTTTCTTCGGCATTGTTACTATTCTACTACGCTGAAAATCCTGTGGTACTTCTCCCTTCTCATATATTTTACAAACTAACCTGTATAATCGCTCCTGCATTTTTTCTCCTGCGTGTTTTATTAATTCGGCTGGTATCATATCAATCCCCGCTGCTTTGTTATTCCGTAAATCATTTAATGCTCTATGAAACTCTGACCTAAGTATGCTAGGACCTAAGTCATCCTCATCTATCTGTTCCACATTTTCTAGCTCCTCCATGTCCTGCCTACCTTTATATAAATCTTCAAGATACTCCTTCCATCTTCTAGCTTTTTCCTTATTTTCTGTGAGTTCCTTACCCTGCTTATCACATATTATGTTACCCTTTGGTTTTACTTTAGAAAAATGTGACATAATTTTCCTGTAGCCCAAATCTACTTTACCTCTTCTCATATCCTCCTCAATATCCTCACAGTTTCCTTTTATCCACTCTTCTTTCGCTAGCTTGCATTTCCTATTAATTAAGTTCCTTAGCTCCATATATTTTTTCTGTCCTGCTTCTGTGTTTTCAATTTTAATTTTCCTTCTTGCTTCTATCATTTCAACAATTTCTTCCGTGATCCATTCCCTCCTACCTGCCCTTTTCTTTGTGCCTAATACTTCATTTGCTGCCGTAGTTAACCCATTTCTGATTTCCCTCCATTCGCAATCTATGTCGCTCCTAGATGTTCCATTAGCCATGATTTCTACTTTCTGCTTGTACTTTTCACATACATCAGCTAATTTTAACCTATCGACATCTACTCTGACCTGTTTAGACTTCTGTAATTTCTTGAATTTGACCTCTGAGTCCAGGACTACTAAATTATGGTCACTATCAATATCTGCTCCAGGGTAACTCTTACAATTCTTAATCTGGTTCCTAAACCTCTCTTTAACCAGTATGTAATCTATCTGATACCTCCCTATATCTCCTGGCATTTTCCACGTATATATCCTGCGCTTGTGATTCTGAAAAAGCGTGTTTGCTACCACTAGCTTATTCCTAATACAAAACTCTACCAATCTATCCCCTCTATCATTACGTGTTCCTATTCCATATTCTCCTACTATTGGAACTTCCTTTCCCTTACCTACTACGGCATTCCAATCTCCGATTACAATTAGATTATCCTGTCCTTTAACGTTTGCTAACCTAGATTCAATCTCCTCATAAATGGATTCTACCTCCTCATCATCGTGACTTGAAGTTGGCATATATACTTGCACTATAACTGTGTCCGTTGGCTTCGTGTCTAATCTAATAGTTATAATTCTATCACTAACTTGGCAATAACTCTTTACTCTACATCCCAACTTTCTATTCATTATAAAACCTACACCGGTATGCCCATTATCTGATGCTGTGGTTATTAATCTATATTCTCCTGACCACGTATCTACTTGATCTTTCCTCCTAACTTCACTAATCCCTACAATATCCAGTTTAAGTCTCTCCATTTCTAATTTAAAATTCTCTAACTTTCCTATCCTATTCATACTGCGTATATTCCACGCTCCGACTCGTAGAATTCGCGATGAAATCGATTAATTCGCGATTAATCTTAATCAAAGCGATATTCATTTATATTATTCCACGTTTGTATATATTGATATCGTGTACAATCACGGACAATAAACATACCGTACCAATCGTGGATGGAGTATATCAAATATGGTTAGAAAAAATATCCATGTATGTAAAACAAGAAAAAAATTGGTTGCCCCCAAAATTAGTCGAAAAATAAATTAGCATTTTTTTCAGTGTTAAAAAATTCAAAATACATTGTTTTTTATATTTTTTTTTGTAGATGAATTAATCAGTTTCTTTTGTATCCAGATTTTTTTTTAATATAAAATCACAGCAGGTTTCTTTAGCAATGGAAGAAGTGCCTGACTATAGAGAGCTAACTATACAAGAAGATTGAAGATAGTAGAAGAAAATGCTGAAGAAGCTAGAAAAGCGACCATCAGAAGACAAACGATCTCGGTAATGAGCGAGGTCATTCATCAGATGTAACTAACATAACAGAAGCAAGAAAAGACAAGACAAGAACTTTGGCTGAAGATGATTTTATTTTATTTTATTTTATTTTATTTTTGAGGAAGAAAGAAATTTACGAATGAAGAGGATTTATTTAAATGATTAAACCAAAAAAAAAAACATTAAAAGATTAAAAATTGCCTATTTAAAGTTTTATAACGAGACATCAAAATAATTTTTTTAACAAGAAAATATCCGAAGATGTCATTTGCTTTAAGAGTGGACCTAACGAAGACAAGACAAGCCAAGACAAGGACGTGCCTGTATGTCAATTTTCCGCATATTAGAGAAGATGGATTAGAACAGGATGGCTGTATATACAGGGTGATTAACGTTCAATTTTCGCCAAATAAGAAAATGTTTTGTGTATTTTTCTCGTGGTATTAATTTAGAATCTCATATTTAAAAATATATAATTTTATTATGCGATTTGAAAATCTACATTTTTTTGCACAAAAATGCTACTTTTTGCAACAAAAAACGTATTTTTTTTTTAGTAAAAAGCTAAATTCGCCCAAAATCATTTTCTATTAGAAAACGTACCATTCAATCGTTGGTGGGTTTTTTTAGTTAAAATAATGAAAATTTCTACTACGAAACTTCCGTATAAAAATATTTCTCAAATTTCAAAAATTTCGAATCAAAATCTTATAAAATATATTAGAAAATATTATAAATTCGAATTCGAAGTCCAAATAAATTTGAAATAAAAGAATAAAAATTGGGATAAAAAATCCCCCGTATAAATTTTCAGCTTTTTCGACGATATCTTCTATTAAAAAACTGTTAGAAAATGTTCCAAATCAATTTTAGCCCCAAAAAAGAATCAAATTCTCCCGCCAATCTCATCTCATCTTCCACCGACATTTAGTCACATTGAACATCGACTATATACCAGCCAGTATACAGCTAGTTATGCGCGGGTTGGGTTGCCTAGCTTAGCCTAGCCTAGAATCGGCCGATTTGACACGAGAGCTATGTTGCGGATAGATAGATAGATGAGTTAGCGGTGCTAATGTCCGAGTAAATTGATTCTGGAGACCACCGAGACGATAGGATGGCGCATCATCGCCCGCCTGCCCAGTCTGCACAGAAGCACTCCGCTCATCTGCCAACCGTCTGTGCCGAAAAAATAGATAAATGCCACAAGAAGAGCGGAAACGAGAATATATAATTAGTTAGCTAACTCATGGCGCGATGAAAACATTTCAGAAACATTATAATGCGTGCTGTGTAAATGCTAAAAATAAATAGTATTTTTTTTTTTAAATTATAAGTAATCTACTTTTTAGAAAAAATATATAGCTTAATATAAAAAAGTATAGATACGATTTTTTAGTCTTAGAAAAAAAAATACATTGTTTAAATGTAACATTTGAATAGATAAAATATTATGGACAGGCCTTTATCTATTTTTAATCTTAGATTTACAAAAAGAGAAACATTAAAAATTCCCATACAAAAAAAAATCGTTTCGAAACAATTTTTGGAATTTTATAATCAACCAATTGTAAAATCATTGCTCATCGAAGGTAAAGTACATTTGCCCAAATTACTTATCTAGATTAAACAATTTCGTTCCGACACACGCAACCGTATTTAATTCTATTGTTTGCCTTTTTAACGGTTCGCAATTAAATGTCGCTTAATAGATTTATCCCAAATTTGAGATGAATCTGCGCTTTGATAATAGCCGCCCGATAAAATAGTGACGATTTAATTGATTTTAAATTAAATTTAAAACAATTGATCATCGCGCGCTTTTAGTTTTTTTAATTATACGTATTTAAAAAAATAACATTTGGCAAGTCAAATAGCGACATTTGGTTGAACTACTGTCAGTATCCATGTAGACGTATATATGTCATTCTGACAGTTCGAATCAGTCATACGTCTGTCATTTTGTCGATCCATAATACGCGAGTCTTTATATCGATTGCTTTATTATCTGCTTGCGTTGGTTTCGGTTTTTTTTTTTTTAATACCCTCTTTTTCGCTGAAGGCGTACACAGTTCGTTTGGCCTTTTCTTTCGCAATCCGGCGACACGGTTAAGCTCATTGGACGTAGTTTAACATAAAATTTAAAGCCCTCTTGTTCGACGAAATAAAACCCATTACCTCAACGACCAGTCTATATACCGCGTGTCAAATTATACACTCAAGGTGGATTTTTTTGTCACGTCGTTTATGGCCGATTTTTTTATGTGGGAGTACAAATTTTGTACGTTAAAATTTTATTGATTATTTCTTTTTAAGTAATTGGTCATATTTAGAGCCACCGTGTATATCAGCATTTTTTCCAATGGAATATATTGTGAATGGTATATATTTTAACGACGTTAAAATTGGCGAATTGTCAAAGCCTCCCCTGCAAATGGGATGATCAAAAAAAACCCTTCTATATATTTAATGGGATTTAACCTTAAAATCCCACGAGAGTGTGGAGCGGCAACTTACACGCTAACGAGTTTTGAGGTTACCACATGTCATTTTACATCCAGTGGCAGGAAACAAATGAACTACAAAGTAGTTGAAACAATTGACAGTTTGGAAAATTGATTTACTTTTGATGAAACAAATGAACTACAAAGTAGTTGAAACAAATAACAGTTTGATTTCATTTAATGAAACAAATGAACTACAAGGTAGTTGAAACAATTGACAGTATGGAAAATTGATTTGATTTAATGAAACATATGAACTACAAAGTAATTGAAATAAATGACAGTTTGGAAAATTGCTTTTGATTTAATGAAACAAAGTAGTTGAAACAAATGACAGTTTGATTTAATTTAATGAAACAAATGAACTACAAAGTAGTTGAAACAATTGACAGTTAGGAAATTTGATTTGATTTAATGAAACAAATGAACTACAAAGTAGTTGAAACAAATGACAGTTTGGAAAATTGATTTTGATTTAATGAAACAAATAATAGTTTGGAAATTTGATTTGCTTTGATGTAACAAATGAACTACAAAGTAGTTGAAATAAATGACAGTTTGGAAAATCGACGACACGCGTTTATTAAATTTTTGTTTTGTGAATTATTGTTGCCGTAAATCCGAAACTATAAAAAAAATCAGATTGAATGACATTTGTCGCGTTTTTTTTGTTTTGGCGCGTACAATACAAATTGAGGTAGAAAAATAAAATAGCCGCGATAATTTACAAGTCATTAACGTGAAGTTGGCGCGGTTAGTATCCAAGCGGCCCAGCGTAATTATTTATATAAATGGCTTTGCGAACTCGACTTTGATGTTTAAAATTAGAATTATGCCACCCGGTCCGTCCAATCCAGGAATATATTTCTCTACACACACAAAATGCTAAAACTGAAAGTTTTTCCAGCTCGCTCCGATGGAAAACCACGTCAAGAAAATCACAATACAAGAACTCACACCAAATAAAAACGTGTTTAATAAAAGCTGATTTTTTTTTTCGGTCGTTCATCAAAATTCGATTTACATTTATTTGTTGCTATGTTCGGGTTGGTCGTGTCGGTGGGTTTTGTAGGTACTAAAATGATGGACAAACATAACCTGTCTAAAGATAAATATATAGCGTGTTTTATTCTTCGGCTGCGATGTTTAGATTTGGACGAGTTGGAGGGAAGAGTAATGATAAAAGCGAAATGACGCATGGCGTATGACAAATTTGAACGTGACAGCTCATGTCAAAATACAGATGAAGTATTCGATTATTCATTACAAACGAAGAAATAAATGACATATATGCAAAGATTGATTTGCTTTAAATTAACAACATTGGATTATAATTTTTAATGTTTATAATTTTTTTGCCCAATAAGAGAACTTATTGATGACAGTGTATAAAATACACGTGTGTAAAGGATGTTATCTATCTAATCGAAGATCTATAATTTTTTATAGACATTTATGATTGTTGAGGAGCAGTTGTAAAATCTTAAAGGGTATAAAATTACATTACGAAAGCATGTTAGATGGGCTAATTAACTCGATATTCCCCGACTGGGTACTTAGTTAGTTAGTACTTGTATTATTATAGGTGGGGCAGGGTTGCCAAATGTTTAGGGTACTGAAATTGCGCGTTTTTTTTAATATTGAAAAAAAAATTAAATCGATGTGGTAAGAAACAAGCAATCGTGGATTTATTAACGAAGAAGTGCATTTTTTTACATTAAAAATTTAAAATGTGTATTTTATATAAAGAATAAATATTTAAAAAATGTATGGTGAATTTATGACAAAGGAAAAAAAATCAAATTATGTTAAAAAAAATATTTTAGATAGAATTTCAAAAAATTATTATATTTTAATTCAAAAAAGGCAGAAGGCAACCTCAGCGTGACCACGGCTGGCAAATTCCCATTACGAATGCAAATGCGGGACATCAGCACGCATTTTGCACCGGTCCTCGAGGTACTACCTAGCTTCCACACGCAGTACTTGGGACTATATAGTCTCCACTCGCAATAAACAATTAAAAACAATGTTCTTCTAGCCGCACAGGCTGTACTTTAATAATTATCAACTCGTAAGTACCACTGCTTGAGTTACCCGGGCTTCGGTACCATTAGTACCATAAATAAGCAGGTTACTAATTTATTTGTTACCATTCCGATTAATTATGTGCAATTATTGTTAAGACTCGAGCTGTATTAATTGTTTAAGAAAAATGTGTTAGAATTCAGTCGAGTGTTGCGCAGAAACAAGTAGCGCAAATGTTCAGAAGCAATCTTCTTGTGATTTTTCACTTACCCACTCGAGAAATTTGATTAAAAATGACTTTGGGATAATTTTGAACTTACCTGAAAAAATACAAAATATGTTGTTTAAAAAAATAGTCGAAAAAACACTTTTAATGATTTAAAAAAAAAAACTGAATATATTTTTTAATGCACCAAAAAATGTTTAGTTTGATCATCTTTTAATAAAAAAGAAAAATAATACAGCATTTCATTGATTGATTGATTGATTGAAAATAAAAAATATATATATTTAAAAAAATAATTGCTTGTTTGAATAGAAGCGTATATATTTGTTTATTGATTATTAATAACAGAAAAAAGGTTGTTTTTATGGCATCGAAGCGGAGTTAGTTGAAATGGGCAAAGAGCACGGCAGCCAACGTAATAGCAATTACGAATGAATATTTACAATTTACATCATTCATATTTCATGCGAGTATTCGTTCGCTTGAGCGGCGATACGCGCTTCTTGTAAGCCAGCAAGCCAGCTACTGGTTTTTTGGAAATTTAACACCGAAGCCGTTTTATGGTGTCCCCAGTACAAGAGTTGTAAATAACCGATATATGACATCTAGAAGACGTAATAAAATGGACATGGAAAAATATCGTCAGTTTAGCGTTGCATAAAATATTACAAGAATATGTTAATTGTGACGTTGTGTAGAAATAATGTGAATTTTTTGGTCTTCGTTTAAATTCAAATGGAAAAACAAATGTTTTTAAAAGAAATTTAATTGTATTCGTTGTCTCTTTACATCATTTCGAATTGATAAATAATATATGGTTATTTTTTTATTAACGAGCTTTTTATTTAACATTGTATATTTTCAAACAACCATTTTTTTTTACAGAGGACGTAATTTTTGCAGCACATTAAGAAAGGTTTGGGTTAGATAATGGACCGATTGCGGAGGTTTTAGCTATGTTGTTAATTCCCGCTTCAATTTTGTTAAAAAAAATCCCAACGAAGAACTAGTTGGTGCACCCCATTGAATGATATACCTAATTGAAGGGAGTAATTCAGCCGTCATTTTAACTTTTAAAAAAAATTAAAATATACATTTATATATATTATTTTTTTAAATCTCAAAGTTGAGCTTTTTTACCAATATTTTTATTGCGCCAAAATTTACGCGTCATCAAAAAAATTTGCCCAACCTTTAATATCTAAGTTAGAATATTTTTTAGTACTAATTGTCAAATATACATCATTGAACCATGGTTATCAAAAAATTCCTTGACTAAAAAATTACAAAACACCTTTGCAGCTTCGAATGAAAATTGTAATGGAAATTTGAAAATGGAAATTTTAACTTATTGATTTAAATTACATCAGAATTTGTTAGAAATCCTAAATTAATGATTGATTTAAGAAAATTATGTACAAATGCAATTATGTTTGTCATTGATCATATGCTGCGTTGCAATTTATTAGAAATTAACAATTTCGCATAAACAAGGCGATATTGAAAAATAACTTAAAAACCATAACTTAAAAAAAAAATGATTGTACACTTTTTTACTTAAATTACATCAAATATTAATCATAAACTATTAAACATAAACGACCCCCTTAACAAAAAAAAAAATTATTTTTTTTTGATTAATTTATGCAACCAACAATTCATTTCAAAGCAAACGAAACAGTCAAAATTTCCATTTAAACCAACAATTTAAAAAAAAACGATCTATAAATTCACCACGTGGATTTTGAAGACAGAAAGCTAGTTTTATGTAGTATTTGCCTTTTATTTATTTATAAGCCTAATTATTTTTAGAAGTTTCATTCACGTAACTACTGCAGATGTACGTATGTAGCTAACATCCGGTCGATGTGTTTACACAAGCCTTAAAACAGAACTTTTTTTGTCCCTATTAAGAAAAAATGAAGAGTTTTGTAAACACACGTACAGCCTTTACAGAATTATCGAAAAAAAATGATCAGAAAAATTGATTTATAGTATTAGAATAATTTTTTTTGTAAAATTCGATTTTGATGTCGTAAAAGTTTCATAAGAAAAATAAATTGTGGGAAATTTAACTCGGGATTTGTTTGGTTTTAATGCGAATTTTGGTATAAAACACGCTGGTTGATTTTCTTTTATTTCAGTGATAACGCGGGACGTTAAGAAAGATTTTTTCTTTATAGCATCGACTAAGTATTTCACTGTTGAATGTTATCACAGACAATGCTAATAAACCCGTCTACAAACCATTAATTTCTACGTGTAAAGTAATTAAATTGCATCGCAAAAAAAATTCGCAGATGTATAATATATAATTTTATTTTTATTCAGTCGTTAAACTAAATGGCAAAACGCTAAAGTGCTAGGAGATAATAAATACTACTAACGAAAGAGTCAGTCCCAAAATACAACAATCAATAAAAATTCAACATTAAGTAAAGTACACACACAAATTATTAAAAAAAAAATTAATAGGCAAAAATAAACAAGTTTTATGAAATTATAAAAATTAAGAGTCAGTTTGATTTTTTTTTATCAAATCAGAACACGA
Organism: Leptodirus hochenwartii; assembly: GCA_947310635.1. Lineage (NCBI taxonomy): Eukaryota > Metazoa > Arthropoda > Insecta > Coleoptera > Leiodidae > Leptodirus > Leptodirus hochenwartii. The sequence goes on along the minus strand of OX371183.1, from coordinate 1,093,870 downwards.
TATTTCAAATTTCGCATTTTTTTTACATTTTTTATCGCTTATTTATTTGTATTGTTTCGCCAATTTTTTTTATCTAAAATTTATATTGAATTTTTTTGAGTCTGCACAAAATCTTTACATTTTTTAATCAAAACGAACAAAAACAATTGCATAATCATCATATTAATCAAAAATTATTTTATTTACAAATCTTTGGATGCAAAAATAAACACTATATACACACAGTGATTTTTTTAAATTTTTAAAAGCTCTAGAAGTAGTTACAAAAATAATTATAAAATCACCCACGAACAAAGTTTTTTTAAATTAATGTTCTTTTGTAAATCTTTCAATTTTGGTTATGTATTATTAATTTAATCAGTTAAAAAAAAATATATACATGAAATTGCTTGCAAAACGAAGAATTTCTGATATTTTTCTAAATAAAAATTTATTGGTCAATTGGGCCATACTGTATATATGTATAAACCAGCGAGGTAGATGCCTGGAAGGTTCTGATACAAGAATAATATATATATAATACATAACCGAAGTACCGTGGCTGTTATATGGTACTAAAGACAGTACTCATTACGGTAATAAATTTGGTCAGTTAAATGGGTCCTGAAGACATTCGAATAAAGAAAATTGAGGGGCCAAATATATTTTTCAATTTGTTTTTACAGTTAAGAAAGCTGGTTAAAATATATAGAACAGTATTAAGTTAAAAATACGTATAAAAAAATATTTTTTTAAATATTAAATATGAAATAAAACACAACAACTAAACCCAGCCAGTTTTTCTTGTATAAAATAAATTTCTGTGTCTGCGAGAATAAAACCTTTTATCACAGCACTCAGTCCATTCTATCTTTTATATCTTTACAATTTCATTCTGCAGATAAATGTCCGAAACGTGTGTGTATGTAAGTATATGTTCAGTTCTTCACGGAACCTGCAATTCTATAATAGCAATGCCATTTTATGCAATCTTCTTCATTGCGCATTTGTGTTATTGTCGGGACTAGATGGACTTTGTCTATATAATAGCAGTTGCAGCCTCGGTACAACATATGAAGACAGTACCATGGTATTCTGTATCGTCAAAGCGTCGAAGAACGTCGAATAATTGAAGAAAAATGTTTTTATTTTCTCTGCTGAAGAAATTTTGGTGAAAAGTTGACGAAGTCAACGTCCTTCGTTTTTGGGGGGGAATATAGACTCAATGTCGTCAATATTCCCAAAAAAAATGGCCGATGCAATTGTTTTTGTTTGATAATTATCGATTTTTAAATGGCATAATATTTTATTGAAAAAATGTATTATTGGTATAGTACATTTTAGGCCGTTTGTTTTTGACTTTTTCACTCAAATTCGTAAGTTAAAATTGATAAATACGCAGCAACTAAAGAATGAAATAAATTGTATAAAATTATATAACTGTTATTATTAAAAATAAATTATAGAATGAAATTTGCAATAAATCTAATGTCCTTGAACTTCAATTTCCCTAGACGATTTACGTTTTGTAGATTTATTATAATTAGTATCTATAAGTTAATAATACGAAGATTTATAGGTGGTCGGTAGTTGACATGATATATACAGGGTTACACAAAAAACCCGCGTAAATTTCTTTTAATATCTCTTTAAAATACGATTTTTTTAATTTGATGAAAAAATATATTAACGAAATTTTTTTTTAAATGCGTTTAGAAATAGTTTGTGAACATTTTTTTTTGGAGAATTGTAGGTACATAGGCAATTTGACAATCATAAGATGTTTTTTTTTTGATAATTTTGAGTAATAATAATAAAATAATAAGGGAGAAATTTCAAGTAATAAATTTTGTTAGTTTTTCTTGCTTTTAAAATAAATTTAAAATTGCCTGCAAAAATAATTAACAAGAAAACGTAATTTCAATTTTTTAAATATATATTTTCTTGTTTAGAACGTTTGTTACGAATTTATCAATAAATTTCTTAAAAATTCAAAAGTAAAAATAAAATCCAATTTATTATTATATTTGACAGGCTTTTAAATGAGCCCTCACAAGACATAGAAGGCTATTCAAAATACAGAGGTTGAAGATAAAAATTAAAAAATACGACCGAAAAAAAAACACAAACGCTCAAGTCAATTTATAAAAATCAAATCAATTCGTTGTTCTTCGCGTTTCTTTCCAAATTTTTGGGACGCCTGTATACATAGTAGTGTACGGCTTATCAAAACAAGTGAAAAACGCGCCTTTGATCTCACCGCCAACTAGATAATTGTTACTGACAATGACATACCTGTAAAAGCTAAATTAATTGGTTTGGACACGCGGTAAAATACCTGTTGTCACACAACTACCTGTGCAATAAATATTAATAAACACACACACACACATCATCGAAAGATATTCAATATTCATTTCGTCCAGCGGACCCATTATTTACCAATTAAAAGATACACAAACAGATTTAATAAATTAATTAACGACTGTTTATCCAATTTGCTATGTTGAATAATAAAATTATTTTGAATTTTTTTTATTGTAAACTTTTATTTTCCCTGCGCAAAATCTCAATTGGCTCCTCCACTTAAAAAAAAAGAAAAAATACAGCTGGAAAATACAATATTTTTCATATATAAAGCAATTATTTTTTTAAGGTAGGCAAAATTTGCATTTATACCATTTGACCTGACGTAAATGACGTGTGTAGTATTTAAACGTCTAATTTACATAACGCGCATGTGTCATATAGCAACAGTCCCATCCACCATTGCCATATCGAATCTAAATTCTCATATTTGAAGATATTGACAAAAAAATTCATAAAATCCTAAATAGATGGTTCTCCATCACGAATCATTATAGCTATTGACAATTTCATAACCTATATTACAACAATGCTAAGTAAATAGTCTAAATCGACGAGTGGTAGGTACAATCTATTTAATTTAAAACCGTGAAGAGTGGTAAATATAGAGGCAAATGAGAAGACTTGCAAGATAATCATAATGGTGTTGATGGATGCATCCTCCACTGCATATACCGTGCGTCTCATTTAAGACAATCAACAAATTATGCAAAAACGTGCAAATAATAATACCAACGAGGCTTTCTATAGGAGAATTTTTTTAAGTTTCAAAAAATTACCAATTCATGAAATTCTACTTCTTGTTTCTTATGATATATTACGGTTAAATTAGTATCTTTATCTGTGTGTGTGTGTGAGTGTGTGGTAGAGATAAAACCCTTCGGGTTTGGAGGTGTTAATTTTATGTTTTACATTCCGTAATTATATATAGCCGCAATGATTCTTCAGCGATGCATCGTCGATGGTAAAGTAAAAGGCCTTATATAGAGTGCGAGTGTTGCGTTTGTTAAACCAGTTTCTGCTCGGGATGAGTTATCATCAGACCTAATTTTAATAACACATTACAGATCTACATATTTACTTTATACGCTTAACGTAATTACACACGGTGGACCACAAAAATCCACCCAAATTTTCCCCAGGTAACGCAAAAAACATCAGTTTTTCCAAAAAATATTATAGAGGTGCAAACATTTATTAAACCACCCTGTGTATATATTATAAACACCCTCTCGTTAGTTAATTTAACAAGCTCTTACGTTGATTAATCGATCAAACCGTATATGGTTTTGTTGAAAAGGTTATTTTAGAAAAACCACATTTTAAATTTCCCGCCAAAAACTGTTTTGTTTTTTTGTTTTAATGTGATGAGCGTATTTAGATAGGTTGAGATTGCGGACGCTGTTAAATAGATCCTAGTTATCGAAATCGTGCGGGCATTGTTTCAGAAGAGTACCTACGGAGCCACATACAAAACACTCGCTGCTGAAGAGGGAGAGGAAGGCCGAGGGCAGAGGACTGTCTATATATATACATACACAACAACAGCCAACATTAAGCAGCATCTCGGTTCTTGTGCAACACAATACAGGGCCTTACTCTGGCCTTAAAGTACCACCAGTGCATTGAATCTCCACCAACTTTGGTACCCTATATCACTCTGGCAATGGTACGACCTGAGTCACATTAAGAACCAAGTTCCACATTTGCGAAACTGTCATTCGAATAGTACCACGTCCGAATATGGCCCCATACTCGCTCTTCAGGCTGCTTCTTCGATGGATCGTAGATGATTCTTCTTAGCGGTGCTAAGTATATACGCATTCGAGCCGTACGACATCTTGCTCGGACCCGTGCAGTGCGGTGCCGCCGTCTCTCTTCGCGCCCAAAATTAATTTACACAACCAGTTCTTCAGGTACGCAAAGACAGGGTGTGTGAGTGGGAAAAAACGAAATGGGCTCGAGAAAGGTGCGAAAGTGAATGGGGATTTCCTTTACACCCGGTATATTTCGTATATCTGTGGCGGAGTCGTCTTTGTCTTAGATGCGAGTGGTTTGGAGGTCTTGGTTGTGGTGGAGATTTGTTTTTCTTTTGCGTATTCGCCAACGAGAAGAGAAAACGGAGGGGGGATATGTTTTATTTTGTTCTCTCGTTTTATGTGGTTTATTTATGGTACTTCTTGAATTGAAAAAAAAAAAACGATGTGGGCATGATGTTTGAATTGAATTATAGCTTCTTGTTGATTTGGTACTGTCTAATAGCAACGGCACTATCGAAATAAAATTAAAAAATCGGTAGAGGAAAATCGAAGTCTTTATGTTAAACGAAAGACGATGGATGGTACTTACTTATCTTAAATACATATGCAAATGATTGTTGGAGCTTGGTTCGATTGGAATTGAAGATTTCAGCATTGAAGGTTTGATTTGCAAAAGCAAAAGGTACAAGTTCGACGATATGATTGCTTCTTGAATGAAACTCATTGGGTCATTACACTACGCCGAATGAATAGTGTTTAAAATGTGGCAAAAACGACGTCAGACTACCGTGCGAAATGGCGCATGGAAGAAGGTAGTCAGTTAACGTAATGGCCGATTAAGTAGATGGAAATAGTTCTATAAACGATTACGATCCGTTCCGCCTCACCGGAGTTAATTTATATACACACTGTATTGTATATTACGTTCCAAACGACGTCCACCGAGGAGAAGAAACGATCGCAGCCAATGTGTATGCACCGGAGACCGGTTCTTGTCTCTCATCGCGTATACATAACGCGAACCCAAAGACCGAGCCAGATCAGTTATGATCGGGTACTATACTGTATCATGGCCCGGGGGGGAGGTGGATTACACGTCACACAACCCGAAAGCAGCGTGACGGCGCTTGTGGGAACACCCTGTGTATCACGATATTTCCACCTGACTAAGTGGTTGTGCCAAGTCATCCTCCGATGAGAGGAGCTGCGGCCGCAGAGTGAGCAAGTACGTACGTACCTGTGTCTTCTGGTTTCGGTTTGGACAATGACCGTTGGAATGTCGTTTTGTAGTAGTGTTGTTATTATATTGACGCGGGATAGAAAGAAGCCGTAACAATTATTTGTTAAGAGGATATTGGTGGATTCTACACCCTCGGTGCAGAAGCCACTGTGATGCGAGACGCAGAAGAATCTTCGTATTAGATGAATGTAATTGTTCGGAAGAGAGCAAATGGAATTATGATTGATGCCCTGCAATTGTGATTGCGATTAATCAGTGTAGTTAATTGTGGTTTTAGAAAATGGATCACTGGAATGATTTTGTATTTACCACACCAATGTGAAGAGACGGAATTTGGAACAACTTTTTTTTTTTTTGGTTGTTTCGATGAAATTGAAACGATCTCGTAATTTGATTCTGTAGCGAGTGGGCTGCTTAATCACAATGTTTTATTATGGTGTTGTTACATTCGCACGAGCAGGTTCTTTTGTGATCCGTACTTAATTACTAATTACGACAGAGGCTGCGCGAGCAGTGCGGCAGTAGTTAGCTCTTCGTGGTGGTGGTGTTGTTGTTGTTGTTGTCTGCATCGCGTCTATGAGCTTGTGATGATGCAAGCGAGCCAAAGTTCTTCTGCCAGCTACGACGAACGAACGTAGCTTCCATTTATTTATAAACATCCACGTTGATGATCGTTGTGGCAACGACGATCCGAACAAAAGCAGCAGAAATATCGCTGTCAGCTGCGGTTCTCTTTTGTTCCTTTCCAAACAGTGCATCGAGCAACAGCGGGCGACGTGATATCAACCGCGATTCTATTATCATTGCACGTAGCACGTAGTTATTGCTGTGGAAATGGATTGTAGGGAACCATGTATTACTTGGCTGAATCATTATTGTCCAGTACGAGATGCTTCTTCAAGCCGAAGAGAAATATATATTTTTTTTGAGAAGGTTCGCACAATTTTTCATTTTGGGAAAGCACAAAAATGCATGAACCTTCAAATTTGCCCCAAAAACTGATTTTTTTTACAAATTTTCAATCCTCATTTCCGCTCACAATTGCTCTTCTTATCGAATTTTATTTGGGATTCTACAAGAAGATTCCCCGAGATGGAGATATTTTTTTCTTAGATATATTCAAATAAGTTTTCACTTTGAGAATGTCTAAAATGCACGAACATTTCGAAATTTTCCCCAAAGATTGTTCAAAAATCTTTAATATCCAATTGCTTGTTTTAACTAATTCAGCAGAAAAATTATGGATTTTTATTTGGAATTGTATAAACGAAGCTTCCTCAAGATCAAATATCTTCTTTTTAGAAGTTCATATAATTTCTCATTCTAGGAATGCGCAAACCTTCTCCATAAATACTGCTTAATTCCTTTTTTGAACAAAATCAACAGGAAATTTATTTGGGATTTTATAAAAAAATATTTTATTAAAATTACACTTGTTTCCATTCTAGAAATGCGCAAATCTTTCAAAATATCCACAAAGATCACTTTCTTCAAAAACCTACAATATTCATATCTAACCAATTCCTCTTCTCCAAACAACAAAACCATTACCAAAATCAAAAAACCTTTAGCCAAATCTTACCACAAACCAAAACCATCAAAAAGCAGACAAAAACAAAATAATAACATACAAAAAACAGTATTTTCTTCCAATTCGCATTAACAAAAAGAAGTCGAGCCAATTTGCCCCGACATGACCCGATTCGGCGCCGCACACACAACAACGCATATTTCCCTATGATGAGGTTGAGATTAATTAGGTTAAGAGACCATATTATCCACTGCAAGAGAACCAACTAATAACACATGAGGCGCGAGCGAAATGCACACGACATTACGATCGCACTGCGTACTGTACGCAGGGCTTGGATGGACAGGTTTTTTTAGAGTGCACCAAAGTGGTGCCCGTGGTGGGTTGTTGAACCGTATTATACGAGGTAGTCCACCAGTAAGACTTGCGCGAGTTCTATCTATCTCTGTACTGATGCACATGTTCATATATGGTACATATCTATATGGCCGGGCTGTGTTTTAAATAAGCTGACAACAAGAAGTGTTGTGCGGTAAATACGAAGATTGTGGGCTGATGCTTAAATACAGAGTGTCTCTGGCTGTCTTTCTTTGATTTGGCCAAAATGTCGGTTTTATAAACCGCAAAATCAAACCTCACCGAGACGGTGAAAAAGTAAAGATTGGCGTTTGTAAATCATCGAGAAATTCAATATAATTGATAATTTCTTTGATTACTTTGAGTTGAGGAGGAATTAAATTGTTGTGGGCTGATGTTTACATTTTTTTGATTTGGCGAAAATGTCGGTTTTATAAACCGCAAAATCAAACCTCACCGAGACGGTGAAAAAGTAAAGATTGGCGTTTAATCATCGAGAAATTCAATATAATTAATAATTTCTTTGATTACTTTGAGTTGAGGAGGAATTAAATTGTTGTGGGCTGATGTTTGCATTTTCTAGATTTGGCAAAATTTTATAAATCGCAAAATCAAACCTCACCGAGGCAATGATAAAGCAAAGATCTGCATTTACAAATCATCGAGAAATTCAATATAATTGATAATTTGATTAATTACTGTGAGTTGAGGAGGTATTAAATTGAAGCCCTCCCTTTGGAATCTTCTAAAAAAAATTGTATTTAAAGCAACTTTATTAAAATTGAATAAAGAACAGACGATTTAACATTTGGACGCCGCAGTATAAATTCGGCACTTAAAATTCTACTAACACATTTGTTAAATTTAGTCCAGTTGTATGTAGGAAGACTAAATTCAGGAAACTAGTTCGAATTTAGAAGACAAAAGCATTAGACCAATTTCCATTAGCTGCTTAAAACTAAAGTTTCGTTTAATACAAAACATTTTTTAAATAGACAAATGGATTTGTAGATAAATCTCTTTTTTTTTGCAAATTTACTTTAGGAAGAAATATATTTGTTCCTAAACGAAATTTGTTCGCCGACAGGACCAATTGAAATTTTCATCCAAACTATATCATAGCCTATTGTAATCTTTGAAATCTAAACTTTGGAACATCCACTTCAAAATATACCATCTTAAAGATTTCCAACATAAAAATGCAATAATAGAAACTTTATATTATTTCTATTCAATATTTTACTTAGAAAAGACGAAAATAAGCTAAAATTAGTCGAAATTTTTAATTAAAAGACAGAAGCCGATTTCCAAATACTGTTTAACCAGTTTTAAAATATTTTCTAAAAAAAAATCAACGAATCATTGAAGTAATATCAATTTGATCTTCAGATAGCTGAAGTATTCGTTACGAGAGCAGCTACTTGAAATTACCAAACATTAGCACGCGACTTTAGAGGTCATTAATGGATGTAAATCTGTCACCAAAGTGGTTATTACATCCATTATTTACAAGATGTTCAAGCACTGCGCAAGATACATATTTTATATTTATAAAATTGGAAATTCTACAAAATAGTTGATTTTGTATTCTTTAATTTAAAAATAAACCTTTACACACAGCATTGTAAAATATCATGAATACAATAAATTTGTTGGGGAGGGGTCGAGGTGATTCGCCAATGGTATGGCGCTTCTTGGATGAGGTTTCAAAAAAAAATGTTAAAATGCGAGTGTAAAAAATTTATACAAATACAAAAGTTGGAGATAAAAAAAAAGACACTTACCATTGAGACGGGAATCGGTCCAGATGCTCCATTGGCGTAACCATAGGGTCCCACCAAGTATCCGACGTTGAAATTGGATGGATGAGTGTTCGGTTCAATTTTCCCTGCAAAAAAAAATCAGGTTTTCTGTGTTAGAAATCGTCTTAAGTTATTGGATGGGGATCATAAAAAATGAGAAACATTTAGATCATAAATTTGGCGAAAACCTGGCAGCAGAAAACCATCGAAATCCCCCCCCCCCCAACGTGTCAGAAAGGCCAACAAGTAAATACCAATAATTACAGGTGTTAGGATTATACGACGCTTCAGAGCGATTTTGCACAGCAGACCCTTTACAGACAATTCTATAATTGGCGATTCGTGTGAGAAGAATAACCTGACGAAAATCATCGGCGTATTTGCTGAAGAACGAACGTGTTTGCCAATGCACATAATATTTAAATTTAATGACAACCGTCTCTTCTTCACATCCAAGCTCGTAGCAGACGGCCATCAGTCAGTCAGTCAGTCGTTGTCTTCAGTTGATGAGACTTCGGTGGGTTACCGCACCAGCAAACCATATTGACAATCAGTATGTTCTTGTTGTTATTGGTTTTTGCTCTTGGCACAATGCGCGATGAACATTCGAACGAAGCTCAGTCGAGGAATCTATCTAGCCGGAGAGATGTGAACTAAGTAAAGTAAAGTAGAGGCGGCGGAAGAGTGGCGGCGGCAAATAGATAGTACCGAGCAGTTCAAGGTCATCTCTAAATTCCTGCTAGGTATATACATACCCAGTGCTGTACTTGCACTTGGTTGTTGGTACACGTAACAAGACGCCTGGTTAGATTACCAGTCAAATGTATATTATATAGCCACAGTACCTCGCGGTACTAAAAACATATTACGCCGACTAGACTGGAGCATGGGCATTGCCTTCGCGTTGCCAAATTGTATCAAATTGCTCCAAAACTAACTACCCAACACAATTTCCCGTATTAAAAACGAATCAGGTCTTCATTTGACGTCATCAAAAGCATCACCAACGATGCTGTTTACACACACACACCACAGTCCGATCGTCCTGTTAGTATTGGCAACGTAGAATTTGGATGAGCGCACGTCGTCACATCGGTCATAAGCCATTACTATGGCAGTTCCACATACCTTTACCCAAGCTAACGTGCTGCGGGATGTCTTGGGAAGTACGTTCGTTCGTCCAATATATGTGTGGTGGTGTGGAGAGATAGTACCGGTGGACGGACGTACACAGTGTGCATTCACACACAAAAAGGTATTACCACCATCACAACTCGAAAACCAATTTCTTCGTGAGCAGCATCAGGATGATCGATCGGTTTTTTATACGCGCGAGAATAGTACTTTATACAAGAAACATTATAGCTGCCAGCGCAGGAAAAATGTATAATTTAAATCGCGCAGGGTCGTACCAATCGAGCAACAAAAAAAAAACGGTATTACTTGATAAAATATTACACGCGGAATGATTTTCCAATACAAATTGCACAGGGACTCATCGTGGGTACTAATATCACGTTACACGTACATTATGTGTCTTCCCAATGTTAAATTTCTTGCAAACAATTTGCAATTAACAGTCGCTTGTAAGCAACTTGCCGAATTTACATTTTAATTTGAGCACCAAATTCGACTAGACTTGGCCATTTAACTCGACAATAAAATGTAAATACGTAACAAATGACAAATTCGCGCATGACCGATAAAAGAACTTCCACTGGCTTCATCAAAAATGGCACCACAATCAATTTGGATTATAATTTAAAGTTTCTTTCAAAACAGCATGCAAACAATATAAAATAATAATTTATTTTAGTAATAAAAGCATATATTGTGTACAAATTAAATAAGCAAGCAAGCAAGCTAAATTCTGTCTAATTCAGCCAAAAAAAAATTTAATTGCAAGTCTTTGGATTAGATAACTCTGCTCAAAACTAAATTGATCGAATAAATTAGTGCCATTAATTTGATGGTTTGGACACCAATGGTTTGGCATAAAAACGTATTGATGCTTAGAAAATGCAGGAGGACGAGTAAATACGTTAGATACGTCTTTTGTATAGGTACGGTACCACCAAGTACAGATCTTCTAGCGTGATAACTAGCGAGGCACTCATAACAAATTGTTCAAAAGAACTCATTATGCTTAGGAAAGCCTCTTGTCTAGACGAGTCGTGCATTTTCACCGTAATTTCCTACTCTACTGACGCAAGTCTGCAGATGCCTCAGCGCAAGGTAAGTACCATCCATCCTATCCATCACTATACTATTTACGATTCGAAACAAAAATCTTCAACCACGATAGCAATTTTAAAAGGCCACTCGAATAAATATATTTTTATATGTACATCAAATGTATTTTGTCTGTACTATCAATTTATCTTATCAGTTGCTTATTTATCTTATCCCACGAAATTTATATAGTACTTTCCAATGTTCAATAATGGGAATCGGTTCCTGTATTTGTAGAATGAAAAAAGTCGTATTTCTTTCGGTAATATAAAGTCATTTCCTCAAAACTATAATAAGAAATCTCGTTTCAAGTCGTTCCTCCAAATTGTATTTAAATTTTATTGCTGGGGTACCATAAATAACTCAAATATACTGAATTATACGCTTCTACCTGCCCCGTGAATTGAATTTTTCGACATACCGAGTGTTGCATTATCAACGAGAACTTTACTTATTAAAAATAAACAACAAACAGTTATCTTCTGCCACATTATTTACAAATTTAATTATTAAACGTAAAACCTGACAATTGTCTTGATGTTCATTTGTTAGTCGAAAAAGATCATATAAGTAATATATAAATTCTTTCAAATATATTAGGGCACCATTTTAAATGTACAGGTTGAAGAAATGATCCAAAAAAATGAGAGTAATTCGGGCTTTAATTGCTTTATTGTTGTTGTCGAAAAACTTTGAACAGGTATGTTTCTTATGTAATAACAGTTATTTGAATAGTATCGTAAAACCGAAGATTTATTACATAACCCTCTGGTAAATCCATCTCGTTATAAAAGAGGGAAATAACATTTCCACGAAGGCGCAAAATCGGAGATTATTTAACCAAATCTCAAGCGAGAAGAAAGCAAATTAAAAATAGTTTTGTAGAATCAACTTTGGTAGTTGTAAAATAATGTAAATCAACCAAGGTTTGAAAAATTTGGACGATAAATTCGGAGGAGTTATGGTATTTAAAATGGGTACTTCCGGTGAAGTGATTAAGCAATTGCCTGGTAACGTGGCATTAGCCCAACTCTTTTGAAACTACAATCCATTATTATGGTTACAAAATGGAAATAGGGAAAAAGCTGAAATGATTACCATCAATAGTTGATGACGAGGCGAAGGTTTGTTTTGTTCTCCTATAACTTCTTAAGTGCCTCGCCATCATCAAATAGCCAAGTAGCAAAAAAGAAAAACACCGAAGCAACGTTGCCAGATCGCCAAAAAAAAGTGTGGTGAATAAAATTTTGGGACTGGCGTACAAATTCAATTTGTAGATTGTGTTAGATGTTGATGGACTGCACTGGCCCGTCAAATCGTTGCAGGTACTCTTCCGAGCCGTGCATGTTGTGCGTGTGTCCGTGGGTACGTCTGCATACGTGAGTGTGTGTGCATGTGTCGACGCGACGATAATGTGGAACCAAATTAACCGACGTACCCGCTTATTACCTGTTCAGACTGAAGAGCAACCAACACACACACACTCGCACAAGCATGTTGCTGGTGTTGGGACTTGTACAAGGCAGAAGGAAGAGTCGTTAGATGGGAGCTTTAGCATATTCACCTGCAGCTGCGGCCTGCTCTTGCTGCCGCTGCACACTGATCCAATATTACTATCCTTTCGGACGTTAATACCCAAAGATGAAGAAAGGCTTAGCGCGAGTACTAAACAGACGATGAAATCCACGTCGATTGCGCTTTGGTTTAATTGTTGCCTACGTTGAAATCGACAGAAAAACGCCCATTCTAAGACAATGTCTGATGCATAAAAAAATCCACTTTGGCAAATATCTTGATTTCTTATAGTCCAGATATTTGCAAATTGACTAGCTCTCAAATGAAAATATTCATCATCGTGTCCATTGTTACCTCGAAACAAACTTCCCAACTAATAATATAAACATGTCAAATACGAAAAGTTTGCACAATTTAGATTTTCAAGTGTTATTAAAGGTCGATAATATTGAGCAAATTAGTAACGCCCTTTAGAGTGGAACTTGGCTAAATTGCAATAGGCATGACATTAGAGGTACTTGCTAACTTTTTGCAGACGACTGGCTTGCTCTACAGCAAAAGAAGCACCATCGCGAGGTGCAGAAGACAACAACAAAACGAGCTTTTGCTTTTGCCACGACGGTACATACGTATATATATACAGCGGAACCCTAAATGGGTATTGCTTGTGTTGGTACCCTTGTTTGAAAGCATCGTGACGGCCCAACGGCACGTCTCCAGTCATCATCAGACATGTGCAATGCAATGGACCTTTGTTTTTTATATTTAGAATTGCTTCTTGGATGATGGTTATAGTAACATCTATCACGATGTAATGGTAAAAATGTCCGAGTCAGATTTCGCAGAGTAATTGCGCTTTTTGATCATTTCAATTGGTACTTTTGTAAAATTGCAACAAACAAATATTGCGTTTCGCTAAATATATGCATTTAATTTCGAGATAAATCGGCGTCGGATTTATCAATAGCATTACGAAGTGTCTTGACCCCTATTTCTGCATAGCATCGGCTCTCGTAACAAAATAAAGTACTGTATTATCATCGAGCACAAACTGTTGTAGTAACATCGTGCTGGCTGTTATCAATTTTATTGTTGATATAAATGTGCGGGGCAACTACGCCAAACGACTAACCCAAGTTTAACCTTACTCTATGACCCCCTGAAATATATCAGCTAACAAATTGGTACTTCACCAACTCAACGTTATGGCCCTAAACTTAAAAATCATTAAAAATATACACACAAAACGCCTTTTAAGAGCCCGAATTATTCATTTTTCTGTAAGTCGTTTGCCCTTAAAGTTTTTCAAGTTAAAAAAAATTGTACGGTACTCACCGAACACATGGCTGTGATCTGATCGACTAGCGTGTTTATTTGAAGAATAACCTCCTCCAGACTTTTCCTGAAACAAAAAAAAAAACTAGTGTTAATTTATTTATCGTAACAAAGTTCCGTTTGGAAACAATTTACATTCAAAAATTCAACAATTTAAATAATAAAATCAATTCTCCGATTGAACTAAATCGATTCAGGTACAATTGAGTTTCTTTCGAGCGATTTTTTTGCATTTTCCGAAGCAACGGGTTGGTCACATTTCTTCACAAAGCATAAAGGGTCGGCCATATTATTCCACACTTATCCGATTTCTTCAATGGGATATAAAAAAAAAACCTTGCAAGCCAAAATATTTCAACGTATACAAGAATAGATGCAAGCAGCAGTGAGGGAAGAAGTGGATTTATTAAAACGTCTGCCCAGAAACGGATTAACGCCAGACTCGAGGATTTTTTTGAGGGAAATAAATTCTATAAAAGTTGTACGATGCGTTTAAAATGTTGGTTTATTAATTACGTGTTGATTGGAAGCTATTCTAGCTGATGTACAAACAAAATCAGTTGCTATCAAAAATTTCAGAATCTTGTAAATTCTTCTTCCCATTTTATCGCGGAAATTGAATCATCGGGCCAAAAATGAGTCTCAAATCTTTTAGTACGATTCTGTATCTCATGTTGTGTTGTGGGGACAAAGCAAATCCGAATAGCGAATAAATAAATATAATACCCTCCGCAATTCTTCTTACAGCCGTTTTGGAGACGGAATAAGATGCAGGCTCGGAGAGAATACGTACATAGATCTTTCTTATATTATGTTTTGTTGTCGCCATTATTATGCGTTTGAATGCTGGATACTGGGTTCGTGACACCCTCATAAAAGGCCCGGGATCAGGGAACATAAACAGATCAGGTAGAAAATCGACGCGGAAGAACTCAATTCGTATAAAAGACGGATTTAGGAATTGGAGGTGTGCATGTCAGGATGGTTATTCCCTCGGCGGCATTAATCCCTGCACGATTAAACTGTTTATCTACACGGAAATTGATTTAGAATTTGAGGAGGTAATTTTGAACGATGCCAAGAATTTTTTTTTCAAACGCACGTTTGCTGGAAGCGCTCTAGTGATTGTTGTTGTCATCGCAGTCAAGTCCGTAACGAAGTGGAATTGGATTAAGTCATTAAGGAGTGCGTTTATTCATTTAACATCGTGATATCATGCATCTGAGGCAATAGGCGAAATGTCCAACGAATGTTGCTTTATTTTTGGAATAACAAATAGCGAGACTCGCGAGTTTTTTTCAGCAATTGATTCTCATTTGTCGATGGTTAGGGCAGATATTTACAAATTACATCTCTTTATTTTATTTCGATTAAAGTAATTAATTGTTCATCGAGCAATTGCTGGTGGTGATTGCTGGAGTTTGCTTTCATTTCGACCCGAGACAATGAGAAACACAGTAAGACTAGTTTTTTTCTTACAAGATACGAAATACTCCAATTTCCAGACAATACAAGAAATCATGTTTGTTTTAGCAGTATCTGCTCCACCACAGAAAATGTAAATATAATAGGTCTAGATGCTTTTTTTCCGTTGCTATCTTTTATCTATAATGGGATTTGTTTACAGTAGATAGCAAATGAAGATATGGATCGAGTTGCAGAAAAAAATAAATAGAATTACACTTTGTATATTGGTTATTTTGATTGTTGTATGTGTTGATTTAGCTAGCGTAAGTTATCATGTTGATTTCGCGCCTCAGTAATTTTATAACAATCTGGCGGCGAAGAAGATAAAAATGGGTATATATTTCAAGTAAAATGAATCATGTAAAAATGGTTTATCCAAAGAGTAATGTTAATAAATGCAAAAATTCCCAAAGATAAAAATAAAGTGGAATTGAGGTTTGCAATAAAATCTGCTTTGTATATTTTGTTCTATAAATAAATTGATGTAAACAAATAATCATCTCGGGTAGATTTGAAGATGACAAATGGTAAGTGTGGATGGTATTGAGCGTTGGGAGGTTTGTAGTTTTATCACCTCTGATTCGGTGAGGTCGATGAGGCTGCTTTTCTCTTCGGTGAGATTTTCCGAGCTACTGAGCTTTTCGTCCTCCCCATCGCCCTCGTCCTTAAACACCTTGACCTCGTCGGTACTGCCGAGATCATCGCCACCATTGCCACTGGTACCACTATTACTAGCCGGGCCGTTGTTGCCCGCGGGCACAGAACCACCGGAACCGGGCCCGTTGTCGCCTTGCTGCTGGCCGCTGCCCCTAGCACCGCCGCCGCCAGTGGTACCACCGCCACCGCCTGGTCCGCCGCCGCTATTGCCACCGCCGCTCCCGCCGCTAGACGAGACGTGTGGCATGTTCGTTCAACAGCACCCCGACCACAGACAACGACGGTGCCGTGTGTTCCGCGTCCGCCAACATATCACATGGTACGTGCACGCACCCAATAGCTATTAGGGTTCAGGGGGCGGGGGCGGGTGATGATGGCCAACGTGTCACCGGCGGCTAAACTAACCGGTACCAACTAAACTATGCCGCACGTGTGTAGTATGTCACTCGCGCACCATTCAGCACCCGAATCGATTTGGAGTTGGAGTACCGCCCGCTCGGGCTACTAACATCGTCATTGTGGGTGTCGAACTACCAAATACTGTGTTTACTCGCACTTATCACAGTCACAAAGCACCCCACCGTTCGCTCGTTCTTCTTATATAAACGTAAACACAAGCGCAACTGCTTTGGGCAGAGATGTAACCAACGTATCAAAACAACAACCTTCTATAGTTAGCCGACAGGTAAACGGCAACGCAACGCGATGCAACACTTCGCACGGTATATAGAGCTCGTAGGGCTCAACAAGGTTGCGCTACAACACCACATGCCGCCACAATGGTTGTAGACAAACTGCTGCACCGCTCCGACAAGCGACCGGAGCTAGTGTTTGTTTGTTGCGGCATACTGTTTGAGTGCATCGCGCTGCCGCCGCCGCCGCTGATGCCGCCACGGCAAGCCAAGCCGACACATCACTTCGCTGTATGTTCAAACGCATATGTTGCGCGCGCGCGCGCGCGCGCCTGCCTAGCGTCTTTTGCTCTTACACTCGCATCGTGGGTGCGGAATGGACGAGGCAGGCACCGCTACACATACATACAGCCTCAGCGGCAGCGGTGGGATCACAGCGTGTGCGCACGCGGCGGTGCCTATGCTTCGACGGGTGTTCTGTCGGTGAGCCGCCGTGGTCGGCGCGGTATGATCACCACGCCGACGATTCTCTCATCTGCACGTAGATGAGACAACAGCAACTGCCTTTATATCAAATAAAAACACCGAATGAAGGGGCACGATCTCTGCGGTGTCTTGCCATTCAAACCCGCATGCGATGGATTCTTCTAATTCGATTCAATACATTTTTGGAAATCGACAATGACAACAATAACAACCTTAACATTATAACATTTGAAATCATCACTACCATCATTCTCGCAGCCTCCAACTACATATCGCTGTATTTAAAGTTACCGCGATACGAAGATTACGCTCGGGCTCGGGCCTGCACTCTTGCCTAGTCTCAGATCAGAGGGATGCGCGGTTTAGGCCGGCTGCCGCCGCTAGAGCTTCAGCTCTGTGCGAACGGTGCCGCCGCCGCCGCCGCAGCCGCTGCCGCCGCCGCGGCTCCGTCCATCACACACCACGCGTCGAGCTGCCGGTTTTCGCGCGCGCTCTCTGTCGGCAACAATGCTAACCGTGTGCGTGCGGCGGCGGTGCTGCACCTCTACCTCCACCGACGCTGTCCAATCAGAGGCGGGCGTCCTCACCGCCGCCGCCGCCGCCACCGCCGACGAAACCGCCTCCCGTATATCGAACGGATACCGTATCAGTGAGTTCGCGCGCTATGCACGCAGGGGCGGTTTTCTAACATACGATGGCAGGCAGACACGATTAGTTCCGATTACGTTCGGTGCGGGGGTGGATTAGCCGATAAGAAGGAATATGCGATAGCTATTGGGATTTCTTGGTGTAAAGCCGCGCGTGTATGGAAATCGATGCGGTGATCGATCGTTGGGTCGTTATTTAGAAATTCGATTTTGTATGGAGAAATAAATATTGTTTATGTGTGCGTTTTGTTGTATACGATAATTCATCGGTTCGTTATACGATTGATTTTTACGAGCGTATTTTTATTTTATGCGATGGTTTTTCACAGTTTCGTGTTGGAAATCACAATGCGTAGTGATAATGTTGTTGCGATGTATGCAATTGCGTTAATTTAGTTTATTAAAATTTATAGCGCATTGTTGCATGTGTACTTTTATTATACGCAGAGCTATAAATAATAGAAAATTATATGCAAAACAAATTCAATAAGATAAATAAAACACGTCAAAAATTTCATGTTTTTTTCATCAAACAATTTTTGATTTAGGCAACTTATGTATATAAAGCCTGTTTAAACATCTAAATAAATTAAATTATACAACGCTATTTATTTATATATACATATAACTATATTTTTTATTATCTATATCCGTTTTAGTTTATTTGTCGATTTATCAAACCGCTTTTTTTGATTTTTTTTCGCGATATAAAACCTCAAACGAAAATTATATCATTTTATAACAGTAAAATTAAATAACTTATAAAATTCATTGACCAAACGTAACATTATCTCGAAAACAAAAAATACAGGGTGATTTTATAACACCTGAACATATGGCATGTAAAATTTTATATATAAAAATATTGGCTCTATAAAATACCTAACAGAAAACAGCTGAAAAACTAATAATATTTTAAAAACACTAAATTTCGTATTAAATTTTCAAAAATTCTTTGCCAGTTTTTGATTAAAATGTAGAAAAACTTGCAAAAATAGACTTATTTATATATTTTCATATCGCCATGATTTTGACAGCTATACTGACAATTTTGACAGCTAAATTAAATAATCAAAACAGTCGAGGCATGCTATAACAAAAATATTGACATAACTCAAATTCATATTTTCATAAAATAATCATTTTTCGATATTTATTTTTCCCAAAATACCTTCTTCTTTATCAAAAATATATTGAAGTTATCAAAGTTAATATTCGCTTGTCAAAGTCATGGCAAGTTTTGACAGAAAACAATAATGACGTTTATATGTCATTTAACGTAATTTTTCTAAATAAATTATTTATTTTTCAGCCGTTTTGCCTGTGTATATTATTACATTTTTTTTTTCGAATTACGACTTTTAAACACACAACTCTTTCATTCGTCTCAATTTGCGGAACGAAATACGAAAACGCGTGTAATTTGTGTTTGGACCAACATTTACAATCGTACGGAACGTGTGTATTATGTCCACGATGTCTAGTACCAAAGGACAAAGCAACATTCGGGCAGTTTCGGCGTCGCAGACGCGAAGAAATCTAATCCGCATTATGTTCACCAAAAGTCATATACACACGCCTATTGCCCGAAGAATGGACAGAGAAAACAAGGTGGCTGGAATGTACACACACAACGACCGAAATTAGTAGAAATGTAAAAGAAAAATTATTTTATATATATATATGGGCGATATGGGTGTCCAGCTATATACAGGATGTTACGTATCTACAACAAAATTTGATTTTTTTTTTAGAAAAATCTAAAAAGAATTTTGAAAGAATCACTAAAATCTGCAAACTAAGAATAATATTTTCAATACGCGCTGGAAAAATATATACTATACAGGGTAATCCATATATTACAACACCTTTTTTTTTTAACTGTATTCATATACACACTTAAAACTCTACATAATAAAAATATTTTCACCTATACAGGTTGTTTAATTTTTGCAAAAATACAACTCAACTCTACTATTTCAAATGGCACAATACAACTCATTTTATTCTGCTTTAATTTGTCTATAGAACGATGTCACTACATTATTTTTTTAGGAAATAATTAATTTATAAAAAAATCTAACAATTACAGAGGTTCGAAAAATGAACGCAACGGGTTTGTAAAATTACACGAAACTTCAAAAAAATATTTACAAGACCCGAATGTACTTTACCCACGTATTAGCTTACCCATATTTCATACAGGGTGTTAATAAATGCACTAGACATATCATTTAAAATGTGGTTTTAAATAGAAGATCCCGTATGTTTTTTTTTTATTAGTATTAAGTACAATTTAACGGGTTTTCTTTTTATATTCGATTTAGTACAGTTAAATTGTAAGATTTTTTGAATATTTTATTATTTAAAAAATCATATGTTGTTATGAAAATAACGAATAAATATTATTATTATTGAAGTTTAAACGTCAGCGCGTAAAAATATTCACCTGACAGTCGCTGTCAAAAATTATTTTCTTTTAAAAATTCCCATCGACCCGATCATTTTTATTACTTTTTTATATAATCTATTATTTGAACAGATTCACCCTGTAGCATCAACTCATTGTGCGAAAGAACAACTTGTTTAACTATATATACAAGACATACGAAATGACTTCCGATCAACTCAATCTCCGAACATAGCGTAAGACGCATCGAAATATACACTTTTTTTTAAAATCTCTCCAACTTCAGAATCGACCATCGTTCTCCTATTCTTCGTATACTATTTCCTTCACGTGACGTACTAATTGGTAGGTATATAAATTGATGTCTTTTCCCTGAATCTGGCTGGACCTAACGCCAACAGAACAGAAAACGTGTATATAGGACAAAGACAGCTTCAGAGGCCGAAGAGGCTTGTTTAGATTTCGTTATATATCGTTTTCTATGTATTTGCTATGGACATTCAGAAAACTAATAGCTTCTTCAATATATTTTGGGGAGGATTGTTACGAATGGATGGCCAAAAATTCAGATGAATCATTTATTCAATTCATGCAACAGCGCAAAATAAATATAGTATTATTTACATTTATCCATCGTCAGTATATGAACTACTGCTTGACAAATTTACGTGCGTTCAAATGTATATCACAATTCATCCGCGATTGTAGGGGATCTTTATGGTCGTAAACCATTTTTTACCATTAATATAAAGTACCTTGATGATTATTTAATATTATTTCGGTGCAAATGTACCGTAATAAAAAATGACACGTTAAATATGTCACTAGATAAGACTAGTAGAAATTCTTAGCTTATTTATTGCAGTTTTACGAATGGACTACCTGTACAATTGAAAATATTGTATAAGTTAAGAAAATATATAATTAAATCTGCCATCTAATTACCATCTGCCAAAATTCGGATAGAAATATAACCGAAATGAGGTTACGTGATGCAATGAACGCGATTCACAATTTAGAGCGATAGTTGATTTATTGCAATATTTTTATGTCAATTTAAAGACTATTTTGAGCATCCTTAACACTATCTATACTACTTGGTCCTCCACATCTTGTCGTGTCAATCTTTAGCTTATAGAGCGTGGTTTTCTACACATTAGAAGTCTCCAGCTGAGGAGCCGATTTTGTATTCTTCTATATACGAAGCGAGCAGGTTGTCGCCTCATGTCTTTTATTTCGTATAATATATGCGGTTAGCTTAAGGGTGGCCACCCTATATGTGCACATGGGTTAGGGAAGGGCGAAAGAAGATGTTTTCGGTGTTCCAGGAAAAGCGTACAGTTTCAGGAAGCCAACAATCAAAATATGAGTGAAAATATTGGGGGATGAAATCATGAGAAGATTTTTTTAATCAAAATTTTTTATTTTAATGTAGCTTTTTTGTAATTTTTTTTTTAAAATCGAATTTCAGCGCGCGTTTTGTTTTTATGTACTGTAATATTTATAGTTGACAATTATATATTCGTAAAAGTGTGCGTAATTAATTTGGAATGGATCTGGGTGTATTATTTTATGTAAATCAGGCCCAGGCCTAGGTGGAATTTTTATGTGTGTAAATGGTAAATGTAAATATGTATTTTTCCCGGTTAAAAAAAATACCATTTTGTGCGCGGTAAATTTTAAAGTTACGATGTGTCCAATTTTATGTGCATAATTTTAGCTGTATATCAACGATAACCAGTCTGAACAACAGGGCCGCATTAAAAATAACTTTTTTAAAAATTTTATAATAAAAAAAAAATGTGAACAATAAAATTTAGACATTTTTTTAAAATGTTGTATAACAACAGTGGAAATTATTTTTAAAAACATTTATTTAACTAATTTTTGTTAAATTATATTTCTTCCAATAATTAATAGTACAAAAAAAAATTACCTTTTCGAAAAATTTTTTTTTTCAAAGTAAGATTTGAACCCACAACTTCATGGGTACTATTATTAGTTACGCCATCGACGATTGCCTTAATTATAAAATATTTGAACTTCATTGAAGATTAAAAACTATTAATTTTCTAATTATTTTTCTTTTCCTTATTACGTCTCTGTGTTGGAGGCGAGAAAGAAAACCTCTGGTTTATAATACAAAGATATCTCTTCTTGGTTCGGTTTATATATATGCATATGTGGATGAAGAGTGTAAAACCAAAATTATGTTAAGATAAAATCACAAGAGCTATTGAAAGAAAATGAAAAAAACATCTGGGAAAAAATGTATAAGAAAAAGAAGCGATATAACATTCAAAAGAAGGAGGAAATGAAATAAAATCTAACTGTTGATTTTTTTCAAAAAAATAATCAAATTTAACAAATTTGCGTGCACATTCTTCATGTGTTTTTTTGTTTGTTTTCTATCTGATTTGGTAAGGCTTCTGCTGGTACAAAATCTTCTGCCACCTCGTCTTTTACTTTATCTGAAAGCGATCGACGCCTCCAGATGATTATTCACTTCTTTCAATCCAACAAAAATATTCTCTTCACTTCGAAAAACCGCCCAATCCTTCATAAACAACTTCAGTTCGTTTAGCGAAATGACAGAACAAACCAGTCAGTCAGTCAAATCACGACGATGAATTTCTATCGACAATTTGACATAGAAATATATTCATTTGCGGACTTTGGATGATCTGGAGAGGTAGCAGAAGAAGACTCAGATTCGGAGCGTGTTGAATATAAAATTCATCGAGCAATGGCTTTTCGGATCGAATCGTCAAGGTGCGATAATGAGGTTGCAACGCTGCTTTACAACAGTCATCGCAACGGGCGATATAGATATAGAGGCAGAGCGATATATAGACGAATCGTTTAGACGAAGATGCAGGATGCATTCTGCTGAAGATGTGTTGCTTGCTGCTTTTACAAGCCGGTCGCCGTGTGTTTGGAATTCCACCCGCCCCATCGCCTATCTTGTTAAGTCATCTACAAGAAGGATGTAAGTGGAGATGCCATGTATAGTAGTGACATCTACCGGGTCTCTACAATAACAGCGAACCAAAAAAAAAAAGTACAAAATAAAAGAGAAAATAACAAATCAAATTAACGCGATCATTCGGCATCGAATTTGACATGTTGCAAGTGACAAGTGGGATGAGGTTATGCTTGGGTCACCGTGTATATGAGGAGAGTATCAAGAGCTAAACGAGATGATCCTTTGGCTCTTGTTGGAATGGACAAGATCATGCACATGCAACGGATGAGTTTGACCGTGATGGGTGATTATGATGGCCAAACTGCATCGCCACCACCGCCCGTGGCAAGGCAGAGATGCACAAGTCGAGGAGGAATATGTAAAGTGTGGTCGATACGTGTGCGTAAAAGAAAATATGGGAAAGTCATTTGTTTGATGGTATTTGGTAATACTAGGCGTTGGAAATGGTAAAGAATGCCATTGAAAAAAATATTTTTAAACGAAATATATACATGTATGATTTTATACTTTTTTAGATAAAACATAAAAGTGCTACGGAAGAGGAAAATTATCTATTTGTCAAAGTATTATTTAAAAAACAGAAACTTTTAAGTGCCTTCCTATTATGTATATATTTTTGTAATTTTTATGCATTTTTTAACTCTGAATTGTTTTTAAAACTATATATAATATATATCTAGATTTCATTATAGGTAACGAGCGACATCTATTAACCAAACCATGTATGAACATGCAAAATGCCATACTCGTTCCATTTATTTCAGTATAAATATACTAAAATAAAAAAACTAAAATTATAAATTATGATTTAATAACCATATCGTTATGAAAATTAATTATATCAAATATATATTTCAAATTTTGATGGAATCAATTCCACATGTACTATAGATAACCACTCATGTATATAGGTATCTATAATTTAGTATATCTGACGTTATAATAAAAAATTAAATAAGATAAATTAATAAAAAAGAAAGAAAATTTATTTTTTACATAATAAAATATCAAGTGTATATATAGTTCATACCTGCATAAATATTTTTATCAATATAAAAAAAAAACAATTAATTGATATCAATAATACGAAAAATATTAAAGAAATAAATGTTTCATGCATAATATGCATTTTTATTATTGTATTAAAACATTACAAAGCATAAAATTATTATGAAAAACGCTCTGATTTATACAAATTACATTTTGTAAATTTTAATTTATTAATAAACTCCATAAACTTAATTATAAAAATATTTTAAATACGTAAGCTGTAATTTTAAATGCCGTGCAATAAATTAAGATTTGAACATGTTCTTTTTCAAACAGTTTTTTTTTTAGAAAATAGTTCACTTTTTGTAGACATAGCTTTCCGAACCACCCCTTCCAAAACCTTAAAAAACTATATTTTAGAACACACGAATTTTAAAAAGAAATTACTATAAAACATTATTTTGAATTTAATTTGTATATTTTTTACCACCGGGGCCGAAGAGAGAAGAATAGCAAGGGTTATTACAATAGGGTTTGCCCTCATGCTCGGCATGGGACCCAGGGGTTAGGGTCTTCTTGCATTTCTCACAACGGAGACATGGACCGTGCCAGTCCTT
The DNA here is from genome assembly GCA_947310635.1 of Leptodirus hochenwartii. Taxonomy (NCBI): domain Eukaryota; kingdom Metazoa; phylum Arthropoda; class Insecta; order Coleoptera; family Leiodidae; genus Leptodirus; species Leptodirus hochenwartii. The sequence goes on along the minus strand of OX371183.1, from coordinate 1,068,860 downwards.
GCCGAGAGAGGCCTTACGCTCAGCTAAAAATATCACAAAAATACAAAATCACCGTGCATATTATGGTGCGATTCTAATTTTGCACTAAAAGTATTTTCTTTTTTTTATAGAAAATATAAATTTTTACATCAAATTTCATAAATGCCGATATTTTGAATTGATTTGATTACGTGTGGTGCATTTACTATAGACAACCAGCTGTACAACGCTTTAGGTAATAAAGCCGGTATTGCGATAAAATTTTGAGAAATAATATAAAATTACTAAATTGTACAAAAATAAAACAATAAATAATGTTTTTTTTATCAAAATCTAATAAAATTAATTAATACCGTTAAATTTCTGCAAACTTCGATGTTATTAATTACTTTTGTTAATCTAATTAAATAAATCAAATACTTTAAACATTGAAATATTGGAAACAATTTTAATTTTTTTATCTATTTATGATGTATGACAACATAAAAATATTTCAAACATTTCTTTATACGGGCAATATAGAAAATAAACAATAAAAAATGAAACTACTTTTCTCTCTGACGCATTGGCGTTACATAAATCATACGAATAAAGGTGAATAAAATTTTTATTTCCGTATTGTGTAATAAAATCATTTGTTGTAAAGTTTGTTGCAGGTCTGTACTTTCAAAGAAAAAATAATAGGCGTTTGTAAAAAAAAAAGAGTAATGGGGCAATTTTTTTTTTTAAGTTAAAATATAATAAATTAGTGGAAAAAGTGATATAATTAATAATAAAAAATTAGGCCATTTTTTTAAATTATTTGAAGTTATTTTAATGGAATTTTCATTACTAATCGTTGATCATTACTTATTCAGTCCAACTAACTTCCTGATTAAAGATTAAAGATCATTCAGCAGAATATTAATGAATCATGAAGACTCGACCAAGAAGCAAACAAGATTTTTTTTTTTTCCATCGAACATCGTTAGGCATAAATTACAATAAATTCAATATTAGTTTTTATTTCGCAAATAAAATTTAGAAAAAAACGTGATTCATCTGCAAACTGGTGATTTAATTATTAAATCCGATTTTTACAATTAATTAGTCATAATAGGATTCAAAGTAATGTTTAGAAATGACATCACGTCTGGTTTAGTAAAAGTAAATAGTTTCTTGCTGACAATAAATTATAAAACACGCATTAAATATATTATTTTAAATATATACAAGCTTATTTTTTATCCAATTTCAATTTAATTTCGAAAACTATTAATTATACGCCTCAAAAACGCGTTAATTAAATAAATATGACGATGTTTTGTTATCCTTGCTGGTTAAAGATAAAGTTAGTTTCATTTTTTTTCTAAATGCCACTAATATTTATGTAATAATAAAATTTAACTTTTATATCAGTGATTAAGATAACGTTAGAAATAATTATTTAGCGCAAAACTAAACTAAATTTTATTACCCAAACTAATAAAATTATTATTTTTTAAATTGTATGTGAAAATTTTTTTTATAAAAAAAAATTGCTCTTACCGAAATACACCGGTTTGCCACAAGCTGGACAATTGGGCATTTTTTAAACAATTTCGTCGGTCAAATAAATCCAAAAAACTCGCCAAAAACACTATTTTTCGATTTTAACGCTCCCGTTTATTAGTCAATCCGAATAGCACTGAATATTGTGCATTTGTGGCGAGTGACGTTTATCTACAATTGTATCCTCGGCACAAACAGTACTTGGGTACTGGCCGACGAGTGCCAGTGCTACAATATGACGTCGATCGGTTCGCATCGACAAACAGTTATTACGTAGAGGATTTGAATCGAATTTCTCGCCGAACGGTCTCCGACAAGTTTCGTGTGAGTTAAGTAAAGTAAATACTCGGTTTGGGACTTAAATGGATTACCGGCGGTACTTGCGGTACTTACGCGGACGCCAAGGGGGACGGGTTTAAATAAATTACGTGCGCTCGCAGAGGTGGAATGATATTTTTTGTGTATTTTCTGATTTAGGAATAAAAACGGTTTTTTTTTTAAATAAAAAATCAGCTAATCAAAATAATCGTATTATATATTTTCTGGAAAAATACCTAGCATATAATTTTCTATTTAATTTATCTTCAAAATATTTTTCGTGAATTTAGTTGATCATATACATATATCAAACACTCTGTATATATATTCAACGTTTATTATGTTGTAGTTTTATTTCTAATATAATTATTTATTTAGATTATTCATACAGGATATGTACTGACATTTGCTAGTTCAGTAGCGTATTCGGGGTTTTGATAAAACAGACGGTTATTTAAAAAAAATTCTGGAATTTTATACAAAATAATTCATCTAAAATCAGCTGAAAGTTATTTTTTTCAAACACAACGTGTTAAAATGTAAATTTTGTATTTTTTATACGCCGCTGGCGATTCTTTAGTTACATAACAAAATTTATATCTACATCATTCTTTAAATTTTTTTCTGTCTTTTTAAATATGAACTTTTACTAAAAAAAAGATATAATCAAAAAATTCCGCTGAACATCCTGTAAAATATACACGATGATTCAAATTCAAAATAATTCGATTTACATATTTTAAAAGCTGAAAAACGCGGATTTTCAAAAAATATATTGTAATTCATTTTCAAACCCCCTAAATCCCTTTAAATACGCCTCTGAGCTGGCATACAAATTCACAACGGCTTTATAGATTTTTATTATAAACATATCGATATCTAAAACCGACTTTGAAAATACACGTGCATACATTTAATAATAAAATAAGACGCTATATTTAGTTGTACGACATAATAATAATATTCATGGGTTCGAATCCCAGCCAGAACAAAAATAATTCCAGTTGAATTTCACTCTGTATTTTTGCATTTAATTTCAAATAAAAACCACAAATTCAATTAAATCACATTTATTTCATATACAAAACACAAGACAAATAAATACAAAATAAATCGACCATCAAACACACGCACAAAATCATCTTCTGGTACGACATCTTCCCACCGGACTAGAATGGTCCACCTTCAAGCACACAACATCACCCTTCCGCTCCTTATTCCGATCACAACCCATCCGGGCACGTAATTTACCGCCGTCACTACTTTTTGCCTCCGTACTTTTATTACAACCACATTTGGTACTACCAGTGTTACTCTTCACCAATCCAGTTTTATTCGTTAACTTACCACCAGTAGCTTTGCTACCTATCGAATGTAAAGATCGATTTGACTCTACTTTCTGTATGTTCTCCTCATTATCATCAGCACCGAGGATTTTGCCCTCCACGTCCGTTGGTTTTTCTATAGCTTTATCTTCATCCGCGTAATCGGTTAGGGTGAGATCTTTTTCGTTCTTTAATTCTTCGGGTATTTTCCAAATGAAAATGCTACCTGCGATTTTAATTTTCATCAATAATTGTGCGAATACCGTGAAGTGTCAATTGTTGGTACCTGAAGCGCTTGTTGAAACGATATGATTACCATCCGGGCTAAAAATGACCGCCGTAACAACGGCCGAATGTCCCAAACCAATATGCGTGGTAATGCCTACAAGAAAAATCGACTAAAACGCTGGCACATTATCGAAATCTCGATTTCTCAGTACCTTCCTGGTACTTCCACAACTTGACAATCTGATCATTACCACCGGTGACGAACAAGCTACCTTTTGGTGATATATCTAACGAATTCAAAGCACCCGAAGTGCTCCCATCCAATTCTCGAACGAGGCAACCGTCAAGTACCTCCCAATACGAAATCTTTCTATCACTACCGACAGTCAAAATCTGCACGCCTATAAAAGAAACCGACACTCCAAAACAAATTTATTCCTCAACAAAAAGAGAACCAACAAAATACCCGTGGGGAAATATTGCACACACATAAACAACGTGTTGGCAAACAGAATTTGCTTCCGCACTTGCCGATTGACATCCCAAATAATGCAAGTGCCATCGGTACTAGCGCTAACCGCCTCATCATCAGTTAAGTTAATATGGACAGCGGATACGGGGCCTTTGTGCTCTTTAAGAGTGCACATTAGCTTCTGGGACGTTGGGGTTATGTCCCACAAACGTACCTGACCCTCACAACCCCCACTAATAATAGTACGACCTGTCGAAGATATTGCAATTGCTGACACACCTGCGTGAACGATTATATTTTGACATTACGGAAGATTAAATTGAAATTACGTGTTAGTACCTTTATTATGGGCGTTCATAATCGCGTAAATAAGTCTTCCGGTGAGGGGTGTAAAGGATCGAATTATTCCATCGTTCCAGGCCGTCAAAATTGACTTACCATCGAAAGAGAATACTACGCATGAGCAACTGAAATTTGGTACCATAATTCGTAATAGTTCCTCTCTAGTTTTCATACTCCAAACGCGCACGTCGTTTTTACTAGACGTGGCAAAAACTGCTGAAAAGTTTCTAGACAACAAAATACCACTTAGAAAAAAATTGTTAGTCAAAATTTTAACTCACTGAGGAAATGCTACGCTGTAAATTGTAGACGTATGGCAAGTTATAATTAATTTCGTAGTGAAATCTTCCAAATCCACTGAAAAAACCTCGCACGCTATAGTACCGATTAAAAGAGTCGTTTCTTTAAAAAGTTGCATTGAAGTAACAACAGATTTAACATTCGTAGTTTTCAGCTGTGAAAAAAATATATATACAAAACCCAATTTTTTTATTTTGCAACATAATACTAACAACAAACAATTCCGGTTGAGATGGCAATTTAAAGGCCACATTGTTGTTGACCTGGTGGACTATATGTTTCTCCTCAACCATATCGATGGTACCATCACCAGCCCCAACAAGAATCTCACCAGTTGGAAGAAGTTTTAAAGCCCTAACACCTTCCAAACAAATATCACAACAAAAAATGCCAAAAAAAAAAAATCGTTCGAACAAAAAATCGAAAATACCTTTAGCGTACAATTCGACAGTGCCGAGTGGTAATTTCTTCTTGCTAATTTTGGCGTAGCAAGCGCTCATTATAGGTCTTTTAACCGGGTCCAACACGTCAGCATCGTGATGATAATTTAAACGGATTTTTAAAATATCACCGGTGCTAGTACCGCAAAATCCGATCTCATCGCGTTCGTTCAAATCCACGCAAAGGATTACGCGCTTTAATTTGGACATGTTTACATTTTCGCTGCACACACTGAAGAGATCCGAACATTCAAAAGATCAGATCAGAAGATCTAATTTGAACTAGTATACCTTCTAGTCTCTTTATTAATCCTCCACAAAATCAAATTCCCATCGCCGGCAGTTATGAAACAAGCGTCCCTGCGATTTGTTGTGCACAGAACTGTTGCTTCACCTTGGATACCATGGCTAGCCTGCTGGCCACTTAACGGTTGGCCCAGTTCAACATCCCACACCACAAGGGACCCGCAATCTCGACCACCTTACCAAACCAAACAAAATGAATAGAAGAAAAAAACACCCCAACTAGCGAATTAACTCCCAATACCTAAAGACATTAAATATAAATCCGTATGAGAAAAAGCCACGGCCTCGACCCTAACTTTGTGCAGTTCGTGTTTAATCATGACGCATCGTGTGCGGAAATCCCACAGGATAACCCAAGCTCTAAAGCCGATGTGGTTGATTTGGCCAGACGCTATGTACTTGCCCGTACGGGATACATCAATTGCTGATATGGTGTTGGTGTGACCGGTTAAGAACTCTTGATGTTTGGTTGTCCAATGCAAGATGGACACTTTGTTACCAAGTGGGAATATAACGTGATCCCCATCAGGGTGTATACGGAAACCATCGATTGTGTTCCCTGATTAGAATGGGATAATTATTGAAATACGCACCGATTATTTATTTATTAAAAGATATTTTTACCATCAAATCCGATGATAGCTTCAATTTCTAAATCGCCGACAGTTCCTTCAAGAAGGCTTTTATTATCCATTGCAGTAAACGTTTGTAGTTAAAATATAGAGATGATTATTTCTTATTAAATATATATATTTTTATATCTCCACAAAGTGTTAGTTTGTATTGTTCAAGAGCTGTTTCGCTTGCGATATGCCAGTAACTGACACAAGCTGACACTAAACTTCGTTTTATATTCAAAAGAACGAAACAAGGGTGAATTTGGAGAAGGTTTTGTTTATTGTAGATAAATAAATCAATCAACAATGCAACTATAATTTCTAAAAATATCTAAAGATCTGTTCCAATTAAAATTTTGAATCGTTTTGGGTTCTGTTTAAGAAAATTGTACAATGAAATTGTACTCCATAGCGAGTGATAAATAAACATAATGAAAAATCAGCATTTTAAAATCGTATTTGGTCATAAACTTGAGGAATGTGTTGTTAAAGTACGAGACCAGATAAAATATATTAACGTATAATATATTTCCATAGCTAGACATCTTGTCTACAATCAGTAAAAATTGTGTAATTTAATTTGCTTTCGTTTAATAGTTGAGCTAACGTTAGTAAACCCTTGAAATTGAAAAGGTAAGGGTTCGGCAACGTATTTCGCATTTCTGCACAATATTTTTAGAGAATGTACCTAAAGGATGGGACGGAGAGAATTGGTAACAATGGTATAAACCCGTTATATACAACAAGATAAGACCAGATAAACTATGGTTAATAAATAATTTCGAACCCCTAGTGGTATCTGTTGGCAGAAGTTTGACAAATTTTTGGAGACCCCGATCTTAAGTAACATTCGAAGATATATCTGACCAAAAGTTTTCAATTTGGTTGTGATTGGCGCAGAATATTCAAACAGCTTTGAAATCGAACGTACAATCATTGTGATTTATTTAATTTGGACGAAAACTGATGTAAATAAGTTAAAATTAAGTAAATTATACGAGGTTTTTAATAAATTCAAACATATATTATAATACTAGTTTGACATGTACAGATCTGCCGTATATTTATAACGAATAAATAAATTGTAAACCTAAAATCTCAGAAATATATCCATCATTTTTACTCTCCACATTTTCCCTTTTACTTCTTTATTTATATTCCTCTCTCCAACTGCAAAACAGTCGCCAAAATTACCAAAATTAGGACACTGAACGAAATCAGCTGTCCACTTCCCCCTGTCCCAGGCACCAACAAATTCCCCACAGCCCCCACGTCGGCCACTAAACCCCCCGCGGTGACATCGCGACCCGACCCGCCGTTACACAAATTACTTTGACAGGCGATGTGGTACACCCGGTACGTCTCATCTTCGACGATTTCATTATAGAAATTGGGGGTGTCCACGCAATCGCGCGACATCGACGCTACTTTACCCTTAGGATCCTGCGATAATCGTGGAAATGAAAAGAACGTTTCTAGTGTATAAATTGTGACGATCGAAATTATGTTTGAATTGAGTCGTTAAAGCTTCGCATATTGACATTTCTTGTTGACGACGTGAACTTTAGACAAATGAATCGTAAAATTTCGATTGGACAGTTGGTACAGAAAAACGAAAAATTGGTATTAAATTGTTATAGAAGTTTAATTGAATATGCAAACCTTTTGTTCCTGTCGCACAGAAATGCAATATTTTTTATTGCAGTTGGTTATAGCGGATCCAGCCTCGACATTTGCGGGGTCTGTGAGGCATCTTTGGTCTAAATCCCCTTGAGCCATGCCACATGTGTAACAACGAATCATAGCTACGTATAAATTTCAGATAACGATTTAAACGATCCTTTGTATTAATAAAATGATTACCTGAAGATTGATTGATAAATCCAACGAAAGAAACGATGGTAAAAACAATTTTTGGTAATATCATTTTGGGTAAATACTTTTCAACACAATTCAGACAAAAACTATTCTCAAATAAAATCATCAAAATGATTTCATCTCCTGATAAATATTATCGCTAAGTCAGATTAGTAAGTAATCGATAAGATAAGATATATTTTAAAAGATTATCTTTACTGGGAAAATAAAGCGGGGGAATAAAATAATTTGCAAATATTAATTTTTTTACACAACTCGGATAATTAAACTTTGCGAATTATTATATTTCATTATTAGTATCAGCGAAATTACAATCTAACATCTTATTATGTAAATAAGTGTTTTACAATAGAATAAACTAAATTCGTAGAAAATAAATTCAAATGTTAATTTGAAATAGTAATAATAATAATACTGCTTAGGGTGGAAGATTTAGACTAGCACTTTCATGGTGAATCGCTCTAATCAAATCCTGATTTACAGAGAAAATGAATCGCAACGAAGCGATCTCCACGATGGAATTGTCGTATAAACGCGCTTTATTTCCGGTTATAATAGGACGTCCGTCTATAAAAATCGGCCGCTTACCTTCCGAAGACAGATAAAACTCGCCAGTGTTGCGTAATCTACACAAAAAACCTATTTTCAGCAACAAAATCACAGACAAATTAGATTCACTCATATATCCCCCCCCCCCACAAGGTTCACTACTGGGCCCACGCCGATTCATGATATATACAATAATATTTCAAATACATCAATTTACCTCAATGTGGCTTGCCTACGTGATATTTTATGAGCGGGCCCTTCGAGATTTAAATCGATATCGACGGTATGACCTTTGGCAGTTCTGCCAATCGTAATTTCGCGGCTGCGCATTAAATATCGAACCATCCGACCGCGCAGAACAGCCAGCGTTTGATTATCTAATTCACCCGGGCATACACCGGTCACACTATCAACGAGGACATTCCAACGACCCACCTAAAGACATTTAACGCATTTCAAACATCCGAAACTAATACGGAAATTAATGGATTTAACGACCTCATTTTCAAGGTGTCGAATTTCCCGGGCGTTGCGTCGATGTTGCAAGCGCATCTCGCGATCCAAGGCTTCGTCAGGAGCCTCGGTTAGTTCTGAATCGTTTATCAGTTCTTCTGCTTCGTTTATCTGACGAAAAGCGAAGCAGATGTTTGTAAAAACGATTTTTTTAGAGAATAAAAAATATAAATCGCGACATTCACGTATCACTTACAGACATAATAGGTCTCGTCGTGGTTGGTAAAGGATGGATCACCTGATCTGGTAATAAATGGTACATTTTCATGGTATTCCAGTGGCGCAGTAAAGCGCTAGGAGTTCGAGACGGATAAAAAACATCGGGATTCGAAGCGAGCATATCAGCGAACATTTTTATTGTCGGATTTTCTTGCTGATTTTATAAAAAATAAATCGAATTGTCTATATATTTGTTGGGCTAACCAGCAAAACTAACACGTTTTTCAACTCACAGATGCGATTTTAATCAGTAAATTTTCTTCGGCTTGGCTCCAGAGTGCGCGATCTTGCACAGCGGCAACCATGTCGGGGTGCAAGTTACGCATAGCGGCAACAGCGATCCTACTAATTGCTTGATCGTACAGCAAAGCGTACCAACGCTGTTGCAACTCTTGCAACGTGAACCGACAAGAAAATTTCGTTCCCAAATGAACAGTTTTCATGTCATTCGTTTGCTGAACACCTGCCAAATTTAAGCACGACTACAATCACCCCCTCAAAATGACCGAATTAATTTACCTATAATCAAAGCTAAATCATCCATCGGTTTCCACCGTCCCAAGTCTTTCGTAGCAATATGATTCGGGCCCTGTCCCCGACTACCTTTCTTACTAACACCCCTGCCACCACAGCCACCCGCAGCGCTAATGGACGTACCCGCGATACTCCTACTCATCGTTGAGCGTCGCTTTCCGTCATGGCCAACCGAACCGGGCAATTGAAGCCCGTGAGATGTTTGAGGGGACGCTTGTAACTGAGAACCTAAATGAACAAATCTTACAAGGCAGATTCTATATCTTTAACGATAGCATCGTACCGATACCAGGCGTGGATCCCACTGAACCGGAGGGAATAATGCCAGAAGTGTTGGCGGGCGTATTTAGGGAGGTGTTTGTAACGCCCGGTGTGGATGGTAGAATTAGATCGTGATGGTGTGTCGATGTGGTACGTGAGCGTTGATTTGATGGGTGGTTGGGTGTTGAAGGGTGTTTGCGAGGATGGCCGTCCCGAGGATCGGGTGCTGGATGACTGTATTCGACCAGCTCGTCGTCGAATTTTTTGCGTTTGATAGAACGATTTGAGCTAAATTCAAATGGTACGATTCTGGCTGAGAATAGCTGATTAGGGACCATAATTTAATGTATGTTCCGCGCGATACAGATATGTTTACGAATTTGCCTAATTTCAACGGGGTATGATTTTCGATGCACCAAGAAGCTGACCTATAGGGATCCTAAATCAAGTCTGTAATACCTACTATTAAGATTTACTTAGACATGCATATTTTTTATATTGTACTTAATTTAACATTTAAATCAATAGCATTTTTTTGGGGCAACACTAGGTTTTATCGCGTAGGTTCAGTTGCCTATATTCATTTTTCTTTCCCTATCTGGCTATTCTCAGCCAGAATCGTATTAATATAATCCTAAAATCGCAACTATTGCCTTCGGTCATATCCATCGATAACATTTCCACATTTATATCGAAATATTTATTCTGTAATTTATAAGAAAAGACCGGCTTACCTTCTCCGTTTTGTTACGTCGGCTGATTCAACAGCAGATAGTGATATTAGAGAGGTACTAGAGCGAGGGCCTAATAAATCATTGAGTCCGGACACATTTAAATCTTGCTCGAACATGTTGATTTACTGCTTTGTACAAGCGAAAAAGCTTTAAAATAAATAAAAAACAATTTTAAACAATGTATTTATAACTACGTATTTACGTCGTAAAGGTTATAAACTGTATTGACGTAAAACAGAGGTTCCAAACATACAACACATTGCTGATAATCTTTTGTAACTTATTTCAGCTTATGCATTATCAACTTAATTCGTAATAATTTTATTAAAACGTACGATTTTGTATTTTTTATATAGATCTAACCAACTTCTTTTTTTTACATAATTAACCGAAGCAGTTTAAAAAAAGTTGTAGACCGCAAATATAAATCATCGCGTGATTCATGTCAAACATTCCGCGTCAAATTTTCAAAATTTGAAAGTGAATTTTAAAAATATTTTCAGAATCGCAGCAAATAATTCAACACGCACAATGCAAACACAATTAGTACTAGATATAACTTTAGATCGGGAATTTGTTCTTCCCCATGCGAATATAACGGGCGTAATAAAACTTAAAGGCATGGAGGATATTAAAGTAAAACACTTCTACATCGAAGTAAATGCAAAAAGATATTTATTAACTTGGAAAATCTAAATACAGTTAGATTTTAGATTTTTGGGGTGGCTGAATGTTCGTGGGAAGAAGACATAAAATGGTACGATTATATTATCAATACAAAATCTATATTTGCTCCTTTGGTACGTAGAAATCACAAAAGGAAGGAAATGCCCGATATAGATATACCGAATAAGAGTTTTATATCACAAAATAGTAAATTGCTCGAAGGAGGGGATAAAGCTAAAGTGAAGACACATCGAGGACTCGCAAATAAATTATTTTTTGAAGGCGAACAAGAGTTCTTTCACTGTAGGCATACATTAGACGGCGGTGAGGGTGGGAATACGGTATTCGAAAGAAGAACAAACCATATATTCCCGTTTAAATGTCGACTACCCGGACATTTACCCGCCACCTGGGCAGGCAAATACGGCACCATACGGTTAGAATCTCTAACAAATCATCGATTGAATTATTTTTTAATAAACCCAAAAATTGCTCGTTCAGGTACTTCTGTCGAAGTACCCTTCATTACAGTAACGATATGTCTACACATGTCGCTGTACATCCGATTCTTGTGTCTCAACACCGCGATCTCAAATTGGAGAGGTATCTCTTGTGTGAGGCTCGTAAAGATGTGAAAAGGATCTTTAAATATACGTTGATCAATCTTGGATATGTTGATATTAGTGTTTGGATACCGATGTGCGGCGTTGCTGCTGGTCAGCAAATTCCTCTGCTTTGTACAATCAATAATAAGAGCGCGATGAGATTTATTGGGATTACGTTTGTGCTTACTAAAATTGAGATATATAGGTGAAATATAGTAAAAAAATTTGATATAAATAAGGATACATTAAATTTTTATAAAATTAGGGTGGAACGTTTTTATAAAAAAAAAATATAGCGAAAAATAAACACTCACTTTATGAAAAATGCACTTTGAGCGCGAATAGCGAAAATGGGTACGTCTTAGAATTTTTAATTAGATATTTTATTTTGAAGGTAGATGTATTATAAATAAAATAATTCAAAAATTAGAGTGGAACACCTTTTTATAACAAAGATACGGCGTAATCTAAACCATTGCAATTTTCTCGAATAAATTGATTTCAGAAGTACGACACCTTACGAAAAATGCAAAGTAAGTCGAACCGACATTTGTCGAATACCAAGAATATCAGACATTGTCGACGGAATTATAGAATTTTACGCAGTTCTTCAAACAAACAAAAACACTTATCCAACAAGCCAATTCTGGAAGTGCAGCAATTGCCAAGTTACGTACGAAATTTGGGTCTCTTTAACGGTACACAAGAAAAAACTACCAAAATATTCATTAACTCTGTAAAAAAAAAATTACTGTACTGAATTAGAACCCCCTGCCTGACATGTCGAAATATGGGTACCCTAACTTCGATACCCCAGGCATTCCGATCATAATCGGTACGGAGCCGATCTGTTCGTGGGATAGCAACAGAATGACGATGCGAGTGATGCAGGCGCTTATGGATAGTCACCCACCCATCATTATGGAACCTCCTCCACCCGATGAAGTCGTGGAGGAGATGCTCAATACCGTGGAGGAGGACATGGACATTGACACCATGAAAAATCTCGGCAGGCAGATCGATATCAATGAAAATTTAGTCGACTCATAGATATTCCCCCCAAAAAATGTTTGTTTAATGATATGTACAAAAACAAAAAAAATATCGATTGTTTTATTATAATTCTTGGTTGCTAAAAGGTATTTTTGCAGGTTGAAAAGAATTTTTTTTAAAGCTGTATGAAATTTAATTATTTTTATCTTTTTCGCCAATAAACCCAGCTTGTTCTAGAACTTGCCTAGCGGCATTTTTAATGTGTCTAAATCGATCTGGACCCAAATGAATACCACCATACCTAAAACCCGATATTTTTACATTTTAAAAACCCTTACAATTTTATATTATTTTATCACCATCGAGAAACAACCACCATTACATTTGTTATATTTAAAATATCTAGCAATTCTAACAAATTAGCACCAGCTTTTGATTCTCCGTCATCATCGCAATCCTTAAAAAAAAACATTTACTCAACAAGTAAATATTATATCTTTTGTTATATACCTTTAGCATACATTTGTCTTGTTTTATCCTATAGGCCAAGATATTATGCGTAGCTACAGCTATTTTTTTATTTTCTAAAAGTATGCTCATCACATGTCTGGAAAAATCATATTTTATCAAATAGTAAAGTTTCTTAAGCCAAATCGCTTACTTAACATCTTCAGCCGTTTCAACTCTACAAGTATGTCCTTGAAAAACACTTTTTCTATCTTGTATGGTATTCCCATTAATAATCTTATAATTCTTGCTATTTCTGTGATCATCCACCACATTAAAATCTTTACTTATTTCAACATCTTCATTGATATTTTCGTCAAAAATAATTTCCTTCAACTTCTCAATCCACTGATATAAAACTGGAGAGCCAATATTATCACTAAAGCACAACTTAAATTTTTATAACATTCTTATCGTACAATTTTCAAAATACTTGCAGATATATATTTTGAAATTCCCGCTCTACAATCGCCTTCTTCTGGGCAGATAGGTGTGGCGCCAGTAGTTCATAAGTCGGTGGATTATCCGATGGATATCCATTATTTAATGTAACAAATAGCTTCGTTTGTGAATCGACACGCATTGAATAAAGGTTTTGGATATTAGCATCGATGCACCAGTCTTTATTATAGATTGAAGAAAGCACTTCAAGCTCTTCAATTTGTGATTGTTTATTGTCCATATTGAATGTAATATCTACTTTTGCCACGTCACTCAAGGCTTAGGTGAATTGTCATTCGTAACAGTGGCGTCGCGAAAAGAAAAGCGCTATTTTCATAAAACTAACACGAAATTAAAATTAAATAAATCTATATCGTTTTTGTAAGGCTAACGTCTTATCATACGAAAAGCAGCGTACATAGCATTTCTCCAATTTTGAATATTTGTCGTTGCTACACACACCTAATACTAGAATATGCAGACGCCAGTACCTACTCGGTCAGTGTTAACTATTACGTGTTCAAATTAATTCGCGCTGTAAATTGCCCCATAAATTTCGTTAAAAAAAATCACCAAAGAACTAGTTAGTGCACCGCATTGCGTGATATACAAAATTGAAGGGCGTAATTTAGCCATCATTTAAACATGTATCGTTTCGTGTTGAAACAAACGTTAGTATTACTTTGAGTTAGGGTATTTGGTGTGATAATCTTGTTTTAATTTGCAATACAATTGAATTGTTTTTCTTACAATTGTACACAAAAAAAATAAAAGGCTTTTTATTTGTGCATCTTTATTAATTCGGATTATTATACACTTTTTTCTTATCAATTAATTCCTGTAATATGTTTGTAACTCTAGCCATATCTACAGTTTGATTTGTTTTAAACACAGCACCTTGTAAAGCTTTAAAAACCTTAACTTTTCCATTTTTATATTTTTCCACCAGTTTTGGATTTTCATCCAAAACCTTCTGACAAAGCTGTTCTATTACTTTTACATCCGTAATTTGGGCCAAATTATTTTTATCTACAACCTAATTAAATACTCATTAAAAAAATATCTTAAATATGCGCAGTTTTTCGTACTTCTTTGGGAGAAATATTTTTATTTTTCAACAATTCTGCAAAAACTATTTTTACCGAATTCCTGTTAAGGATACCACCTTGACATAAAGCGGCTAATTCAGCAATTTTTGCACCACAAATTGGTCTAAAAACATATCCTTAATCAAAAAATCGCTAAAGTTTAATTTCACTAAACCAAATAACATACTTATCTTCAATATCGATCTTTTCTTTATGCAAAATAGTCAGATAATCATTTATCAGCAAATTAGCCAACTTTTTGGACATCAATTTGCCATCTTTTAAGGCCTCGTTAAATAAATTCAATAAAATCGGCTCATTCTGCAACGAAATTTACTCAAAAACTTTTTTATCGGCAAATATAAATTTGACATACAACTAAAATAATTGCTTGTTCCGATGTCAAACCGAACTCATCACTTTTTAATCTTGTTCGCGTTACTTCCGGCATTTCCGGAAGTTTCGCTTGTAACTCTTCAGTGCTTACAGCATCGCCATATTTAAAGGATGATGTATTTACGTGCAATGGCGGCAAATTCGGTTCGGGCATATATCTTGCGAAAAAAATCAAAAATCGAACGAAATTTCAAAGAATGCAGTTTTTTTTTTACCACACCTATAATCTATGATTTGTTCTTTGTCTCTCATGGGGACAGTTAGTTTGCCCTGCGCATTCCATGCCCTAGTTTCGTTAATAACAACATCCCCAGCCTCGAGCAGACAAATTTGTCTATCTATTTCATATTTCACAGCAGCAGCAACCCCACGAACAGATCCGATATTTTTTATTTCTGTTCGGGTTCCTAATGGTTCACCTGTTCGATGGACCGAAACATTTGCGTCAACACGCAAAGCGCCCTCTGAAGAAAATTAGTAGTACCTCTTCGAAAATCTACAAATTCAATGTGTACCTTCCATTTTGCACGAGCAAGTTTGCAATCGCTGCAAAATCACACATAACTCTTTCACCAAAGCAGCAGCTTCTTCGCCATCTGTTAAATCTGGTTCAAATACTAACTCCATGAGAGGAGCACCGGCTCTGTTTAGATCCACGAGGCTCCTATCGGTATCATGCAAGCTTTTGCCACTGTCTTGTTCAAGCTGAATTTGCTTGATTTTAGATTTCATTGCGTATGGTGTCTTGTGAATTCCAGGTGCAAATACATGGAAAGACAGGCGTCCATTCGACGCTAGAGGGGATCTTTGCTGGGTTATTTGATATCCAGCCTGATAAACTCAAATTATCTCTAAATATATTGCTTTTAAAAAACTGAAATTTGATTACCGGCATATCTGCATAAAAGTAATGCTTCCTATCGAACGTCGAAATAGGGTTTACCTGACAATTTAAGGCCAAAGCTGTTAGTACCCCAGCTTCGACGCATTTTTTATTTAAGGCAGGTAAAGTGCCTGGAATTGCACAATCTAATAAAGCAACATTTCCGTTTACGGGACGAGCGAAAGCATTCTCGGCGCTTGAAAAAAGCTTACTCTCCGAGCTTATTTGAGCGTGTATTTCCAAACCTACCACACTAACCCAGTTTCTAAAATCATTTTGCATTAATTCAGACCTTAGTACCGAAAATCTATTAGCAAATACCTCGATTTGGAGGAGGTCGAATATTTTTTTATATTTAATTTAAATGCTCTATACATGTCTAGAATGTTTGTAAACAAAACCCGGATCAGCTGATTGCCATATGCATAACCAAAACAGTTAATAAGGTTATGTAAAGGTGACTCGCGCTATTTTTTCAGTCGATTTTGCTTGTTAATTTAGTAATTTTCGAGTTATATCTATTATTAAATGGCGACAAATAAATGTGTAAACGTTTTAGCACCAAACGGTCACCGGCAAACAGTTAAAGTCACCCCAAACACGACAATACTTCAAGTACTACCCTCCAAATTACAACACAACTTCGTTCCTTCTAACGCGAAATCTTTAGATTCTAGAGGAAGTCTGCATAAAACAAGGATTCAGGCCGGAAGACTACGATATCAAACATCACAGGACGCGTCTAGATACCACCAGTACAATTCGATTTAGTGGTATCCCCAATAATGCCCAACTGGAGTTGCAGCAGGCCCTCAAAGAACGCACCGAATCCGACGTGGTCTTGGTGGTGCAAACGGAAGATGGCAAACGCCATCAAGGTAGCTTTAGTCCAGCTACCAACATCTGGGACGTATTGAGTAAGTTATGCCCTGGAGAAGCCAGACTTGATAGCAATCCAGTCGTGATTTATATGAGGCTGGAGATATATGGCATGGCGAAATTTCAGAATACTACCTTAAGATCCTTAGGGCTCACTAGTGGAAGGGCTTTGTTTAGGCTTATTCATAGGTAAATTTTAGTTTTGTAAAGGCAAACCTAGGTGGTATTTTAATAAAACTGCATTAGATCGCCCGAAGAGCTCAGAACTCAAGCTAATGTATCGGCGCCTCTGCCATCAAAACCAACTGAAGAAAAACCTTATATACGTCAATATAAACCGACTGAATCAAAATCACCTAAATCTTCGAGAGAATCGAGCCCGAAACTTGCGAATAAACTCGATCAATATCGCGAAAATAAATCGGAACCTTCAGTGGATGTGGAGGTTCAATCAGCTCCTCCTCAGCCGCCAACGTACAAACAAGCAGCGCCAACTCAAGCGAATATGTTGAATTTGATTAAACAGGAAAAACGGAAAGCTGCCGATAAAAAACCTGTCGTGCAAATTGCGGAGGAGGATAATGATATGGTCGGGGCAGGGCATGGAAAAAGCAATGACGGACAAGATGATTTTGTTTTTGTAAGTAAAATTATGCTATATATTTATTCAGCCAGAAATAAACCAGCAACATTTTTCTCCAGCTCGGATCTCGAAACGCAATGATATTTTCGCTAGAAACCGCTCAAACGGTCCGCAACGAAGATCTCCCAGATGATTTCTTCGAGCTGACTATAGAAGATGCCAAACGGCTGATGAGCGATATAAAACGACGAAGGCATCAGCTGGAAAGCGGCCCCATACAGACGCACGCAATGCGCACTTTGGAAGAGAACAAGCGACAGCTGCGACAATTGACACAGTACAAAAGTGCAGTAATAAGAGTCCAGTTCCCCGACAGGACTGTTCTACAGGGGTGTTTTACTCCCCTGGAAACGATTGGGGTAGTGCAAGAGTTTGTGCGCGACTATTTGGAGGATGGGAGTGTAAACTTTTATTTGTGTAAATTATTGTGGGGGGATAAAAAATAAGATTTGTTTATAGGAAGTAATTTAATTTTTTAGTTACAACTCCGCCGAAAGCGATCTTACGGAAAGATTCGCGACTTTTGGAGCTGGGCTGTGTTCCTGGGGCCCTTCTACATTTCGGCTCAAACGAATCACGCGAACAATATTTAAAACAATCGTTACTCAACCAAATGACTAGTTCGAGCTTGGCGAGTATGGCTGCTTCAAAACTAAGGTAAAACACGCATAAAAATGAACCAAACTTTAATAATACAATACTAAACTCGACAATTTATTGCAGACGTACAAATTCTCGCCCAATTTCTGTAAAAACCTCTTCCGCGAGGGAAATACCAGAGAATATGGACGGTGACTTAGACGACTCTAGCGACGTTATAGCCGGACCATCGCGTTACGAAGACTACGATAGGAAACCGCAAACGAAATCACCCGAAAAAGTGCCCAAATGGTTCAAACCAACTTGACTAGTACTGCGTATTTACAAATAAAACAATATTTTGTACGGATTTAATAATATACGGTATTTATTAAGTTGTCACTCTGTTTCTTAGTCTTAACTTAAAAGCAAGCGTATAAAAATTGTAAAAAAAATATATATACATCAGATAGCAAATTATATGGCATCGTTTTATTTGATGATTCAGGCAGTGGAATGATTTTCTTATTATTATACACAAAAAAATACATGTGAAATTATCACAACAACAATGAGATAAATAATATCGATTTGAAAGTGAAAATGGAACCTTAATTTTCGTAATGCGCATATAATGGTATTTTTATTTAATTATGTAGCGCCATAGCGTATAAAATAATTTATCAGCAATTTATTTGTAAACATTTAAAGTATGATCTGAAAATAAATTCTTATATTGGCAAATTTGTAATTTATATACTATAATTTGATAGTTTGAAATATGAATCATACGCGGGAAGATATCAACAATTATATTATATAATAGTATAATAAATTTAGTTTTTTGTTTATTAGAATTTTTATGTATAAAAAACAATTCAGTCCGTTTTTTATTTATATTGGACTAATTATATTTTTGTGTTTATTTAATCTGAATCGTCGTTTAACAAATCGGGACCATCGAAATGTACGCCCATGGGCCCCAGCATATTGCTAGACGGCCCTGCCTCGCCCATTTGCGCCTTATAACTCTTCATAATATTCTTCAAAGCATTAACATCGATATCGACCGGTTCGAACGTTTCAATATCCTCGAACGCTTCCGAAGCGTCCACATTTTCCTCGGGTTTGCTTTTAATCTTCAGAAAACTACTGCCAATTGTTGTTTTCGCCAATTCCTTGTCCATTTGGTCCATGTATTCCTTCATTTTGGTCGACAATTCGCTGTAATCCATCGCGTTCGTATTGGGTCCCATGTCCGGTTCGTCCGCTTCGTGACCGTAATCGCTCATATCCGACTCGGATTCTAAGTCCCAGTTATCGTCCTCGGGTATGGCGAAATTCAATATGTTTTTGACGGCGCACGAAAAAGTGTCCGCGTCAAAATTGATGCTATTATCAGCTGGGGTGTCTTTATTAGCTTGTTGCGGGAATTCAACGCCATCTATACCAGAAGTATGGTCCAGAAATTGGCCTAACTTTTCAGTCAAACTAGCAGCACCGTTGGCAGTGCCATTAACAACGGTTTTATTGACATTTCCGTATCTTTCTGTTAACATTTGATCCACAGCGTCTGGACTAACGTCCAGCCAACTGTCACAATCATCCGCGGGCATTTGTTCCAGCTTAACAACAGTTCGCTCGCTAAAACTGTCAATAATTGAGAGCAACGTCAGTATTTCCCGCCCAACTGGAGGCATTGCGTGTATTGATTCTTGGTGCTTTAAATAATACTCTTGAGCTTTATTTAAACGATTATTATACTCCTTGGAGTGTTCTAAGAGATCATCGAAGTAATCCTTCGATTTTAAGCTGGTTAAATACAAATTCCAGCCTTTGCTGTGTAATAAATCTGAGCTATTGCAGTTTTTAGCTTGAGACACTAATATTTCGAAACCACAAGCGATTTTGACACCTAAACTATGCGATTTGTGGTGAACGTCGTTGCTCTTCGGCAAGTTCCAACCAGTCATTCGGTCAGGCACGTATTTACTGTGCGTCACCATCGCGTATTGACATTTAGTAAACACGGCTCGGTGATAAACTCGATTTTCAGGTGGGAAATATTTCATCGCTTTACAAACGCGCAAATCAATTGGATCGCGATTACAAAACGCCAAAATAGCGTGCGATATTAACTGAGGCTTTGTTTTCAGAAGTATCGCTACTTGGATTGGAACAAATATCGTGGCATTATGTAAAGATTGCTGGATTTTATTTGGGTAGCCTTTAATTCGCGATTTAATCGAATTTTGAATTTCCGCGGAAGCGCGCGTTATATTTGCATTCTGTGTCAAGTCATTTAAAGCTTGCCTGATTGTTAAATCGGCGATTTCGTCACTGTTTTCAGTTTCATTCGGAGCTATTATATGGACATTGCCCTTATACAAATATACCTAATAGAAAATAAATAAATCAAGATTGATAAATTCTAATAAATTTACAATTTTTACTCTATTTTCGCACGTATCTGGATTAGCCCAGGGCATCAAATGCTCAGCGGATTCAATAAGAAGAAATTCCCCATCCGAATCAATCACGCGAATAATGACATCGTCCAATTCCGCGCTTAACTGCTGAAGCAAAAAAACAATAAACCATTCATCCTCGATATTGTCCCCATAGTGAGTAATCCCATGCAAATGCGGTGGCAAGGAATCTATAATTCAAAGCACGCTAATAACATTCCTTCAGGAATAATCGGGAGGACAAGCACACCTCTTGAGCTGTCGTTGCTTAATTTGTTGGATATTGAGGTGCGATTGTTCAATTGGAACGAATCTTTATGCCAGAGGTATTTGTTAGTGTACCGTCTAGTAATTCGTTCACATTCTTTCTTAAGGTTCTCTAGAACGTGTTCTTCAGCGGAGGATGTTATATTTTCCGCGGTAAGAAAGATAAAGTACTCCACATAATCGTCCTCGCGTACCGATTCTAAGATATTCGTACTATCCATCTTTTTAAGAGAATTGGTACTAACCTACTTAAATGGTATTTAATTGTTTAAACGTTTCGAAATGTTGTTGGAAAATTGCTATCCCCACCCATTCCTAGAAAGGGATTTCACAGAACTATTTTCAAAACAGAGTTGCCACGAAATATTTAAAATATATATTTTTTAATGATTATACAAATCGTGCTAGGGCAATAAATAATAAAAGTGGACGTAATTTTTTTGGATGCTTTAATGACAATTACAACAATCAATTTAAAGACTGTCATTTGCGTTATTTCAAATTACGATTCGAATAAATAATATGAGATTTTGATTAATACCCAAACAGTTTTTTTTAAAGTAAAATAAAGCTTTGTATAATTATTCCAAGCATGTTCTGTTTGGCTCTTGGAGTTTTAAACAACCGTCGAAAGCAATTACATCAATCAAGGTAAAAATTGTGTTTATATTGATTTTATATAAAACGTGGCAACCTGCGTAACGTTTGAACTAATCCAAGTGTATTCCGATTCCTTTTGTAGTTTCCCATTAGTGTTTTGGATTGTTTTATTTTTGTTATTGTAGGGAATTAGAAGAGGACTGCCCAATCCACGCCGAAGCTATCGCAATGGAGAATATTTTGCAGAAACTGTTGGTCGCAGACAATAAAGTCATTCAGGAGGTGAGATTGTTGTTTTTCACATAACCTGATTTCATTATAACCGGGCACGTGTACAATACTTTACGCGGAATTGTCTTAAAATGGGATTTGTTCCGGATTGATTTAGGGTACTAAGGAGCTGAAAGAAGCTTTTAAAAACCCTGAAGCAATTCCTGCGTTATGTCAAGTCCTAGTTTCGTCAAGCAATGCCCAGATACGGCAAACTGCTGCCGTAGTTTTACGCAGAAAACTGGGGAAAAGACACCTGTGGAACAAGCTAGACATTGCTACAAGAACTAGGTAATGGCAAATGTAAAATTACTAGATTTTAGCAATTTTATTCACTTGAAAATCGATTTTTTTTTCATACAGAAATCTATATTATTTTAACTATTGTTATGTCAGATTAGGTCAGGTCAGGTCAAACTTGAAATGTCATTCAAATCGTATGGAACTACTTTTAATTAGCATTTGTTTAAACTTCAAAAAAACTAAAATTTTGTATAACTTTTTTTTAGTATAAAACAAGGGTTGCTTCAAGCTTTAGTAGACGAACAAGAAAAACTAGTGAAAAATTCTATAGCACAATTTATAGGTCTCATTGGACGATACGAATTCGAATCTTGGCCAGAGATTATGCAATTTTTGCAGCAATTTTGTTCGAGTGATAATATTGCGGATAAAGAGGTATTAAGAAAAAATCTTTTTTGGAATTTTATATTGAGTAATCGTTTTAGAAGCGATGGCTAAATTAGTGATTCATACGGGTTTAATTGTTACGATAGCGTGCTATTTTTAAATTGTATAATTTTCAATGTCAACGATTTCTCGGAATATTTTTGTACAAGGCGTGTTCGAAATACTTGGATGAATTTAAAAAGTAGAGTAAAATAATCAAATTAAGATTTTTTTAAGTATTTAGGTGATATTCTATACTATTAAGATTGTTATGTTTAAA
This sequence comes from Leptodirus hochenwartii, assembly GCA_947310635.1. Taxonomy (NCBI): domain Eukaryota; kingdom Metazoa; phylum Arthropoda; class Insecta; order Coleoptera; family Leiodidae; genus Leptodirus; species Leptodirus hochenwartii. The sequence continues at coordinate 1,046,081 of OX371183.1, read as the reverse complement.
AAATAGCAATTTACGAGTACATTTTGATTTTTTTTCTTTTGTAAATTACTATTTTAGTTGGGAATGTTTGCTTTATCTATAATAACCGAATCTCCAGGGCCGTATTTGAAGCATCCCAACTTCTTTATCGAATTATTTTCCACGCACATGCAAAACGTTATAGATCTAAATGTAACATTTTATTGCGTAAAAACTATGAGTAATTTGGTGGTTGTTATCGAAGGACAACCTCAGGTACAAATATTAATCAATTTCTTACGATAATTGAAATAAATAAGTGAAGAAATCTTTTAGGTTCAAGCACTTTATCGCCAATTTGTTCCACGCATTCTGCAAATTATTGCCGAGTTTTCTCGTACTAATGAGAAACGCGCGTGCGATTTATTCGAATTTCTAGAGGATTTAATTGAATATTCCGTAAATTGTATAGTTCCTCACGTACGTAGCGTTATCGAAATGTGCTTAAACATCGCCAACAATAAAGATATCGAAACTTCGGTCCAAATCAAAGCTGTTAGTGTTATTGGCTGGCTAATACGATCCAAAAGCAAAGTAATTTTTCTTAATTAATTTCAAACATTTCCTATAGATGTAATAAAATAATTATACAACATACTTATAGGTCGTTCAAAAACATAAATTAGTAGAACCAATCGTGGACGTGCTATTACTTCTGATGGCTGTAAAGCCAGATGATGACGTTAATGAAGAGTACTTTTTGGGCAACCCAGATCAATTTACCGCCACTACAATAGCGGCGCAAACTTTAGATTTAATTGCGTTAAATGTACCTCCGGAAAAAGTTCGTATCTGCGCCGATTTTTTTAAATTACTAATTATCTCCACAATTCTTTAGGTGGTACCGTTTTTGCTAACTAGAGTCGAGCCAGCCTTACAAGGCAACGATATATATGCACAGAAAGCTGCGTATTTAGCTCTAGCTGTCTTAGCCGAAGGTTGCGCCGATCATATTCGTAGTAGATATTTAGAATCGTTCCTAAAATGCGTTTATAATGGTATTAAAAGTCAGTCGATTGTCGTTCGGAATGCTGCGTTTTTTGCTTTAGGTCAATTTTCAGAACATCTACAAGTAAGATCACTTCTTGCTACAGTTATTACAAATTTATACATATATTGACATTTTAAAGCCTCAAATCAGCGAATATGCCAAGGAAATCCTGCCCGTTTTCTTCGATTATCTAACGTCCCTGTTTGCTGAAATGGAACGTACCAAAACGGAACCAAACGGTTTAGATCGCATGTTTTACGCCTTGCAAAGCTTCTGTTTGCATTTAGATGATAGTTTGCTTCCGTATATACCTGTTTTAATGGAGAAACTTCTTATTGCTTTGGATCCAAACTGTTGGTCAATGCAATTGAAGAGATTAGCTCTTAGCACGCTGGATTCGGTCGCTTGCGCTATAAAGGCCAATATTCTTCCATACTTTGAACGAATTATTCAACTTTTGATGGTTTATATAAACGCCGAACCTAAACCGGAAGCGGATACCGTCGAACTACAATCTTACGCTATTGGTGAAGATAGATCTGATAAATCTAGTTATTTGAGGAATGCTTATTTAAAAAATGTATTTTGTTAGAATGCGTTGCAACTTTAGCGGAAAACGTTGGTTCTGAACATTTTAAACCGTTAGCTGATGATTGCCTTATGATGGCTATGAAAATAATGGATTCTAATGATGATCCTGATATTAGGAAGAGTGTTTATTCATTAATCGGGGCCTTATCTACTGTTATGGGCGAGAATTTTGCTCCTGTTCTTCCGAAAGTGGTCGAACAAATGATTTCCACCTTAAAAAGTACCGAAGGCATTGTTGTAAGTAAACATATATTTAAATAAATCGCAAAAGTTAAAAAGGGCAACGATTGTGCGCTTTTTAATTAAAGGCAACTTGTGATGACGAAGAGAAAGAAGCTGTTGATGTATACGATGATTTATCGGACTCAGAGGCCGAGGAAGACAACGATGGCGAATCAGATTGTAGCGATTCGAGTAATTATCGCTATACTGTAGAAAATTCATACAACGACGAAAAAGAACAGGCTTGCGTATCGTTGATGGACATAAGCAAAAATATGGGGTAATATAATCCATCGATCCTTTAAAAGAATTCGCACAAATCCCTTAGTTTAATAATATAGCCCAGCTTTTCTTCCATACCTTCAACCGTGTTTCGAAGAAATCTTCAAATTGGTCAACTATCCCCAAGAAGACATCCGTTCCGCAGCAATATCAGCTCTGGAACAGTTCTGCCTCACCTTGGGCAAGATTGAAACAACGGAATGTCAGCAGGCGCTTCAAGGCGCTTTGCAGGTGTTTATACCGAAGTGTGCCGAATTGATACGAGGCGATGAGGAGTCTACGATTGTTATTACCGCGACAAATGTCTTCACCACACTCCTAGATGAACTGGGAGCTGTAGTTTTAGTCGGGGAAGGACATAGGGAGGCGATTATGAATTGTGTTGTTGATTTGTTGAATCAGAAGGTGATTTGAGGGTTATTTGTTGAATAGTAGCGGGCTTGTGTTTGATCCTGTGAGGGAATTTGATTTTGTGTTACAGACGATGTGTCAGGATACAGATGCAGGTGGCGCTGGTGATGCTGGCGAGGAAGGGACGTGTGTCGATGATGGCGAATCGGAACAAAAGGAACTGTTGTTAGAATGCGCGGGGGATGTAATCCCGAAGTTTGGGCGAGCTATTACGCCAGAAGATTTCCGTTTGTATTTCCCAAATGTCTTGAAGCTTCTCAGTGTCCGAATGGTAAATAAATAATAACATAGAAATCTTCGAGAATTATTGTGGTTGTTTTTTAAGTCTATACAGAATAGCTTAAGTCAGCGTTCATTTTCCTACGGGACCTTAGCAGAGTGTATGAAACCCTTGGGATATTACATCGACGGCTTTAAAATGGATTTATTACAAATATGGCATACAGGTTGTTCCGATAATAGCGATGAAGTACGAAATAATGCCGTTTTCGGCTTGGGAGAAATGGTTTTGTATGGCAGAGACTGCATATTACCGTATCCTTTACAATTTTTTTAAAATAATCTCTGGTGTGGCATATATATTTTTTTCTTAGCTTATTTTGTAGCTTTTACAAAGAAATTTTGCAAAAACTATCGGATTTAATGGCCAAAGAACAACACGCCGGAACAATGGATAATATTTGCGGCGCTCTTGCAAAAATGATTCTTGTTAATCATAATAATGTTCCATTAGAACAAGTACGGCGATCTAAATCGGATTTAGATTGAGTTATTTTAATAAAAATGTTTCTTGTTTAGGTGTTTCCAGTTTTATTGCAACACTTACCATTAAAAGCCGATTTTGAAGAAAACGTAGCAATTGTAAATTGCTTTATACACTTGTACCAACAGGCTGTTCCAGTTTTCGTCGCTCACATAAGAGATATTATAAAAATAACCGCGCATATATATCATAATCGCGATCAATGTGAAGCATGTGATAGCAAAGGTAACTTTACGTTAAAAAGAAAAATCGCCGTTGGTAAGTTTTAGAAAATTTGAATTGCAGATACAACGTTATTAGTGGAATTGGTGAAAAAATTGAATTCCGACTTTCCTCGAGACTTCGCGGAAGTCGTGCCAACTTTAGGGCCCGAGGCCACATCTTCTCTACAACAATTGCTTTCCACCGCATAAACACAACTTATTTTACGTATTACAATATAATTGATCGAATTTCCAGCTAATATTGATACTAGTTTTCGCATGTTGACCATGACATTATATTATAATAGTTGTTGTATTTATTGATATTTTTATAAGCTTCAATATTTATTGTTATAGACTTTATTGAATGTCTTAATCAAATAATTTATATTACCAAATTGTCGCAATTGTTTAATTCCGACGTATCTTGATGTCGCAAGTGTACGCATCGTAATTTATACTATTTTGTATTCTATGTAACATCCCCTGGTTATTGTACGTTCGTGTTGCTATTTTTTATAAAATAAAGCTTTGCTGATGCAAAAGTTGTTTTTAATTACTTCATAAAATGAAATCTGGACATTTCCACAAACGCATACTCAGTTGCGTTTTGTTTCTCAGCCAACCAGTAGATTTAAAGAGAGATGCGAACAAATAACCAAACTATTATTCTACTTGAGGAATCCAAAAAATAAAATGGTTTTTAAATGCCAAGAAGATAGTTTTCTGAAGGAGGTACGTATTAAGCCCCACTAATCAAGACCGTCTTATTAAATCCCACTCTACCTCCAGTTCACATCGATAGTATTAACCTGCAACAAAGCCGATTTTGAGGCAATCATCGACGGCAAGAAAAGCAATATTTCCGGCTATGAAGTGACCCTCGAGGATACCATATTATTTCCCGAAGGAGGGGGTCAGGTAGAAGCGTACTACATATTCTAACGCAATCTATTTGGCGAATTATGTTCTCTTTTAGCCGTACGATATGGGTTATCTCGGCGATGTACGGGTGCTGCAAGTAATAAGGCGAGGTGCCGAAGCTGTACATTATGTACAAGAACCTTTAGCCGCTGGAGAAATTGTCCAGCAAACGGTCGAGTGGGTGAGGAGGTTTGATCATATGCAACAACATTCAGGTGCTCATTTAGTTTACACACCAGGTGTAAAGCTGGATTAAAAACATGCATTTCACATATTAAATTGATCTGTTTAGTTGACAGAATCAATAGCTATTAATTATCAAAATCAAGGCTTCATCTATGGAAAAGTTTTCCTCGCATTTCTTGAAAACCACTAAAGTGATAAACAAATGTAAACGTACGTCACGAGTCAGTTTTCAATTACGAAAATACGCTCCATTTACAAAATTTGCTGTAAAATGATCCCAGGACAGCCTATATTTGAACAAGTTTAATTCAACATGTATGTCCAGCTTTACACACCCGGTATATAGGAGCCCCTAATTCGGTTATTTGTAGAAAATAAATTACCACGTCGTTATAGGGCAGCATTTGCTAACAGCGATTATAGAACGAGAATACAAAATTCCAACAGTGGCATGGTGGCTTGGCGATGAAACCTGCCACGTTGAATTGGGTAAATTTAAATTTATATAGCTAGTTAAAATAGACTCACTTTGAGGCAACTTCTTCATACGATGTCATCGGTATTATCCACATCGGGCACTTGATTTGAACACTTTTCACTAAACAAATGCTCTGCTTTTCACTTATTCTTTTATTTAATTGACACATTGTTGCACTGTCTGCAACTGCTAAGCTTGACTATGGCTGTCATGGAAAACTGAAAATGGCGGATCTTTTGGCGTCCCTCTTTTGGATGTTATAGATCTCGGTTGATCCGTAAAATCCAAACCGGGCACGTTTTTGTACTTTTCACAAAACAAATGCTCTGCTTTTCACTTATTCTTTTATTTAATAGACACATTGTTGCACTGTCTGTCAAATACTAAGCTTGACTATGGCTGTCATGGAAAACTGAAAATGGCGGATCTTTTGGCGTCCCTCTTTTGGATGTTATAGATCTCGGTTGATCCGTAAAATCCAAACCGGGCACGTTTTTGTACTTTTCACAAAACAAATGCTCTGCTTTTCACTTATTCTTTTATTTAATTCACGCATTGTTGCAAATAAATTAAATAAAGTCTATCAAACACTACGCTGGGCTATGGCTGTCATGGAAAACTGAAGATGGCGGATCTTTTGGCGTCCCTCTTTTGGATGTTTTGGATCTCCGTTGATCCGAATAATCCACACGGGGCACTTTGTTTGAACACGTTACATGAAACAAATGCTTCACTTTTCCACTTAATCCTTCGTTTTCGGTGTAAAAACAAAGAACGCCAGGCAATCCTTTTGCTGTGCGCGGCCCATATAGAAAACCGGTAGTTTCGTTTAATTTCGCGACTACAGCATTTCCGATGCTATTTTCAATTGTTCCACGTTCGGGTACTTAATCGCGCGCTCGATTGTTTATTTCAACATTAGAACAATTGGTTTAAACCCGATTTTTACCAATTTTTCGCCAAACGCATACAATGGCGTCGTTTTGGCGGTTGGCACTGAAAATTGAGATGCCGCTTAGCTTGACTCGGGTGGCTGTTATGAACATTCGAATCGAACAGCCAATGACAGAAACGCGCGCGATTTGAATGTGGTTCGAAATATAAATTCAAATTACGATTTATAATTGTATTGTTTAATAAATAATTTAATCTTGCTGCATTATATACAATTTATTTATTTAGATACACCAACATTTACTGCGGAACAAATTGATAAAATAGAAGAGATTATAAATGTTTATATTGCATCTGCAACCCCCGTTACAGCGACGATTCTCGATAAAAATGCTTCTGAAGATGAAATGAATAAGGTTTTAATATTTAATTAAAACAACAGCTTTTTATATTTAAAAATATGTGTAATTAGTAATATTTAATCGTTCGGCGTTGGTTTTTTTTTTAGATTAGAGCTCGTGGTTTACCCGACGATCACGTGGGTGATATAAGGGTGATAACTATACAGGGTGTAGACGAAAACATGTGCTGCGGTACTCATGTAAAAAACTTAAGTCAATTACAAGCGATTAAATTATTACACACTGAAAAAAGCAAACGTAAAAATAAGACATTGCTCCACTTTATTGTGGGTAATAGAGTTATGAAAAGATTGACTACTTGCATTGAAAGGGAACAAAAAATAACTGCCTTATTAAAGTATGTTCAATAGAACTAGTAAACTGTTTTTCAAGTAAAGATTAAATATTTGTTGCAGTAATGGACCTGCAGAGCACGTTGATTTAGTCGATAAATTACTTAAAAATAATAAAATAGCGCAGAAATATTTGCAAGTTGTTTTGAAAGATGTTGCTATTGCCGAAGCTAAAAAATTGAAGGAATTAAATCCATTGCCCAAGTATTACACGCTGCATAAGAAAGAAGGAGATGGCGATTTTGTAAATACGTTCCTCAGAGAAGTAGGAAAAATTGAAACGTTCCTATTTTTGGCTGTAGGAGACGATAAAACTGGCGGAAATATTATATTATACGGAAAAGAGGAAGCTGTTGCATATTTGGGGGAGAAGTAATAAAAAAAAATAAAAAAAACTAGGGGAGAAACTTGAAGCTGAAATATTACGTTTCTTTTAGGGTATGCGAAATTTTAAATGGCAAAGGTGCTGGGAAAGGAAATCGATTTCAAGCAAAAGTAGCCAAAATTGGAAATATGCCCAAAGCATTAAAACTAGTTGAAGAATATTTCAAACAATAATTTAATGTACATATTTGTGAAGAAAATAAAACCTTATTTATTACGATTTATTATTATACTTTATTTTAAATATAAAACCGAGAGTAAGGTGGAAACATCCCGAAATTAAATATGTTCGTCGTAATCACATGTGCAGATGTTCGAGATCTCAATTTTCTTAACCTACGAAATAATTACGGTTATTCCTAATTAAATCGTAAATAATTAATCGTACAAGCTATTTCTATCGTAATCTTCTCGCTTCACGTTCCGACTCCAATAGGGTGAGGATATCCCCTTCCCGTACTGGACCTTTTACATTGCGGATGATCTGTCGATTTTGCTCCCCAATGAACTCCACCTTGACCTGTGTACACTGTCCCTGGGATCCAGTACGACCTAGGACCTTCATTACGCGTGCACGTACCACTGGTTTGTCCATTTCGCTGTACTTTTCGGGAAAATATTGACGATTTTAGCACGTGTTGGCGGTCGCAGCAATTCGCCTTAAAAAAGAAGGTTATGTCACTATCGTTCGTGCGAACAATTCTGGGGACTTAGCATTGCGCAGGTCAATATTCGAGTTAAAAATAAAATTAATTCCTTAGTTTTTTTGTTATAAATGAGCACATTGAATAGCGTTATGTTAAATGTAATATTTTTTAATTAGATACGCAAATATTCATTATAAAATTTTTAATTATTTAATTTAATTAAATATTTAATTATTTTAACTTTGAAGACTTTTAAGGGATATGAAAAAATCATTTGAACTATTGTTTGACATTGTCATGTCATAGTAGTTTTATTCTTGTCACGTATGTAAGTCGCTGTCTATATCGTACTAAGCCATTTAAAAGTGTTTAATAATTGAGTAATTAACGTGAGAGTTCATTTAAATAGTAAAATAGATAAGCGAAAATCCCCTTTATCGGTCGGAATAGGTTCTAATGGCAGCGGCAGTGCAAGTAAAGCGCGATCAAGCCCAAGCGAAGCGTGAACAAACCACAAACATGGCCGGCACAGGCTCAGGCTGGCCAAGACGGAATAGCAATAGTGCAGCAGCTCCTCCCGCCTCCAGTACTTCAACATTCGAGAACAAATTCTCTTTATCAATAAACAGAATCATAAATCTGTAAGCGTAAATAAACTCGTTAGTTAATATTATTAAAACTGCCTGAACAGTGTTGCGGTAATTACATAAAAATGTACAAACGCAAATTCGTATTTATATTCCTTTCGTTAGATATCCGCTAACAAATCACACGTTCGGAACAAAAGAGCCGTTGTTCGAGAAAGATCCGAGCGTGCCCGCACGCTTCCAGCGCATGCGCGACGAATTCGACAAGATGGGCATGCGCCGTAGCGTCGAGGGCGTACTGCTCGTGCACGAGCACGGACTACCTCATGTGTTGCTCCTGCAATTGGGCACGACCTTCTTCAAGCTACCCGGGGGCGAATTAAACCCCGGGGAGGATGAGGTAGAAGGTCTCAAAAGGCTGCTGACGGAGGTAAGTGCGAGATTGATAATGCATTTGTCGATTGCGAAAAGGAAATTAGGATAAAACGTGTTGGAACATTGAAAATTGTATTTTGGAATTTAAAATATGGATTTTGATAGGCTTGTTGATATTTAATTTCGAATTGTCTTATAATAATATTTTTGTATAGATTTATTTAAGCAGACGAGTTTGTGCAAATTAGGCAGTCGAAGCGAGCGGTACTGTAAAATTAGTTTCTTTTTTTTTGTATAGTATTGACCTTTTTTATAATTTTTTGTTTTGTAAAACAGTTTAAATTGTACAGGTCAAATATATTATACCTAAAACGTTTTTATACTTTGAAAACTATTGGAAGATTGTATAAATATGTCATTATGTTAAACGTATTCTACGAAAGGGGAAAATGTTTATTTATATTGTTTAAAATTAGCAAATTTATGAAGTAAAAAAAAAATTAGAGAACGCAATGATTCGTATAAATAATACAATTATTTTGTGCAAATGTTATACAAATGATTTTTTTCTTCCACCTACAAGCCAGTGTTGCCGCCAGTAGTGAATTAAGTAACTAGCATTTTTATATTACTACAAAAATGAACAAATTTTTGTATTAGTAAATATATAACCAGCGGGCTTTTTTAGAAAAAAAAAAAAATCGCAAGACTTGTACTAATTAACATATTTTATAATAAAAATATAAAATTTTATTTTTGTAATACATAAAATTGTGGATGTCTGAAATATAGGAATACCGCTGTAATTCTTTTATTGAATTTAATGACAAAAATGTGTGTGAAATTAATTTGTTTATACGCTGTGGTAAATTGAAAATAGGAGAATTGTTACAAAAAAAAACAACTTAGATGTAAAACAGATTTTTAGGGCTTCTTTCGGAGTTATTTTGAGACTACTTGAAACTATTTGAAAATAATTTGTATTTTTAACAATATGAGACAATGGTTGAATTTGCACTGGATTTTGTAATATTTACAAGATGTTAGACCAGAGTTGCAATTGACGTGATGTAATAAAATAAAACCCTTACGAGAAAAAAAAATTCCCCGTGAAAACAAATGATTATTAAAAAGATGCCTTTTGTAAATTTCGTTGGATATTTATTTGGACATAACTAAACGCGCATTGCATTGTTAATATCAAATTAAAACCGTATTAATAAGACGAAATAAAGATCCAACGACGTAGAAACACCCTCCCACGTGACACATTTGATGTGACTTGCGCATGCGCTCTATTTGCTGTTGTTATCTTCACACACATATAATCTGACGTGTGCCGATACTCACGGAACGATCCTAACCGGCCATTTCCTCCCATCCCAAAACCCCCCACCATCCACCACCACTTGTGTCATATGCTTGCAGACGCTCGGCCGCCAGGACGCCACTGTGGGCGCATCGTCGGGGGGCGGCAGTGGGGCGCAGCAGCAGGACTGGCTCGTGGAGGACATCATCGGCAACTGGTGGCGGCCCAACTTCGAGCCGCCTCAGTACCCGTACATACCGCCGCACATCACGCGCCCCAAGGAGCATAAGCGCCTGTATCTCGTCCAGCTGCAAGACAAAGGTTCTGTGCCCTATTACACACCCGTCCTTTCTTTCGCGGCATTCGTACCGCTCTTACACTGTTAACGGGGAACACGTACCGAGAAACATGTATCGTATTATACGTCGTTTATTGATTCGAATCAGGAAAATGATGCTTTAGTGCCTGGACCAAGTATATATTTGCAGTATTATTACCGAAAATGACTAGATTTCCCTCTCATTTGTCCTCCCCCCCTACCCACGTCCATACAAGTGTTATATATACTTGATCCATGGTTAGTATCTTAGAAGAGTGTTCAATAGTAATGGAAATGGAAAAATACCATGTGACAATTTCAATGTACGCGTGTCGAAAATTAATTAAATTTTGAAAACGTCATTAAAATATTTTGCTGTTTCTTTTTAAGTTAGCATTTGGATTGGATTATTTTCTATTTGCAACAATAACAAAATACTTGACTAAACAACATGTTCCAATTATTTCTGGACACTCTGTATATGTAACTAAAATATAGAGATACACTAAACTGATCTGTTGCAATTTTGAATCATAAAAATTGAAAGAAAAAAAACCTTAAAATAGAAATTTGTATTATTGAAATTGGATTTTTGGCCTTTAATTTATATTTTTACACTTTCATAATAATACATTTGCAACAGATGATCAGTTTAGCATCTATATAATGTTCATTTATTGATTTTTTTCATTATTTAGTGTCCCATATTTTATTTGTTTCGTGATTAATAGAAGCAAATGAAATATTTATTAATTTTAAGGTCGTAAAATATACATTTTTTTAAACTGATGCCTACGTTTCTGATTAAATTTTAAATTTTTTATTGTTTAATTTTTTTCTACCATTTAGGTATTTTAAATATCCGCCAATCTCATAATGGATTTTTTTTTGGAAACTTTTAAGTATCAATTTTTTTAAATCAACTATAAAATACTAAAAATCCCTATTTCAGGCAACCCTGTATATAAATAAACGCTTTATATGAAACTTATGCGTCAGTAAATTTTATTAATTATTTCTGTTTATCGTACATTAATTTATTTTCATTAAAAATCGCTTGATTCGTTTTTTTTTATAATAAAAAATCAATTATCTATTTTTTTTTAAACATGTTAATAAATAAGATGACTGTTGGCATTTAGACAATTTCCTTCTCAATTTCACAAGAAGAATTTTTTGCTCGGTAGCTTGCTAAAAAATTAATTAATTTAATTTTGAGTTAAAATTAGGTAGTTAGAATAAAACAACTTATGTCCAATTTAAAAAAAAAATCAAAATATCATCACTTTGTTACATTAATTTTAAATTTAGTTTAGCAATTAAAAAGAAATGAATCTTCCCAACTTGTTCCATTTTTTTTTTCACATAAATGTAACTTCTCAATAATTACGAAATGTCCTCATTTTATTTTTTCGCTAAAAATATTATTTAACTATCCGTAAATATTATAATAAATATATTTCGATGTTTATTATATTCTACCGACTTTTCTAACAACACTTTGTATTGCCAAAGTAGGTCTTTAATAATTTTGTATTATCCTGTATTACGATCTCCTTGTAAAGAACTTCATTTTTGTCATAAATAATTTATAACTTTCTAAAAATACCTATTTTGTAAATATCTTAAAATAACAAACAACGTGTAAACTTTTGCGATATATTATTTATTATAAAAAAAATTCAAAATATGTAATATATTGTTATATACTTCCGTAAAAAAAAAATTGTAGTACTAATCTTGTTCTGTATTTGCACTTTCGTGTGTATATTTATTATTTACGTAATTCTAAAATCGATTTCTAATAGTTTCATTATTTTACAGCGCTTTTTGCTGTCCCTAAAAACTACAAGCTAGTTGCGGCACCTCTATTCGAATTGTATGACAATTCCGCTGGATACGGACCTATTATTTCATCGCTTCCGCAAGCATTATGCAGGTAAACGTTTTCTTATTAAATTACACAAGAATATATACTTCGAATTGCATTTTTTTAACGATATCAACTATTTACCATCATTGATTATTTTTACAAATGCACTTGCTATTATTTTTCAGATTCCAATTTATCTACATGTAGATTTATCTTTGGAAAGCGATGAGGAGATATATAAGTTTATTAATAACATTTTAATGGTAAATTAAATTTGCGATATAAACGTAATATATTCTAATTTTTAACTCGTTCATTTTTTAGTTGACGAAAACGTATAGATGTATGTGATTATATGCTAACTTATATTGATTTTTCTATATTAGAACATCTCATCTTTCGATTTATTATTAATTAAGAATAGTGTAATGTAATAAATAATTTGTATCTTAATGATTTAAGTATATGCGTTTAATTAAACTGTGTTTTTAAATGCCTTCTCTATAAGTTATTAAATCAATAATGAGCCCCCTTCAAAGTCAAAGCAAACGATCAAACTCGTTTATTTTACCCTTAAAAAATCGATTAGTGCGATAAAACCATTTTTTTTTCAATGTCGGTAATATTAATAACGCACCACGACGAAAGCATTTATGATGTTACTAAAATCGACGAAGATATCGATAAACGAATATCCGCTTGCGTTGAATCCAAAAATATGGGCGTACGGCAAAAGGCACGGCGTCATTTCGAGCCCGAGCGCACTAAAACGAAAAAACCCACTGGCGTCATGGGCTTCGCTCACATGCCCAAGCCAGATCCGCAGAAGTTCCTCAAGAAGAACACGTGGAAACCGCCGATGCTACCCCCAGAAGTTGTCGATCCCGATTTCGGCAATCACCATTGCTTGAAACGCTGCCGATTGCCCTGCGTCCCATACCGAGACGAAGTGGTGGCGGCGCAGGATAAAAAGCTGGAACATCAGCCGAAAGATTTCATAACGAAAAACGTGCAATTCGCGGTGAAAATGACGCCCAAAGAGCCCGAGCAGAAAGTCGTTTTGAACAAATACGGCGAGGCGACACCGTTGAAGGCGGGCCTTGAGCCGCATTATATCTACAATAAAGTGTACGGGCATATACCCAGATATTTGGAAAGGCTGAATAAGATTCGGGAGAAGACGCTGCAGACGAGGAAGGATCGCGAAGGAAAGTTCCAACCCAAGTGTCGCTATATTACGCACGATGTGCGCGACCAGCTTTTGTCCGGTTTGAAGCAGAACTGGGAAGATCTACAGATGCAATACCAGGGCCTGCCGATTCTTACAGACACCATCCCGAAGATTCAAAGGAAATCTAAGATGGAATCCGATTTGAAACAACTTGAAAAGGATATTGTTACTATCGAACGACATCCATATATTTATGTCTATCAAGACGATGATTTGAATTAATTGGTTTACCCTTTACATTTGTACCTATTTTATCAAATAAATGATTTTTTTACTGTATAAAATTTGTTTTTGTTAACAAAATAAGCATGTAAAATGCTTTTTTGAAAGCGAATTTAAATAGAATAATGTTTTTTTGAAACAAACGACGTTACTAATCGCAAATAGATAATTTAGCTATTGCTATATAGAAAATCGTATATCCAGTGTGAAAGTACCGCTGATTGTTGAGTACTTTCACTTATCTTGACGGTGGGGATCAAATCATAAACTCGATTTCATTTCATTTACATTACGCAAAACTTGATCATGAATACATTGAACCCGAAAAATGCGACAATTTTATCGAAAGAGGTAAATATTTCGAAACTAAATTAACGCAGTTTAAACGTTCAATTTATGAATGGAAATTGATATTTTCAGATTCGACACATAGAATCATCTATAAAATATTGCTACGAGCGACTGGAATTGTTGGAAAATGTGCTGAGCAATCAAGAAATGGATGAAAATCAACGAAAGACTATCGAAATAGAACTAAGGGAAATGAGGAAACGATTAAGTACGAATGAAGAAATCATGTCTAAATTGAACAATCGAAATCAGCGGGTATTGTATATGGTTGGGGCCGCTTTCGGTCTGGCGATATTTTTAGTATGGATGCTCTACATCCTTGTAAATGGACGAGATTATTAACTGATCATTTAACGGAATAAAATTCCATTTCTTCTAAACATCAAAAAAAGCGACGCAATGTCAAAATGATAAAATAATATTTCTGAAACGTTGCTTTTAAAATAATGTAATAATAATCAAGGAAATAAACCTAAGGTTACGTGAAATTGGTTACTGACAAAGAAATTAATAAAACGCACACGATGCACCATTCAATATATCATTTTATTACAAAAGATTTAAGACTAAACTGAAAATAATTCGCCAGTAAGAACGTCGCAACTTAAAATTAATGTCTTAATAATTACGTGTCCACGAGGTAGGTTCTGTATGTCTTAACGACGTCCACGGCCTCTACCCCGACCCCTCGGTCCACCCCGGCCCCCGCGCCCTCTGCCACGGCCCCTAGCAGCCCCGCGGGCGGCCTCTTTCTTCTTCGCCTTCGCTTTCGGCGTATCATCTATCAGCAGTGTCTCCAACGTTAAGCTGTCCGGCAGAATATAGTAGCGAATGTTGTTACCGCGAACAGTGAGGGTGTCCAACGTGATCGGGTTGCGATTTTTTATAGTCATCTTAACCGCCTTCAAATGTGTATTCATAGCGACATCGACGCCGGTTATAGTACCGTGCACTTGGGTGCCGTTTTTCAGTTCCATCGTGACCGTTTCATGGCTAAGTTTCATAAGAAATCTGAAAAAGAAACAAATAGGCTGCGGAGATTGGAGGTTATATACAAACATTGGGGTTTTTTATACAGTAAATAATTATTTTATCGCGGGGTATTTGTGCGAATATAGAATAGTAGATATATGTGTACCTGACTAGCTTCATATTTTTCGCTAGGACGTCTTATATAATAAATTAAACCGGCAAAATACTAAACGTTGTGACGAAAAACAAGTAAATTGTAATAGTATAGGCAAATGATTATACGCCACTGTCATAAATGATTATGGTAACATAACCATTCAGTTTGGGCGTCAATTGACAATGAGCTAACTTCGGAGATATTATGTTCCCTATCGTATTTGAAATCGAAATGTGTCAAAGGGCTACAATTAAGTCAAAATTTATTTGATTTTAATTTTTTGGGGAGCGTCTTGTGTCGCGGTAGCTACAAGATGAACATTAAATCCTTCCATATCATCAGAGTGTAGCGCAGAGTTAAATGGCGAACATCAGTTGGTACGATATATCTCATTGTTCGCCACTTTTACAAAGACCATTTGTGCCTTCCGTTAAAGGTACCAGAAGAATGGCAATATCAAGTCAACGGGAAGCAGCGATTGCGATGACCGACAGCCGCACATCCCACTGTACTCTTTAGCTGATATCCAGTTACGATTCCTATGCCCCGATGACCTGGATGAGGTGCGAGCCCTTTGTCAGGATTGGTTCCCTATCGAGTATCCGCTGTCCTGGTACGAGGAGATTACCTCTAGTACAAGGTATCGGTAAGAATTATCACTTGTTTAAATTGGAAGAGTGCAAAAAATCACTGAACTGTTGCAGTTGCGCATCATTAATGCGCTCGAAAAAAGTACTATCGTCGACGAAAATATCTTTGATTACTAAAGAGGTTTTCGATTTTGCCGTTGTGTTGTGATATTCCCAAGATGGAAGAGAAATAGAAGTACAATGTTTTATGTTGTCGAATAAATCTTCGTTTTTAACTACGATATAAAAACATTGTAGTTTTATTTCTCTTCCCGTATAAACAATCGTTTATACGGGAAGGCAGAGTGGTGTAAATATTGCATGTTGATTAAGTCGATTGAATAAACCCCTGTGCAGCCGTTTCTACGCCCTCGCCGCCGTATATAATCGCGTAATAATCGGCCTAATCGTGGCCGAAATCAAACCGTTCGCTAGTCTAAATACCGAGGACACGGGCATCCTAGCCAAATCGTTCGTCCAGAATGCCGAGGTCGGCTACATACTGTCACTGGGCGTGGCGAAGGCGTACCGACGCAACGGCATCGCCAGTCTGCTCCTCGACGCGTTGATCAACAATTTAACAACCACCGAACAGAGGAAGCGAATCAAAGCCATATTCTTGCACGTCCTGACTAGCAATGGCACGGCTATTATGTTCTACGAAAGCCGCAAGTGAGAATTAATCCTCGCATCGTGAAATTTCGATTATAAAACGCGTGGTATTTTTTTTTTTTCAAACAGATTTCGCCTGCATTGTTTTTTGCCATATTATTATTCCATCAAAGGGAGGTGTAAAGATGGATTCACCTACGTGCTGTATATTAATGGTGGCCACCCGCCATGGACGACCTAATATCCTTTTTTATATCGATCGATTTGTTTTTGTTGTCGCTTTAAATTTTATGTACCAAACAATTCTCTCAAATATAAGTGGTTTTTTTTTTTTGATTAATTTACAAACGCGTATTATTTGAGTTGCGTTCGCTGACTAAAAAAATTAGTTTTTTAAGACATAAAAAAATCAATTTATTTTACACGTTAACTTTTTTTATATTTTGAGCAAATTGTTTAACTAAACTTTTTTATATTAACAAAAATTTGAGAGAATTTCCCTCGCACTGTTTCCCTACCAAATTTCATAATCATTCCACAATTCTTCAAAAAAAAATTCAATCGAAATTCCCCAATCTCCAATGTACCAAACTATGCCCCACGTCTTTTCGCCTCTTTTTACCAATTTTCTCGATACAATATAATGTGCCTTAACGACTTGCGCACTGACTATTTGCGGTACGTGTGCGCGGCGGTGGCCAGCGGGGGCGGTTTGCTGCCATGGCTACTAGCGGGCGTGTCCAGAGCATTGGGCTGGATGTGGCCGGCGGCGGCGGCCGTAGGCGGGACCGGCAGCGGCGTGGGCCATGGCGGGGGCGGCCAGTACCATCACCATCACTCCGTTGTGTCGCTGGCGCCATCTCATACCGTCCAATAAATAAATACACCAGACGACACCAACTGTCAGGTTTGGGTATATGTGTGCGTGTATATACAGGGTGTGGCAATATATTAACACAGAAATTACGTTTCTTTTTTAAAACTTTGATGTTTTAAGTTTCTATCAACTGGACTTGCATATATATTTTTTAATTTTTTTTTCGCCGTTTGATTTTTTAGTTTCTTACATGCTAATATATTGTCGCATTCTAAAGGCCTATTTAGATCGAATAGAAATTTTATAATATAAGTTATTTAGTGTTGTAGTTGGAAAAAGTTTAATTTTCGAACCGAGTGTCAAATTAGGATATTATTTGAAACTATAAAGCAAACAAAAATACAAATTGACACTGCTAAAGACAGTGGCGTGTGTATATATTTTTTAGGGCGTGCCAATTCCACCGCGCTTTCATCAATCCATTTTTTTTTCTCAAAAATAATCCAATAAAAGAAAATAACACTGAAAAAAAAATTGTTTTAATTCAATTTAGATTTTTTTTGTTATGCCACTGTCTGAAAATCACCGTATATACCTTATTAATTAAAAGAAAAATGTCACAGTATAAGTAAGCTAGTCCGACCTCACCAAAATTGCCATTATTATCTTTAATTTTATCTAATAAAAAATCACAGCATTCAAATGAAAAACATTTGCACGAAATTTTCATGCGAAATCTACGGATTGAAATGAATTTTATTAAATCGATTAGTTTTCTAGATATTTGCCATTTGTAAATAATTTACTTTATACAGGGTGATCTAATAATCTCAACTAATCCTATATTTTCTTGTAAATTTACTTGGGCCACCTTGCATATTCGCATATTTAATTATCAATTTGTTTTACCAAATATTTGTATACTATTAATATTATATACGCTAAAGACGTTAATATTTTGTGTTTAAAAATAATTGATCTATTAATCAAAGTTTCTATATATATATAGTTGAATTAAATTATTATATTTTCAATAATGTCGACTATTCATTTGATCTACTGTCAACCTTGACAGCAGTTCAAATCGGTTAGTACAACTTTTGTATGGCCTTGATAGTAGTGCAATTTATTTATTATATTTTGATTTTATAATTTTTGACAATAGCTCAAAGTTTTTGACGTGATTTTCAGAAAGACGTATAAAATAAAAATATATAGCTTTTCTATAATAACGGAATAGATAAATAAAATTTATTGCCATAAAGAAAATATCGGACAAATTAAAAGTGATTATAAGAAAGTTAAATTACATTGACGTGTAATGTTTGTGCGAAAATTGGCTTTTAGTTTGCGATTATTATTTTACGTTACAGTATTTGTTATGTTTTGTAATATATTTTTATTGTGTCGTTTTAAAGGTGAGTTAACAGATAATCTATTCGATTTACACGAAAAAAATGCCAAATATGATCGTTGTAAACGATTGCAAAAGTATTTATGTTATTTAATTTATAGTCTATAAAGAAAAAATGTATTCTAGCAGATTAGGAATAATTATAATCAACGTTTTCTGCATAATTGTGGAAATAATTAGTATTTTTACAGCCACGAAAATTATTATACGATCAAAACACACGATATTACTAATAATAGTCAAATTTGCAATAATTATTTTCTTTATTTCGCCAAATTTCAACGCGTCAGCCATTCATCATTTGACGAAAGAGTGGTGAATAAATAAAACCTCTTTCATAAACCATCAACAGAATACACATACTAGACAGTCAAGGCTACCAGATTGTTTATTATTTTTTTAAATCGCTGGTTTTGAACGAGATTCGTATATATTTGTTAATTATCCACGTGCCTGTTCTCGACGTAAATTTTAAGCTAATTGTAACACCGCAAAAACACGAATTAAAAAATTAAATAAACATACTTTTACAACAATTCATCGCCACTTGAATTATTTATTTATAATAATAATACAAAATCCATTAAATTTAATAGAATAAATCAATCATTATCAATAAATCAAACCCCCCTCCTCCTTAATCTCTGTCCTCCACCTCGGCACCCTCCCTAGACATCCTGCGCACCCTCCTGTCACCTGTCGCGCTATCCTCCCCACTATCCACCCGCAACGCCCGAATTCGATCCATCGTGACCCTGAGATATTGATCGGTGGCATTATTTGGTGACGTACGGCCGCTCGTTGGACTTTGGGGTGTGTTACTGGGCGTGACAGGGGTCAGGTGGTGCGACTGTGCGTCGCTACTAGCGATAGTGTCGTTTTGTTGTCGTTGTGCGTTCGTTTCGGTGATATTTGCGGATATTTGTACGGTTAATTCGTCTTCCGAAAGAGGGACTGTGTGTGTCGACAGATCCGCGTCAATACGAAGCCCAGCTATGCCTAGAAAGATCCTTTCAGTGTAGTAAATTTCATTCACGCGCGCGCGATTTTTAACGAATAAAAAAAAATTCGTTTGGCGGTAACAATACCTTTTTTAGGTATCGTGGCCAGATCTCGTTTGATCCGTCTACGTCTTGACGGATCGTTTCTGCGCAGTTGCAACATCGCCTCCAAATCGGTAACGTAAAGAAATCCGGCGATGAGCAATTCGCACGTGCGATCGCCCGCTTTGTACGACGTTTCCAGTTCTTTACTGGTACGTTCGTCGTATTGCCACCAACCTAACAAACAATTCACCTTTACTCCCATCGAAAACGAACAAATAGTTAAGTTAAAGAGTCCGCAATCCTAAAGATTGGTTGGAAACAGCACGCCATGCCGATCTATCCTGAGCTAATCCCTTCATCTCCCTATAGCTATTCATCTCAACGTCTTCAACTATCTGACTCACATACTCCAATCTAGGCCTACCTACCCCTCTCTTTCCCTCCACTCTACCTTCTATGATCAATTGCATAATCCCCCCATGCCTAAGAATATGCCCTACTAATCTGTCTCTCCTACGCTGTAACACTCTCCAAATACTTCTCTTCTCCCCTACTAACTCTAGTACAGCTTCATTTGTTACTTTATCTTCCCAACCAATCCTCATCATCCTCCACCATCCACGAACAAATAAATATCAAATTTTATTGCGCTACTGAAGATGGCGGCCTAACATTCGAAATGCGATTTAAACTTGTCAATATCCTGTACCGTCGTGTTAATTTATTTTAAGATTACTTCGAAAAATAATACACTGACGAATGTTCAAATAAATTTATTTACAAAAGTGTACAGAAAAAATTAATACAATCCAATTATTCATAATTTATATAAATCGTGCTGCTTATAGAATTTCGAAACAATGTTTTTTTTTTTATTATACAGTAAGACGAGTACATTTGAAACCGTCTATCGCCTCTTTCTTTTAGAAGAAATACCGGCCATGCCTTTCACCAGGGGCACGTTATCTTTCTTATCTCGTTTTATGAAGCGCTTTTTCGACGGCATCGATTTCGGGTGTTGGTATTTTCCGGCGAAATCGATACAGTAAAGTTCCCCGCAAATTAATATCTCAAATACCGGCACGCCGCGATTATACGCCTCTTCTACATCTTCGCTCGTCCTGTAATCGTATTGCCACCAACCACCTCGAAGAATATTTATTGCAACAACCTGTTCGTTATTACTCAACTAGTGACGCGAGTGCCATATTTGACTTAATCTACTGACTTAAACAAACGCTTACATGACCATTTCTAACAACCGAATGACGATATACTTTTAAATTTGAGCAGCGCCGAATTATTACATTTTCCTCTTTATTATACCGCAGTACAGACAATCGAAATAGATTTTATCTTACCATTTCTTCCTTCGTAAAACCACTGATATCCGCCATCGTAATCTTCCGTCTGTTCGTCCGCTCCTTCAGTTGCCGGCAGCAAGTTCGGTTGTTCTATAAAGTCCCTCGGTATTTCCTGTCTGCACATAGCGCATCGTTTGCTTTGGTTGGCGATGCCTTTTATACATAAGAAGCAGAATACGTGCCCGCAAGGCAGTTTGGCGGGATGAATACATGTTTGTAAACAAACCGCACATTCTAAATCGTCCGCTTCATCGCCTAATATGCGTCAAGAATTAGGATAATCAACACGGAAGTGATTTTGCTTTAATTACCTTTGTCTTTATTGTGAGATTCGTCTGTTGTGGTTGTTGCTGCTGCAGCAGCCTCCGCCATTGTGTTTGAACGGACGAATTATTTGTGCGATCAATTTTCTTTCCGCTACATTTTAATCAAGATATTTAAATTGTAATCTGGGAAATGTTTTTGTTATTGTTAAAACTCGATCAAATCGAACATATAACCTAAGACCTTAAAATTATGTAGGTTAGTTCGAAAGCTCCTCGGTTGACTACACGGAAATGTCAACTTAAAAACGGCGCCAAAATTTAAAAAATCAAACCGCTCTGATATTGTATACAAAAATTTTCGATTTTCCGTAATATTTATTGTGGAAAATCGAATATATATTTATCAAATATTAACAAAACTGAAGTGAATATATATAATAATTTCAAATCGTTTGAAGTATTTCATATGTAATCAATCGTTGGTAACAATTATTGTTATTAAATCGATAATTTTCCTGCTTCTTGAGAAATAATTATTTCGCATTCGATTAATTAAAATGCCGATAGTTGTGAAAGATTATACGTGGCATCAAACGGAAAATTTCGTAATAATTCACGTTCCTTTACGCGGCGTTCATCAATCGAAAGTAGATATTTTTACCACAGCAAAATTAATCAAAGCTTCTTACGAACAATTCCACTTCGAAGTCTTTTTACGATACCCAATTGAGGTTCGAACAAGCAAATGCACTGTGACTGATAAAAACATAGTTTTTGAACTAGTCAAGTCTACATTTGCTAAATGGGAATGTCTAGAAGACGATTTAAGTAGAAAAGAAAAAATTTTGCTTCGAAAAGAATTAATTGAAACAGAATTCGCCCGACAACGGGCTGAAGAAGAGCAACGTTTAGTTAAGAAACACGAATTAAAACGACTAGCTGTTGGGGAATCTATTAAAGTGGACGCTATTCAAAGGGAGAAGATTGAAAACTTAAAATTAGATGAGAAAAAATCTGCGCTCGGTGATTATAATAAATGGCATTCGCATTTTAATCAAAGTAGATTAACTATAACTGAATTGGAGTCTTCTGATGACGAAGATGAAATAGAGGAACCCGAAGAAATACGACAAAAATTAGCGCCTCAATTAAATCAAAAACTACCAAAAGTCGTTTCTTCACCTGCAACGATTATTGCACCAATTAGACAAACGCAAAGTCTACAAGTTGCATTTACCGAGCGCATTTTGCCGACGCCGAGCCGTGAATCGAAACTGGCCGAAGAAAATGAATATTTGGAGAAACAGGCGATGGCCAGAAGATCGGCTGGCTTTATAAGTGAAGATCTGCGGCCGGAAGAAAAAAATCCTCAGTACTTACTGGCGAAGGGCGACGAATTTTTGAAGAACCAAAATTATTTGGGCGCCATCAGCGCGTACAGTTTCGGAATAAAAATCAGCGAGAAATTTGTCGATTTTTATATACAAAGGGCTCAAGCTCACGTCGCTATTGGTACGGTGACTTAACGGCAAGTTTAATTGGCGGTTTTTTAAAAATTAGTTTCTTTTAGAGAACTATCGTAAAGCTTTGGACGACTGTTCCACAGCCATAGAGCTTATGAAACCAGAAGTTGAGGCGAATCGTCATTACCGGGCCATTTGTATAGCCACCAGAGCATTCGCTTTGAATAAAATCGGAATGAAACGGCAAGCGATCGAAGAAATGTCATTCGCTCTACGACTGGAGCCGAAGAACGATATGTTTCTACGACGAATGCATGGTTTAGAAGTCGATGAGATGAATGATACATCCAGCGACGATACTGAATAACTTTATTATTAAACTTAATAATACTAAACTAACAATCTTTCGATTTCCTGTTGAATCGATTGGATTTGCGGCTTCAATTGTGATCCCTCGTTGATCGTGATACTGCACGCGATTACTGAACGGGAGACGCCGCACGCTCTGCCTAGAGCCTGTTTGCTACGTACGAATACGTACGGTACGTTCTTGTCTTCGCAGAGCAGCGGCAGGTGGAGGAGGATCTCTAGAGGCTCGGCGTCCGCTGCCATTACGATGAATTCGCTGATACCGCGATTCAATGTTTTGGTCACCTCGTTGGCGCCCTTGCGCAGTTGTTTGTAGTTCATCGCTTGTTGCACCAAGTTGAGGATTTTCGTTGTTAGGGTCGCCTCGGCCAGCGGGTAGGCTTTTGGGTTTACTTCTTCAGCCTGGAAAAAAAACGGCGTGCGTTTTATAAACGTTTAGAAACATAACCTATCAGTTTGATGTACCATTGTTTTCAGGTGCCTGAATGAAATAATTGGGATAATTTGGGTGCTAGATGTTTTTTTTGGGGGGGAATAAAACTACAACCTCTCTGCGATCAAATCGCGTCACTGAGGAGCAGATTCGCTTGAGTTCTTAAGAATCGTAAGCTAGGTATCAGGAGTGATTAACACGTGCTTTAAGTGACTTGTTTTGCTTATACTTCCATAGTTGTCAAATTTATATCACAAAAGCATCTAATGTGCGTTTTACAAATAATACAAAAAATTGCTCAAAATATTACAATGCGAATTAACATTTAAATATATAATTCAAAAGCCTAGCTTATTTTAATTTGCTCTAAATATAGTATTATCGATAGTGATGCAGTGTATGTTCCGCAAGTATGTGCATGTACGATCTATAGACGACTTTTAACATTTAAGATAATTGTTCATTTAATATTTTATCAAGTGTAAATAACAAGAATATATAAACTGGTTCGACAATTTTAGTTTATGCTCAGGCAATGAATTATGTTGTAACAGTTACCGGCAACTATGGCTAGTCTTGAAATATGATTTGTCAGTCTAGGCAACTGCTGACAGCTGATTTCAAATGTCACCATTTAAAGTCCCTGTCCAGCAATTATTACGTAAACTGTCGCAGTTTCACGTTTAATCGGTATCTATTTCCGCGGGACTTTGATTATCTAATAATTGCAACGGTCTATTGCTTCTAGGGGCTCTATGCATGCAGCTTCCCGTACAGCTTAAGTAGCAATTTCATATCCATCACTCGACCAAAAACCACCGGCCAGTTACCTTCGTGCCATCAACATGGCTGCTTCGGTTGGACGAATTTGCGGCGCGGGTCTGCTGAGACCCAGCAATGGTTTTGTCCTAAACCAGGTCGGAACTTTAATTTACATTTTACAACTTACGTCAATAATCACCTCATACCAATTTCAACCAAATCTATATTCTTTCGTGTTCGATTCCGCAATCGCGCCCAGTTTATATAACACTATTTCAGCGGGTTATTAATATTATTTACAGATTAGTTCGTATTCAACGGCCAGAGAATGGGCGCGAGGCAAAAGAGCGGTAAGTGTTTCGGTGTATGTGTCAGTTGGGCGATATTTTGACTATGTGGTTTAGTTGTTAGCGACCATTGGGGCACTGACTGGGGGCGCTGGGGCTCTTATGTTCGCCCTCGATCAATCTGTGCGAGCGAGCGAACTCGAACTGCATCCACCGAAGCACGCATGGAGCCACGACGGCTTGTTTAGCTCTTTAGATCATGCCAGGTAGACAAAATCGCAGTTTTTTTTAAGGTAAGTAGCGAGTGTGCATTGAATTTGCGTGTTTTTTTTTGGTCGTAGTGTGCGCCGCGGTTACGAGGTATATAAGCAAGTGTGTGCCGCTTGTCATTCCATGCAATCTGTGGCATACCGCGACTTGGTGGGCGTTTCCCACACGGAGGAACAGGCTAAGGCCGAAGCGGAGGGGGTTATGGTCACGGACGGGCCGGACGATAAGGGGGCCATGTTCCAACGGCCTGGCAAACTGAGCGACTACTTCCCCAGCCCGTATCCGAACGAAGAAGCCGCCCGCGATGCGAACAATGGCAGCTATCCGCCGGACTTGAGTTACATCGTGCCCGCACGTCATGGAGGTAAATAATCGATAGGGTGTGAATTTGTATTGGTTTATATTAGCGCGGTTGATCATAAAATTACATTTTCTTAAATGGAACAATAGGCAGGGATGTACACTTTCGCCATTGTTATTTAGCCTGTAATATATATATGTTGAGGTTCGCCGATGATATAGCTATCTTGTAAGAAAGGGAGCAGAATTTAGAACATGTATTAGATAGTGGAGGGCGTGTGGAATGAATAGCTATAGAGAGATGAAAGAATTAGCTCAGGATAGATCGACGACAGATGGCGTGCTGTTTTCAACCAATCATTAGGATTGAGGACTAATGTAACTTAGTTTATATTAGCGTGCATGTTCGTAAAATTACATTTTCTTAAATGGAACACCCGGCACGATGTTGCTTTTCAGGTGAGAATTATATCTTCGCCTTGCTGACTGGTTATTGCGATCCGCCCGCTGGTATCGTGCTGAGGGAGGGCCAGTACTATAATCCGTACTTCCCGGGCGGTGCTATAAGCATGGCGCAGTCGCTGTACAATGAAGTGATAGAGTACACTGACGGCACGCCTGCCACTGCCAGCCAGTTAGCCAAAGATATCGGCGTTTTTCTCAAAGTAAGGCCATTAACGTGCAACGCGTGATTTTTTACATTGTCACATAATCTCGACATTTGACCTTTTTTTTTTAAATAATCACTACGGTGGTAAATAATAGTATAGAATATCACTCAAATATATTCAAAAATAGTAGCCGAGCATATACATTACGAATCAGGTCATCCTATTGAAATTAGTTCACTTAAATTGCTTAAATGTGTTTTGAATTAATCCTAGTTGAATGCTTATGAAAGTATATACATCAATAAATCAAGATCAAAATTAATGAATTTAGATTCAGGCCCAATTTCATCTTATTTATTTAATTTATTTAATAAGGACTATTTTTTAATTTATTTTTGGTTATTTTAGGTTTGACAAACCTATGTCTATTCAGTATTTAGTTTCGTTAATTGTTAAATTGTATTGTTTAAAAGATTTATAGGTCATATTATATGCCATTTTTTAAATACTTCTGTCAATATGTTGACTTCTTTATTCAATTGTACAGCAATAACGATTAATGACAGACGGGTATTTTATTTAGTTTTTATCTTGTGCTACTGAAGATGGGAGCATAGCCTTCGAAATGCGCATCCAGCTATTTAATGCTTTGCCTTACGGTATTTGGTGGGTGATATTCTATACGATTAAGCTGCTTTTATTTGAGTTATTTATTTATTTGATACGCTTTGACTTGCGGTATTTGGGTGATATTTTATACTATTATTTAACATAAAAATACGCAATAATGTTTGGATCACTTCTGCAAGAGGTAATATAAAAAGCAAAACAAACCACACACACAATTCTATTTGTCATTCAGTGGACGGCAGAGCCGGAGCACGACGACCGTAAACTGATGACGATCCGCTGTTTCGGTATATTCACCTTCTTGTTGATCGTGACATATTACATGAAGCGGCACAAATGGGTGTCGCTGAAAACGCGCCAGATAATGCTCAAGCGCAAGAACTAACCCGTTACCAGTATGAATCAACATCTTGCATCGTATAATTGCATCGGAGGTTACCTATATATATAGTGTCTGCGTATGCGCATGCGCCATCCGAATTGGTCAGTCTTGAGTCTTAATTGAAGCGTTAAACTTTTTTTTTTAACAGTGGAATTTACAAAACTGTCTGTTAATATTAGAAATTTATAAAAAAAAAATTTTGTTTGGAGGTTTTATTTTGCCATCAGCTGTTAACTACAGTAAAATTGAAGCGCGCCCAAAATAACTTTTTGGACTCGCTTCAAAATTTCTTTATAACCCTGTATAATATTTGTAGTCGCATTAGTAGTTGCTTAATTCAAGTTGTGAATATCACTATTGATTTGAATATTTTTTCTTGAAATAAGTTTGTTTTAAACGTCAATCACCTATTTTCCCTTAAGATCGATCGTAAAGTCAGCGTAGTTTAATAGATTAATTTAACTAGATTGATGTCCGAACCATTTTTATTTGTCTTTATATTTCGTTTTATCCCCATCAATGAAATGATATGTCGTTCCGTTTACCATCCTTGTACATATATAACAATAAATATTGTCAACGACGTGTCAATTTAATGCGAATTTCAATTCTCGCAGAATATTATCGTTCCTTAGCCAATTATATATTGTACATTTTAACCACTTTCGCCTGTTTAATAATTTAATTATATTATTTATGTCGAAATTTAGGCCAATTTTCTATTTACATCATTCACATTGTTATTTGTTACAATAAATATACGAACGTAATGAAAAAAATAATAAGTAGTTTTGTCTATAATACGACTTATTGCATGGCTGTGAGGCGTTGACAAAAATATATACTAACGAAAAAAATATTTTTGGGGGATTTTTAAATACAAAAATCGCTATTTATAGTAGTAAAAATTTATTATGAACATAAAAATTAATAATTACACATTAACACTTTCTCGTTTGTAAACAATGTTGTGGAAAAGGTATACTTAATTTAAAAAAAAGCACCATTCAACTATAAAACGAAAAGGGATTACGTAAATGACGGAAAACACGATGGCTTTGTTCTTGAATATTTTTTTTATTACCTAAAAAATTACATTATCCTATTACAGTTAAAATGCATCGGCCCTTTTCTCATGTGTACACAATTAATAGACGGCATTTCTAACGAAAAAATGAACCGGTAACGGTAAAGTACCAAAGCGGAAATACCGTGGTAACCATTTAATAATGTTTACACCTAATTATATGCATTTATTATAAAAAAAATATCAAATAGCAAAACTGTTTTATAATATATCAATGCGATTCATATATTTTTTTGCAAAATTGAAAAACAAAACGGAATAGATAAATTTATTTATACACAAGATGTTCGATTTAATCGCCGGAAAAGAAATTCGTTGCGGATATAACGAGCTGGGAATTCGACGGACGATTAAATTAAAAATAACGACACCCAGTATGTTGGTTTATTACTACCGATGGAATAGCATTTAAGCGCAATGAACTGAAAAAAACAAAATAATTAAACTAGCAGTGTTTTTTTTTTTGAAGTTATACAGAAAAGATTGTGATTTTTTTGGGGGGTTTGAAGTAAACAATTAACACTTAAGACTAAGCGTTTGTTAGTTCATGAACAATGGATTTGTATGTTTCGGGGCAATCCAATGTGTATTTACTTTACAGGTGTTCGAGTTTTTCTTTTTTGGGGTACTCTAATGATAACGATTTTTATGGGATTTGAAAGGGGATTAATTGGTTGGGAGCGTGGGCGTGTGTTTAGAGAGACATCTCTGGGCATTACGGGGGCTAAAAGTTGCTGCCTTCGGGCGGTTGCGTCAACTTCATGTTCTCTTTTAACGTCATTAAACGGCGCATCTCCTGCAGTACGCTCTTGATGGTGTATTCACGCTGCCATCGTGCTAACATTGGCACTTGCCTGCTATCAACCTGCGCGCAAATGAAAAACCAAATAATCAAATTTCGACGAGTAAATGTCAGTTTTATGAGCGCTAGGTGCACTTACCACCCCCGTAGATGTATTGATGCAGTTTATGTTAACTCGCGTGATGAATTTGGCCTGCGGCGGATCGTCCGGATATCGCGGACCGCACTCGATCTTCACCGAGTACATTCGGTTCTCGTACGGCGTACGCGGCGGGCCAATTATCATCCCCATCCACTGTGTCAATGTCATGTCGTCGTCCGTCTCCAGGCCCCAGCTGATCGTGCCGTCGCTCACCCCCTTCTGGCCCGCCTCCAGCTCCTCCAGCAAGCGAAAGTTGCGCGGCACAACTACACACCGAAAACAAGCATTCACGTCCTCTCATTTCGAACGAAATGTGCGCGAAAATACTAGAATATGATGGCTGATTACACGCTAACATTGCTCGTTATGATGGCATTCAATTGATCATTTTAAGAGGATTATAGGTACATTGCTATTAATTTTAAAACGATTAATAATCATTGTTGCGAGTAATACGAATTGAGGTTACACGGGGTCTAGTAATTCATTGTCGCTTAACATGGAATGGAATAATTGAATTTTTTGGGCGTTTTGCCAAAAAAAAATTTGTTAGTGGGTTCAAGAACGTTTGCACGCCTTTTTTAGACTTAAAAATAATTCGAACGTAAATATATTTAGCGTACGAAACAGCATTATAGATTATTTCAAATACATTATTTTCATCATGTTCGTTACAATTTTACTACCGATTACAACTGCAAAATTAAACGGGCGGATATATAAAATTTTGTACGTGAATATATTATATACCCCAGCAAATATTTGTTGGGTTGGATGAAAATAAGAATATTTCGCAAAATAATTTCGGTTCGATCATGCGCTTCCATAAGAACTTACCCACACCGGTTCCCTGTGCCGCCATTATGTCAATGCTACGAAGCACTTGGTACGTGGGGGATGTCTTCTTCAGTGCCCTTTGAGCCGCCCCAAAGTCTAGTGGCTATTTTACACGAATTAACCGCCCGGGCAAGTGGGCCCCGCCGTAAATAGAGAGTTTTAGATACGATTGACAGCCAACAAGAACGTTTACGTTCTCGCCAACTTTCCGTGCGTTGGTGGTTCGTTTTTGGATACCCTATTCTACACAGTTGTCATTGAATATGTCAAATGTCAGGATTGTTATACCACAAAGACTTGAATTTTCAAGTCTTTGTGGTATCAAGATATTTTTGAATAGTATAATTTCTGTTATACAAATAGCATAAATATCTACATTCTCCAATATTAATACTATTATATAGTATATTTTACGTGTAAATTTTACTGCAAATTTCGATTTTTGCTGCAGTTCAAATAATTGGCAGCACTGTCGCGCATTACGATGCCAGATTAGTATGCGAAACGTCAGTGTGCTTGTCGTAATAGCCCAGCTGTTTTCTGGGTACGCCATTTGTGTGCGGTTGTTAGTTGGTCTTTGTTTGCGATCGGCAGTGAATCTGAAAACATCGCGAGCATCCTAAGCGTTCAATCCCCGATTAATCATGAGTGCGGGAATGCCGGAGTTGGGCTCCAAGATCAGCCTAATATCTAAGGCGGATATACGGTACGAGGGCTGCCTTTTTACCGTTGACCCGCAAGAATGTACCATTGCACTTGCGAGCGGTAAGTTGCTAAAATATCCAAATTATGTGGACGATGCGAGATTGCATTTTTTCTATGATATATTTTTAATAAAATATATATTCGAGATCTATTTTATGTTTGGAGCTTGTTTTACAAGTTCCTATCTTGAGAAATAGTACGAACTCTTATCGTAAGAAGGATAATGAAATTGTGTCGATTATTTCTAGTTTTACAGTAATATTTAAAACGCGCGATAAATGATGTCGCTAGCTTTTAAAATATTTGCCTGAATGAGCGTATATCCGTTATCGAGAAAGTAGACTCGCATTATTTCTATTATAAATATACGTATCAGCTATCGTCTGCATGCGATATATGTGTGTAATTCAGACTATCAATTACATATTACAAAACAACATGCCGTTGGTTTATATATAGTGCGTTCGTTCGGTACGGAGGATCGGGAGACAAAATTCCTCGTCCCTCCGCAAAACCAGGTGTACGACTACATCCTATTCCGCGGCTCGGACATCAAGGACATCCGTGTGTTGAACAGCGCACCGCCCATGCCCCACGATCCGGCTATTATGCAACTGTCGGCAGCACCACCGCCCGTTATGCAACAGCAACAGCCGCAACCGTCCCCGTATCAGTCCAGTGGGCCGTACGGTTCCCTCATGGGCCACATGCAACAGCAACCGCCGTCATTCGGACAGCAGCCGACTGGCGGCGGCTACGGGAACTTGGGAGGTGGGTTACTGGGCGCTGTGCGCAATACTAACGTCGCACCACCTGTGGCCAACAACGGTAAGAGTGAGAGTATACGCAAGCT
Organism: Leptodirus hochenwartii; assembly: GCA_947310635.1. Taxonomy (NCBI): domain Eukaryota; kingdom Metazoa; phylum Arthropoda; class Insecta; order Coleoptera; family Leiodidae; genus Leptodirus; species Leptodirus hochenwartii. Next base: position 1,014,856 of record OX371183.1, on the reverse strand, counting down.
GGCTCGAGCATGTTTCTCATGGGCATATGGCGTATATATCGTTAATTGTATTAGCGACTTATTTTATATGGGTTACCCGCGAGTTTACTATTAGTAATTGACTCTCCAACAGGCTTGGGTAAATGTCGTTCATTTAGTTATTCAGTATTCACATAAGTGATTAGTTCACGAACGATTATTCACTATTCACATATACATGAATCCTTCGATCAGTCGTTATTTACGTTACATAACATTAAGCTACGAGTATTAATTCAAAGAATATTATATTTGGAAATAAAATTTGTAACGATCCAGCTTTAAATGACAATAACTTCGAACATCATTTGCATAATAGCTTTGAAAATTCCAAATTTGGTTAGTTCGTTTCGGCATTTTGTAGTAATAATTTCACTACTAAAGCAAATATTTTATTTCTTAATACAAATGTAAAATAGAATTTCTAAAGTCACAAATTAATATTAATATATTATATAATATAATATTAATATAATTACGTTAATTTACATTTAAAATATATATCGAGTATGAATATGTTTATGTGTATGCTAGACTGGACAGTTAGACTAAATGATACTGCTAGATTAAATAAGATTTTTAATATTTATATTCGCAGAAAAGTGTTAATGCCTCCGATTGTTTTACTATTATCTTATGCTCGAGTATCAACGATGCAATTCACAATATACGATTTTCAGTACTGAATGCGAATAACGTAGTGAATAATTCATTTGAGAATATATAAGTGAATACAGAATATATAATTCAGTATAGGGAATACTGAATACGAATCGTTCACTCTGATGAATAGTTTAAATTGAACGATTCATTGGTGAATGAACCAAGCACCTGTCTTTGATATTTACGTTTTTTTTTGTTTTTTTTTTGTTTATCCAACGAAAAGCGTTTATTTTCAATTTCCTCGCGTATTAGATCAAATATTATAGTTTGTATTTCACAAAAAAAATCACGGTATTTTTTATATACACGCATATATCAGGTGTATCGATGGGTGACTTGCTGCTGCACGAGCCCCAGAGGCCGCCCGTGCACCAAATGCAGCCGATATTGGTACCAATAATCCCACCGACCTCGACACCACCGCAAGCCCACCAGATTGTCCAACCGCCGCAACTACAACAGCGTAGTGGCGGCGAGGCCGGTGCTAATCTCGGTAATATGCCGCACACATCGCGCGACTAATTAAAAGCTCTTTACCGACATAGATATTCGTGACACGAGATCGCCGTACATTGTGTCGTGAAAATCCGGACTGAGAGTTTTTATATTTTTCGCGCGATCGAACCAGTCGTATGCTGATTTCGAATAGGATACGATGCATGTTGGTTGCGTGTTTATTATTGCCTGGATTGCATCGCTGTCGCTTGCTATTCCCATCATCCCGACAGTTTTATTTCTTTTGCGGCTTTCCCTCTGCAATATCCCATTCACCTCATTCAACCAAAATTGTATTACATTATTTAATACCCACAAAAATACACATAAAATGTTAAGAAGTAAAACTAACATCATTTATCTATTATTATTTCATAATATCTCTAGTACCAGAAGTCGGGTACAGACAATATATTCATTTTCGGCTAGTCAAAATTTCATTTCTTAATTATTTATACAGGCGTGGTTTTTTTTATGGCGTTATATGTGCGTTGATGATTGAGACATGCGATTTTGTCGTTGTTTATACTCTTGCTTTTGCCGTTGCTTGCGATTAAGGTTGGTTTTTGCTTGCGCTATTTTGGGTTGTTGGCTTGGCATAAACGTAGTTTATATAATTCTATATCATCGATCTATTTGCATATTTTTAAAATTATTAATTACTCCATTGATTAAAACTTATTTCAACACACACATTAATTTGATTGTGTTGATTTATGAAATTATATCGTAAATATTATTGTTGTTTATTTGTTTTACATTTCATTGCTAAATTTTATGTCGTAAATATTTTAGTAAGTAATAATTTACAATAGCATTGAGAATCGCAATATTTATTTGTTGCTTTATGATTAAATTAACGTTACTCATCGACATATTTTACAAAAAGCAAATAGAACTTTTTTGATTCCTTACATTTTAGTCCCCCCCCCCCCCCCCCCCCCGCACAAAATAATTGGCATTATTATTAATTTTATTATTTCAATTTTATAAAAACATGAATTTTATTCACAATATGTAAGTTTGCTATTGCACAGCGGTAGCAACGTACAAATTTTAAATTGCAGTAAACATTTGAAATATAACAGCTTGTATATTTTTGCTTTATATTATGTACAATTTTGAAGAGTTTTGTGATTTTATATATTTAAAACGTAAATTGTCTTCAATTTTCACAAAGAATGCTGGTTTTATATATATTATAACCGCATTTAAATTCAATCTACACCCTCACTTACAATGGCCACATGTCCCTCTCTCCAGCGAACGTGTTGGAACTGATCGGAGGCGGTCTAACGTCGAATCTCCAACAACAGCAACAGCACCAGCATCACCAGCAACAATCGCATCATCATTCCAGCGCATCCAATGCGCATTCACGCAGTAACACGCCCGCTAGCTTGGGCGGATCATCTGCTTCGGTGCAGCGTAAGTCACCCACCGCAGATCAAGGCACACAAGCTGGCGGCGGACATCACAAGCTGCCGCGGAACAGCAGCAGTGGCGGCGGCAGCAGCGTACAGAATGTGGTGAAGCCGACGCTGGTAAGGCCTGCGGGTGGTGCGAGTGCTAGTGTGAGTGGTGGTGGTAGTAAGACTGTTGTTGGTGGTGGTGGTGGTAGTGGGGGAGGAAAGGAACGGCGAGATTCGAGGGGGGATGGAGGAGCTGAAAGAGGTGGTGGTGATAAGGCAGGACAGCAGGTAAGGTTGAGAACATTTGAGGAGATTGTTTTGATATTTCGTTTTGATAAAAATCGGCCTCGTGCTGTTTTTGGAAATTTGGTTGATTCTGACGATTCAAATCTCCGCTATTTATTTCTATTTATCGTTTATAGATCGTGATTTTACCGTTTCCTTTATAAACCACACTACAATTTTTACAAATTGTATTAACATGAAAAAAAAAAAGATAGGATATAATACGTAAATGTATAAAAGATCGAAATTGTATTTTCTAATGGATTATGAACGTGATGGGGGAGTGGAATATCCATAATTATAACGAAACTATATTTGCAAAAAAGGAGTATAAGAATGTTTAATTATCAATAGAATTGATATTCTACAACGAAAGGCGAATTTTTGCATATTACACCAATTAAGCGCAATTAGAATATTTTCGATACACCAGCCGTTTTTTATTTTTCTTATCGGCGTATTGTTTTTTTATAATACGTGACAAATGTTTTATTTTCAGTTTTTCTACTGCGATATTAAAAAGATTGTTCTAATTTCATTCAACGGGCGCAATTTATGAAGTTCTAGACTATTACTAATATTTCTGTTAATAAAAACAATTTTTGTTTTATGCAGTTTGGTTTTTTTTTTGTGCCTTTTTGTCACCTTAAAAGTCGAAGAATTTATATATATTTTTTGTAGGCAAATGGTGTATTCCCTTCAATTTTTTTTACATTATTTTAAATCTCTTCGCCTAAATATCAAAATGATTTATCTTTTGTCGAAGTGTTATCTTTTATGTTCGTCCGGATGTTTTTTTTAAATATTACCACAAATAGTAGTATAGGAAATTCTAAACTATTACTAATAGTTCTGTTAATAAAAACTATTTTTATATTTATGTTGTTTGGTTTACGACTACATAGAAAATGACTGATATCTTGCTGACGTTTCAATGTTTATTTCATCATCTTCATCAGAGCTACAAATGAAAAAGACACACCAAATGTAAAACTTAATATTACGTAGTATAATTCCTACATTAAATTAAATACCTTCAATATCATGGACTGAATTAATATAAATTTTAAAACCATATAATACTATATTTTATAAAAATTACGAATTATCAAAACACAAGGCTTTTTTACACAATACATTACCCCCCACTATTTACCACATAAGCAGACAATTAAAATTTCCATAGAATCGTAGCCATCACCAACAACAACAGCAGCATCATGTGCCGCAACAACAACACCAACAACAACAGCAGCAGCAATCAGGTGGCGGTATTGGGAATAACCGCCAACCACAGCAGCATCATCAACAACAACCGCACCATCTACAATCCTACCATCAGAACAATTATCATCCCAATAATAGGCAACCGCCGCAACACCACCACCACCAACAGCAGCAAGGTGGCTGGATGCACCAGAACCACCAACAGCAGCCGCAACAGCGCGGCGGCGGACAGATGATGCAACAGCAAAGGCAACGTGGCCGACCTCGAGGCGGACCTCAAGGTTTGTGTTGAAACAGAATTTTGGGCTATTTAAAATAGTTTGGTATCGAAAAATATTTGTTTAAATGTGAAGGTGACAAAATTGTGTTGGTAGGTGGTGGGGGTAATATTCCGGGTACATTTCGACCGCCCAGCAATCAACAACAACAGCAGCAGCAGCAACAGCAGCAGCCTGGACAGAAGCCGAAGAACACGCTCAAATTTGATAATGACTACGACTTTGAGCTGGCCAATACGGAGTTTGAAGAATTGCGCAGCCAACTCGGCAAGGTCAGTTCCAGCTTAACTGCTAGCATTTTTTTTTCAGTTAGATTGTTCAATAGCGCGTACAAAATTGTAAATTAAATACATCTACTGCTGTTGATTTCTTTCTTCTGTTAAGTATAAGGTCACCTTTCTTTCAATAATTTTTTAAGTTTTAAATGGTGACTCAAATTAAAACAATCTTTTCAAGTTATATTTAGTTCACTAAAGCTATGTGATGATGATATTTTGACGACGGTCTTCCGAAAGATAGATGTCGATTACTTCTGTCTGTCTGAACATAGCATTATTATTAAACATGGATTTTACACTCAAAACAAATATTTAGCCTTATTATTAGAAGATTTTTTTACATAAATTTCAATTGTAATTGTAATTTTATTATTTTATTTTTTATAAACAATTTTATTATACATACATAAATGAAAATGTTGCACAATGCTACTCATATTTTTATGATATAATGTGACCTATAGTCACTAGGCAGCTCATTAGCTGGTATAATGGGCAAAATGTAAGATAATGTATAGGACTATATATATACATATATATTCACCACTATGCTAATTAACTAAAACTAGATTATAACTAGATTTTATAGATTATATTTAACAAGTCGTTTTTATGTGTTTCTTCACTGCACTGATGAATGAACTGTAGGGTCTCATTTCCCTCAATTTTAATGGCACTTTGTTCTATTCGATTACTGCACTGTAGCTCAAGTTATTTTTGCCTTTATTCGAGTTCACTGTAAAATTATCGTGTAAAGCGCGTGGATTCAATTTTTTGAATTGCAACATCGCCCCGATTTTTTTTTTCAAATTAGATTAAGATCGATGACAAACCGACGACAGCCGATCACAACGGCACAGCTTCCGACCACTTGACATCCTCCGCCACCACCGCTACTACCACAAAAGACAATGCGGGCGCGACTCTAGCTAATAACCCGACGGCGGTGGCGCCGGGTGCCGCCACGGACTCGGGCAACGAGACGGGCGGCGGGGACGCGAGCACCGAACAATACGACGACGACAGTTCGGGAACGGACGCATTTTACAACAAATCCAAATCGTTCTTCGATAATATCAGTTGCGAGGCCGTCGAACGGAGCAAGGGCCGCAGCCAGCGCACCGATTGGAGGACGGAACGTAAATTGAACACGGAAACGTTCGGTGTGTCGGCGAGCAGGCGCGGGGGGTGAGTTCTGATCCGATTTGTTTTTTTTTTAGCGAGCGTAAATTCTGGACCGTGTCTAATAAAATTGCAGATTCCGCGGTAGAGGGTACCACCATCGCGGCGGTATGGGTGCTGGCGGCTACGGCTACCATAGAGGCGGCGGCGGCGGTGGTGGATATAACCACCGCGGCTATAACAACAATCGACACAATCCTGCCCAGCCACGTAATAATCAACAGCGACCGTCAAATAGCGAGAATAATTCGTCTTCGTCTTCGACGGCAACGAAGCCCTCGGCGAGTAATATTAATAACAGTAGCGGCGGCGCTTCTGCGCCGATTCCAGCGCCCGCGCCTGCCGTTACAGCGACGGCAGCCACGGCCAAGTAGTATACGAGGGAACGTGGGGCGGTGGTGGTGGAGGAGCAGCGGCGTGAAGAAGAGGACGTTAGTGTGTCTGGATGGGTCAAAGCGACGGGTAGGGATGTGGTTAAGTGGGGCGAGAATGATGATGAAAGTGATTTGGTGGAGCGGTGGTAGTGGCAGGGGGGGGGATATAGCAAGCTACTAGGGTGAGCATTTTTTAAATATTGACTAAAATGAAAATTTCGTCGTTTTTTTGCTTTAGTATATGTTTTTACAATTGTATATTTTCACGTTAGCCAAAGAGGGTTATGTAATTTTCCGTTTTTAATAATCGTATATTATTTTTTGTCTAAATACGTGAATACAGTGGCGGATTATTTATAAGGCGGAATAGGGAATTAGCGCGTGGCCTTATTTAAGGTAATTTTAATCAAAAATATTGAATGAACAAATCACAAATATGATTATAAAAAAGTTTTTTTTTTAATTCTGTTTCAAAATAAAGAAAAAAAACGGGAAGAATGAATGATTATAATAAAAAAAATAGAAAAATGCAAGTGAAGTATAGCATTTGTTTGGCATCTGATTTTTTTTTTAAACAGCTGGATATACGACCATTTTTGGTAAATGGAATTAGTAGGATTTATAAATCCAAGCAAATAATAAATAAAAAATATTTTGAAGTTAAAAAATACAAAAGACGACAAACGTTTGTTTTTGAATTAAATAATTTAGATTGCTATTTGCCTTTTTTGCAAAATAAAATTTCTAAATATGAAATACTGTGTATATTATATATATATATATAAAATATACACAGTGTATATATATATATATATATACACACATTTCAGTACGAATTTAAACTATTTTAATAAATGATGTGGCTATTGCTATGCTTTAAGTTAAAAGTGCTTGTATACATTTATAATCCGCCACTACGTAAATGGTTATTTTATCGCAAATTTTTAATTGAATTGAAATGTATTCCTTTTCTTTCTTCAGTCGATTTTATATTGAAAGTATTTCAACTCTTCGGTCTTCTCAGAAAAATGTCTAGTCATTTATTTTAAATTTTAAATTTTGCGCAATTAATTATTTTAAAACATTAAACCAAGCCACCGTAAGATTAATATTTCTTTTTGCAGTTCTCCAAGACCATTCACCATCTCTCTCTCAATTCCCTCATCTAAATTAACCCGATTATTAAATAAATAAATCCCTATCGCGATCACCTGCCGCAAATTCAACCAGTGCTGCACAAAAGTGTCCCCCGCGTGATCCTCGACGTACACAATTCTCTTTTTACACAAAAGTGATATCACCGCGCAGAAAAACGAGTTATTCCGCTATCCGATTCACTTCTACTAAAGACTGACACTGTAAACCGTATATAATAATCGAAAACGCGTGCGCGGTCATAACTCTTCGTGCATATAAATCAGCGAGCGGGCAGGGGGAAATGTTGTGTTTTTTGTGTGCCTCTCTTTGAATTTTAATACGCTAGGGAGATGATTTAAGCTTCTAGTCTCGGTGACGTTTACGGAAACTACAAGAATATTAGCGGTTCTGGTACAATTGAAACCACGAATTAAAAAGCATTATTAAAGGCAATCAATATCGGCATGTTGCGAACTTAAATTGTACCACCCGATTTATTATATTAGAGACGCCCGTGAATCGTTCAAAATAAATGCGGGCGATTTACCGATGAACTTAACTCGGTAAAAGACTTTTAGGCGTTATGACTGTTGATTTCGTTTAAAAGTATACGTTTGGATGCGATATCCGTGGATCTAAGTAAATGTATTAGGATGTTCGGTGGTTAAGTGTAATTATATCGATTAATGGACAACATTTGTGATTATGAATAAAATATGAAGATTTTTTTTGGGCGATGTGTATATTATATCAAATGTTGCAGCGTCGGAAATGAAATTTTAAATGCAAAAGTTTTCCCGATTCGATATTTCGAGCTAAAAAATCTTGTTGCATTTTTTGGCGTTCGTTGTTTTTTTTTGTTAAAGAAAAACAAACGCCTGATTAAAACTTTTGTATTTAATTTTTTATTGTATAAAAATTAGTATAGTCAGTATTGGACTAAAAACCGCCACACCCGGTATATGGTTTTATTTTTGTTTTATTGGAAAAGCGAATTAATATAGAAATTATCACCGAGACAGTGTCAGTATTTTCCGATATATATATATATATCTTTTCCAGTGCTATTTTCGTTTACTTCCGCTGTACCGATTAAGTGATATTTTATTTTATATTATATAGATTTTTGTGGAAGGATATTATTTATAATATGATGAATTCTTCAGCAAAGAGGGTGTGCATAAATTAACGCGATATAAGAATTAAAATTTTAATTTTTTTATACAATTATTATATAAAAAATAAATATCTAATGCTAATTGGGCGGGAACAATATTAAATATCAAGAGAGAAGTGTTTATTTAAAAACAAATCGAGTCTTGTATAAAAAAAATATTGTTCTATTATTAATTATTTATTTTTGGTATTTGTATTGATTTCCGTCTAATTGTTCTGTAACAAAGAGATCGGATAATAATATATTTAACATAATACTGTTTGTGTTAATGCAGTTTCGGTTGATATTTAACTATTCGAATACTGAATGATAATAAATACTGTGTATAAAAATATAATTCTACATGATCATTTTTAATTATTAGTAGGTAAGCGCATTTACATTACATTACAAGAGAAATACAAAATTGGCCAACGTGCAGTTTTTTTTTTTTGTTGGAAATTTGGAATGGTTTAAATCGCCGCTATTTATTTCTATTTATCGTTTATAAATCGTGATTTTATCGTTTCCTTTATAAACCACACTACATTTTTTACAAATTATATTAACATGAAAAAAAGAGAAGATAATATCTTGTAGGATATAATATATTTACGTAAATGTATAAAAGAGCGAAATTGTATTTTCTCATGAATTATGAACGCGATGGAGCAGTGGAATATCCATAATTATAACGAAACTATATTTTTTCGAACCAAAAAAATAATTAAAATTTGTTAGTATAAGAATGTTTAATTATCAATAGAATTTGTATTATACAACGAAAGGCGAATATTTGCGTATTACACAAATCGAGCGCAATTAGAACAATATTTTTGATACACCGGCCGTTTTTTTATTTGTTTATTTTTCTTATCGGGGTATTTTATTTCATAATACGCGACAAATGTTTTATTTTCAGTTTTTCTATCGCGGTATTAAACATATTGTTCTAATTTCGTTCAACGGGCGCAATTTATGAAGTTCTAAAAACTATTATTATCTATTATTAGTTCTGCTACAAAAAAACAAAACGGATTTATGATGAAGGAAAAAAGTATATAGACTTTGTATTGCATGTAAACAAATCATCGGAGACTTCAAGATAGAAAATTGTCAAATGATTAAATGATTTTTGAATAAAATACACTTATATTAATTTTGAATAATATATTTTTTAATTACACTCGAAATTTCGATCTTTATTTGTTCAAACAACATACACGCTGCAAGTAATCACACAAAAGTTATTTTTTGACAAGTATTTCCTTAAAATTTCTTAAACATTTCTCTAGTTCCTCCGTACTGGATAACATCTCTTTTGTCAAATCCGACTTTGTATTTAGCGTACTTTTACAAGTGGCATTATTATTGTCATTTTTCAGAAACAATATTTTTTCTTCTATATTTTGGTCCAAATCTCCCAATATGTCTTTACAATTTCCCAATTGATATACGTTATTCTGATCCTCGGGCACGTCACAATTCACATTAGCAGTTAACCGTGAATTTCCATCAGCTTCTTCGCAATCGTTATGACACACCGCCCAAGCTTTTTCTATTCCATCAGCCTGATTACTATCGCATTTAACACTACATGAGGAATTTCCAATTTGAATTAATTGAGGCTTGTTGCAGTCGATAGTATTCTCATTTGGAGCACAATCACTCTTTGGTGACGGCTCATTTGAACAAGTTGCCTGTTCTTCAGCTTCTTCGCAATCGTTATGACACACCGTCCAAGCTTTTTTTATACCATCAACTTGATTACCATCGCATTTAACACTACTTGAAGGAATTTCACTTTGAATTTGAGGTCCTTTGCAAACGATATTTTTTGTTTGATTATCATCTGCAAGTTTATTGCATGTCCTCATAATATATTCACTTAATTCCTCGTGGCACTGTATCATGTCTGGTATTTCTTCGCAATTATTAAAGTCAGCTTTATTTTCAGCAGATTTATTTTGACAATTCGCCGTTGCCAACTTTTCAACTTCTTCGCAATCATTGTGGCATTGAGCCCATGCTTTTTTCATGCCTTCACTTTCTAAATTGTCGTAATTTTTGTTCTTCATATCTTCAACCTCTTCGCATATTTCAGCATCTTTAGCGGTAGGTTGTTGTGCTAATATTTCACCATCTGGTGAACATGACTCATTACACCTTGCCCAAGCGTTTCGCATTCCTTGGCTCACCTCAACTGGCCTGCTGGGTAACTTTACTGAAAATTGCGGACATCGATTCCATGCTATTCTCGAACCCATGCACATTTGTTCATATTCCTCTGGGTCCGGAATATAATGGCCTTTCAGTTTTCGTTTCGATTTTTTCGGTTGTTTCGTCGAAGAACTAATTATCTTGTCTGGTTTTGTTGTATACATACTACATTCTCTTTGTTGATTTGTTGGCCACGCGTCGAAACCATCTGGACCATGTCCTCTTTGTGTAATTTCAAAGTCGCATTCCTGCTCTTCATCTTTCGATTTGTTATTATAAGAAATTTGTGTTTTTTTATTGTTTGAAGAATCTACATTCTTTTCTACTATTGGATTATCTTGAGATTCAGTGATTTGTTCTTCCTCTTTATCCTCGTGCGGACATTCATACGTACATTCTCTCCATACAATATTATCTTCATCGACATATTCTTTTCTTGAAATTTTCAATACTTTATTATCGTCGTATATTACCACTCCTTCTGAACATTTATGAGGAGGAATTTTTGCAGCATTGCATTGTCCAGCTTGCGTCGTAATGCCTTGATGTCTTTCGCCGGACGTAGGTTTATCGGATGATTTAATGGTTGATTTCATGTTAACATCTATTTGGATTTTTTCTTTCGAGTATCTACCAGAAAAATACAAATACATTAATCGAATTGTCCATGTTTTGATTAAATGACTTACTTCGACTTACCAGATTCATTTTTGTCCGTTTCGCCATCATTTTTACTTTTCTTGTATTTAGGGCTTTCTAATATAAAACTATAAAACGATAGTCCTTTTTCTTTTGGATTCTTAGGCGAATTAGGATTAACGTTGGCCTTCTTGCAAGCTTTCCATTCATTAGTGGTACTCCGACTTAATTGTGGCGGTAGGAATGGTGGTATTGGTTTTCCGTCGTAATTTATTTTTAGGGGTGTTTCATCTATTTCTCTCTTTTCTTCTATGCAGCTACCTGTTCTAAGATCGAATTCTTTTCTTTTTCTTTTCTTCGGTTCTTCATTTGTAACCTTTTCATTCCCTGTTTTTGATTCTTTACATTCTACATCTTTCGTGCACACAATTTTGCACACATCTGGCGAAGATGTTTCATCTTTGCATATATTTTTTTGATTTTTAGATCCAGAGCTATTGGCTTTCGAAGTTGCGCACGGATCTTTCTTTGAATTGTTACTTTTCAATTTTGAACATATATCATCAAATCGGATTTTGTTCGACTTTATTTCTGCGCATAGATCGTTTGAATCCCCAGTACCTGTAGGTTCTTCACATTCTTTAGATTTGCGACAAGAATTTGGGTTTAATATTTTTGGTCCTATGCCGCATCCTTTTTCACTTTCTTTTGTTTTTATTTCTAATTTAAGATTTTGTTGCGTTGGCGGATGCTTGGGAGGCGGATGTGGATAGTTAAGCTGCGTATTTTGAGTCTTGTTTAATGTTTGTTTTTTGTTTTCTTTGGGAGACATTTTCGATTGTTTGCATGTTTCTGATAAAATGGTTTTGAGTTCATCGCACAGGTCCAAAGTTTTGCACACATCTTTCTCATCCACATTTGATTTTTCTGTTGTCGGTGCGCAATCTACTTCTTGTTTTTCACATAAAGTGTCACAAGGATTTTTGAGTTTTTCTTTTTCTGAATTTTTAATTGGTTCAGGAGGCGTTTTCTTGCAATCATCTTGAACCTTCCCTTCGGATTTTACAGAACTCTTTTTTTTAGAAGTAAATACTGAAGCCAAAGTTTTTCTAAAACTTGACTTCAAGATACTATCAGATATTGAATCGGCAACTTTTGATTTACTGCTATCTGGCCAGATTACTTGAGCTCCAGATGCAGATTTGGATTCAGAGTTGTATGGAGTTTCAGCATTTCTGCTGTCCCAAAATGGAAATGATCCGTATTGAGTTAAACATGCAGCAAGTTGTACATCCGACGTTGAAAGTTCTGGCAGGAATTTTTGTTTTAATTCGCAAAGATTAATTACTCCGCATGATTCCGGATCTGGACGTTTTGAACAATTACCAGCTTTCTGATCACAAAGAAATTGTTGATCATAACATTCTTTATTGATGTTCTTCGATACCATATTTTTATTTAATTTATTACTTGTCTCTTCGTCTTTTTGATCTTTTAATATTTTCGATTCTTTTTGTATTGTATCGCCAGATTTCATTGTAAAATTTTCTGCTTGTTTGTCTTCAGCGGAAACTGATTGAACGCATTCTGCAATCTTTATTTCGCTCTTTATTGGTGGCTCATCTTGATTAGCCAATTTCATATCTTCGGCACAAGGCGCAAAACAAATCTGAAACGCTTCTTTGCAATTATGCGCAACCCAAATCGATCCACTATCCCCTTTCGAAAGTATCTTCAATAGTCCTATTAATAAACGGCACTAAATTAATTATAAAAAAAGAAAGAAAACATCTTATCATACCCTGAGATACAAAGCTCGTTGATTGGAGTTGACGCGCTTCTAATTCTTGTAATAATTCTTTGGCAAAGTGTGCATTTATTGCACGGGTTTCTAATTTTTGCATCAATCTTGTGTCGGTTGGTCCAGCACAAAGACCCAACACCTGTAAAGAGATAAATGCAATCAGAAGGTACTTTGTATTTCTTCCAACGAACTTTAACGCCTGTTCGTAGGTAATGGCAACCGGAACCTAAAGCTCTGGTAAAACCAACAATAGCAGATTGTGTCATGGTGTATATTGGACATCCGCTTAAAGGCTGAACGCTAGCAATATTTGCTAGATTAACAACAACTCCTCCTCTGCCTTGGCAACTTTTGGACATATACTGCAGACCTAGTAAAGACCCAATCACACAACCACCCTAGAATATTTTAAATCTCAAATAAATCTTTCAGTTTTTTGTATATGTTAAGAAAATATCTTACTATATTTACTGTAATTTCATTTTCCCAATTTTTATCATCCATTATTCCAGCATTATTTACAACCAAATCAATTCGTTTGAAATGATTTAAGGTCTTCAAAAACACACCTTCAATAAGATTCGTTATCTTTAATTCAATCACTTCCTCATTTTACTTACAATCCATATTTTCCGATTTCATAACATCACAGTGACAAAACATAGCGCACCCTTCACCAAATTCTTCGCACAAACACGAGCAAGATTTCTCGCCACTGATGCAATCATTATCCGCTAGTGTAACACCTTTTATCCCATTTCGCAAAAGGGTCTGTGCCACATCGAACCCAATTCCTTGGGCACCACCAGTTATTATAGCGACCTTACCATTTATCGGGTCCTTTTGATCGAAATCCCGTTGGTCATTGCATTTGTTTGGATCGGGTAGAGCTTTAGTAGAATGTGAGCTATAGAAAGCTAGAATTATGCGACAGGGTTTTGATGTTTCTTTTGGACATTGCCTGTAATTTTAGAAAATTGCGGTCACAGTTAATTCTATGGTATTTTTGATGAGCACCTTTGTAATATTTTTGTAGCTAGTAAACGGTATGAATTTTGCATTATTGGTCGAAAGTTAAATACAATATTTACTACAAATTTTTAAGTCTTGATCTTACTGACATGTTTTGATGTAGTTTTATGACATTATAACTGTCTGGAATTTGTTTGCAGATTGTTGTAAGTTTATGGATCGGAATTTTATATCATGTGATTTCTAAATCTTCAGTTAAAATCTTCACACGAAATCGTGCAACATTTTAGATTTATACTCTTGCAGAGAAGTCATCCAAATTCGTACGTTGATTTTGATTTGATATGAGATCATTGTTGGTTGGTTCAAAAAGTTATGCCAATTCCGTCAACATCTCAATTTTCCAATTTTTTTTTAATGGATCCAAATCCTAAGCTATAAAATGTTTCCTTCCGCACTGCGCAAGATATTTTCTTCCAAATTAGCTCTGCAAATGTAAGTACATTTCACTGCCATTTTCCAACGTTTTTTTTTTAATAACTAAATTACTTCCAGCCTCTGTCAAAATGAAAATACAACCACTTTGGTAATTTCTAGACGATTCTTGGGTAATAATAAGGGTCAATGCGGAGTCTGGTAAGCAATATCTTTTCTAGATTTTTGCAAATCTTCATTTAACATTATTTTGCGAAGCGATGGCAGCACTTCTCGTTTGGAAATGGACCCCGCCTGTAAGGTAGCTTTAGTTATTGGTGGGATTTCGGGTATTGGCTACCAAGCGGCTTCTTTCTTATTAAAGAATGGTGCCAATGCAGTCGCTATTACAGGCTTGGACACAAGCCTAGGTAAAGAAGCTGTTAATAATTTGAATAGTACTTATGGTCACAAAAAGGCAATGTTTATAAACGCGAATAATAATTGTACGGTTCAATTGGAAGGTATTACTAAAACAATTTGGTTTTGTTGATTTTATTGTATCTGTTGGTTGGTTTTGTTAGAGACATGTAGAGTGGTTAAAAAGAAATTTAAGAAAATAGATATTCTCGTAAATGCAGCTGGTATTATCGACGGCAGAAAGTGGGAACAAGAAATTGTCACCAATTTGGTAAATACGTTTTTTTTTCAAACTACCAAAAACAACAGCAAAATCGACTGGCACTGCTTTATAGGTGGGTGCCATTAGGGCCACTTTAATCGCGTATCGTTACATCGGTCGTGAGGGCGGAGGTCCGGGTGGGGTTTGCGTCCAAATCGCGGCGGTTCCCGGTCTAGATCCTCTTCCGCCCGCTCCAACACTATGCGCTTGTATGCACGGCATCGTGGGTATGTCGCGCAGTTTTGGCCATTCGAGCCATTTCGAAAGATCCGGCGTTCGAGTCGTCTGTCTGTGTCCGGGATTTACCAGCACCGACTATTGGCGACAAATTGAATTGAAAGGTATGACCGAGAAGATTGGGGCTGAATTGAAGCAGACGTTGGCTTCAGCTAAGCAACAGAAACCGGAAGTTGTGGGACAGGCGGTTTGCCAAGTAAGTTCGCAATCAATTTTGGGCGGCTCTTCTGGAGATTGATGAGGGATGATTTGTAGGTGATTAAGTGTGCGCTTAACGGAACTGTCTGGGTATGCGATGATAGCAAACTTTATGAGGTGGACTTGCCGAGTTGGGAGAAACATTCCGTTCTGAAAAATCAGTTCATTTGATACCGTGTAATATTGTGAATTTGTGATCTTCTCAATTGCTTTTCTCTTATTTTAATATATTGTCTTAGCATTATCCACATGAATAGGAACGATTTGACAAAATTAACGAAATAAAGGTTTTATGAAACGCCGTTTGTTTTGTTATAAATTTTTTATTCGCAATATCAAAAGGGATATTAATTAAGAGGATATTCTGCCAGTGAAAAATGATTCGATTAGCAATTTTAGGTGGTGCAGAATCTCATCTTATATTAAATACGCATCAATACGCTCAACATAGAAAATATTACATTTCGCATAGACCTATAAAAGACAATAAAATTTATACAAGCAAAATTTATATTTGTTCATTAACACTTAAGTTATTAGCCAAAAAGCGCGAAGGGAAATAAACTTCCCGTAAAATTTCGAATTAAATATTAAAAATTCCTGATCTGATCAGTGTGGTATAATAATTATTTATACATTACATTTAACAATCTATGTTTGGTTACTCACAAGAATTGTACGTCTACTATTTTATAGAAAGCGTTAAATATTTAGCTTAGTTATAAAAGTATACCATATAAAGAGAAGTCTCGGTGTAATGGTGTTTCGTTACGTACAAAGATTTTCAAAACGAAAATCTATAGTTTTATAAGAGTATAATAATTAGGGGACCTAAGTGCTACAAAATACTTTTGAGTTAGCTCATCGAAATCAATAATTTCGTATAATAATATCAACAATAGTTTTGATATAAGTACATCGTTCGAAAATACACATTTATCGAAATGGTGTTCAATTGAAGAGCAATATTTCGGTTGGCGATTTGGCATTTTCAATCAACCAACTTGTTCCACTTGGTGCCTTCTTTATTATCTCTATCAAAGCTTTGGCCGCAAATTCAGACCTACATAAAATATATCCCCCGAGGCAAATGAACAATTTCCCACATCATTGTTTTTTACGAATTCACCAACTTACTTTAGTGCTGTTGTTTTGGCCATGTCTCTTTGCCAAGCAGTTTCGTATTCTCCGCTCATAAGCCTCCTACGGGCTTCGTTGCCAGTGGCTGCGACAACGTCAGCTGGCGGCCTAGGGCACATGGCCACCACCCGAACGCCCGTTAGTTCCACGTGGCATTGATCGCCGTAACACCGTGTTAAAGCTGCGACCGCGTGCTTCGTGGCCGTGAAAACGGGCAGAGAAACGTAGGGCCGTTCACTGCAAGCGCTACCAACGTTTACCACAACGCCCCCAGCGCCCCCGCGATCACGGCCTAAGAAACGATAGGCCAACAGTAGGCCTCGGATAACTCCATTCTAAATATAGATCACAAGAAAAATGCAACAAAAATATTACATGTCCCGAAGAAGACCTTACTAGATTAACATCGACTTCTAATTCCCATAATCTGTCGTTCATGACTGATGCATTGTTGATCACAACATCAACTCCGCCCAACTTTGAGATCGTTGTTTGAAAAGCCTCTGCAAAAATTACAAACGTGCTGAATGATTTTTAATATTAGTTAAGGCAAGAACGTACCCTCAAATTGTGGATAGTCTGTGACATCGCAAGGGCAAAATATTACTCTATCTTTGCCGAGCTTGGTGAGCTGATGAAGCAACTCTTCAGCTGCGTCTGTGTCAATATCACATATCGATACCTCGAGGAGTAAATAAGCAAATTGAAACTTCACAAATGACAAATTACGTTTCGATTTTATTCGAATTGAGATTTAAATCTAGTTCATTTAAAGATTTGTTCTTTCAAAATTGATAGCCGGATTTACAAAAATAGGCAAATCTACAATGATATTTCATCACAAACATCGAGTTTTACCTTACACCCCTGCTTGAACAGCTCGATACAATATTCTCTGCCATATCCAGACGCTCCTCCCGTCACCAGGACCACTTTCCCTTTCAAATCCATGACGAAAATCTGATGATCTGTGATCTAAAGATTCGACTTGTTCCTGCACACTCGCCGCATATAATAAAAATTAGTCATTCACAACGGCCCACCAACACGTATTGAGTGCATATAATACAAACACTTTCGGGGGGGTTGTGGGGATTGTAAATGCATCACCACAAAGACATCGTCGTCGTGTTGTGTGTACGTAAAATAGACCGGCCGCACCCTTCGCTACTGTATATAGTATAGTATATTTGGTGGTGGCGGGGTGGATGAACGTTACTGATGTATATATCGTCGTCGGCGGCGGTGGTGGTGGTGGTGGTGTTTAAATACAGATGGGGTGGATGATGTTTAATTTAATATATATTTTGGGATGTAGGAGTGCTTGTATTTTGTAAAAAACGATTCACTTCCATTGAGTAAATATCAGTCATTCTGATGCATCGGTTGGGGTGGACATCCACAAGCGAATATTTACTCAACTATAAGATTTTCTCACTTTAATTGAATACCAATCTTAAGTTGAGATATTACATTTTTTCCATTTAAGGTGATCCTTCTAACCAATTGGTTTTATCAAACTAATATAACAAAATGATGTTCTAGTTCTTGATGCAAAGAAACGAATTGGTTGTTTTAAATGAAAATCATATTCCTTTTTGATCTAAATCTGATAATCTGAATTCTATAAGATCTTATGAATACGAAACTTTTTTCCCCCAAAAAAGTTGTGTCCAATTGTTACACAATATTTGAAGAAGCAATTGAAGATCACATACCATATCTTCGTTCTTCCAAAAATACAATCTATGTTTAAACTCTATTCTCTGTCCAAAACTCCACATTTTGCGTGAATTTTTAAATTTATGTTTGCGCAATTTTATTTCAACAAACAAATTTGATCTGGACATGATTAATACAGGATCGATTGCTGCAATTCAATTTGAAAGGAATATCACGTTACTAATCAATGGATAAGACTTTCAGCGATCAAACTTTTCGCTTGGATCATCTTGGCTTTGAAGTCATTTCCCTTCATCGAATCTCCGACAATACGAAACATTTCCCTGACATAAACGTCGTTATCCTTTCCGCCCGTCAAACAAACATATTGGATATAAATGAGCGCGCATCGGCACTACCAGACGAGAAGTGCGACGGCGGCAGCGGCCGCTGCCGTCACCGCAGCGACAGCTGCTCAGGTTCGAATCTCACGGCGTCCCAGACCGATTCCTCGGACACCATTTACGGTATTCTCCAGCATCGGTACGACCGTAATGGCAATCGTGACGGATACCATGAATGACCATCACATGTTGGAGCAGCCGTACTATGGGATGAAGTTGCGCAGGACCTCGTCTCGGGTCAAATCGCTCGCGCGCATTGGTGCTGAGATCAAAGCGAAGAAGCAGAAGAAACGACCTAGCTCCTGTAGGAGCAATAAGCGGTGCTTGTGTTTGCCGCAGGTACTACCAGAAGTATTTTTATTGTTTTTTTTGGGAGCAAAGAGAAGTTAAAGAGGCGAATGAATTTCTTGCAGAATTACAGCCCAGTTGAATTCCCGCCAGTTTGGACTGAGTTAAGACAAACTGGACAATTGTGCGATGGCATTGTTCGTTGCGAAGATGCGGTGGATTTTAAAATTCATCGAGCGATTCTATCGGCAGCTAGTCCATACTTTAGGGTACCTCATCCAATTTTTTGGAAACTTTAATTTCTTTGATATATATTTTTATTAAGGCTTTATTTACGACCACCATAAATCAAAATCCGAACCAACGCGAAGCGACAATGCGCACCTCCAGTCATATTTTCAAACAAATCTTAGATTATGCTTACTCCGGTACCTGCACCATTACCGCAGATAATGTCGAACAATTATTAGCTGTCGCTGATCAATACGAATTCTTAGGAGTAGTTCAATTGTGTTGCCAATTCATCTTAAGTATTCAACTATCCCCTCTCTCTAAGATACCTTTTTATAATCGAATACATTTTTAGATCAGTTAGAACCTTCCAATTGCTTGGGAATTCTTAGATTTGCCAAACATTATTTCTGCCGTGATTTAGAAATTAGGGGCGAAAGGTACGTTCGACAGCATTTTACCGAATTACTACGAACTGGCGAGGAATTTGAGCATCTCGACGTTGATGAGGTCATTGATATTTTACAGCACGACGAGTTGAATGTTAGAAGCGAAGAGGTAAAATGTAACACCAAAACAAAATATAACTTTTAATAAAGTTCTGTGTCTTTTTGGATAGATAGTTTTTGCAGCTATACGCAAATGGGTTGATTATAACGTTTCGTTACGAGCAATATTTTTACCAGATCTAATGAAGTGTATTCGTATTGGCACTTTAACAGCAGAATCTCTTTGTAATATGCTATTATGGCAGCCGCTTAAAGATAACGAGGTACCCTTAAAAAACTCCCTTTTCAATTATCTCCTCGATTTAAAAATTTGTCTGCAGGAGTGTCAAGCTTATATCAACCCAGTATTTGAACTATTTGAGCGCCGCATCTTAAGCTTAGATCTACTTGTAAACCCAATACTGCGACCAAGAATACCAAACGACATCCTCTTCGCTGTTGGTGGCTGGAGCGCCGGCAGTCCGACAAACTTTATCGAAACGTACGATACAAGAGCTGATCGATGGCTACTTTGCGCGGATTGTGACGTTATACCCAGGGCATACCATGGATTGTGCACCTTGCGGGGCCTCATCTACATGATTGGGGGCTTTGATGGAAATGAACATTTCAATACAGTAAGCTAAAATACTTTTTGGGATAAGTTTTTACGTGAACTGGCGATGGGTTTGCAGGTGCGCTGTTTCGACCCAGTTACCCATGAATGGCGGGAATGCGCTTGTATGTACTACCCTCGGTGTTACGTCAGTGTTGTGATGCACGGGCAGAAGATTTATGCCATGGGCGGATACAACGGGCGGATTCGGATGAATTCCGCTGAAAGGTACGACCCGGATACGAATCAATGGGAACTGATCTCACCGATGCAAAAGCAGAGGTCGGATGCTAGTGCTGCCGTATTGGGCGATAAGGTTCTTAATATTTATTTTCAAATTCTTCGTAGGTTTAGTTGAAATGATATACGATCATTTTATCTTTGGGATTTTTGTTCGTTATTGGCAGAATTCGGCTATAAGGTTCTTAATATTTATTTGCCAATTATTCGTACGTTTAGTTTAAATGACATTCGATCATTTTATCATTGAGATTTTTCATTGCTATTGGCAGATTTATATCGTTGGCGGATTTAACGGGCAGGAGGTGATGTCTTCCGCGGAAATGTACGATGTGCCCACGAACCAATGGTCTTTTATACCGGCAATGATATCCGCTCGATCCGGTGTCTCTTTGATCGCATTCAGGAACACGCTGTACGCACTTGGTGGATTCAACGGTTACACCAGACTTACCACTGGTGAAAAGTACCAGCCCGGTCCGAATGGTGGGGCGATTTTTGCGAACGATGACAATGGCAATCAACCGCACGGCTTCAGTCAGGGCCAAACTAATTGGGTCGCGATCGCCGAAATGTTCAGTTCGAGGAGTAATTTTGCCACGGTCATACTGGACGAGATGATTTTCGTGATTGGCGGTTTCAACGGTAAGAGAAGATTGCATTGTGGTAGGATTGTGTTCTTTTCGGGGGTGGGGGGGGGTGTGGGTAGGGTTGCCAAAATGAATGTTTGATTTGCGTTTTAGGACAGGTACAGCGGGTAACGACATTTTAGAGATTTGTTAGTGTCTTGACCGTTGACCAATGCAACCGCAAATAGTGGCATCGTTTTGCGATTGTATTGTCGAACGATTTGTGATCCGCCCGCGTAATCTTTGCGTCGAATACGTCACCACACTACAAATGATTCGAGGCCAGTATTTATTATTTCGATTCGTTTTTTTTTTTGCGTCGACTGTTGCAAATTCCGCACCAGGCTTTCCATTCGATTCGATGTGAATACTCGGGCATTATAATTTTTATAGACCGGTTCGTGGCAGGTTCGACCACCATCAACTATGTGGAGTGCTACGATGCGGAGGCGGACGAATGGTTCGATGCGGCACCGATGAACCTGAACCGAAGCGCCCTGAGTGCGTGCGTCATCGGTGGCCTGCCGAATGCTCGCGATTACTCGTTCGCCGGCAGGAGCGTACACGAACTGGGCCACGGCGCCGTTGAGGCCAACAGTAGCAATGCCACACGTACGCCCGAGCTGATATCGTACCCGCCCCCACCGCCATATCAGCAGCCAATGGTGGGCGACGATCAGGACACGCTGTGATATTCTAACCGGTCTTATAACGTCCGTATTGTAGTCAGTTTTAAACGTAATTTTATTTATACAAGGTATTTTTGTAGTCCCGCGAGACCGAAAAAGATAAACAAACCGAAAATGTAATGGAAATATATGATACATGCTATTTTTTTTTCCTTTTTTGTGTACGTTAATCGTCGCAGTTATCGAAAAGACATGCAAAAAGGTTTCATTTGAATGTTAAATTTGATTAAAGCAAAACGTTAGTAACGAAAATATATATATTTTTTTAAATACGCATTTGCATGTGGCATGGGAACCCACCCACTCTTGCTATATGACACATGCGCATATCTGACATTTAAGTAACACCTCTCATCATAGAGAAATTTACATTGTCTAAAATGTATCTTAAAAAATATATTTTTTTAGAGAATTTTATTATGAAACAAATAACATCTATAATACAATGTAGCAATTTAAAAAATTTAAAAAACATTCATTCACTTAATAAAGTTAGAATTAAAAGCAGCTCATTGGGCTGGTGTAATTCAGACAAATTTGATGTGTGCTACAACAATGAATCGGGCGATGCATTTTTTCTTAAATAAATTAACGTTCTCGCAGTTTTTTATGTCACTTATATAATTTTAACAATTTCTAGTTAAAGAGTCCGCAATCCTAAAGATTGGTTGGAAACAGCACGCCATGCCGATCTATCCTGAGCTAATCCCTTCATCTCCCTATAGCTATTCATCTCAACGTCTTCAACTATCTGACTCACATACTCCAATCTAGGCCTACCTACCCCTCTCTTTCCCTCCACTCTACCTTCTATGATCAATTGCATAATCCCCCCATGCCTAAGAATATGCCCTACTAATCTGTCTCTCCTACGCTGTAACACTCTCCAGATACTTCTCTTCTCCCCTACTAACTCTAGTACAGCTTCATTTGTTACTTTATCTTCCCAACCAATCCTCATCATCCTCCTATAACACCACATTTCAAGTGCTTCTAATCTACGCTTCTCTTCCTTTCCTATAGTCCACGCCTCACACCCGTACAGTGCTACACTCCAAACATATACCTTTAGTAATCTTTTTCTAATACCCAAGTCAATATTTGATCTTAAAATCTGTTCTTTTTCTACGAATGCCTTCCTACCCTGTGCTATCCTACACTTTATATCTACCTTGCTTCGATTATCTTTTGTGATTCTACTGCCTAAATAACAAAAATCTGACACTTCTTCGATTCTATTATCTCCTATTGAGATCCTCATTTTTCTACTGCATTCCTTTTTGTCACACCTCATCACTTTAGTTTTACCTATATTTATTTTCATGTTAAAATCCCTAGTCAATACTGCCTGCATACCATTCAATACCCTTTCTAAATTCTTTTCGCTTTCTTCCAATATAGCTATATCGTCGGCGAATCTCAGCATATATATTTTCTCTCCCTGTACATTCACACCTACACTATACTCTTCTTTTACTTTGTTTATTGCATCTTCTATATATAGATTAAATAATAACGGTGAGAGTGTACATCCCTGCCGAACTCCCTTCCCTATTTTTGCTACCTCTTCTTCCCCCTCAATTCTAACTAAGGCAGTTTGGTGTTTATATAAATTAAAAATTATTCTCCTATCCTTATAATCTATACCCGTTTCTTTTAAAATTCTAAACATTATGTCCCAATCTACATTATCAAATGCCTTTTCTAAGTCTACAAAAGCTATGCAAGTTACCTTTCCTACCCTATTTCTTTTTTTCTACTACCGTTCTTAGTGCTAGAATCGCAATTTCTACTTATAGAAAATTGCAATTTTTCCGTGTAAGAGAGATTATTATTGGACACACGCTACTTTCTTGTTTCTAGATAGCGGCATCACTGACAGAGGGCGCTGTGCTGCATTGAATGGGATCTACGTCGATACTGTCCGCACTAGTTCGGCCGCAATCGGCGCCATGAACGCTGTGGATCCGCTGTCATGACAATTCTATTGACATTTAAAGCGCAGCAGCGCATTTACATGACAGGAGCAAGAACGCTGTTAGCCAACAGTGTGTGAATCCGCTCGCTGCTATTTGTATTTATCTCGGTAGTATTCCACATTAAACAAGCATAAGATATACTTAGTCAGTTCGCTAGTTAGTGAGCATCTAGCGATCAGTCGCGCTCATCATTTATTTAGTTTTGTTCGGTGTTAGTGTTAGTATTGTTTTGCGATTGTTCGACGTAACGTATCGAACCACAAATACCCCGTGAAATAAATCAATTACCGCCGAGATAGATATTGTTTACACAGCGACGTGCTCCAAAGCGACTTCGTTACGCTAGGGCGATCATATTCAGTTCTGTCCGATTGATGAAGTGCCCCCGAATCAATGTTCGCGGCCCTTTAAAAAACAACAACGGGAAGCAGCGTAAATAAACACGCGCTCCACGATGGGGACTAGTCGTCCGGACTGTGCTGTTTATTAAATGGCTTTTCTCGTCTTCATCCGCACCTGCTTTTAAAAAAGATATACGCGCGCGTTTTATCCGACGCAGCTAGAGCAAGAGATTCTTCCTTTATAGGTGAGTTTTGCTTCTGCATTGATCCGCCATAAATATCACGTACATGTTCTCATTTATAAAAGACTGTAATAATACTTCTGGTTGTAAAACCGATCTACAGCAGCCTTATTAGTGTTAATTTATTTTACCGCCCGTTTATTTTGATTTATTTAAATTTTTTTAAGCCTCAATTTATTTTGATGCGATGCACAATTTTGAAAACAATCAATCAACATCGCAATTAATATAGAATATCACCCAAATACCGTAACAAGCATTAAGTAGCTACATTTAGCTCGTTTCAGATTAAATAGAAAAGATAAAAGTGCTGTAGCCGAGCATATTTTTGACTAACTCAGCACATCCTATTCAAATTAATTCACTTAAATTACTTAAAAATTATTCCCAGTTAAATGCTTATGAAGGTATATACATGCATAAATCTAAAGCTAATTTAGCGCATTTCGATTCAGGCCCAATTTAATAAATAACGCGTGTTACAATTGTCTTCAATTGTACTTATACGTGCACCCGATGATCTATTTATTTGAATCAGGTGGAAAAAATGCGTTTATTTTAATTTTATTATAATACGCGTGCGGTTTTAAATATTCATCAGTGATTCGATTGCTGATGGGTTTTTCTTCGCGTTTCTCTTGGGCTTTTGTGTTATCGATGCTTTCGCGGCGCTGAAATGAAAATCTGGAGCATATAAGTCTGATGCGGCTGCCTATATGGAGGGGGGGGGGGGGGGGGGGCAAATGTCCCACAGTCCCACATTCAGTTTGCCATCCCAGTTAGTTAGAGAGTCCGCAATCCTAAAGATTGGTTGGAAACAGCACGCCATGCCGATCTATCCTGAGCTAATCCCTTCATCTCCCTATAGCTATTCATCTCAACGTCTTCAACTATCTGACTCACATACTCCAATCTAGGCCTACCTACCCCTCTCTTTCCCTCCACTCTACCTTCTATGATCAATTGCATAATCCCCCCATGCCTAAGAATATGCCCTACTAATCTGTCTCTCCTACGTTGTAACACTCTCCAAATACTTCTCTTCTCCCCTACTAACTCTAGTACAGCTTCATTTGTTACTTTATCTTCCCAACCAATCCTCATCATCCTCCTATAACACCACATTTCAAGTGCTTCTAATCTACGCTTCTCTTCCTTTCCTATAGTCCACGCCTCACACCCGTACAGTGCTACACTCCAAACATATACCTTCAGTAATCTTTTTCTAATACCCAAGTCAATATTTGATCTTAAAATCTGTTCTTTTTCTACGAATGCCTTCCTACCCTGTGCTATCCTACACTTTATATCTACCTTGCTTCGATTATCTTTTGTGATTCCACTGCCTAAATAACAAAAATCTGACACTTCTTCGATTCTATTATCTCCTATTGTGATCCTCATTTTTCTACTGCATTCCTTTTTGTCACACCTCATCACTTTTAGATCCCATTTAGATCGTTTTTAATGAACTAACAAATTAAAAGAAGAGTGCCAATTTTGTTACTAAATTTTTTTTTGCTTCGTTATCTAATTATGTACCAACCAAATTCGTCCTAGCCAAAAAAAAATCGTACTACGGCAATTTGAAATAATAACGTTCTTTCGATAACCCCGCGTGCATCGTTCGTGCTATTTATTCGTTTATTGCAATTGCGATTTGTTGATTCGTGCAATTTTAATTTCGGTTACGTAAATTTATTGTTGCTTTCTGTTTGCCCGTACAATTTTGCATTCCGTGTTTTTCGTATTGTGCAATTAATTAACAGTAAATTCAATAGACCGATAATTTTGTTGGAATTTACATTTTTTCGAAATTATTTCAATGTTCTTTTTAAATCTACCTCGTGCCTCTCAAAAAAATTACCTGCTGGATCTTTAGGAATTTTAACAAAAATTAAACGAATAAACGGTGAAATAAAAATCATTCGTAATTAAAAAAAAAAAAAAAAAAACGACCTTCGATGGTAAGAAATCGTCATTTTTTTTATCAGTTGCAATTACGGATTAAAAAATCGTAAATTTGCCCCCAAAAAGAAAACAATTTTCACTTACGTCCTCTTGTCTTCTTGTCAAACGATGTCATTTTTATTGACAGAACCACTCGAACCGATCAAACAACAAAGAGTAAATAAATTATTATTCTTTTTCGATTCGTGGACTTCGTTATTTGTCCAAATCAAATCACATTGCGGTGTCATATCAGTTTGAACACGTGAAATAATTGTGTCCTTTCTCTTCCATCGAGTTTCTTTTATACATGTTTAAGCACTTCTTCTGCATTTTTTAGAATCTACCTCTTTCGCAATACACAATACAACGAGTTAATTACAAAAATTTCGACTTTTTTGATTTTTTTTTTCAAAAGATGCTTCTTAATATTCTTGTAGGTGCTATTTGTTCTTCGATGGTTTATTCCCACCGCAATTTAAAGTCACATTCCAAGAATGGGGGAACTAACATTCCATCTATTATCTGTTTGTTCTTCACACTTTTTTGTGTGTATTTCTTTCGAATCCTCTGCACATATCGAACAACAGGCTACATTAAACTGTTCTTCCTAGAAAAATTTGAAGACTCCACATGCCATTTTACAAACCCAATCAATTCGGAATCGTCCCCTCGCCAAAGGGGGGACGAATTAAATTTATTTATAAAAAAAACTTATTTTCTAACGAATAGAACTTTTTTTTGGGGGGCAAGATTCCTTGTAAATTCCCACAAGTGCGCCTATGGTAGAAGAAAATTCTAATATGATACATCCTCAATAAGATTAAGTACCATATATATTTGCAATCGTTCTTCCAGACTCCATAATTTAATAACCTCGTTATAGAGCAGAATAGAGTCGTTAAGTTATTAATTTTTTAACTGAAAATTATTGCCAAATTACCGTACTATAATCTACTGCAAGTGTCTTTAAAAAAATTCCATCGTCGCGATATAAAACTATATTTTAAAATTTGTTTGCATCACTTCGTTTGATATTTTTTTACGTCTCGTATTTTCTCGTATTCAATTACTTAAAATTAAAATAAATATATATCATCCATAAAAGCGTTTAATTGTTTTTCCAAAAAATAAAAATTGCTTCTAAAAAATCGCAAACTTTCCAAATTTTGCATTAAATTTTATCACTTCTATTTCGGCCAAAATCTTTCACATCCTCCAATTTATCGAAGACTTACATCGATATATGCAATTTATAACTGACGTACATTTCGCCTAATCGATTGCAAGGTAGATACGGCCCTGGAATTTAAGTAACGGCCAACGGAACCGTGCAAATCGCAATTGCAATATGCATCACTTGACTGTCGAGTTCTCTTCTAATTATACTGTTGTCTTCGGCAATTTAACAGTGGCTGAAGACTGTACATTAGCAGATGCACTTCTTTGAAGATCTGTAGAAATTCAGTGGGTCTAATGAGCGTAAAGCTCGGGTCAAGAATCTTTAAATAAATCACCGATACTGTGTGTTCTGTTCGACGACTAAATTGGGTAATAATTTTATTTTTATTGCCGTTTTGAATTGTAGAGATATTTTTGCTCAAGAAATTTTGGCTTAGACATTTTTTGTTTGAATATTTAGTTTGGAACCTTTGAATTGTCAAAATCTAAATGATTTTTCTGAAGAAATAGATTTTTTTCGATCGGATTTTCGATTGTCTAGAAAATTGCTGCGGATGATTTGAAAAGGAATTGAATCGAATCGTAAATTGATTTTTTTTTAGCAATTCTCGTGTCAATTTATAAATGTAATCGTCAAATCGTATTTGAATTTTATTTACCTGAAATTCGTGTAAATTCAAATATTGTCCCTTCGTTCACATAAACGTTCAAAATTAGATCATTTTTCGATTTTGCCGCCATAAAATTTCAATTCTTTCACGTACAATTTAATTTTTAAATAATTCTCAGCAACATAACAATTTTAAACAATTTACAAAAAAAAATCAACCTTGAATTGGCACTTAAATAATCAACATTTATTTTCATAACGTAATTTTAATAATTAATTGACGTGTGATTATAATTCTACGTCAAATTATTTTTTTTATCAAATTTGAATGACTTGAATCTTTAATAAAAAAAGCAACAATATTCTACTAAGATATTTTTGCTTAAATATCTATTTGCCAACTTATGCAAGGTTCATATGCGTCGCTCAAAAAAATTTGGCCGAAATACAAATAACGAGTAACAAATTAAATGCCCTGAAGATTTAAAAATCAAATCTTCACGCCTAAATATTTTTTTTATATAAATTTTTACACTTGATAATTTTCTACATTTTCAAGGCAATACAATTTTCTATATTCAGGGGCCATTTTTTTTCATAGAGTTGAGTTTATTGCATTCCGATCTCTCGACAGTTTATTTTCGAATGTGATTGTGATTGCTCTAAGCGATGGATGCAATTTCCTGTCGTAATTGAAAATTATATCCCGTCTGGAATATTGTATATGAACCCTGATTTCATCGTGCTTAATCTCCAAAAGTTACCCAAGCCCGAAGTTAATCCTC
This sequence comes from Leptodirus hochenwartii, assembly GCA_947310635.1. Lineage (NCBI taxonomy): Eukaryota > Metazoa > Arthropoda > Insecta > Coleoptera > Leiodidae > Leptodirus > Leptodirus hochenwartii. Next base: position 985,709 of record OX371183.1, on the reverse strand, counting down.
CATTTATATATGTATATAACACATCTGAAGAACCATCGAGATATTTGAGCCGCACAAAATGCATTCGAAATTGAAATTATCATATAAAAATAGAAGTAGGAAAAAAAATATATTTTTTTATATATTAGGAAAAATTAATGTGACACTTATAATAGCAGAAAATTTTTTTTTACCTAAAAATTAGTCGAAAAAAAACCCGTACATTTTGTAAATATATTTTACATAGTTTGGTATTAATTACAAAAATATTAAACAAAATTAATAATTTGATACATATCTTACGAAATTGGAACACCCATATATAGTTTAAAACAAATTTTAAATTATAACTCTGAATTTTATAGTAGAATTTAAAAGATTCAAATTTACATCTGTATTAATTAATTATCCTGTTTAATTTATTAAAAAAAATAATAATTCGTTTTTTTTTAATGAAAAAAATTGTACTATTTTGGCTGAAATTAGGCGGGATAGTAAAGGAAAATTGATATAGGCAACTAAAATGGCACAATAAAAGTCAACGGTCGTTCTAAAATTATTATATGCCGTATATAGTGGAGTTTTATACTTGATAAAATATTAAATTGATAAATATTAAAAAATTAAACATCGCAAGTCTATTTTAAGGATCTAATTTAGTATCTTTAGGCAATTTCTTTAACAATTACAAATTTGGCAACCTTAGCACCCCCCTTCCGAGTAGGCAACTTAATATACGCTGCTGTATCGCGTCTAACGCGCATTAAATTATTCCTGCCGCATATATCTGTCAGAATCGCAACAAGTAAATATTTTTACATCGATTAATTAATTAATCCAATTCGAAAATTGAATATTTTCGACATTAGTACGTCAGACAAGTTTCGATATTTAAATGTTATCGACGTGAATACGTCAGATAAGATTCGATATTTAAGTATTATCCACATAAATACGTCAGACAAGATTCGATATTTAAATATATTTTTTATATTTTTAATTTTTCCAACAAAAAAACACTAAATATTCGTCAAATTTAATTGCAGCAAATAATAAAAATATATGGTGATTATTGGTTAAAATAAATTGTTGAGTAAACTTTGGAAATTGGACTATAAAAAATCACATCTGGACAGTTGACGTATTAATGTCGGAAATATTTAAATATCGAATCTTGTCTCATGTACTAATGTCGGAAATATTTAAATATGAAATCTTGTCTGACGCACTAATGTCGAAAATATTTAAATTTCGAATTAGATCGTATTAACGCGGTCGTTCGAATTATATAATCCCGAACACGCTTGAATATTAATTTGTATATAATTACATTTGAGTGCAAGTCGTGAATTTAGTGCAGCGACAAATGTAATTGTGGTTTTGTTGGTAGTAACAACAACAGACGTTCTGTAGGTTAATTTCGGGCTTGAACAGCAACGGTTTACTGCAGTGTAGTTGAAAATTTGCATTTCAGACACGGAGGCAATCATTTTCCATATAGCTCGCATTAAACTGCACTATTATATTATTTTAGGTCGGTATTTTTAAACTGGGATATCTGGGTCAGTCCCTATAGCGAACTGAAGTTGATATTTCAAACTTTCAAGTAGTGTCATGAAAAAAGGTTATAAAAGAAGCCTTTGTCGTTTTTTTTTTTAATAATAAATCAGACAAAAAAATCTTATGCCAGAAACAACAACGGTGATGAAAGTGTATTTAATAGGTTTTCATTTGATAAATAAAAAAACGTAAAGATGAAATTCATTTTGAACAATTTTATCAATTCAAATTTCGATGGTTTAACACCAATAATTAACGTAGCTCAGCGCAGAATAAAAAAAAATAAAAAATTTCACTTTGACCGCCTTGTATATATCATTCATTCATATCAGTCTAACTATTATACTATTTTACGTTATTAAATTGTTTAGAAATCAGGAAACTTTATCCACTCGTAGATAACACACGAGCTTTACTCATGACGGGCAAATTTGTAAATAATTTTTGCACAACTGATTAGGAATTTGGAAATTGCGGATTTGTTTGGAAGTTTTTGCGAATTCTAACGAAAACAATTTTTTTTTTGTAGTCTTTGTTATGTCAATTTAAATGATTCAAAATAGTACATGACAGGGATTAAAAAATAACTTCTTCATCAATAAATTTTACATTTCAAAAATTAATTAAATAAACACGTAAATTTAAAATTTCCAACGAAATTATTGAAAAATCACAATTTACCATTCTTCTAATAGATATTTAATTTAAAAAAATATATATCTTGATTGATTGATAGATATTTGAGTTGCGAATTTATTTCGCGCTTTTAGGCGTTTATTTATATATTTTTATAATAATGAATTCGTTCAATATTTTCTTAATTTAGCTCTAGAATGCTTCGCTGACTCATCACCGATATTTGTTTTGTGGAAATTGCGGAAAATGTTGCCGATCGAAATATTAATAGCAGAATTAGCGAGAGTAGTCAATACTTTGCGGGATTATTCACCAAAAAACGTGCGAGGGTGTTTTATATTTAGCCTAGGTCGTCTAAAAAAAAATAAGACGATTCATATGTGCCATTTTATTTGATCAAATCAACTTTTTTTTTGGTTTGTCGCCCAATATAAATTAATAATTGGAATATCTCCCGAAATTGTGCGATTTGTAATTTACGAGTATATAAAAATTATATCTAGAAATCGTCAAAGTTTTTCCAACAAAAAAAAATGTTTTCGTTCGCATGTAAATGAACCTTTACATACAGCATGTTCCGTTTCGTGTTCTTACATAAATATTGGATGCTGATTTCCGCGGAGATTTTCAGACGTGGATACATTCTCGGATTGAATGAATGAAAATGCGTCACGAGACCGAACATTCCGCATTATTTCGCCGCGAAAATCGGAAAATCAAACATGCAAAATTCGCCTGCCAATCTTTATGCGAATTTAAAATTTATGTTGTCTATAATTTCAATCTCCTTAGAAAATCGTTGTAGATCTTTATAGAAAATGTTTCGAAAGGAGTAGTAATTTTTTAATAGAAAATTTGGAATAGATTAGAGTTGGTAAAAATGCGAATATTTTGACTATATTCGACAATTTTTTAATATAAATAAATAAATTTAGTAGGTTTTAATGTAAAAAAAATATTAGGTAGCACCCTGTTTAAGTTCTAGTTGTACTAATTCCCATTTGACATTTATATGTAAACAAAATAGTGTCAAAAAAAAATATCATGATTTTTACCGTACGATACTTTTGACAACGTCAAACTGACGTTCCTAAAGTCGAAATAGCATACCAAAATTTAAATAAATCTATTTTCTATTCTCTGTCTGCAATATTTTCTGCAATTAACTAATAATTTGTATGCTACGTATATGAAGTTGCCTACTCTCGAGGGCCATTAAGGTTGCCAAATTTTTATTGTATCAAAGAACTAACTGACTAATGTTTTTAACGCATACTATTACGAGTATTTTTTTTATTAATTTAATATTTTCTCGAGTATATAACTAGAATATATAAGCCAATTTAATAATTTTTAGGACAATCTTAAAATTTTCTTGTGCAGTTTTAGTTGCCTATATTTACTATTTATTTTCTTTCCCTATCCGAAGTCAGAATTATGACGTACGTTTTTTTAATGACTTTCGTACGTATACAATTGAAACCTTGGCACTGACAGTCAAAACTAGGCCACACAATATACAGTAAAATTATTAGTTATAAATATCAAATTCCAAATAAATATTAAATTCCGCAAGTAAGTAAATAGATACTTTAAAAATCGATATGAAATAAAACCGATCATTTCACCATATTTTACAAATCGATATTTTCCCATGTAATTAAAGCTAGCCGAAGATAAAATTGTTACGAACATTAAAATTGCATTCCCAGTATATGATGTAATAAAAAAAATCGTCACTGAGTGTTTTCACAATACCTCCTATCTGCTTTAAACTTTCAATGAGTCGAGAGATTTTCTGAACATGCACAATAAACTTAAGAATCAGTCAAGACATCTGATTTTTCGAATTTTTGTAAGATAGGAGGTATTGTCACATCTCTGACGATATATAGACGTAATATAGCATAGATAGCTCTGTAATTAAATTAGCGCTCTAGTAATAATATTTCGATTAACTATTTATTATTAGCACAAGGATACGATTCCATCTATTGAATTTAACGTGGGCTAATGAAAGGAAACGAAACAGATTTTTTCGTCTAAGAATAGTTTAGCTTCAGTTGGGAATTGAGTAGGTTTATTAAGGCATACCCTCTTGTATATAGTTTCTGTTTCTAATTTAAACATTCCCGGCCGGAAATGCATATAAATACTGTCTATATCACATGGTGTGGAAGAAATGTAGAAATAAATTATAGTTATATTTTAAATATTTTATTTTATATTTTATAGTTATATAATAAATTTGAATTTATTCGTAGGAAGAAGTGACTTATTTAAAATCTTCTGCCAAATTTTTTTTGTAATGGTTAATATCTAACTCGACTTTGTAGAGATTATTATATTGTAAATTTTTAAGAAATGTATATATTTTTCTTTAATTCATAAATAGTTTATTTCGTGCGTTTTTATTGAATTTTTTTTTTTGGTGCAGCGTACCATGCATCATAGAGCATTTAACATTGGCGGCGGTGCAGGGGCGGCTTTAGGGGGGCATGGTAAACCGAGCAGCCCCGCAGGCCAAAATTCCACATCGCATCTGCATAATAAAAACCATCACGGTGGCGGAGGATCTCTTGCATTCCGACAAACTGGCGTTTACGACGGCAAAATAGGTAAAAAAAAAAGAATTTTTACTTAAATTTTTTTTTTGTGTATTTTAATTTTAAATAATTAGAAATTGAAGAGGTTTAGTCGTTGAGAATTACACTAATACAGGCCTGCACAACGCTGACGTTGGAAAAAATCGATGATTACCTCACGGGGATTTTTTTTTTTAGTATTTTATATTCGAAACTGCTACGAATAAAAATCCGAAGCAATTTAAAATTTGTCAATTTCTGTTCTTTTCGCAGCTGGTTTGTATGATCTCGAGGAGACTCTTGGCCGTGGCCATTTCGCTGTTGTGAAGTTAGCGAGGCATGTCTTCACCGGTGAAAAGGTCGCTGTCAAAGTGATCGACAAGAGTAAATTGGACGACGTATCCAAAACGCATCTTTTTCAAGAAGTGAGTTAAATAAACTGTCTTTAAAAAAGCGATTTTTATAGTTTTATATTGAAAATATTCAGTCGTGAGTCAGTTTGCTGTTTGTTATCAATTTATTAGTCACAATTCATTGAATAATATTTACCACAACGATAAGAATAAGAACAATTCTCCTCTGACTAATATTTGCTGATTTTTTCTACGAATGGCAAAAGTTTTGTTATTAAAAATTATATTTAATTTTGCAGAATACACGTTTTTTAACATATTTTCTAATAATCAATTAATAAATCAATTTTTCGACTACTTATTTTTTAAAAAAAGCAAGGATTTTTGTTGATTAATTAATTGGTTTTACATAAATATTTTTGATTAATTTTAAACTGAAATTGTGTAGTTAATTACTTAAAATTTATTGAAGATTAAGTAGTTTAATTTGGAAAGCGTTTGTCACACAAGAATCTGTCGCTTTTGTTTTGTTAATTCTAATCTAGCCTCGATTTAGAAATCGATCTCTGTTCAGCTGATGATTAAAATATTTAGATTATCAGCAGTTCCATCCACACTCGCGTCTATCTGGGGCCCCAAAAAATCCATTCATGAAAAATAAATGTGGATTCGTGTAAAAAAAAACAATAAAACGTACTTGTACTTTATAAAATCACCCTGTAATATTACAAGGTATAGCAAACACATTTTTTTTTATAAAAATTGATTGTTCACCCTTTTTTTTCAGAAATTTCAGTATCTAGAAAAGAAGTAAAAAAACCGTTCAAATTTTTTTAAAATAATTTACATTTTCAAATATTCTTTTTTTTGTAGTTTAAAAAATGTACGACTCATATTCGTAAATAAATTATAAATCTACATTTAAATTCGTAAAATGAACTTTGATCATTTTACAGCCATTTTAAAAGCGTGTAGGATTTTGAATTAATTCCATTTTTAAATTGCTTAATTTACAGCACCTGCTTCATTCATACAGGCTTATTGTCCATCCATACATCCCGCGTGCGGCAATATAATTACCAAAAAAAGATGAGCGAGCATCGTTAAAAAAAACCACACAATTACGAATTGAAATTGAAGCGCCAAACTCAATTCTTCCGTCATGTAATTGCAGAACAATTTGTTCTTCAAACTGCTGCACGTTCAATGTTAAACGCCATTCTTTCTCTATCGGATGGAAATTACGACCTGTATTCCAAGAATGGGATATCTACCTACATTGCCATTCGATTTATACTGCGATCTGTTGAGTGATTTCAATACCGTAAATCGTTGGCGAAAGAGCTGCCCACGTGCTTCTTCGCCGAGCAGTAATTTGCGATTACTGTTAATTAATCCGTCCATCGATATAACGATGCTTAGCTCTTTAAGCGGTAGTTGCTATTGAACTCGGACGTGAATACGGAAATAATCCGATAATGTGATTAGTTACCTGCCGCTGTATCTAAATTGGGTACTTTGCGTGGAATTGCGATATTCGCGGCGCGCTTTTATAGATGTGGTAACGTTGTTTCATGCCCCCGCAGTGTTTTGCGTATCGGTGGTTATAGTTTTTTTTTGCTTTGCTTATTATATTAGCAATCATCAATTTCACTTTTTACAGATGGTAATTGAATTAGTAACTAATTAAATAGTATTGGTTTATTTTGAGATATGTTCCGAATATGTTTGCTGGTCAAACAAAATGTCTAGTTTAAAAATCGAAGTAGTACCTTATGTAGTATTTGCTATTTTGAAATATTTGTCCGAATTGAAAATTAACGATATTTTTAATTAATCGTTTTTTATATTTTGCTATATTTTTTTTATAAAGAGGTGTTCCACTCTTTTTTTTGATTCATTTTATTTCTAATACATCTGCCTTAAAAATAAAATACCAAATTAAAAAATTTAAGAGGTACCCATTTTTGCTATTCGCACTGAAAGTTCATTTTCCAAAAAATGAAGTTTTCTTAAAGCGAGTGTCTATTTTTCGCGATAACTTTTTTATAAAAAGGTGTTCCACTCTAATTTTTGATTTAATTCATTTCTAATATATCTGCCTTAAAAACAAAATACTTAATTAAAAAATTTAAGAGGTACCCATTTTTGCTAATCGCGTTCAAAGTTAATTTTTTATTTTCTCACAATATTTTTCTTTTTTTTAAGTTCTACTAATTGCTATCATAAAACCAATTAAATTACTCCTGCTATTGGTATATAGCCATGTTCTGTAACTTCTATATATTCCGACAGACATCAGCATTTGTCCAAAATCGAAGCCACGAGCGAGCGATCGTCATTGCAGCTTAATTAAATCAGTGTCGGAGACTTTATATTTTATTAGATAAATCAATTTCCCTCCACTTTGAGTTACCATAAAACCCGATACACCACGATTTAACGAACATAAATAACATACAGGGGGTTGCATATTTCAACGTAAATTATTAAATACCCTAAATATAAAAAATCGTCTGCGAAACTAAATAATGTCTTGCAAATTCAACTGGTTAAATTTATTAAACCAATTTTTTTTTAAAGAAAATTTGTTTTAAATTATGACGTGTTTTTGTCATGAAGGTACGTTGCATGAAGTTGGTTCAACATCCCAACGTTGTTCGCTTATATGAAGTCATAGATACAGCGACGAAGTTGTATCTTATATTGGAATTAGGCGACGGCGGTGATCTCTACGATTACATCATGCGTCACGACGCTGGATTATCAGAACAAGTTGCCAGAGATTATTTTCGACAGGTAAATATTTCGTGGATAATTTATCTTTGTTGCATCGTTTGAAATGTTTATTTCCCATCAAAATCACTTCATCATAAAATAATGTTCCAATTTTCATTTGAAAAAAAAAAATGAAAATTCCAAATTACATTTCAAATTGAAACGTTTTTAGATTGTTCGAGCTATAACGTATTGCCACCAACTGCACGTTGTCCATCGAGATCTGAAGCCGGAAAATGTAGTCTTCTTTCAAAAGCAAGGCGTTGTTAAACTAACGGATTTCGGTTTTAGCAATAAATTCTGTCCAGGACAGAAATTAGAAACGTCCTGTGGCAGTTTAGCGTACTCAGCACCTGAAATTTTATTGGGCGATTCTTATGACGCTCCTGCAGTTGGTAAGTGTCTCATTTTCAACGCAAAAGTTTTGTATTTTTATGAATTATTAAAGACGTTGCTTTAGACAATGACTAGTGTGGTAAAGTTTCGTATATTCTTTTAGATGTTTGGTCTTTGGGTGTGATTTTGTATATGTTAGTCTGTGGACAAGCTCCTTTTCAGGAGGCGAATGATTCGGAAACTCTGACGATGATTATGGACTGTAAATATACAGTCCCGGATCATATTACTAAAGACTGCAAAGAGTAAGTTAAATTAGTGGCTATATATCGTCTTTTGATCAAGAAAAAAATTCAATTTTTAGTCTTATTGCTCGTATGCTCGTTAGAACGCCCGAAAAACGCGCAACTTTAGGCGAAATTTCGACGCACCCTTGGCTGGGAACAAGCAAAAAAGAATCTCTCGGTTCGGAAATATTTCCTTTAGTCTCGCGAGAGCAACTCATCGACGACGATCACAATTTAATCGTTCAAAAAATTGTTAATGGAAATATCGCTAGCAAAGAAGAAATTCAAGAGTGAGTCCATGTTATAGCATCGTGTTACATTAAAAATATATAAAATCATATTTTCGCGGGATTTTTTAGGTGCTTAGATAAGAACGAATATAATCACATAACAGCGACGTATTATCTTCTGGCCGAACGTAAGTTGCGCGCGAAACGGCAGGAGGCGGCGAACAAAGGTAAACGTCCCGAAAACCTTCCCGTCACGCAAAAGAACCTCACGGTGTCCCAGGACAACTCGCACAGCCAGCAACCCTGTTTACTCACCGTTCCTAGGACGCCCGGGGACGTTCCACAAGTACGCGATGCCAATTTCACCAAGCGATTTTCTAAATAATCGTTGCTATTTTCTATCGTAGCGTTCGCGAAAATGCTCTATTGTCCAGGAGGACGAAGAGGAGGAAGATATGGCAGGCTCGTGTCGCGAAGAACTGGCCGGTGCGCATGGGTCGCTCAATCGGCGTGGTTCGCGATCGGAAGGTCGCCTAAATTTGGCGTTACAAGAGCGAATCGTCGAGGAACGATTTAAATTGGAAGAGTGCAACAAATCACCGAAGCTGTTGAATGTGTTGGACAGACCGCGCACATCACAGGTGCGCTCGAAAAAAATTACCATTATCGGCGTAAATATCTTTGATTTCTAAATAAGTTGTAGATTTTGCCGTTATGTTGTGATATTCTATGTTAAGAAGAGAAATAAAAATACAATGTTTTTATATCGAAGTTAAAACAAGGATTTATTCGACTATAATTTCGCTTATTAAGCATTATCGAGAAATGAAAACGAATTATAGAAAACAATTACAGCAAAATTACAGCAAAAAAAAATTTATATATAAAAAATCTACCTACAGATAATATCGAATAATGGGGAGGAGATTTGGTCTAATTGGTCATTGAGTAAATTATAATTAGCGTTTTTACGGTGTTTGTGAATTCCTAGCGATTCGAGCAAATTTTATTTATGACAATGATAATGCATATTAAAAGCGAAATTATAGTTGAATAAATCGTCGTTTTTAACCGCGATAAAAAACATTGTATTTTCATTACTCTTCCCTCTTCGATTTCATGTAGGTAACTCCACCGAAAGTAATCATCACCCAGAATCACCAACAGAAGTCGGCTGTAAAGCACCGCCTGGGCAAGAGTGTAAGTATCCCCGAATCGCAGCTGGACCTGGACCATATGGAGCTGGTAATCCAGCAGCAACGGCAACAAGAACACGCTCCGGCTGCAACTAAAGTTTTGGTAGACGCTGCTACCGTTTGTTTGCCATTGGGGAAGAGTAATGGACAAGCGCCTAATGGTGGGGAACCTGCTGGCCGGGATGGCGCTGATAGTGTGCTGGGGCGGAGTTGGAAGACTATGCCCGCACCTGCGTCACCCGCCAGAATGGGCGTGGGCAAAAATGGTGCGTCATTTGTTCAATGTTTAGATATAATAATAATAATAGCAACAATAATAATAATAATAATAGCAACAATGATAATAATTATAATAATAACAGCAAAAAAATAATAATAATAGCAACAATAATGAAAATAATAATAATAACTGCCTTTATTAATTCTAAAGAAAAAAATGATACAGTGAATGTTTTAAATGGCGTAGTTTAGATACATGCTGCTTTTCAACTTAACCATATATTTTTGGTATGATTTGGCGGATTTGGTATGATTGAATTCATTGACCCGATTGTCTTTTGACAGACGCCCTGCTAACAACTGATACAATATCCGAAGAAGATTCATCCACATCAACGCCGACACATCATGCGCGCCCGCGCACCTATATTAGCAACAGCAACCATCATCGCCCGCAGCAGCACGCGGCGCCCTCTAGCAGCGGCACGCAGATACACGCGAGTGGCAGCGCCACATCGAATAGGGCGGCGTACGAACAACGCCGCGCCAAATTCCACACGAAACATCGCACGGCCAGTTGCAGTTCGAGCGATGCGAGCGATGATGACAGCGAAGGGCGCAAGAAACGCGGTGGGCACACGGTTAAGGGCGGCGTTAATGGCAGCGGTGATTTGGGCGGTGGTGGTGGTGGGGAGCTTATGTTGGAAGGAGCGAAACCGTTGCAGGGTGAGTTGTGGAAGAAGAAAAAAAAACATGTTTGAAAATGAATTTATTAGCGCAAGAGAGCGAAAAATATCGGAAAATCGATCACTTTCGAAGAAAACAAGCGTTTTTTATTACATTTTCATATTGTCAGGATTTTTTCATGAAAATAATAATTTTGAATTGTGAAAATAAAATTATTAACGCCATAGGGCTAAAAATAACTTAAATTAAAATTATTCTTAAGATATTGCTTCATATTCTTAACATTGTCAAATATATTAACAATTTTAACGACTTGTCTGTACATAAAAAATGTAGCTATATATATTTTTTAAATAATCCATTTCAACAAAAAATTTGAAGGATGATTATATACATAGAAAAAGATATACAGTCAGATTTTCACAGAGACCTCTAATTTGATTTGAAATTTCATTCTATGTGATATTTCTTTGGAGGTCTCACAAATTATATTTCTGAAAATATAATAGAAATAGTACGAACCTGATAATGTTCTTAGTATTTAGGATTATAGATCTAGAACATTTAATCTTGTTTATTTTTTTGGTGTAACATTTTAATATGTACCGAGAGACATTTATTTAGGTCGTCGGGATTCGCATGACGATAGCAGCGATTCGCAGGAGCCGGGAACTGGAACTGGCGCCACCGGTATAAGTAATACGTCCAGCACGAATCACGGGGGAAGAGAAACGAACAGTAAGACGTCGAATACAAACGGAAGTTCCGGTAGTGGGGGCAGTAATAGCGGCGGTGGCAGAAAGAATACAAGTAAGTTGTTAGAAATGTCCGCGTTGAATTTGGGTAATTAAAAAGTTATTAATATAAATTATTTATGTATAAATAAGTTTTCTGCAAATCCTTTTTCATTTCTCGATAAAGCTCAATAAGCGAAACTATAGTCGAATAAATCCTCGTTTTTAACTGGAATTTAAAAAACATTGTAATTTCATTTCTCTTCCTAATAATGTTTTTTTTTGTACGCTATGTGCTTATAATTATTGTCGAATTATCTATATATAAAATTGTGTAAATTATTTGATTTCCTTACACACTTGTATGTATAATTTGCTTGCAGTTAATAAATGATCTTATTTTATCATAATATCGTTCCGCTGCAGGTGGCTCGAACACGATGCTCGGCCGTCGCCATAAAGCGTCGCGACGACGCAGCGGCGAAACGACGCGTCTACGCGAAAGCCAAAGCCTCAATCGCATCACCGAAGTCCAAGAGGACTCTACAATAACCTCAACAACAACGTGCAATGCAAAACCACAAAACACCACCACAATGGAACAACAACAATCGCTTGTTATTAGCACGCAACTGTCCGCCAGCCAAGGCGCCCATCTGGCGCCAAAAGTCAAGGGCTTGGGTGTGCGTCTGCTGCAGGCCGCCGGTTTGAATATGGCGGCCACCGTTGGACTGAAGAACGTGGATAGTTGCCGGCGAACATGTTCGGTGCATCACATGATCGAGGAGGTGGGAATTGCGCCGGTTGGGATGACGGGGAGTCTTAGTAGCCCGGGGGAGGTGGGCAGGGATTTGATTGGCGACCTGGGGAAGGTTGTACACTGCTCGAGAAGGGACATGGGCAGACACGGCGCTGAGATTTGCGATGTTGATGTTAAACGGGTGAGTTGTGCTGATTGTTTTGTTTGTAGAAGTTATATTAATCAATTTTTCCATTTGAGCGAAGTTTTAGCTGTGTACAGGTAAGCCCCGTATAACACGGTCGTTCGATTAGTAAAAAATGCCTTGCTATGTGAATTCGTGCTATACGAAACGTATATCTAGTACAAAAAATTTCCAAAGTTTGAAAAAACAAACTCAATATTTTCATTTTATATGTAAAAAATATTTGATTATTGAAACAATGACGAAATTAAAAGCGTTACATATTAATATTACATAAGGTTTTCTCTTTTCATCACTATCTAATCATTGTTAAGCGAGAATGTTTCCGTATTGGCGTAAAATCCTCATCTTCGAACGTTTTTATTCTTTACAAGTATTTATATAGTAAAGAGAAGAAAACGTAGAAAGTCTATTTAATAATTCACGCCCAGAACAGTTCTAATAAAATAACTTAAAATTCTAATAAACTCTAGAGTTCGGTAGAAACACCTGACATGACATATATTTTTTAATTATCACTACGGTGTGAAATAATAGTATAGAATATCGCCCAAATACAGAGGTATTTTATTTAGTTTTTATCTCGTGCTACTGAAGATGGGGGCATAGCCTTCATCTAGCTACTTAATGCTTGTTACGGTATTTGGGTGATTTTCTATATTCATATTTAACACCGTAGTGATAATTTAAAAAAATGTATTTGTTTGTTATCTAGGATCACCTTTAAAAAGAATAGAAATATTTCTTTTTTCTGTATAGCTAAGTCTATTGCGCTTACAAAAACCAAACTTCTCGAAGCGTGTTAGAACGAAACTGTATTCGTGTTATACGGGGCTCGCCTGTACAAATAATCACAAAATTGAAGAGAAACAGTACTTTTCCTTGCAGCAAACCACCTTCGACTCCTCTCCGTCCACAATCACCCCCCACTCAATACAACACAATACAACACCCCAAACAAACAACTCCAGCTCGGGCAAAAAACTGCGCCTCGGTAACCTGGGCAAATACCTTCAATTGCACAAGCGATTCTTCATTCCGTTGCCCGCGTTCCTCACACACCACAAGACGGCAGCACCCAAACCTCCCACGGCCTCGTCGAAAATGTCATCTCCGCGCCTGTACAAGGCCAGAAGTTGCGGCAGTCTCTCGCATAACAAAATCCAACGAGATGGCGATTCATTACATTCGACCACAGGTGAAATGAACTCATTTGGTTTTTTGATTAATAAAAAATATATTTAACTGTGTTTTTTGAGGGATTTTTTGATCAATTTCTTGGATTAAAAAATAATCTAAAAACTTCAAATTTCTTTCTTTTAAAAAGACATTGGTGCAATAAGATTGCGGCCACGCGCCGTGAGTGTGGTGCGCTGCTGTTGCGACATCAACCAGAATGACGATAATGGTGGCGCGGGCAAGATGGCGGCCGCCATGTTGGTGAACGAGATGTGCGTTCACCTTGGCCAGGCGTCCAAGTGCAGCTTCTGTTGACGGTAGGCCCGGGAAAAAGCGCGACGCAGGTGCGTAGAGAATATAAAACGGATCGTTGTTGTATAAAAAAAATGACAGGTCGTCGAGGTCGAATTTGTTGGTTGTTTGGTGAAGGGGGTTGTTGTTAAGTAAGGGGGTGGTTTGTTTTGGTGTGAAAAGAAAAGAGCGTCGTTGAAGATGGTTTGTTTTTTACACCTTGAATTGTTTGTTACAAAAAATTAAATATAATACTCATTTTTGCTTATTTTTACAAACAAAAAAAAAGGAAAATATTACAAAAAAAAATAAAAACAAAACCTCTGCATCATCCGTAAACTATATTAGAATAAATAAAACAAAGAATGGCCAAAGTTATTACGGTGCGTATAATATGACAATTACATAAAACATATTAATTAATTAACTAATATACAGCGTAGGCATTTATAGTCTTTATTTGTGGTGCAAAATATAATAAAATATTCTAATTATCCGACGAGGACACTTTATTGTATTGTAACTATATATCTGAAGAAACCTAAAAAAAATCTATTTGTACAGCTCAAAATTTTTATGTACCGTTGAATTTAATGACCAAAGTGTACCAATGTAAGTTTTTAATCTATTTTTTTTTGACAAATAATAAGCTATATACTATATACAGGGTGTTTCGAATATTGAAATTCTTTTTATGCATATTTTTATTAAATGCGTGTATTATGATGTGATTTGTTGGGACATCCGGTATATTTGCGTCGACATTTTTACTAATTGGTAAAATATGAAAATATATCAAATATTATTCAATAATAGTTAAAATATTTTTTAGATGATATTAATTTTATCAAATATAATTTTTACCTGTCTATAAGTGTGTATTTAAATATATTAAAAAAAATTAGGGGATGATATTTATCGAATTTTCACAGCACCGTATTACTAATTTTTTTTTCAATAAAAAAATGCTTTTTTGAGAAATATTAAAAAATTGCAATAAATTAATGCAATAATTTAATTGATCCATTTAATTTTTTTTTTTTTTATAACCGCAGGTCGGGTTATATATGTATTTTTTTAATATTTTAGAAAAATAATAAATACTAATCGATATTTTTAACACTTAAAAAAAGTATTTTGAAACAGCAACTTTATTTTACTCGTAAATTATTTATTACATTTTTAGTGTAATTTATATTAATATTAACTTTCCTAAAAAAAAATTAAATGTGTATGAATTTGGTGAGAAAGGAAGATTTAAAGTTAGGTTTAAAAAAAATATATATATATAAATGCTTATTATTATATAAAAATTAATACTTTTTAAAAGACTGATTAAAAAATGAACCAAATGGCATTTGTCAATTTCTCTTTACTAATTTGTAATCTTATTTTTTATTGATATTAATTAATCCCCCAAAAAATATTCGATAATATTTTAAAGATATTATTATTTAAGTGGCCGGTGCAATATTTTTCAAAATATTTAATTAATAATAAATCGAGCCAAAAATAATTCGCTAACAGATTGATACGGACGAATAACTTGTATAAAAGTATACAAATTCATACATAGGCAACTAATACAGCAGGCTGTTAATTATTCCGCAATTAAAACGTGATATTTGATTTTATAAAAAAAAAAAACAGTTATTAATGGAATAATTGATATCCTGTATAAAATGAACAAACATATTTTAGTTTGTAGAATATTTTAGAAAGCAAAATAATTTATTGCGTGTGTTGTCGAGGAGTAATATTATTAATAATTGTATGTGCTATGCACAATGTATTTTTTTTTATAATCACAGAACAAATATACGTATTTAAATGTAATCGATTCAAAATAACTATATAAAAATATTTAACGCATCTTTAGTAGATAATATTTATATAACTCGTAGGAATATGAACGATTATCTAATTTATTTAAAGATGTTTTCGTATTTATTTATTTACTAGTCGTAAATCATATAAACATTTATATTATGTGTGTTTTTTTAGTATATTTTTGTGTGAAAATAGGATTTTTCTCGTTTAAATAATACATTTTTTGTTTAAAGGCAACGTTTATTCTGTCAAATACGACAGCAATAAACGTTTTTCTAAACATTTTGACACCATTCCAAAAATACATATATTCAATGATTAATTATGAAAATTTAAACTTAAATTAATATAACGATAAATTTAAACTTTCGGATGTAGTTAGTCAATATTTAATTTAAAAAAAATGCAATGTTATTCTAGAGGCAATTTTTTTTTTTAAATAATTAAATCAATATTCTTTTGTGCGACTGTATTTATTCGCTCGTTCATTGGCAGATTCAATGTCAACTAACGTCAACTTTCAATGTCAACTATCTGTCACAGTTTTAAACTCAAAATAATGCGTATATATGTGATTGAGTCTACCGATAAACAGAAGCAGCTATTTATATTATTTATTGTACGTTTATTTTCGTAGGTGAGTTAAATCACTGGTGTTTTTTTAGATGCTAATTATTGATGTCAAGCGGGACTTGTCGTTAGTAATATTGTTGCCATCTATTAACGTACATTTAATACAAAAAATTCGTAAACTAGTGCTCAGTCTTTTAATGACGCAATTTTAGAGAAAAACCGTATTTTAGAATCCGTTTTTAAGTGTGAATGTACGCATCAATTTGTGCACATTATTAAAATAAATAAATATATATATCAGATAATATTTGATGTTAAGCCTCGATTTCTGTGTTTACTAATTATTTTATTTTAGAAATTTTAACGTCAAGACCACGTGGTTTATTCTACAAAATAAAACTGGGTGAGTTTGTAAGATATATTTTATAGTTACATACATTTTGACACACTCACACTTTTAATTCGTAAAATTGTGCGCTATATTAATCGAAATATCTACAAAAATAGTTTTTTTTTCGAAACTATTCTTCATATCACATCAAATTAAGTCCATAATATTTTTATTAATGCAAAACACTTTATTAAAAAAAAATTTTAGGTCCAAATTTATTTTATTTTTTCGCTTATTGTATATGGTCTTTGTACGACCCAAGCGTTAACATTTGCTTGGCCACTGTGATCTGTATATAATAATGCTTTTTTCGAATTTTCCACAAATTCCATAAGGTCTTTTGACATGAAATACGGTTTGCTAATGCCATCGTTTTGTTCACAGTCCTGGCAGAAGCAAAGAAAAATTGTGTCTATAGCCATCTGTGTAAAAATAATTATTTTTTTACAGTTGATTTCACGCGATTTTTGTATAGATGTGTTTTAAGCGTGTTTTAAGGCGTAGGTTGGTGTATTGAGATGGGAAATTTACCTCGTATATGCTTAAAAAACAATGGGCTACAAAATAGGCAAAAATGCCTATTAAAGCCAGTGGTACCCAAATATGCTGAACGCCCTCTTTTCCCTAAAGAATAATTTTATTAAAAAAATAAAATTGGTCATGCCATTTAAAAAAATATATAATAAATTTTGACTTTAGCTACTTTTGAACATAAAAAAGTAGATTTTAATTCGAAAAAAATATTTTGCAAAGCACCTGCAGCATTTTCACTCCAATCAGGACCGTCGCAAGTACAACCAGGACTTTCCCCATTATTAGAACAAAATCCCCAACAGAATTTATAACGGCAACTCTTAACGCATTGTTTGTAAGAATTTTAAACGCTTGTTTTCCAGAAGAACAAAACGATTGCCCATACATTGCTTAAATTTTTTTTAATTATTTGAAAATTTTAAATTATTTAACAAATGATTTGAACCGAAAATTCGATGCTAACCAATTTCAATATAGGCATTTCTATTGATAAATTTAATAATCTTCTCGAAACAATAAAAACAACAAGAGCAGCATTTCAAGACACTCTGAGCCCATTTCGCTTGCGAGCCTTTCAAATATTTTTGCAGAACTGCTAAAATAACTCTTACAAATTGAATTATGGCTATTATTAGCGATCCCAAAGCAACCGATCCCAAATGATATCGCGCTAAATTATAAAACGAGTACAGAATTGGATAACCAATTCTCGAACGATTCCTAAAAATAAAATTCTTTTTTAGACGAAAAACTGGTACGATTTTAAGCAAGAATAGCTAGATACGTTACGGAAAGTTGATATAGGCAACTAAAACAGCACGAATATTATTCAACTGACTTGTATATTCTAGTTATATACTTGATAAAGTATTAAATATTACCAAAAACAATCCATACTTTATAGTAGATCTTAATAGTAGTCTTAAAAAACCCGATACAATATTTATATTGATTTTTTTAAATCGTTTATAATCTGGCAACCTTAGCGCTCGTTTAGTATAGGCAACTTCACGTACGCAACTGTATCGCGGAACATCCATGCGCGCATTCCTATCGAGCTATTCTCAGCTGACAAAAACCAAAAATTAATAACAAACCTCGTGAAGTACCACGTCGCTACAGATCCAGCGATGACCATATATTCGCAGCCGATTATGAACTGAACCATCCATAATCCGGCGAGAAGATTTAGCCAACGGGTTGCCTGCATTGTGTCGTCTTTGATGAAGCGAAACTGATTCGGCGCTACGAAAGTTAATTGGCCCGAACTTTGTATCCATAAACATGCGTAGATCCAAATGGAAATGATCAAACCAATTGCTATAAATGTCTGCAGGAAACGTAATTTTACGGTAAGGCAAAAAAAAAAACGTATTTGGTACGATTCTCGCTGAGAATAGCTGAATAGGTACAATGATTTAGTGCGTGTTCCTTGATACAGTACCGCTTATTAAGTTGCCTACCCTTCAAGGGTATTAAGGTTGCCTACTCTTCAGGGTATTAAGGTTGCCTGACTTTCGATTCATCAAGAAGCTGATTATGGATCCTAGGTCAGGTCTTAAATATCTACTGTTAAGTCTTTGACATATGGATATTTTAAAAATTATACTTAATTTAATATTTTATCAATTATGCAGGGAGAATATTTAAATCAATTGCATCATTTTTAGGGCAACTCTAGGTTTTTAACGTGTAGTTTTAGTTGCCTATATTAATTTTCATATCCCTATCCCCGGCTATTCTGAGCCAGAATCGTACCGAGATAATTTTGATGTAGTATTTTTTTTTTACCACGAGTGGTTCGAATAGCAACAGAGGCATGTCTCCAATAGCTTTACCAGCTTCTTTGAAAAGTTGCACGGTTAGTTTTACTCGTTTGCGAAGCACAATTACGATTAAAATAACGATTGTTGTAACGATCGTGACCACTATTGCCAAAGCTAATAAACTGGATTTTTTTCTACCATCAATGTCCGAAACCATTTCTAAATTCTTTGATTCTATGTCTGTTTTTGAACTTTGATACAGTAGCCTAAAAAAAGAACCATTAAAAATATTTGTTGTAGTTTCTTAAAAAAAAATCGCAACTTTTTGAATTTGTTTCGATTAGAAATATAGGTCAGGTCGGATCAGGTTAGCTCGGGTTAAGTAGGTTTAGGTCGAGTTGACTCGTGTTAATGCATGTTCATCGAAGCCATGTTAACTCAGGTCAAGTCAGGTTTGACCACCGGTCAAATTGACTTTGGTCAACTATCATATTCAACATTTTGAAATACAATAGAAATTTTATTATCTAAAAAAGTATTTTTTTTTTAAATTTTTGACTTACCAACAATATATTGTACCAACAACGGACGCTACAACGACACCAATTAAAACAAGCCAAACAACAATGCCGACAAAGAACCGGAAGAGTATCAAAATAATTATAGAAAACGCTAAAACAAAAATTTATTTTACAAAAACAAAAAACGAATGTTTTGATCGCAAAACGACTTTTCACCTAAAGTAATTAGGCATAAGTAAACTAATTCCATGCTGCATAAATCCAAGTCTTCAGCGGCTTCCTGAAAGAATTGTTTGAAGAAAAGCTTTAATTAGAAAAATATAAGTTAAGCTTCACACAAAAAAAAAATACCTGGAAGAAATTTTTGACTCCTAGTTTCGAGAAAAATGTATTTACATTTTCTATGCCGTTTGTTTTGGCGATGCATCGTTTTAAAAATGCTCTGCTGTGTTCAAATAAAGTTTTTCTTATGTTTTTTTTTTAAATCACAAATAAAACATTTAGTATATATTACAGTTATTTTTCTAAAAAAAAATTCTGAAACTGCCATATACAATGAATTTTTTATATTTTCTTTTTGTTATCTATTTATATTTATTGATATAATATTTATATATAACGTTCTAGATTATGCGATTGATTATAAACGACCGAAATCAATAAAATAGAAAGCTGAAAGCTTTGCATACAATTTATTTTACTTTATATTTTACATTACTAATATTTCTATTTTCTACGATTATTTTTAAAAAATCATTTTTACATCGTTCAAATTTCAATTCTTCTAAAACAATTTTGTTCTCATTTAAACGCAACTAAATATTTTTTGAAAATTAATTTTAAAATTTGTTAACCCTGTATAAACGCCCCCTTCTAAACCTTTATCAAAACAACGTATGAGAGGGCTACATATATACGTCAATAAATAATGACTCGAGAATAATTCATTGAATATTTTAATAAATAATTCTTCAAAGCGAGCAATTTTTTTTTGTTGCCGTTTTAGTTGAAATATTTATGTCACTTACTATCCGTCGTAATTTTCACAAGATTCCACGCAAGTCCGATTGATCCGTAAATGGTCAACATTACGACCACCAGCATTTTTAATCATCAAAAATCTTTAAAAAAATATAGCTCGAAAATGCTAAATACAGCTTAAATTTTTTTTAAGTGGTTTAAAAAGTAAATTAGCAGCGATATTAATTTTTTCAAATATATTAGACATTTCATTATAAAAAAAAAAATTTTTTAATGAAATATAATTCGTACTTTTTTGTTTTCATATCTAATCCCTTGCAAGAAAATTTTGGATCTGTTTCGCGAAAGTTTTCTCTTCCGCACACATTTGCGCAACTATCGTAGCCATTTAACACTCTGTATATATTTCCATAGATCACACAGTATATTAGTAAACCCACCTGAAACGCCCATCTAATTAAATAAACGTATTAATAATTATTTTCGTTGATTAAATAAACTATTATGATGAAATTTATGAACTTTTTCTCTTTGCGTATTTTTTTTTAGTTTATTTTGTGTAATGAAAAAATTTAAGATTTTTTTTTTATAAATTGTACAAGCTTCTGTAAATTAATTTGATAAAAATTACAATTTTATTAGATGGTTGATTGATTTTTAAATCAAATCGTTTTTTGTTGTATTTATATTTAAATTTATTTTGAATACTCACTAAAACTATGATAAATGAGCACATGAGAATGAGGAAGAAGACATCTGTGCTGTTTCGTTTTTTCCCCAAAATTTTGGAGACATTTTCGCTTTCTTGCGAGGAAGATCGACTAAATTTTAACTAAAATTTTAACAAAATCGCAAAAAAAATATTTATAATTTTTTTTCCAACTCTAAAAAAGGTCACACAAATCAAAAGAAAAAAATATTGGGTTGGGGAGAAAGTTCGGTAGGGTGCAACACATGTTGCATTATTTTATCGATTTTTTGCTTCTGATGAATTATATAATATTCATTAAGTAGAACTCTTTCCCCTCTACAAAACTGTGCCAATCGCGATTTTAAGAAATTTAGTTTTTAATAACTTTCGCGACGTCAAAATGGAGTATCCAAACGGTAAAAATCAACATTTTCGACACCTGCTATTTTTCGCTTTTCATCGTGGTCAAAACGCTGCTGAAACAGCCCGAGAGATTTGTAAAGTATACGGAGAAGGTGTCATAGTTGAGTCTACAGCACAAAAATGGTTCGCAAAGTTCAAAAATGGCGATTTTGACATCGCTGACAAGCCCCGTAGCGGAAGACCCTCGGAATTCGACGAAGAGTGTCTCAGAGCACTTTTGAAGGAGGACGGTCGCCAAACAAGTCGTGAATTGGCGGAAATAATGAAGTTCGATCATAAAACCATCCTAAATCATCTTCATTCGATGGGATTTGCCGAAAAATTGGGATCTTGGATCCCTCACGAGCTTAACGAAAGCCACAAAGAAAATCGCCTTCAAATTGCTTCTCAACATCTCGCCCGTCATCGAGCAACCCACGGTCATAAACAGCGCTTTTTGTACCGAATCGTCACTGGAGATGAGAAATGGTGTTTGTACGGTAAATTTGAAGCAAAGAAAGGAGTGGGTGGCTCCTGGAGCGACTCCA
Organism: Leptodirus hochenwartii; assembly: GCA_947310635.1. Taxonomy (NCBI): domain Eukaryota; kingdom Metazoa; phylum Arthropoda; class Insecta; order Coleoptera; family Leiodidae; genus Leptodirus; species Leptodirus hochenwartii. The sequence goes on along the minus strand of OX371183.1, from coordinate 963,478 downwards.
AAGCCGAGGGTCAAGCCTGACCTCCATCCAAAAAAGACCATGATCTGCGTTTGGTGGGACTGGGAGGGCATTCTGCATTGGGAAATTCTGGAAAGGAATGCCACGGTCAACAAGGAGCTCTATATATCCCAGCTACACCGCGTGAATGAGGCTATTCGACTCAAAAGACCCCATCGACAAGGCCAGACCATACTCCTTCACGACAACGCAAGGCCCCATATTGCTCAAGTCGTAAAAGCCGCACTCCAAGAGCTCGAATGGGAGGTCCTTCAGCATCCACCATATTCTCCGGACCTTGCACCAACGGATTACCATCTTTTCCGCTCTCTCTCGAACCATATGAGGGGCGTTACCTTGGACAATGTAGAGGGCCTTAAAAACTGGCTCAACAACTTCTTCGATACCAGACCGGTCGATTTTTGGCGTAATGGCATCGAAAAATTGGTCAAAAGGTGGGAGGAGGTCGTAAACAGCAACGGCGAATATATCATTGAATAAGTTATTGTTATAACAATAAATTATCGTTAAATAAAAGACTTTGATAAAATCTCTACGAACTTTTTCCCCAACCTAATATATACAGCTCAAACATTAACACAAATATATTTTAAACCAATTTATTTGTTAATAACATTTTAAACGAGCTATTAAAAAAATAATTTCAATTTAAATTAATCAATTTTTTCAATTAATAATAAAAAATATTTCAAATTAAATTATTAATAATTTTTTTTATCATACCTCATCAGCTGGCCCTACTCTATCACTAAACCATTTATTACCCATTTTTTCAAAAAAAAAATCACATTTTTTCAACAACAACAATAAACCAACACCAATTTTTATTGTAAAAAAATCACTCGTTCAAAAAACATCAAATTTACACAATTAAAAATAATTTGTATTAATTTTTTTGATACAATAACTCGTCTAAAAACCAACTTTACGTACGTCAAAACAGCTGACTAAAAAAATTCACTAAACCTGCCAAAAAAGAATTTGTTTTTGTCAACTTCACCAATGTTGTTTTAAACAAAGAAAAATTATTTGTGATTGTATTTTTATTGCTAGGAGATATTTTACATAATATACAGAGAGAGAGCTCAGTACGTACATGTTACTACAACTACAGTGCGGTACATAGTGGGAGGGTAAATCAGTACATGGTACATGAAACATGTACCATGTTCGTTCCTGACCGTGTTCGTTATTTAGCCCTTGCCCTCAAAAATTGCATTCACAACAGATCCTTTTCCAAAAAGCTTAAATATACAGTAGTCAATTTAAATATCTTAAAATTGATTTAAACGTTGTTGGTGTTTAAAAATCCTCTATTGTGTTTTTAATAGTTTTTCTTAAATATAGCCTTAAAAAAAAAATCAAGAAAATATACACAGAGTGTTGAATTTGTAATTTTTTAAATCAGTTTTTTATATATATTCCAACGCAATAGTGTCTAAAAACATTTCATTGTATTTTTATAATTTTTTTGAACATATAAAAAAACTCAAGATAAAATGTGTTCAATTTAAATAACATTTCATTATTTTTTAAACGTAATTTAAACTAGTGCTGGGAATGGTTCCGGTAAACCGGTGCACCGGTTTATGTTTTGTCGAAAATCGGCAACCAAGACAATCTCGGTTCACCGATTTTCGGTGAAACCGTTTTTCGGTGATTTTGATGAAAATCGACGGGTATACCTGTGCTCTTTTTCGATCATTTTTCGATAATTTTGATGAACAGCTTACCTAACAGATTTTTGCTTATTTTATTTTATATAAAATTTTATTGGGATAAAATTAAAAACTAAAATAAGTAAAGTGACTATACGTCCCGCTTTTAGCGGGACAATCCCGATTTTCGGTAATTTGTCCCGCTTAAAGATAAAAATCATTATTTCCATGCTTACTACCTACAAAAGTTTACCATTTACCCATATAAAAAAAATTCTGCGGAAACGGCTCGACAGATTTCAATGATTTTGGTGTTATATTAATGCGATTATGTCTATTTTGTTCAAAATTTAAGTGTTTTGCTAAATTGGTCTGAAGTTGAAAAATAAAAATGACTAATTTTCCTCTATATTCATATAGACTTGTATATATAGACATAGCGGCTATTTGTCATGTACAATCGAGTCAAAGAAATAGTCATTAATTGTGGCTTAAAGTATCGGACTTAAAATTATTCTAGGCGAGACCTGGCGATGCTATATATATATAAATAATTATTTTTTACATACATTTCTTATATTAAAATTTTTTTAATAATTTATTTTGATTTTCGTCAAATATTTTATAGCAAATTATGTTGGATTTATGAATTACAAAATAAATACGCAATAGCGTCCTCAAACAATCGGTCAATAATTGTATTTTCTTTTTTCAGTTTTTATTAAACTATGCATTTATGTCTGATTTGCCATATTCTTGGCAGTAGGTGTACTACTGTATAGATAAAATTCAGATAATAAAAACGCGTTTCTTGATAACGAATACTCGACTAGAGCGAGAACGTTGTCAGAAAACGGCGAAAGTCTCGCTTCAACCAACGCAATCAACTTTTTCGAGTTTATATTTTTCACTTCAACTTACCGTTCAGGGTGACATTGCAACTGCTCATATAAAATAGCATGTGCAAAGACGGGATTGCATTCACGTAACCATGTAGTTAGACTTGAATTTCTCGCCGCGTTCGTCGAGAATAATTAGTGTGTAATCTGTGTGTGTGTTTATCGTCGTTGTCGCACACACATCTAATATTAAAATATGTAGATGGCGATACCAACACGATCAGCACCTGTAAATTAATACGCGATGTTAATTGCGTGTTCAATTTGAAAGTCAGCATTTAGAAACATTTTTATATGGACTTGTCCATGCTAAGATTATAAATTGTTATTACACGCGTGAAAAAAATGATTGAATGGGACATTTTCTAATGGGAAATGACCCGAGGATTCTAAATGTGCAACTTGTTCAATATAAAACCAATAAAATGTAAAATAATATTGAACAAATTCGTGCCAAAAGTTGCTTTATTAATAATTCGAATCGTGCGAGGAAAATCCACCAAGTGAGAAATATGCGTATCAAAAACAAGGAAAATTATTTATATGGCAAAGATTAATAAAGTAATTTTTTTTTTCAGTTTCTAATATATTTGTTTTTACAATTAATTCACCCTCTTCCTCCCATAAAAAAAATTCCCCCTGACCCTCCCCAATTAAAACAGTTTGAGAAAGACTTAGGCATCTGTGTTTAGATTGAAAATTAAGAGATATACTGCGCTTACCTAACAGATTTTTGCTTATTTTATTTTATATAAAATTTTATTTTTTCGATAATTTTTCGATAATTTTGATGAAAATCGACAGGTCTATTTGGTCCATTTTAGTTAATTTTGACCAAAATGGACCAAAAATTGAAATTTTTCAAAGGTATATACCTGTCGAAAGTTTTTTTTTCCGAAAGAAGGTATATACCTGTCGAAATTTTTTTTTATTTCGAAAGAAGGTATATACCTCTGTTTTTTTTCGATAATTTTTCGATAATTTTTCGATAATTTTTCGATAATTTTGATGAACCTAACAGATTTTTGCTCATTTTATTTTACATACAATTTTATTGGGATAAAATTAAAAACTAAAATAAGTAAAGTGACTATACGTCCCGCTTTTAGCGGGACAATCCCGATTTTCGGTAATTTGTCCGGCTTAAAGATAAAAATCATTATTTCCCCATGCTTACTACAAAAGTTTACCATTTACCCGTACAAAAAAAATTCTGCGGAACGGCTCGACAGTTTCAATGATTTTAGTGTTATATTAAAGCGATTATGTCTATTTTTGCCCATATTGTTCAAAATTGAAGTATATTTGCTAAATTGGTCGGAAATTGAAAAATAAGAATGACTATTTTCGTCTACATTCTTATAGACTTGTATATCTAGTCAAAGGCATAGCGGCCATTTGTCATGTACAATCGAGTCAAAGAAATAATCAATAATTGTGGCTTAAAGTGTCTGACTTAAAATTATTCTAGGCGAGACCTGACGATGCTATATATATATAAATAATTATTTTTTACATACATTTCTTATATTTTAATTTTCTTAAATATTTTATTTTGATTTTTGTCAAATATTTTATAGCAAATTATGTTGGATTTATGAATTACAAAATAAATACGCAATAGCGTCATCAAACAATCGGTCAATAATTGTATTTTCTTTTTTTAGTTTTTATTAAACTATGCATTTATGTCTGATTTGCCATATTCTTGGCAGTAGGTGTACTAGTGTATAGATAAAATACGGATAATAAAAACGCGTTTCTTGATAACGAATACTCTATTAGAGCGAGAACTTTCTCAGAAAACGGCCAAAGTCTAGCATCAACCAACGCAATCAACTTTTTCGAGTTTATATTCTTCGCTTCAACTTATCGTTCAGGGTGCCATTGAAACTGCCCATATAAAATAGCATGTGCAAAGATGGGATTGCATTCACATAACCATGTAATTAGACTTGAATTTCTCGCCGCGTTCGTCGAGAATAAATAGTGTGTAATCTGTGTGTGTGTTTATCGTCGTTGTCGCACACACATCTAACATTAAAATATGTAGATGGCGATACCAACACGATCAGCAACTGTAAATTAATACGCGATGTTAATTGCGTGTTCAATTTCAAAGTCAGCATTTAGAAACATTTTTATATGGACTTGTCCATGTTAAGATTATAAATTTTTATTACACACGTGAAAAATATTATTGAATGGGACATTTTCTAATGGGAAATGACCCGAGGATTCTAAATGTGCAACTTGTATCTAAAAAGCCGGCACATTGCATTTTGCGCCTTTTGATGCATTGATTGAAATTTTTTAAATACAATTTATCACATACACAAAACGGATTTATTGCGACTTGGCTCGTTACCGTTTTTATACCAACGAGCCTCGTAGCTAGTTGCCTTGGCGATGGCTCATAATACCTTGGCCGCGATATAATTACGTCCCATACAAACAAGTGGAGCGTCGCGACGCCAATAACACACGCCATTTAACCAAACAAAAAACATATTCTAGGGATTAAATGCAGTTAGATGGCGATTCAAATGTCTTCGGAAATTAAAAAAATAATAAAGGGAAAAAAATAAAATTTCATTTTTTCCTGGTATAATGAAAAATATAGAAATTAAAAGTCGAATTGTTCGCTAATATATTTTTTATTTCGATTATAAATCGTTTAAAAAAATTTGTACAATAAAAAATCGTGGAAAATTATTTTATTTTAAATTAACATTAAAAAAAAAATTAAAAAAACGACTATTGGCCGAGGCCGCTTAAAGATTTATCCATAAATCGTTTCTTGGCGAAGCACAGCCACCATTTGCTCGGCTTGCCATCCTCGCCGAAGACACGCTCGCACACCCTCATCCCGGTCTCCTGTCTAACTTGCGTCAAATACGCCCTCAGGGCGTCCGCGTCCGTCGGCGACGTAGGCTTACCATACATCGCGTTCAAAGGGAACCCCGCGTCGCCCGGTATATCAAACTTGCCTGAAACAAATTTAGTTTAAAACAAAGAAAATAAATAATCTCTTTTTTATAAAAATTACTAATGGCTAAGGTGTACATGTCACTGGTTCCCTGGTTCTTATTCGAGCATCGTTGCAATTTTTTTAAACACTCGCTAATATACAGGGTGATGTAAATTAATAATCGATCAGCCTCGGACTGAAAAAGACGTGTATTATAAAAATTTGTTCGATTGTAGACTAACGTGGGCGTACTTTGATTTCGTAGGTGCGGAAAAATACGTTCGCCTTGAAGTAGTATAATGCCTCATCGATAATATCGCTGTCCTGTATGTTGTCGAGTGGCGCGGGCCCGCGAAATTGCGTTTTAAAAGGTAAGATCGCCGTGTTTCCGATAATTTGGGGGTATTCTGTGATTACGGAATGATAGGCCTAAATTAAATTGTAAGCGTCACAATTATTATGAACTAGAATATTTAATAATTAATACTCACTGGCATTTTAAAATATCTATTTCGAAGATTATTTATGTAAATCTTTCATTAAATTGTTTATTTACTACGTCATGATGTATGAATCATAGGTTAGGGCGCTGTCTTCATTGTCGAATATAACTAGTCGGAAGTTAGATATTATTCGCTTATGATTTACCAATGACAATGTATATACATTGTTATTGCAATTACTATTATTTTCGATATGGTCTACTGTAATTCTGAATTACGTCGTCAATGACAATGCATACACTGTCATTGCACGTGTTAACCTAAATTATTTGATTGAATTTTGTTCAATTTTTTACTAAACGCTCATTAAAATGAATAAAACTAAAGTGCACAATGTGAGATTTTACAATATCAAATGCAAGCCGATTTATTGCATGGCACTACACACGAAAAACAAATTATTAGCGGTATCAAGGCAAGTTTATCATCTAATGCATATAACACGCTCTTTACCAGACTATATTTTAGATCAAACGCTTCTGTAGAAATATGGAATTTACAACACGCTGCATTTATTGAACGAACAATCCCTAGCATACCAAGTAACTACAGTATTGAAGGCTTAACGTGGTTCAAAGATCGATTATTCAGCGTGGGATTACACGGGTTCTTAGTTGAGTACGACTTGCTTAATTTGAGTATAAAAAACAAATGGGCATTAACTGGGCAATCCGCCTTTTGCATAGACTCTTGCGCGAGTACCAAACAACTCGCCGTCGGCACCGAACAAGGTTATATTAACATCTACTCGTTGGACGGCGAGGACGTTGTTTTTTACAAGTTCGTCGACAAACAAGAGGGCCGCATCATGTGCTTAAAGTACGATCCCAGTGGCGGTTTATTAATCGGCGGCGGTGAGGATGCCATTCGCGTTTGGAATGTTAGAACCGGCCACGCGATTCATAAAATGACCACCGGCCGATCGGCTAAAAATGTGCCGACAATCATTTGGTGCGTTTGCGTCACCGACGATCTGACGATCATCAGTGGCGATTCGCGCGGCAAAATCACGCTTTGGGATGGCCGAATGGGTGGGCAATTGGAGTCGTACCAATCGCACAAATCAGATGTGTTCGCCATTTGTTTATCGGACGATAAAAAGCGGTTTTATTGCGCCGGAATTGATCCGAAGATAGCGTCGTATGAGTTGTGCACGATGGCGGCTGATAAGCCCAAATGGATCGTTAGTATGAAGCGGAATATTCACGATCACGATGTTAGGGCGTTAGTTATGCTCGGGGATAAGTTATTTTCCGCGGGGGAAGATGGATATTTGAATTGCAGCTATTTTCCTCCGAAAACACTGTTGCAGTTCCCGCCGATCTTGCAAGGTAGCGCTGTTATCGTCGTTAAAGACCCAAGGTACTAGTTTTGTGTCAGTGGCAATCGAATTTCGGGTTTTTTTAAAACTAATATCAATTCGATGGAATATTAGTTTTTCACTCAGTCACACGGATTAATTTAATAATCTATATTAGATCGAAATTCGAATTTATTTTACAAAATAGTTTTTTTGTGTGTATTTTTATATAACTCCCGATTTTTTTAAGGTTGATTTTGTTGCGATATCCCGATTATTTGGAAGTTTGGACTTTATGTCGAAATGAATTTATAGACAGTTGTAATATTGCGCAAGATAGGCCGAAAAAGTTGCTAGTTCTCCAAAGACACGCTAAAAACAATTTGGGCCAAAATTGCAACGAAGGAATTATTTGCGCCGACATTTCAAATAATGGAAAATGGATCGCTTTTAGCACGGATAGTTCATTGAGGCTATTTACTTTTTCATATGTGAGCTACAAATGCGACTCAAAAAAAATTTCCCAATAAAAAAATATCGATTTACTTTTAGAATCGCGACGGAAAATCAACGCCAATTATACAGCCGCTAGAATTTATATCTGAAGAATGTGGAGCTTGCGTAAACATAAAATTCACCACAACGAGTTCACAATTAATTTTATCGACTAGAAAAAAATCGTTGGTGTTTGTAAATTTACTCGGCGTTAGTCCTTCCGTAAATCAAACTATAGATTTATCCAAATGTTAGTATAATCTCGTTTTTTTAACAATAATATTGTCGGAAAAAAAAAGTATATATTTTTTAGATTTAGAAGCTACGTGCGCATTTCTAAAAATATCCGATCGCGATCAATATTTAGTCGCGGCGGATTGCAAGAGTAACATTTCCGTTTGGAAATTATCTTCGGATTCGTGGATTTTTCATTGTAAATTGCCTAAATATTCCGCCCCAATTACGGCGATTTCTTTCCACTTTATTCCCAGGCAAAATCGTATTTTTATTGGATACGCAGATCACAAGGTAAATTAATATATTCTACTTTTTGAAATTTGAGAAAATATTTTTTTTTATAACTATCTTTTTTATATTGTTTTTTAGACTACAGATATTTTATAAATAACTGAATCTAATTTTTAAACGCTTTTTCTTGTATTGATCTATGAAACATGTCATACGGGTTGCATAATCTACAAAAGTGTCACACCAGTTGCCTAGTGTAATACTCACGTCAATTCTGGCATTTGTAATATAAATGAATGAAAATAAACCGCATTAAATAATCAATTTTATGCAGATCACAAAGATTACTTAATAATCTATTTTTGATATTTGAGACAATACACTTTTACAACTGGGTTATTTTTTTATATATCGTTCTTTAGCCTATAAATATTTTTTAAATAATTAATCTAATCTTTAAATGCATTTCCTTGTATTGATCTATCAATGATGTCATATGGGTTGCATAATCTACAAAAGTGTCACACCAGTTGCCTAGTGTAATTGTAATTTTTATTGTAGATTATTGAATATAGTATTTCAAACGTGAAATTAATTTCGTCTACAAATTATTCGGCTGATAAGAAATTTTGGAATAATAAATTAGTGCCGATAAGAAATATATGTTTCGATCCGAATAGTGAAGATACTGTAATTTTACACGATGACAGTAATATTGCTGTTTTTAAAAAGAAAATTTCGGTGAGTGACTTTATTATTTAAAAAAATATATATTTTCTAGTTCAAAAAAATCTTTGTACCCTGGGATTTTTTTAATTTAATTTGTACACTACAAATTTCTTTCAAAACACAAAACTTCAGTAAAAAATTTTTTTTAACTTTTTTTATTATTTACTCCTGACCAAACAAACAGTTGCATTTAAAGAACAATTACAAACGGTTTAATACACTCGCAATTTTTTATTTTTTTTCTGACCATACACAAAAATTACGCCCTTATTATAACGGATTTCGAACAATACCCTCTGAAGAACTTAAAAGGATAACTGTAACAACTAAATACTTGTTTTTTTTTTGTTGTAATTTAACACCTGATTCTATTTACTATAGTATGCGTTTTAAATGCTTCAATTTCTTTGCCAACCCCTTAAAATTATAAATTAAAAATCATCTCAAAAATACTGTTGAAATAATGTAGAAAGATTATTATACAGGGTGATTATTATAATTAAATATGAGTTTTTTTAGACAATTTTTTATATTCTCTAAACCAATTGTAATTGGTAGTTGATTTTAATACAAAAAAGTTAATCGTTGGAATTTCAGTATTATTTTTTTCGATAGAAATTCGAAAAATGAATATTTCGCGCGGAATTGCCCTGTAGAAAAATTTTTACTAGTAAAAAAGTATATGTAGAAAAACTAGTTTACTGCAACTGCAATTGGGGTGGTATTCTATGAGTGTAACGAAAGGGGTTGTTTGCAATATTGAAAGGGATGCAAAATGGACCAAGTGCTATTGAAATTATAATAGAAAATGCATTTGTACTAGTTATTATAGGCCAGAATGTTGAATAGGATTTTTTTTTAGTTGAAAATTTTATGATTATAACTAGAAGAAATTCTCAGGTGTTTAACTGGTTGTATATATGCAAAAGATGTTGAAATTTTGATCATACATATAGTATAAAATATACTTCGATTTTTTGGTTAAACGTTAAAAATGCTTTGTTTAGTTCCAACCGGAATTTCTAAAAAAAAACTGCAAAAATATTAAAAAAAAATATTTTACTTCAAGATTTTGTCGAATTCTTCTTTGGGCGAATTCTTTGCAATTCAATATTGTAAAAAAAAATCAATTTGGACAAATTCTGTATATCTATACAAATAATATCCGCTCAACCTTATCTCCTTAATTTAATGCAAAACTTGTCTTCACAACGGCTTTCTAAACAACCCTATCGAACAAATAACATTTTTCCTACGATCACAAAGAATTTATAAGAATATAAATACCTGTTTTGTGTGTCTGTTATATAAAAATGTATATATGGGTCAGTCGGTCATTTACGCGAAGGGGCGTTTTATTGAGATAACTAGGCATTATTAATATTCACCCCTTGGCTGGGGTGAATATTTTGTTACCGTACTGCATCTGTACCGTTCTTCGCCGCTCTGGATTTGCATTATTTGTTTTTATTATACATAAAGTTCCTGCAGCGTTTTATCCTCTCGTTCGGTGATTTTTATTGAAGCTGTGTTGATTATACTGGGTGTACAAAAATTATATTTTTTAAATTTAAAAAATCGTTCATTCTTTCGTGAGATTAATCTTGTTTTTCATTCATTGTTTGGTGATTACGATGAATAATGAGCGGTCACATGTTGACCCCCCCTAGCACGTTGGGGTTTGTCAGAAGTCCCCCCAAATAGGTAACTGCTGGTGTATTGTTCGTTGGAGAGGTGACATTTTTCAGGTGGTCAAATTAATTAGTCTTATACACTGGTTTGTGTCTGTATAAAGCTCGCTATGGAAGATTTAAAAAAATATATATGTATCACGTGGCAAAATGGAAATTTGGATGTCGGGGTTGTTAAATGTTTATATATATTTTTTGTTTTTGTCATGTTTTTGGACTATTTATTTATTTTTCAACTTAAGGACCATCTGTCCATATCAATAACAATTTTTAATCTTAATAAAAAAAAATTCTCTAATCTAAGCATTTTTTAATCTAAAAAAAATAATCTTTTGGATATTCCAGATTTTTGTTAAATAAAAAAATATATATTTATATTGGAAAATAAACTTAATTTTATAAAATTTGAATGATATAATTTTGCCATTTTTTTTTGGTAAACTATTTGTGTGACGTATGTGGTATTTTTAGACATTGTTGCCATAATAACGTCTTCATAAGTTAAAAAATAAATATACATCATCTTAATGGCAAAAAGGAAATTGCAGAATTTTGTATAATAGGCATTTTTTTTGTAATTAAGAATTTTTAATAAGGCGACTATTAAATAAAAATTATTCAACACAAAAAAGGTGCTTAATAACTTGTCAAAGTATTTTTTGAATATGTTTCTTTAAAAAAGTACATTTAAATTCGATATGGCAATAGTGGATGGAACTTTGGCTATGACACATGCGCACATGTTGAGTCAAAATATATACAAGTTGCCTAACTTAAAAATATTTGATTGCTTTATTAGTTTCTTAATATTTTTGTAGTGATAAAATAAAATAAAATAAAAATGTTATAGCTCTAGAAAAAAATTATTTTTTTCTATGGAAGACCTTATAGGGCCTACCATATTTTTTTGAGGAATATTAGATTTAAAAAAAAAATTCGGGTGTTTTGTGTCAAAAATTGTTATACGGGAGATTATGTACGGTATCATTGTGTGAATCGTTGCCATGTGCAAATTCAATTTGCCGAGGATATTGATGATGAAACATTAATTTGACCCTGTTGTTTTGTTCTGAATGCGCTTCCCCTAAATCAGCGTCCCTCAAACAATATTCCATACACGAACCATTCATAAAAAACACCAAACAGTGCGCAATAATCGCAAGAAGATTCTTTTATTTTATCAAATTGATTTATAAAATATGCAGTTGTATTAATTAAATCATTTTTGGAAGCTACTGTCGTGTTGAATAGTAGATATTCAAAAGCTTCCCCCTTTAAATGCACATTTATTTCTAAAGTGACACTATTCAAAAATACCTATTTTTGAATTATCACCTCGTATTTTAAAGGCTTAACAATCGAAATAGACAAAAACGACAATTTGAACGTTGTTTTCGTGGCGTCCCAACTTTTTTTTTTTGAAAATACCTAGCTACCATTTCTACCAAGCTCACAAAAAAGAAACAGTTTTTCGCATTTTCCCAAAAATTTATAATATTTTTTGAGTTATGTCACTTTAGTGCGATATCATAAACAAGGGTTGAGGAAGAGCAATGCTTTTGAGGGTGCCAGCCGGGGGGGGGGGGGGTTATTTTGGTAATTATTCTCTTGTTTCGAGCGTGAAAGCTCCTGAGCGTGAGTGACAATACCAAAGCAACGTGTATGTATTCTGCAGATACCAGCCGGCGTGTTTTTATTTGTATTTTTTATTTGCGAGATATTTTGCGAAAGTTGCGAAAAAAAAAACCGCAATGCGATTAATATGGCTTTGGAACGATGCATTTTGGTTCTATATAAATTGGCCGTAGATTTGTTTATGTCCGGATTTTGTGAGATTGTTTATATTTTATACAATTGACTATTGCGCAGTTATACGGGGTGAATAATTCGATGCCAACTAAAAAATCTTCTAAATACAATGTTTTTTAATTTTTTATATTGATCATCTGAAGAAAGTGGGAGCTAATTCATGTGAGAAATATAGAACTGTGGAATTTTTCCAATCGATAAGATTGTCTTAACTCAACGTCGATTCTAATTACAATTTCGACGCGAACTAAGTTTGCGCGACAGTATTTTATGTGCATAGGAAGAAGTTGTTTGTTAATCGTAATGTGTTATTTAAGGGCCGATGCGGATGGGAGAGGAAGAAGAGTAATTTGCGATTCTGGATTAAAATCGGTGGTTGCGGTTTCCGTTTGCGAGAATGGCGGATGTTGGTGAAAGAACGAAATTTTGTTCGAATGTTCAGATGATGATCTTTCGACGAACGCTTTTATTCGTCACTCTTTAGAGTGACCGTCCCCTATTTCGATATCGTTTCGACGTATCTCTTCACATTGACCACCCTTATCCAGGCGGTATATGACCACTATTGCCATTATTTCGATGGTGTCCAGCCAGCAAGCAACCACCTAGTCATGACGGTAGCGAAGATAAACACTTTTGGCACTCGTGCACATTGTACTCATCATACGTCCATGCAGCGTAATAGTCGTGGTCATAATAGAAAGATATATAGTTAGATGGATGCCATTGTTGGCCGTATCCCGTATCAATTTCGCCATTAATCACTGTCGCCCATTGCATTGCTTTGGTGGTTGGTGTGACGTTACGTTACGTTACTCTAGACGCCGCCATTCTGCTATGCTTTTGATGGCAACATCCGATTCTAGGATGGTTTTTCGAATGGCTTTCGCTAAAAATATGCCTCGCTAATTCAAAGACGTACTTCTAACGCACAATTGCACAAAGCGATCGAAATAGATTTTTTTTTTAATTACCAACTTATCAGTGATTACTCCAATTCAACTCTGGATGTATTATAATTTCTAGAAATCTACTCTTTTTCATAAAAAAAATTTGTTCGTACTACAGAATAATTTTTTTAAAACTTTTTTCTTTGAACTTTTTGTATATATTTTTTAATTTGAACAATTTTTTGGCATTTTGATTTTTTTTAGACTTTTTGAACTATTTAATATCTAAAAATCTACATTTTTTTTTATAAAAAAAATTGTTCCTACTATAGAATACTTTTTAAAACTTTTTAAACATTTTTTTTTAAATTTTGAACTGTTTTTGAGTGTTTTGAATTTTTTTTTGACGTTTGAAAGCTGTTGAATGAAGACATGACTGACGACGAAACAAGCTGATGTCCGCTGGTGTTCCTTCTAATCCCTGATAAGGTATTCCGAACACTCTCGTCTGTGGTCTTTGCTCTGTTCCGTTTAACGTGAGATACGAAAAGCAATCCTAACTGGCTCTTAATAATCAGTTCTGTCCTCTACTATACCCTTACAAAACAAACAAACCCTTTGCCAAATACAAAGCAATTTGACAAGTTTGAAGACATCTATTACAAACTTGCATCATCTAACATCGTTTTAGCTAAATTTTTGCAATTCCTCAGCGATGTGAGTGACACATACCTACTATCTTAGAAAAAAATCGAAAAATGACAGATTACGACGTTAAACTGATTCATAGGTTTATTGCGCATGTTCAGAACATTAAAGCAGTTAGTAGACATTGTCGCATCACTGACGCTTACTTTGTTTTGACGTGACTTGTCAAACGTACACGACAAAAGAACTACTTGGCCATCAGATTTGCGGTGTTATTATTGTTGCCTATATTAAATGAAATCAATTTATGTGTATAACTTATATTAGGAAATAAATTACTAGCGTGAAAATACGACTAGTTTAAAGAAATGTTTCTTTGTTGCGGAGTAATAAGACTTCATTTTAAAGACCGAAGGAAATGTGTTTTTACTTGTTCCCGTTTTGACTAGGCACAGTATAATGTCTTGTAGAATTTATTCGATTTCACAGTAGCGTTATAAGAGACTCGGAAAAAGTGTTTCTCTCTTTTATCAGTTGCTGTTAGAGAGTGCTTGAGCTGTAGATGTGGAAAATAAACCGCGTGGCTCCATTTGACTTATACACAGGGTGATTAGGAATTGACGCGCTCGTTGGGGCTTTTTGCACACTTAAAATTTGGCGTGGACTATGTTTTTCTTTTTCTTTCACCCTGTATGATTGGGTAGCGAGTGCTTTCGGTGGGTCCGCGGGGCCATTTTCACACTATACATGCCCGGAATGAATCGTTTACGTGTGAATGTAGAGATAAAAGACGGTATAGCAGACGTTTGCGTAGCGTGCACGCGCAGCGATGCCAATTTTATAAATAGAAATGAGTCAATATTGGTTGCCTATATATATTTAAAAAAAAATCATCTAGTGGTGCATTTCGAAGGCTGTGCCCCCATTTTCAGTAGCACATGATAAAAACTAAATAAAATACCCGTCTGTCTATTAATTAATATATTAATTTAATTTAACGCTGTGGTGATATTCTATACTACTATCTAACACTGCGGTGACAATTTGAAAAATTCACCAATTTGTTTCACGTGCCGCTAATTTACAATAATTTCTATTTAAGTGCAAATTTATTAGTTCTAAAACTAAAGCAATTTTCGTCATCTGGCAACATTTCCATATACTTGCAATTCACATGCGGCTCTTATTAATCATATTAGACATTTCTATTCCGAATTATATATGCAACCATAGACACATATAATATACAGACTGTCCACAATAACTTAAGACACTAAAAATGATCAAATGAAAAACTTTTTTTAATAAATTTCTCTGCTTAAGTCAAAAAAAAGATTTCTACTACAGAAAAAAAAATTTTAGAACAGTTTTTTTTTTGGAATTTTTGAACATTTGTATGCGGGTATTTTTGGGTAGTGTTGCAGATCGTTTTGGAGCAGACAGTGTAGTCTTTCGGGGAAGCTTTCAGGTTTCGGGCGATGCACATAGGGCTTCTCTCACGCCGAACATGTATATATGCACGTGTGCAGATGAACGGCTATGCAAAAGAAACAAGTCGAAACTTGCAAATCAACCCAAACACGTACGCGTACTCGCTCGGATAGTATATTCGCAAATATTGCAGTTGTAATGCAGTAAAATTCCCCAAAACCGAATTTTAAATTGACGTAAATCTATCGGCAACGTTGTTTTATGCTGAAAATTGGGCAGGCTATTGTTGGATTTATATTAGTAATTGTCAGAATTAATTTAACTATGGTATTTTTAGTATTTACTTTTAGATGTATACATTTTTCTACCAAATTACAGCGTTGCCTTTTACAGATTTTTCCTAATAACAATTTTTTAATTACATTTTTCGTTGTATAAAATGTATACGTCGGTGTGGCCACCACAGAACTCCCCCCATTTAAAGATATACAAAAAAATTAACAACATTTGAAATAAAAGAACAGGAATTAATTTGTTTGTGATTGCGCGACATATTTTTTTTGAAAAAAAAATTTTTTTTGCGTCGTCCATATGGTGTTTTGTATTGATGTTCGCTGAAGAACTTTAGTTTGGATACTAAAAGTTTGTTTATAAAGTTTGAAAATTTCTGTTCTCTGTAAACTTGGAAAAGTTAAATAACACGCTCGGCAACATTTCAGTTTAGATCAGAATTTGCAAAGTTTATCTCTAACACGCGATGGGAATTAACAATAAATTGAAGTTTGAGATTATATCGAAATGCTGTAAATTGTTTGACATTTTAAACTATTGCCATAAATTTGACGATGGTTTTTTGTTGAATTGAAGCCGTTGCTTATCCGACATGGTTGGTAATGATAATAATTAGCGCTGGCAGCGATGATCGATTAATCGATTTATTTTCGCTTCTGGAATCGCGTTCGTTTTCCTTATTAATCGATTGATTGAAAAAATGATTGAATGGGACATTTTCTAATGGGGAAATGATTTGAGGATTCTTAATCGGCAACTAGTTAAATTAAAAACGCATAAATGTGTAATGAATGTGAACAAAATTGTGCGAAAAGTTTTTAAAAATTTAATTAATAATCCTAATATTTCGAAGAAAATCTACCAACTGTATCAAAAACAAGGAAAATGATTTATATGCCAAAAATTAATAAACTAAACTTTTTTCTAGTTCCCAATATATTAGTTTTTGCAAACAAATTTACCATTTTGCTTTTACAAATTTTGACAGCATTAATAATAATAATAATAACTAATTATTTTGTATATATTTTTTGTGATTTTATTAATACTTCATTACAATGTATCAATATTTCAGTCTTTTTAAGAATATATTTTCGAAAAATTAACCGATATATGAAAAAAATAATTGTTTCAAAACTAGAAAATTCGTTGTTTTTTCTTGTGAAATTCTAAAAAATACGCAAATACGTTTTTTTTTCTTACATATGCGGCTTTTATTTGATTTGCACAAGCCTTTCGATTCAGACAGTATCACTGTCCCGTCAAATCGTACTATAGGCAGCTCAATGCACAGGATGAAAGATCGCGCACGAAAAACAGAAAAGCAATACCTCCTAACTTACAAACATTCGAAAAATGACAGATGATATCAAATAGATTTTTAGGTTTATTGCGCATGTTCAGAACATCGCAGAAGTCATTACGAGTTTGAAGCAGATAGGAGGTATTGTCACATCGCTGACGATATGCAATCTAATTGGAAAACGGATGAGAAGCCGCTTTCGGATTTGATCTCGCATTACCACCGTTCTCATTTCACCAATCGGTCTCGAAAGAATCGTTCCGTGAAATTTTTACTAATTGGTTTCGTTTGATCATTACGCCGACGAAACGATATTGATTCCGTTGAGGTTCTAAACCTCAGCGAAAAATCTCCCTGCGTTCACTTTATTTAAATAATAAAGCGAACCGTTTGTTCTTTTTTTCAAATTTTAAGTACTTATTTTATATTGACAGTAAATTTTTTATTGCTTGTGTCAAATTTGACACTTCAGTAGACTCATCAGTCATCAGTCATCATTTATAAAAACAGCTGATTTTTATTTGACACCTAACCGTCAGTGTACATTTTACAATATCCAACATATTTTAAATTAATTTCTGTAATGAGAAATTACCAAACAACTGCATAAATTACAATTTAAATCTACCGTCATTTTAGTTCTACGGCATAATTTAGTAGTTCTAACGTTCTACCATTAAGTTAGCGATAGTTTCAACAACGTCAAGTGGTCTGAGTACGTTGGTGGTTTCCTAAACTTCCTCTATATCGAATCCCCACGTTCGGGCAGCTTGATTATTATTAAAATATATGCAGGGAGTATGTTAATCCACCAACACTTAGTTGAGTTTGCTCCGAAATGTTTGTACAAGTCTTTAATGCACCGTAATTTTAGTATGTACATATTTAAACGTAGAATTTCATTTGGAAAAGAACGTATTTTTGATTGAGATATTATTTATTCCCAGCGGAATAATTTGTACGTTTGAATTTGCCGCGCATATATACGACATATGCAACTAGCGGCAACATGAGCGATGACATTAGAAGCCTGTGTGAATGTTTACACATGGCTGTCAGTGTAATACGTAAACAAAAAATGATTATACAAATTTATTTTCACTGTTGATTTGATTAAATTTACGCATTTCGTGAAATTAATCAAAAAAAAAACAGCACAACACTCCAGCGTTGAAAATTTCACCATTTCCAATCAACTTAATCCCTCCGACATGTGCATAATAAAAACAGCAGTACAAAAAAAAATCATTTTCGTTCGACGTTATTTTATACTTCGCAAGAGAACGCAAGTATGATGATAATATGATTGATGGGCATTACTTGTACAATCGAGCCATGTCTGAATATACTCTAACAGGGTGGGGGGGGTGGGGGGTATATCAACATTTCCACCCCAGAACTACCGCGATATTGTCCAGTGATGTGACACATACCTCGTATCTACTTTGCACTTTTAATGAGATTGAAGATTTTTTGAACGCGCGCAATAACTTAAAAATCAGTTTGACGTAATATGTCATTTTTCGAATTTTTGCAAGATAGGTGGTATGTGTCACATCGCTTTGACGATATTATTCCTGCTGGTATTGTGCACGTCTGTCGATGAGACGAGAACGTTCGTTCGTTCACTCCAGAGTGGATTAAAGTACTTCCGGGGCCACTTCAGTGTCCAGACGTCCAGATAGATGTCTGCACCGTATGTGCTTATCGGGCGTGTACAAACTAAGACGATAAAAATGCGCCCGTGTATTATAAATTAATCAAAATTCGAAAATAGAATTCTTCAAAAATTGTTTGGCTTATGCTGTAGGGAAAAAAAATGTTTTGTAAGCCATATTCATAGATACGGGGGTTGGAAAACTACATGTGGGTTATAATACATATGTCATTATTTTATTAATTCTTGACAGATTGGTGATAACAATAAAAAAATATATTTCATTTAAATATATTTTTAAATAAATTGGCTGATGGTGTAGAGAAAAAAAGTTTTGCAAGTCATATTCATAGATACAGGTGTCGAAAAAATACATGTAGGTTAAGTCATTATTTTTAAGTGCTTGACAGATTGATGATAACATTTTTTTTTTATATATTTCGTTTGAATATCTCTTTTAAATATTTGTTTTCAAATTTGCTAGTCCGCGCCGGTTGTAGTGACTGGATAAAAACAATAGCTGTCAGTGTCAGTTGTCAATGTCAACATACAGCGGTGTGTGTGTTAGAGACATCTAGATCCCGATATAAGTAATTACCCGACGCTAATGCTGGCGATTCTCTTGTTTCGTTTTTTTTTTGTTTCGTTTCGTTGTTGCTGGCGGTTTTTGTTTACACGTCCGGTTTGATCTGTTTGGAACTGCACGTCATGTGTGTTGCATATATACCACATGCGAAAATTGAATTTCATGAGGGTTGGTTTCATTTTTGTTTCGATGCGAATAAAATGTAATAAAAACGTTAAAATAATATAATTCACTTAAAAAAAAATGTATTTTCGAGTGAAGATTGTATTTATTTTTCATCTACATAGACCATTCTATTTTTTTACTGAGCAAAACATAATTGAATTTCAACGTTGCGAAGATAGGATTTAGATCATTTTACAATTTAATTTCAATGTTTCTGCGAATGTAAAATATATTCGGCTCTCTGTATATGAAGGCAGGGGAATTATGTACATGTACAATCGAAGGTAATAGTAATGTGCCACTACATCAATTTTTCTCTATTTAATGCACGAAACTTATATATTGAGGCACATTACTATTGTCTTTGATCGTACATATGTTGATGCACTTGCAAAAAAATATATAGACGTACATGTATGTGCATTTTCCTTCATACAGTGCGCGGTTTTAATTAAAATAGTTTTCAAACCTTTGATGGCTGATATTATATCTTTGTCTATGTTCGTATAGTGCTTGTAGTTTAGTTAGTTCTTTTCGTAGTTTGTTTTAAAAAAAAAGATGATTTTGTTGTTTGCTTTCAGTCCAGGTATTTATTATTTTAATATATATTTTTTAGGAAATTTGCTAATTACTAATTTTTTGT
Source organism: Leptodirus hochenwartii (assembly GCA_947310635.1). Lineage (NCBI taxonomy): Eukaryota > Metazoa > Arthropoda > Insecta > Coleoptera > Leiodidae > Leptodirus > Leptodirus hochenwartii. The sequence continues at coordinate 943,323 of OX371183.1, read as the reverse complement.
TGAAATTTTACGATTTTGTCCAATTTTATACGTAAATAAACTAAGTTCGGACTAAAGTTTACTCGCTAATATTTACAAACCTCTTCATATGTAACAAAAAAAATCTTTTTAATCTTATTTTGTAGCTGGATCGTGAAAACAAATTTTAAATACTTTCCAGACTGCATTTTTTAAATATTTTTAAACAAACAATACGATCCTGGTGTATAAAAAAATATATTTACAAGCGGTACAATTTTTTTTTTCTATATCTAAAATATAAACATTTCACACAAGACAAAATTTTTTATTAATTGCAAAATGTTAAAAACTCGTTATTTATTCGCATACACCTATCTTTTAAATTTTACACATTCTTCATATTTCACATCAACGTGTCTTCATATTTGTTTTTTTTTATAACATTAAAAAATTCTATTCGTTATTTTTTAATGTATATTTTTTAAATTTTAATTTAGGAGATGGAGGATGATATCTCGTCACATAAAAAGAAGAAGAAATCGAAAGAAGATCAAGCGAATGGTGAAAATGAAAAAACGAAGTCTTTGAAGTTGTTGAAAGTGATTAGTTTGTATAAGGTGCGTTTATAAATTGTAGACTAATTTTCTTTTTTTTGGAATTATTTTTGTTGTTTTAAGCATTTGATTTATTTCGATTCCGTGGATAATAATGAATTAATAGCAGTTGAAGTGACACCTGATTTAATGAAAGAAGAACTGCCTGAAAGTTTTAAAGCTCAATCGGCGTTTGGAAGGCGATAAATCTTTTTTTTTTTAGATAATAAGAATAATTTACTTTCGCTGTAAAATTTAATAAAATAATCAAATATTCTGTATTTTTAGGAACTCGTTTGAATTAAAACAATGAAGTTCGATGAACAACCCCGTATATATGCAGGGGGGCGGTTCGTGTTTTTTGTAATCAATTTTATTATTGTAAGCATTCCATTAATTTTGGATTTTTATAAAGATTTCAGGCAACATTGGATGTAATTTATGACAAAAAGTTTAAAATTTATCTTCAAAAATGTTTTGTAATTTTTGAGCCGAGAAACTTTTTGATAAACATAGTAAAGTGGTGTAAATTTGACACGCAGCTGTTCAAAATATTCCAACTCAGGTATAAGGCTTGGGCAAACTTTTTTAAGTCAACGTACAACAAAATTTCGACAAAAAAGAAGCTCACTTTGAGATTAAAAAAAAAAAAACTAAAAAAGCTAACACCTCCAAAATCTGTCATTATCTAATCCAAACCTTTCTTAATGTGTATTTAAAAATTTACGTTCCTACGATTTTTCCGTAAAAAAATATCTTGACTCAAATTATACCATGTTTTTTTTTGTGATTTATTCGCAAGGCAGACCGCTCTCTTAAATCACAAATACAATCTTAAATCATTGTGTTATTTTTGGCGTTTCACCTGAAAATGCAATTGCTTAAATAAATTCAATTCAAATGGCATTGTTACATGCGAATCGACTTATTGCATCATGTAAGTCCTCGGCAAATAGTCAAATAGTCAAATAGTCAAATATCCATGTCAAAGGCAGCAAATTCGTGTATAATATACTGGATGTTTGGAAGGTATATTTATATTATTGAGATGGTATTTAGTTCATTTAGTTTTGTTGAAATACTCCAAGCTTTAATATAATTAAGGATCGATAAAATTCGAAAAAACCGAAAAATTCTTGGAAAAATAAGATTAAAATTAAAAAACAACATAAGAAAATGTGTTTGAAGTGTCGAAAATAACGAAAAATGCTTTAAAAATATATAAAATGAGCGATAATGGCAAAAAATAGTGAACCAAAATTTCTTAAAAAATCAAGTAATAGACAAAATTCGAAAATATCAAAACTGTGAAAGAAATAATGAATTCAAAAACAATTAAAATACTATAAAAAATCGATGAAAAAAATGTTGGAAAAATAAAGTAATCAAAAATTTGAAGAAAAAAATGAAAAATGGTCCCCAAAAAAATCGAGAAATTAACAAAATTCGAAAAAATGGAAGAACTAAATAAAATTGAAAAATGTAAAATGCTTGGGAAAATGGAAAATGATCGAAAATTGAAGAAAAGAAACAGGTGAGTGCTCCAAAAATCAGGAAATGAACAAAATTCGAACAACTGGAGAAGCTACAAAAATGGAAAATGCTTCGCAAAATCAAAAACTGAATGAAATTCGAAAAATGCAAAAAAAAGTGAGAAGTGCTTAAAAAAAATCCCGGTGGAACAAAGATCGAAAAAATAAATTGAAAATAGACGAAAATTACAAAAAAAAATGAAGTACATAAAAAATAAATAAATACCAGTTGACCAAATTAAATTTGCAAAAGTTTTATTAGAAAAATAAATGAATATACACTTAATAAAATGTTAAATAAACTTTTTCTACTTTATCTTAAACAAAATTAGCTCCTAAAAGAATTTGATCTACACATCAAATTTCCCATCACGTTCAAACACTCGATATCTTCTTTCTGTATATCCAGTGTTGCTCCTTCTGTGCGAGCGAAGAGCTATTCTAAAGAACTACGGAACATTGTGCTCTGCAATTGCTTTCGGTATGTCTACTGAGAGTACAGACGGCCCTGAGGACGACCCTCGTTCGTATATACGGGTCCGTATATGTCTGTTTATTGTATCGGAATGAGCTTGTTCTTAGTTATAGACCTCGGGTGATTGCAGAAGTAAGGAAAGGTGATAGGGCTTTGTGCGTCACCATTTCTATATACATTATTTGTGTTTAATGAAGTAAAATGTAAATATTCTTTTATGGAATTCAGCCAAGAATGATCTTCGTTGGTTTGATCTCATTGATCTGCCACGACATTGTGTGCCTCGGACTGACATAGAGTGGACCAATTCTTTTCTCGAGGGAGCAGTCACTTCGCGCTGACCGCCATCCAATCAAGGCTAAATAAATATATAAGAAAAAGAAAATTGACAAAGTGTAAAGAGAAGAAATGTGGGCGAAAGATGAGGATTGGAATAGGAAATGATAGAATAGAAGAAGTGTCACATATTTTGATTTATAGATGTTGAGGATTGGGTGGGTATATTAAGAGATAGAATAGTAGTACGTATTCTAAGGTATGGGGGTATTGTACCATTTTCAGAAGGTACATTTGAAGAGGAAGATTAATTAAATAAAAATTGACAATATTAAAAATATCGAATAAATGAAACAAAAATGAATGAAAAAATGAGAAAGCAAGATGAAAAAATAAATAAAAAACGACCAACATTCGAAAAAATATAATAACTTGAAAAAAAATTAATGACCAAACCAAAAAATGAATAAATTTGAAGAAAATGGAGGATAAAACTGAAAAGGGAGAATTGCTTGAGAAATATTATAAATAAACGAAAAAATTAAAAAACGGCAAAGAGAAAATATAAAAGACGAAATTCGAAAAAAACCGATTAATTGGAAAGATTGAAAGGGAATCGAGAGATACGAAAAATGCTTGCAAAAATTGAGAAAATTCGAAAAATCTAAAACGAATATATATTTTTCAATTTTATAAGAATTATATAAGAAAATCGAATGAAAGATGCTTAAAAAATGAGAATCGCGAGATGATAAATAATAAAAAGCGAAGAATGCTTGAATAAATAAAAAAAAGGACGATTTTTAGTTAAAAAGATTGTAAATGAACAAAATTAATAAAAAGGAATATTGCAAAAAAAAAGCTTTTAAAAAGCGAATAAAATTAGAAAATATTGAACAATTGAAAAAAAAAAATGAACAAAATTCGAAAAGAAACGAAAAACGCGCAAAATACTTGCCAAAAAGTCAAAAAATCAGTTCGAAAAGAACAAATCGAATTAAAATCGAATAGTAGCGCGCTAAAATTATAAAAACTTCTACATAAATTACTCTAAACATCCGGAAGAATAATTTCTTAAATTCTTTTAAAAATAACGAGACGAACTTTATAATGACCGAAACACAATCTCCCTCGGTTTATTCTATTTGATAGAAAACGACAGAAAAAAACAGCCGAAGAGAGTTATAAATAAAACATCTCTGCCTGGCCGCAACTGAAATAAATCTTCCCTAAAATGATTCCGAGCTCAAATATTATTCCGGTGTATATATACGTGCGGGGGGGGGGGGGGGGGGGGAGAGAAAACCGCACACCTAGGCAAAAAGTGTTTCGCAGAACAAATGCTTCAAGAGATCGCGGCGGAACAATAGAAATTTACCCTTAAAACTGTTGAAATTGAGACGATTTATTGCATTTTCCGCATGATTTATCGCATACGTATTGATGAAAAGAAACGCTGCATCGGTGAGAAGAAAAATGGACTGGGTACAATAAAAATAATCCATTTTATTTTATTTTATTTTAGTAACACGAAACTTGGATAGTTTTAATGATTTTAATAACTAATAACAAATTAATTGCTAATTATGAAATACTTCTTTTTTTATATAAAAAAAAGTACATACCAGAACTAGTTGGAGGCATAGAGCCGGATTTTACAGGGGCCGTATTGTTGTTATTTTCCACTTGGCCCTTGGGCGACAAGTTCGTGTTCTTTTTGGTTTTGGTGATGAGGTCAATTTTAGGAGGAGCGCCCAGCGTTATCGCCTGTTGCCTTTTGAGGTATTTTTCGTGGCTCATGCCGTGCTCTTCGGCAATTTTTAAAACGGTCTGAAAAAAAAATGGAAAAGATGAGGGCGAATATAAAAGGACGTTGTAGAAAATAGACATGGAAATTGATAATGTATATTTTTTATTTATTTGGAAATATATACAAATATTAACTAAAATATAAATACATTAGTTACGATGCACATTTAATAAAAAAAATACGAGCCATATATTAACTTGCACACCTCAATATATTTCTCCCCTTAACTACATTAAAAACAAATTTTAAAATGACCAATTCGTAACTTAAACTTCCGTCATCAACAAATATTTCACTTTTGTCATTCATTACAATTTCTTTATAATTGTACCTAAAGAAGTATTAGATACAATTTACTACCTTCAAAACCCTTCAATTTATTTTCTAAAAAATCTTAAACAATTTTCGGTTTAGCAAAAAAAAACAAAGGAAATTACTTCCTTCACAATGATAGCTACAATATGTACTTACTACTTGTTAAGTTAAGTATATATGTATACACCACTTTTTCACCTTTTTCGACAATAATTTCAACTTTTTCCAATTGAACCGGAAATCGGTAAAATATAGTTTTAAGACGATTTATAGCCATTTTGCATTGTTTTGGGCAGCACTTGTTAAACTTTGACCAAAATCGCCAAAAAAATCGGAATATTTCAAAGGTATATATACACCACTTTTTCACTATTTTCGACGATAATTTCAACTTTTTCCGTTTGAACCGGAAATCAATAAAATATAGTTTTAAGACGATTTATAGCCATTTTGCATTGTTTTGGGTAGCACTTGTTAAACTTTGACCAAAATCGCCAAAAAAAATGGAATATTTCAAAGGTATATATACACCACTTTTTCACTTTTTTCGACGATAATTTCAACTTTTTCCGTTTGAACCGGAAATCAATAAAATATAGTTTTAAGACGATTTATAGCCATTTTGCATTGTTTTGGGCAGCACTTGTTAAACTTTGACCAAAATCGCCAAAAAAAATGGAATATTTCAAAGGTATATATACACCACTTTTTCACTTTTTTCGACGATAATTTCAACTTTTTCCGTTTGAACCGGAAATCAATAAAATATAGTTTTAAGACGATTTATAGCCATTTTGCATTGTTTTGGGTAGCACTTGTTAAACTTTGACCAAAATCGCCAAAAAAAATGGAATATTTCAAAGGTATATATACACCACTTTTTCACTTTTTTCGACGATAATTTCAACTTTTTCCGTTTGAACCGGAAATCAATAAAATATAGTTTTAAGACGATTTATAGCCATTTTGCATTGTTTTGGGCAGCACTTGTTAAACTTTGACCAAAATCGCCAAAAAAAATGGAATATTTCAAAGGTATATATACACCACTTTTTCACTTTTTTCGACGATAATTTCAACTTTTTCCGTTTGAACCGGAAATCAATAAAATATAGTTTTAAGACGATTTATAGCCATTTTGCATTGTTTTGGGTAGCACTTGTTAAACTTTGACCAAAATCGCCAAAAAAAATGGAATATTTCAAAGGTATATATACACCACTTTTTCACTTTTTTCGACGATAATTTCAACTTTTTCCGTTTGAACCGGAAATCAATAAAATATAGTTTTAAGACGATTTATAGCCATTTTGCATTGTTTTGGGCAGCACTTGTTAAACTTTGACCAAAATCGCCAAAAAAAATGGAATATTTCAAAGGTATATATACACCACTTTTTCACTTTTTTCGACGATAATTTCAACTTTTTCCGTTTGAACCGGAAATCAATAAAATATAGTTTTAAGACGATTTATAGCCATTTTGCATTGTTTTGGGTAGCACTTGTTAAACTTTGACCAAAATCGCCAAAAAAATCGGAATATTTCAAAGGTATATATACACCACTTTTTCACCTTTTTCGACAATAATTTCAACTTTTTCCAATTGAACCGGAAATCGGTAAAATATAGTTTTAAGACGATTTATAGCCATTTTGCATTGTTTTGGGCAGCACTTGTTAAACTTTGACCAAAATCGCCAAAAAAATCGGAATATTTCAAAGGTATATATACACCACTTTTTCACTATTTTCGACGATAATTTCAACTTTTTCCGTTTGAACCGGAAATCAATAAAATATAGTTTTAAGACGATTTATAGCCATTTTGCATTGTTTTGGGTAGCACTTGTTAAACTTTGACCAAAATCGCCAAAAAAAATGGAATATTTCAAAGGTATATATACACCACTTTTTCACTTTTTTCGACGATAATTTCAACTTTTTCCGTTTGAACCGGAAATCAATAAAATATAGTTTTAAGACGATTTATAGCCATTTTGCATTGTTTTGGGCAGCACTTGTTAAACTTTGACCAAAATCGCCAAAAAAAATGGAATATTTCAAAGGTATATATACACCACTTTTTCACTTTTTTCGACGATAATTTCAACTTTTTCCGTTTGAACCGGAAATCAATAAAATATAGTTTTAAGACGATTTATAGCCATTTTGCATTGTTTTGGGTAGCACTTGTTAAACTTTGACCAAAATCGCCAAAAAAAATGGAATATTTCAAAGGTATATATACACCACTTTTTCACTTTTTTCGACGATAATTTCAACTTTTTCCGTTTGAACCGGAAATCAATAAAATATAGTTTTAAGACGATTTATAGCCATTTTGCATTGTTTTGGGCAGCACTTGTTAAACTTTGACCAAAATCGCCAAAAAAAATGGAATATTTCAAAGGTATATATACACCACTTTTTCACTTTTTTCGACGATAATTTCAACTTTTTCCGTTTGAACCGGAAATCAATAAAATATAGTTTTAAGACGATTTATAGCCATTTTGCATTGTTTTGGGTAGCACTTGTTAAACTTTGACCAAAATCGCCAAAAAAAATGGAATATTTCAAAGGTATATATACACCACTTTTTCACTTTTTTCGACGATAATTTCAACTTTTTCCGTTTGAACCGGAAATCAATAAAATATAGTTTTAAGACGATTTATAGCCATTTTGCATTGTTTTGGGCAGCACTTGTTAAACTTTGACCAAAATCGCCAAAAAAAATGGAATATTTCAAAGGTATATATACACCACTTTTTCACTTTTTTCGACGATAATTTCAACTTTTTCCGTTTGAACCGGAAATCAATAAAATATAGTTTTAAGACGATTTATAGCCATTTTGCATTGTTTTAGGCAGCACTTGTTAAACTTTGACCAAAATCGCCAAAAAAATGGAATATTTCAAAGGTATATATACACGACTTTTTCACTTTTTTCGACGATAATTTCAACTTTTTCCGTTTGAACCGGAAATCAATAAAATATAGTTTTAAGACGATTTATAGCCATTTTGCATTGTTTTAGGCAGCACTTGTTAAACTTTGACCAAAATCGCCAAAAAAATCGGAACATTTCAAAGGTATATATACACCACTTTTTCACTATTTTCGACGATAATTTCAACTTTTTCCGTTTGAACCGGAAATCAATAAAATATAGTTTTAAGACGATTTATAGCCATTTTGCATTGTTTTGGGTAGCACTTGTTAAACTTTGACCAAAATCGCCAAAAAAATGGAATATTTCAAAGGTATATATACACGACTTTTTCACTTTTTTCGACGATAATTTCAACTTTTTCCGTTTGAACCGGAAATCAATAAAATATAGTTTTAAGACGATTTATAGCCATTTTGCATTGTTTTGGGCAGCACTTGTTAAACTTTGACCAAAATCGCCAAAAAAAATGGAATATTTCAAAGGTATATATACACCACTTTTTCACTATTTTCGACGATAATTTCAACTTTTTCCGTTTGAACCGGAAATCAATAAAATATAGTTTTAAGACGATTTATAGCCATTTTGCATTGTTTTGGGTAGCACTTGTTAAACTTTGACCAAAATCGCCAAAAAAATGGAATATTTCAAAGGTATATATACACGACTTTTTCACTTTTTTCGACGATAATTTCAACTTTTTCCGTTTGAACCGGAAATCAATAAAATATAGTTTTAAGACGATTTATAGCCATTTTGCATTGTTTTGGGCAGCACTTGTTAAACTTTGACCAAAATCGCCAAAAAAAATGGAATATTTCAAAGGTATATATACACCACTTTTTCACTTTTTTCGACGATAATTTCAACTTTTTCCGTTTGAACCGGAAATCAATAAAATATAGTTTTAAGACGATTTATAGCCATTTTGCATTGTTTTAGGCAGCACTTGTTAAACTTTGACCAAAATCGCCAAAAAAATCGGAACATTTCAAAGGTATATATACACCACTTTTTCACTATTTTCGACGATAATTTCAACTTTTTCCGTTTGAACCGGAAATCAATAAAATATAGTTTTAAGACGATTTATAGCCATTTTGCATTGTTTTGGGCAGCACTTGTTAAACTTTGACCAAAATCGCCAAAAAAAATGGAATATTTCAAAGGTATATATACACCACTTTTTCACTATTTTCGACGATAATTTCAACTTTTTCCGTTTGAACCGGAAATCAATAAAATATAGTTTTAAGACGATTTATAGCCATTTTGCATTGTTTTGGGCAGCACTTGTTAAACTTTGACCAAAATCGCCAAAAAAAATGGAATATTTCAAAGGTATATATACACCACTTTTTCACTATTTTCGACGATAATTTCAACTTTTTCCGTTTGAACCGGAAATCAATAAAATATAGTTTTAAGACGATTTATAGCCATTTTGCATTGTTTTAGGCAGCACTTGTTAAACTTTGACCAAAATCGCCAAAAAAATCGGAACATTTCAAAGGTATATATACACCACTTTTTCACTATTTTCGACGATAATTTCAACTTTTTCCGTTTGAACCGGAAATCAATAAAATATAGTTTTAAGACGATTTATAGCCATTTTGCATTGTTTTGGGCAGCACTTGTTAAACTTTGACCAAAATCGCCAAAAAAAATGGAATATTTCAAAGGTATATATACACCACTTTTTCACTATTTTCGACGATAATTTCAACTTTTTCCGTTTGAACCGGAAATCAATAAAATATAGTTTTAAGACGATTTATAGCCATTTTGCATTGTTTTGGGCAGCACTTGTTAAACTTTGACCAAAATCGCCAAAAAAAATGGAATATTTCAAAGGTATATATACACCACTTTTTCACTATTTTCGACGATAATTTCAACTTTTTCCGTTTGAACCGGAAATCAATAAAATATAGTTTTAAGACGATTTATAGCCATTTTGCATTGTTTTGGGCAGCACTTGTTAAACTTTGACCAAAATCGCCAAAAAAAATGGAATATTTCAAAGGTATATATACACCACTTTTTCACTATTTTCGACGATAATTTCAACTTTTTCCGTTTGAACCGGAAATCAATAAAATATAGTTTTAAGACGATTTATAGCCATTTTGCATTGTTTTGGGCAGCACTTGTTAAACTTTGACCAAAATCGCCAAAAAAAATGGAATATTTCAAAGGTATATATACACCACTTTTTCACTATTTTCGACGATAATTTCAACTTTTTCCGTTTGAACCGGAAATCAATAAAATATAGTTTTAAGACGATTTATAGCCATTTTGCATTGTTTTGGGCAGCACTTGTTAAACTTTGACCAAAATCGCCAAAAAAAATGGAATATTTCAAAGGTATATATACACCACTTTTTCACTATTTTCGACGATAATTTCAACTTTTTCCGTTTGAACCGGAAATCAATAAAATATAGTTTTAAGACGATTTATAGCCATTTTGCATTGTTTTGGGCAGCACTTGTTAAACTTTGACCAAAATCGCCAAAAAAAATGGAATATTTCAAAGGTATATATACACCACTTTTTCACTATTTTCGACGATAATTTCAACTTTTTCCGTTTGAACCGGAAATCAATAAAATATAGTTTTAAGACGATTTATAGCCATTTTGCATTGTTTTGGGCAGCACTTGTTAAACTTTGACCAAAATCGCCAAAAAAAATGGAATATTTCAAAGGTATATATACACCACTTTTTCACTATTTTCGACGATAATTTCAACTTTTTCCGTTTGAACCGGAAATCAATAAAATATAGTTTTAAGACGATTTATAGCCATTTTGCATTGTTTTGGGCAGCACTTGTTAAACTTTGACCAAAATCGCCAAAAAAAATGGAATATTTCAAAGGTATATATACACCACTTTTTCACTATTTTCGACGATAATTTCAACTTTTTCCGTTTGAACCGGAAATCAATAAAATATAGTTTTAAGACGATTTATAGCCATTTTGCATTGTTTTAGGCAGCACTTGTTAAACTTTGACCAAAATCGCCAAAAAAATCGGAACATTTCAAAGGTATATATACACCACTTTTTCACTATTTTCGACGATAATTTCAACTTTTTCCGTTTGAACCGGAAATCAATAAAATATAGTTTTAAGACGATTTATAGCCATTTTGCATTGTTTTAGGCAGCACTTGTTAAACTTTGACCAAAATCGCCAAAAAAATCGGAACATTTCAAAGGTATATATACACCACTTTTTCACTATTTTCGACGATAATTTCAACTTTTTCCGTTTGAACCGGAAATCAATAAAATATAGTTTTAAGACGATTTATAGCCATTTTGCATTGTTTTGGGCAGCACTTGTTAAACTTTGACCAAAATCGCCAAAAAAAATGGAATATTTCAAAGGTATATATACACCACTTTTTCACTATTTTCGACGATAATTTCAACTTTTTCCGTTTGAACCGGAAATCAATAAAATATAGTTTTAAGACGATTTATAGCCATTTTGCATTGTTTTAGGCAGCACTTGTTAAACTTTGACCAAAATCGCCAAAAAAATCGGAACATTTCAAAGGTATATATACACCACTTTTTCACTATTTTCGACGATAATTTCAACTTTTTCCGTTTGAACCGGAAATCAATAAAATATAGTTTTAAGACGATTTATAGCCATTTTGCATTGTTTTGGGCAGCACTTGTTAAACTTTGACCAAAATCGCCAAAAAAAATGGAATATTTCAAAGGTATATATACACCACTTTTTCACTATTTTCGACGATAATTTCAACTTTTTCCGTTTGAACCGGAAATCAATAAAATATAGTTTTAAGACGATTTATAGCCATTTTGCATTGTTTTAGGCAGCACTTGTTAAACTTTGACCAAAATCGCCAAAAAAATCGGAACATTTCAAAGGTATATATACACCACTTTTTCACTATTTTCGACGATAATTTCAACTTTTTCCGTTTGAACCGGAAATCAATAAAATATAGTTTTAAGACGATTTATAGCCATTTTGCATTGTTTTGGGCAGCACTTGTTAAACTTTGACCAAAATCGCCAAAAAAAATGGAATATTTCAAAGGTATATATACACCACTTTTTCACTATTTTCGACGATAATTTCAACTTTTTCCGTTTGAACCGGAAATCAATAAAATATAGTTTTAAGACGATTTATAGCCATTTTGCATTGTTTTAGGCAGCACTTGTTAAACTTTGACCAAAATCGCCAAAAAAATCGGAACATTTCAAAGGTATATATACACCACTTTTTCACTATTTTCGACGATAATTTCAACTTTTTCCGTTTGAACCGGAAATCAATAAAATATAGTTTTAAGACGATTTATAGCCATTTTGCATTGTTTTGGGCAGCACTTGTTAAACTTTGACCAAAATCGCCAAAAAAAATGGAATATTTCAAAGGTATATATACACCACTTTTTCACTATTTTCGACGATAATTTCAACTTTTTCCGTTTGAACCGGAAATCAATAAAATATAGTTTTAAGACGATTTATAGCCATTTTGCATTGTTTTGGGCAGCACTTTGACCAAAATCGCCAAAAAAAATGGAATATTTCAAAGGTATATATACACCACTTTTTCACTATTTTCGACGATAATTTCAACTTTTTCCGTTTGAACCGGAAATCAATAAAATATAGTTTTAAGACGATTTATAGCCATTTTGCATTGTTTTAGGCAGCACTTGTTAAACTTTGACCAAAATCGCCAAAAAAATCGGAACATTTCAAAGGTATATATACACCACTTTTTCACTATTTTCGACGATAATTTCAACTTTTTCCGTTTGAACCGGAAATCAATAAAATATAGTTTTAAGACGATTTATAGCCATTTTGCATTGTTTTGGGCAGCACTTGTTAAACTTTGACCAAAATCGCCAAAAAAAATGGAATATTTCAAAGGTATATATACACCACTTTTTCACTATTTTCGACGATAATTTCAACTTTTTCCGTTTGAACCGGAAATCAATAAAATATAGTTTTAAGACGATTTATAGCCATTTTGCATTGTTTTAGGCAGCACTTGTTAAACTTTGACCAAAATCGCCAAAAAAATCGGAACATTTCAAAGGTATATATACACCACTTTTTCACTATTTTCGACGATAATTTCAACTTTTTCCGTTTGAACCGGAAATCAATAAAATATAGTTTTAAGACGATTTATAGCCATTTTGCATTGTTTTGGGCAGCACTTGTTAAACTTTGACCAAAATCGCCAAAAAAATGGAATATTTCAAAGGTATATATACACCACTTTTTCACTATTTTCGACGATAATTTCAACTTTTTCCGTTTGAACCGGAAATCAATAAAATATAGTTTTAAGACGATTTATAGCCATTTTGCATTGTTTTAGGCAGCACTTGTTAAACTTTGACCAAAATCGCCAAAAAAATCGGAACATTTCAAAGGTATATATACACCACTTTTTCACTATTTTCGACGATAATTTCAACTTTTTCCGTTTGAACCGGAAATCAATAAAATATAGTTTTAAGACGATTTATAGCCATTTTGCATTGTTTTGGGCAGCACTTGTTAAACTTTGACCAAAATCGCCAAAAAAAATGGAATATTTCAAAGGTATATATACACCACTTTTTCACTATTTTCGACGATAATTTCAACTTTTTCCGTTTGAACCGGAAATCAATAAAATATAGTTTTAAGACGATTTATAGCCATTTTGCATTGTTTTGGGTAGCACTTGTTAAACTTTGACCAAAATCGCCAAAAAAATCGGAACATTTCAAAGGTATATATACACCACTTTTTCACTATTTTCGACGATAATTTCAACTTTTTCCGTTTGAACCGGAAATCAATAAAATATAGTTTTAAGACGATTTATAGCCATTTTGCATTGTTTTGGGCAGCACTTGTTAAACTTTGACCAAAATCGCCAAAAAAAATGGAATATTTCAAAGGTATATATACACCACTTTTTCACTTTTTTCGACGATAATTTCAACTTTTTCCGTTTGAACCGGAAATCAATAAAATATAGTTTTAAGACGATTTATAGCCATTTTGCATTGTTTTGGGCAGCACTTGTTAAACTTTGACCAAAATCGCCAAAAAAAATGGAATATTTCAAAGGTATATATACACCACTTTTTCACTATTTTCGACGATAATTTCAACTTTTTCCGTTTGAACCGGAAATCAATAAAATATAGTTTTAAGACGATTTATAGCCATTTTGCATTGTTTTGGGCAGCACTTGTTAAACTTTGACCAAAATCGCCAAAAAAAATGGAATATTTCAAAGGTATATATACACCACTTTTTCACTATTTTCGACGATAATTTCAACTTTTTCCGTTTGAACCGGAAATCAATAAAATATAGTTTTAAGACGATTTATAGCCATTTTGCATTGTTTTGGCAGCACTTGTTAAACTTTGACCAAAATCGCCAAAAAAATCGGAACATTTCAAAGGTATATATACACCACTTTTTCACTATTTTCGACGATAATTTCAACTTTTTCCGTTTGAACCGGAAATCAATAAAATATAGTTTTAAGACGATTTATAGCCATTTTGCATTGTTTTGGGTAGCACTTGTTAAACTTTGACCAAAATCGCCAAAAAAATGGAATATTTCAAAGGTATATATACACGACTTTTTCACTTTTTTCGACGATAATTTCAACTTTTTCCGTTTGAACCGGAAATCAATAAAATATAGTTTTAAGACGATTTATAGCCATTTTGCATTGTTTTGGGCAGCACTTGTTAAACTTTGACCAAAATCGCCAAAAAAAATGGAATATTTCAAAGGTATATATACACCACTTTTTCACTATTTTCGACGATAATTTCAACTTTTTCCGTTTGAACCGGAAATCAATAAAATATAGTTTTAAGACGATTTATAGCCATTTTGCATTGTTTTGGGCAGCACTTGTTAAACTTTGACCAAAATCGCCAAAAAAATGGAATATTTCAAAGGTATATATACACCACTTTTTCACTATTTTCGACGATAATTTCAACTTTTTCCGTTTGAACCGGAAATCAATAAAATATAGTTTTAAGACGATTTATAGCCATTTTGCATTGTTTTGGCAGCACTTGTTAAACTTTGACCAAAATCGCCAAAAAAAATGGAATATTTCAAAGGTATATATACACCACTTTTTCACTATTTTCGACGATAATTTCAACTTTTTCCGTTTGAACCGGAAATCAATAAAATATAGTTTTAAGACGATTTATAGCCATTTTGCATTGTTTTGGGCAGCACTTGTTAAACTTTGACCAAAATCGCCAAAAAAATGGAATATTTCAAAGGTATATATACACCACTTTTTCACTTTTTTCGACGATAATTTCAACTTTTTCCGTTTGAACCGGAAATCAATAAAATATAGTTTTAAGACGATTTATAGCCATTTTGCATTGTTTTGGGCAGCACTTGTTAAACTTTGACCAAAATCGCCAAAAAAAATGGAATATTTCAAAGGTATATATACACCACTTTTTCACTATTTTCGACGATAATTTCAACTTTTTCCGTTTGAACCGGAAATCAATAAAATATAGTTTTAAGACGATTTATAGCCATTTTGCATTGTTTTGGGCAGCACTTGTTAAACTTTGACCAAAATCGCCAAAAAAAATGGAATATTTCAAAGGTATATATACACCACTTTTTCACTATTTTCGACGATAATTTCAACTTTTTCCGTTTGAACCGGAAATCAATAAAATATAGTTTTAAGACGATTTATAGCCATTTTGCATTGTTTTAGGCAGCACTTGTTAAACTTTGACCAAAATCGCCAAAAAAATCGGAACATTTCAAAGGTATATATACACCACTTTTTCACTATTTTCGACGATAATTTCAACTTTTTCCGTTTGAACCGGAAATCAATAAAATATAGTTTTAAGACGATTTATAGCCATTTTGCATTGTTTTAGGCAGCACTTGTTAAACTTTGACCAAAATCGCCAAAAAAATCGGAACATTTCAAAGGTATATATACACCACTTTTTCACTATTTTCGACGATAATTTCAACTTTTTCCGTTTGAACCGGAAATCAATAAAATATAGTTTTAAGACGATTTATAGCCATTTTGCATTGTTTTGGGCAGCACTTGTTAAACTTTGACCAAAATCGCCAAAAAAAATGGAATATTTCAAAGGTATATATACACCACTTTTTCACTATTTTCGACGATAATTTCAACTTTTTCCGTTTGAACCGGAAATCAATAAAATATAGTTTTAAGACGATTTATAGCCATTTTGCATTGTTTTAGGCAGCACTTGTTAAACTTTGACCAAAATCGCCAAAAAAATCGGAACATTTCAAAGGTATATATACACCACTTTTTCACTATTTTCGACGATAATTTCAACTTTTTCCGTTTGAACCGGAAATCAATAAAATATAGTTTTAAGACGATTTATAGCCATTTTGCATTGTTTTGGGCAGCACTTGTTAAACTTTGACCAAAATCGCCAAAAAAAATGGAATATTTCAAAGGTATATATACACCACTTTTTCACTATTTTCGACGATAATTTCAACTTTTTCCGTTTGAACCGGAAATCAATAAAATATAGTTTTAAGACGATTTATAGCCATTTTGCATTGTTTTAGGCAGCACTTGTTAAACTTTGACCAAAATCGCCAAAAAAATCGGAACATTTCAAAGGTATATATACACCACTTTTTCACTATTTTCGACGATAATTTCAACTTTTTCCGTTTGAACCGGAAATCAATAAAATATAGTTTTAAGACGATTTATAGCCATTTTGCATTGTTTTGGGCAGCACTTGTTAAACTTTGACCAAAATCGCCAAAAAAATGGAATATTTCAAAGGTATATATACACCACTTTTTCACTATTTTCGACGATAATTTCAACTTTTTCCGTTTGAACCGGAAATCAATAAAATATAGTTTTAAGACGATTTATAGCCATTTTGCATTGTTTTAGGCAGCACTTGTTAAACTTTGACCAAAATCGCCAAAAAATCGGAACATTTCAAAGGTATATATACACCACTTTTTCACTATTTTCGACGATAATTTCAACTTTTTCCGTTTGAACCGGAAATCAATAAAATATAGTTTTAAGACGATTTATAGCCATTTTGCATTGTTTTGGGCAGCACTTGTTAAACTTTGACCAAAATCGCCAAAAAAAATGGAATATTTCAAAGGTATATATACACCACTTTTTCACTATTTTCGACGATAATTTCAACTTTTTCCGTTTGAACCGGAAATCAATAAAATATAGTTTTAAGACGATTTATAGCCATTTTGCATTGTTTTGGGCAGCACTTGTTAAACTTTGACCAAATCGCCAAAAAAAATGGAATATTTCAAAGGTATATATACACCACTTTTTCACTATTTTCGACGATAATTTCAACTTTTTCCGTTTGAACCGGAAATCAATAAAATATAGTTTTAAGACGATTTATAGCCATTTTGCATTGTTTTAGGCAGCACTTGTTAAACTTTGACCAAAATCGCCAAAAAAATCGGAACATTTCAAAGGTATATATACACCACTTTTTCACTATTTTCGACGATAATTTCAACTTTTTCCGTTTGAACCGGAAATCAATAAAATATAGTTTTAAGACGATTTATAGCCATTTTGCATTGTTTTGGGCAGCACTTGTTAAACTTTGACCAAAATCGCCAAAAAAAATGGAATATTTCAAAGGTATATATACACCACTTTTTCACTATTTTCGACGATAATTTCAACTTTTTCCGTTTGAACCGGAAATCAATAAAATATAGTTTTAAGACGATTTATAGCCATTTT